>CM032333.1:19114505-19714505 GCA_019022515.1 Quercus aquifolioides | reverse complement strand
TCTAACACAATAAAACCTTGTGCTACCCAAAGATTAATAAGTATATTTACATCAATCCTATAATCTTTTGGAAACAATCTACAATAAGCAAAACATTGTTTCAAGTGTGACTAGAGGTGATCATAACTCAACTTAAGAGTTGATGAGATCTTATTTTCTTGTTGAGTTAATTTTGAGAGTTCATCATCTAAAAAAAATTGCCACTCATTCTCATAGGTTTTACCATACAATAAGCTTCCTATTGTTCTTATAGCAAGAGGCAATCCATCACACTTTTCAACAATCCTTTTTCCTATTTTTGAGATTCTATTATTTTTTGGTTCTTGACCACGTTCAAATGCCATTTTTACAAATAAACTCCAAGCTTTTTCTTTAGGTAGACCTTTTAGAGGATACCAGGTATTTGTGGCAGTTATCTTTGCTACATTTTTTGAACGCGTGGTTATCACTATCCTACTTCTCATTGCACCACCTATTAATAAATTTTTCAACAAGATCCATTTATCTCTGTCCTCATTCCACACATCGTCCAAGACAAGGAATTATTTTTTTCCATTAAGTTTTTCTCGAAGGTGGTTATGTAAATTCTCCAAGTTTTTATCAAGGTTCTCTTCTTTCAACGTTTCTAAAATTTGTTTAACAATCTTTTTTACATCAAAGTTATCGGACACAAATCCACAACCTCAACTCAAAATGTGCTTTAACATTTTCATCATTGTAAATGAGTTGAGCTAGTGTAGTTTTCCCTAGGCCTCCAATTCCAACTATTGGAATAATTGAAACATTATCTTCAACATTGGTATCCAAAAGAAATTTTATAATTTTTTGTTTATCGTCTTCTCTCCCAACAACTTCATCTTGAGGTATAAAAGAATAAGTTTCCCTGTTGTCCCTACTCTTGACTTTTGGCTCAATAGAGCCTTTTATGAAGGAGAACTTTGCCATATTATTTGCAATGACATCTAGTCTCTCCCTAGTTGCCTTTATTCTATGACCCATATTGTAAAGTTGTAATTTACAACTATGTGTTTTGTTGGATTTAATTCCGTGCCAAAATTGATTGTAATTTTATTCAATCGTTTATACCCTGTTTTTATTGTGGGATTTAATTGTAAGGGTTGTGTGATAGAGAGAGAGAGTGTGAAGACTCAAGCAATTGAAGACAGAAGAGTTTTCGCGGGTGGCTCGCGACTAAGCATCCCGCGAAATGATGCATATGCCCTGCACATGACTGGAATGCGAAGAGTCAGGACAGATGGAGACAGCTGTGTTTCGCAAGTAGCTCGCGGGTAAGGCCTTCTCGCGAGACACTCGCAAAACATTCTGTTTTGCCAGACTGTCATTTTTGATACACACTTTCTGTGCCTACACTATTTATACCCACATTACTCACAGATGTTGAGGAGTGCTTCAGAGAGAAAACCCTAGCCATAAACCTTGAGAGTTAGAGATTGTTATACCTACATATCTCTACACATTTGCTTGTGGATTTTCCTCAACTCCTACCTCTCCATTTCCATACCATTGAGAGGTTGATAGCGCAAACACTTACCACACCCTTTCAAAGTGTTCAGTGAGGTTTTGATATTGCTGAGAAGCATTGAAAGAAGCCAAGGATGGCAGATGCAACATGGAGCTTGTTGTGGAATCCGAAGAGCTAGACAAGACACTGTTCTGAGAAGCATTGTTGGAGTAGGAGCTTGGAGGGCTTAGGTACATCGGGTAGATTAGGCTTAGAGGGTCTCTTGCTAACCCATGTATCCCAACTGATTGTCTAGTGGATCGATTACCACTTGAAGGGCGGCGGAGAGGTTTTACACCGAGGACTTCAGTTTCCTCTTCGATAACACATCGCTGTGTTGTCTTTGTGTTTGCATTCTTCTTCCCTACTCTTTTGGCTTTCATATTACTGCTGTGTTATATTGAATATGGCTTAGAGTAGTTTATTTGTTCATCCGCTCACTTTTACTCTATTCCACACTAAGTATAAGTTAGAGTAAAATCTATCGAGCCGTAATTTTTTAAATTGAGGTCTAAACAGCTCTTGTGTTTTCACACATATTATGACTAAAAGCAAGCTGGTTTGAACTTGAATAGAAAATGCGTACCTCCTTCGTCATCTTATTTCCAGTCATCATTTTGCATTGCAAAGCTTCAGTGGAGAAATCATCCAGCATGTCATCAGCATCATGGAGGACATCCTTGAGCTTTTCGAGCCAACCTTTGACCGCAGCACTATCATCAGCCTTCTTTTCAGCATCAAGAAGTACATCTTTGATTATGGAAACTGTGCTCTTTAGATTTTCAAGCTCAGCTTTCACACCGCAGGCCAACCTGATCTCTTCATGAATTAAGGGACTCAGCAGTTCAAGCACTTTGCCGGCAAGGTTGAAGGCAACTCCTTGAGCCATTTCTGCCTTTTTTTTCTTTCAGGAATAGAATATGGTTTTTTAGGATGATAAACAAGTATAAAGAAGCAGGTTGTTGAGTTGTGCCCAACTTAGAATAACCACATCAATATTTATAAGCCTTGAGGGTAATCTTGTTAAACACTTTCCTTGTGATTGTCTTCTAATGATGCTTGCACAAAGAATATTAATTCTTCAGGTGAAAGCAAATAATATTACAAAGCCGTGCTTATCGACAAAAGGTAACACTGAACAACTTTGGCAATTGTTCCTTCCTTCATGGATGGTGTGAGTGGTCCGAGGTTCTTTTCTTCCTATTGTACAGAAGCTAGTCCGGTTTTGCACACTCTCAATACTGGTTTGTGTTACGTGAAAGCAACTCAAATACAACTTGTAGACTTTCTTTAACAAAGCTCAACTTTTTAGTTTTTGTATATATATAAAGAAACCATCCACCAATCCTTACTATAACCAAACTTTCAAAGCTCAATCTTATGGGTTGTCTCTCAATGGTACTCTTGATAGAAAAAATTGGCAAACTTTACTCCAAGCTGGAGAATCATCATCATCACCACCACCACCACCGCCACAAATCTGTAGCTTTATCAGCTTCATTGCAGGCTTTTCAGTCTGATGTTTCCAATATCTTGAACCAGTTGCCATTGAATTCAAAACCCGGATCAGAAATCCTGTCCTTACCATGGATTCTACAATGTTTTGGCCTCTTACCCTCCATTCATAGAGCTTTTGCAAAGCTAGTTGTGGATATAGACTACCCCATTAGCAAATGGGAAGCTGCTTCTGTGGAAGAATATCTCAACTACAGCTTGAGTTTGATGGAGCTTTTCAATTCCATGAGTTCCTCTGTTGCTTATCTTGGACAAGCCAGGCTTTCACTAGCTCATGCTTTGAGCCTTGTGGAGAACTCACCTACTTTGGCAATAGAGCGTCTCAAAGCAATTCAACCTAGAAGTTTCAACAAGGATTTCAAAGAAGGTAAAGTTAAGGAAGACGGGAAAGAAAGGACTTGCAGCGGTGAGGAAAGGAATATTCATCAAGCGTTAACGGTCATGAAGAGTATTGGATTCTGGGTATGTGGGATTGTGCTGTCTGGTTTATGCAGTGATGGAAAGCCATACTTGGAGATGAGAAAATTGGTTTGTGGGTTGTTGAATTCTTTATTTGATGGATTTGATTCAAGTATATATGAGGTTGTTATGGAGCAAAAGGGGTTATTAAAGGAGGTAAAAGAGCTGAATGATACAGTAGCTTGCTTAAATGCTGCCTTAGTCGATGGGGAAAAAAGTGAAGCAACCAAAGATTTGGAAGGAAAATTGGAAGCAGCCAAAGATTTGGAAAGAAAATTGGAGGTCTTTGAGAAACTATTGGAGAGCTTGCAGAAGGAGGTGGATCATCTATTCTCTGAGGTTTTGGCTGGCAGAAGTAAATTGCTTGATTGCCTTAGACCCCAGAAGGAATAGAGATAGTTCTTAGTTGTGCTGTTTCCCTTTCTTTGTTTTTTTTTTTTTTTTTTTTAATTGACAGTTGTGTATTTCCTATGTAAAAATCATAAGTTTATAATTTAGTCCAATTCCAATCAATTCAATTCTCATCCATTTTTTGTGATCCTCGAGATTATTGGGAAGTATATCAAGTAAGGAATCAAGTAATGATGCCTTAGATTACGTTGAACCATCTGTAGGTATTTTTGTTGTTTTTCCTTCTTAATAATAGTGGGCTGTTAGATTTAGCTAATGAAAGGGAATAGTAGACGGATTTGGAAGGGAAAAACTAACTTATTGTGTAGCCAGGATTTTTGGTTGATAAAAAATTGGTGAATGGTGGGATCTATAAAGCAATTAATCCCCATTTGGCACGTATATGAAGCAATTAATCATGTGGAAATGCTGAATTAACAGATAGTATAAAGCAAGAACCAACGTCTAATAATTTGTAGTTAGGACTAGTTTGAATTTTACTTATTTTCAATAGCTTATTTGTATAGTATTTTTTTTTTTTTTTTTTTTTTTTTATGAGAAGTACGGAACTTTTATTAATTAGAAGGTAAGGACAAAGCATCATGAAACACTTGTGGTTCAATGAATGGTGGGCATTCCTCCATCCATGATACAAAGAAATCAATATTCTTGGCATATGCAGCTAAAGCATGTGTGGGACAGTTGGCTTGTCTCTTGACGTGGGAAACTTCAAAGGAACGAAACTCCTGTAGCTTTGAGTGGGTCCCAGCGACAAGACTAGCAATAGTAATCAAAGCATTGTCTGGGTCCACAATTGCATGAGAAACACTGATTGAGTCTGTTTCAAAAATCACGTCCATTACTCCTACATCCCATGCAAAGAGCGTAGCCTCATCCATGGCTTTTGCTTCTGCTTCAAGGGGGCCGAGTGGAATGGGGAGGCGTTTACTAAGTGCAGCAACCACAAAACCTTCATGGTCATGGATGATAACGCCAATACCAATCATGCCAAGTTGAGCGAAGATAGCGGCGTCCACATTCACCTTATACCACGGAAAGACAGGTGGGACCCAGCGATTGTCTGTGGCGTCCTTGAACAGTGTGGGTCGAAGGTGGGCATCCTGGTACTCCATAAGCAAAAAACGAGCTTTGGTCATTATCTCATGAGGTGGTTGGTAGGTGGCTCCATGTCGTGTCTTGTTTCTGCTAAACCATATACTCCATGCTGTAGTAACAATAAGCTCAAGGATGTCTGTACCCACATGTTGAGTGAAAACCAAATGCCAAAGAAAATCCATGAAATCTCTGTAGCTGATGCCATGTTTATCAAAAGGGATATCAGAGAGTTTCCATGTTTCTTTTGCAATATGGCAATCCCAAAAAAGGTGTCCAGTAGTCTCTGGGGCTAGGCCACATGCTTCACAAATGGGGTTATCAAGGACGTGGCGATGGCATAGATTTGCTTTCGTAGGTAGGATATTTTGGCAGGCTCACCAAGTGAAGAGCTTTATTTTGTTTGGTATATGGAGGTTCCAGATCATTCACCAGAAGCTGCTTTGGCTTGTGCTGTGGGAGGTCTCAGTAGTATGAGAGCTTTGGGTCATGGATAGCGCCACCTTGTAGGCACTGTTGACTGTGAAACTCCCTTTAGGTGTGTAGGCCCATACCAGTTTGTCTCTCGGTTTGTGGCGACTTAGAGGAATGCCGAGGATGGAGTTGACATCATCAGGTAGGAAGGTTTGTGTGATCAGTGGAACATCCCAATCACCAGAGTCCGGGTTGATAAGGGAGCTAACCTTTGAGTCCAACGGCAGTGAAGCTGGTGGTGATATCACTCGAAAGGTCGATGGTCATGGTAGCCAGCGGTCATTCCAGATGCCAATGGATGTACCATCCCCCACTTGCCACCGGCATCCTGTTTTCACTACCGGTAAGGCTGAGAAGATGCTGCGCCATGCGTATGAGGGTTTGAAGCCCAGCTCTGCATGTATGAAGTCTGTGCTTGGGAAATAATGGGCTTTCATTACCCTGTAGACTAGTGATTGAGAATTTTTCTGTAGCCGCCATCCTTGTTTGGCCAATAGAGCCAGGTTAAATGTTTTTAGGTCTCGAAAGCCCAACCCACCCTTCTCCTTGGGGGCGCACATTTTTTCCTAGCTAAGCCACGCCATTTTATTTCTACCATCTTTTTGGCCCCACCAAAACTTTCGAATCATCCCAGTCAAGTCATCACAGAGAGCATCAGGGAGCTTGAAGACACTCATAGTGTATGTAGGGATAGCTTGTGCTACCGCCTTGATAAGCACTTCCTTACCCGCTTGAGATAACATCTTCTCCTTCCACCCTGAAAGTTTGTTGTCAAGCTTCTACTTTAGAGCTCTGAAAGTGTTTTGTTTTGATCTTCCCACTAGTGTAGGTAACCCCAGATAAGTTTCATGCTGTTGAATGACCTCTGCCCCAAAGCGATTTTTGATGGCTTCCTGAATGTCTGGCGGAGTATTTCGGCTAAAGAAGAGGGCAGTCTTTTCCCTATTAAGTTGTTGGCCTGAAGCTTTTTCATATATATCCAAAAGTTGCTCCAGATGGCTGCATTGTTTTGTGGTTGCTTGGCAAAAAATGATGCTATCATCAGCAAAGAATAAGTGGGAGATTTGTGGGCCATGTGCACTAGCAGAAACCCCCTGAAGATGACCCTGTGCTGAAGATTGGTGTAGAAGTGCTGACAGTCCCTCCGCACAAAAGAGAAACAAGAAAGGGGAAATGGGGTCCCCTTGCCTCAAACCCCGCATAGGGATAATGTGGCCGCAGGGTTTACCATTTATCTTGACAGAGTATGTAACAGAGGTAATACATTGCATCATAAGATTTACCCATCTCTCATTGAAACCCATTTTCTGCATAATTTGTTTTAAGCAACCCCATTCAACACGATCAAAAGCTTTGCTCATATCTAGTTTCAAAGCCATCTCACAAACTTTACCCCTAGTTTTTTGGTTTAGGTGGTGCATAATTTCAAAAGCAACAAGAACATTATCAGTGATGAGGCGATCAGACATAAATGTACTCTGATTTTCACTAATAATAGATGGCAGGAAACACTTCAGACATAAATATGTTAATTTTATCATTTAAGATCTTCTTTCAATTTTATCATTTAAGTTTCGTTTTTTTCCCTATTTTAGATATTTATCTTTATTTTATTTTTAAGTTATTTCTTTTGTTTGATTCTATCCAATTTGTACCGTTTAGTCAATCAAAACAACATAATTCTATTTTTTTATATATATATTTCAAATTAAAAAATAAAATTTATTGCATCTCTCTTTACCTAAGAGTATAGCTTTGTGGTGGTCCACTCCCAACAACCTTGGGCTTTTGGGCCTAAACCCCCAATTTACTTATGTTCTTGGTTGGGTTAATCCACAGTGAGAGATCCAAGTAGTGGTTGCTCAAGTCCCTGATGGAGTTCTAGTGTTACTTTGGCACCAAACTTTCTTGATCTTGGCTCAACGGAGATGGCTACTAAGTAGTTGACCTCTCCTTGAAACCCGAACAGGATCTCCCTCTTCTTGGGATATGTTTTTCCTCACCACTCTCATGTCTCACTTCTCCAAAATTTTCAACCCCCCTTTCTTCCCTCCCCTCCTCCATTTACAACCCCCTTTTAGTGGGGTCATCATGATGAGGGGATATTCCGTATGTCAGTGGGTCCCTCCGTATCATATCACTGGTTAGAGGGAACCCACTTCTTGCTATTGACATGACCTTCTAGTAACTCATGCTTGACACCAATTATTGCATTGTAGACGGATTCCCCCAAGGCACTATCTCTGGTCCACGGCTCACTAGGTGCTCAGTACTGTTCGATTCGAACTTAGGACGAGCTAGGCCAGTTTTAGGGAGCAGGTCATGATTTGGGGTTGGGCCTTTGTTCATGGGCTGTACAATAGCCCCCCACGATTCAATTTTCAGACCGTGGGGATGGGATCATGGTCACACTCTCGACACATGGGGAATTGTGCCTAGAGTTACTGCTACTTCTCGGAGACACCAAGCGTCAGGCAATAAATGCTTCGAATTTGACAGCTTTCACACTAAGCACGCACATAGACAGCTATCAAGATCAATGGCCAAGATTGCCTGACCTTTCCAAAGAGAGTATTTTACTTTTCCTTTTAATTTTTAGTGCTTCTTTAGTTTTTCTATTAACTCTAAGATACACCTAATTTTACACTATGCTATGGTGTCAAGTTTTGATGAGTGTCATTTAAGTAATTTTTGACTTCTATCCACTACTATTTTTATCATATACTAATCACAACTTGTTATCTTAACGTATTCTTAAATTTAATAATTTTAGTCAAGAGTTTTGTAACTTATCTAGTTCACACCAACCGAACTCTTCACTTTAGGTGGTACCTCTTATACACTAAAGTGCAAGGGATCCAAGTTGAAGGTTGGGTCAAGTTGTAAGGTAGAACAATTTCTAACTAAAAAAAAAAAAAAGAGGTTGACACCTCTTAGTATTTTTCAAGGTTTAAATCATCTATCACCCAATTATCGAATAACTGAAGAAAAAAATCATTAATTTTAGAGATACAATAAAGTTCACAATTGTGACAAGTTTCAAATGGTAGGCAAATTTTTTTTTGTCAATGGTGAGATTATATAAGAACCAGTAAAAACTTACAAACTCAACTCTTGATATATATATATATAGAAAAAAAAACAGAAAAAAAAAGCTCGTAAGTTCACTACCCTTGAAAACCATTCACATAATCAATTATATGTACTAATGCTCAAACTATCAACCTCGATTGCATGGGAGTTCCATGAACAATCCATTGCGGGATTGAATTTTTTTTTAATAGTAGAAATGTTATTAAGTGTGTTTGTGAGAATACAAACTATCTTGAAAATAACTACTTGCAGGATAAAACTTCGCACCAAATTGATGGGCTCTGCCACTGCCTAAACTAATAGGACTTCAAAAGTACAAAATACTCAACTAAGAGAAATAAGGGAACAAGCAATGTAATCACAATATGTAGATATCTTAATTCAAAATTCAAATTCATACAAGTAATAAAGATTCAAATCACACAACCTCATAAGTTATAAAAAACTGTTCCTTGATAATTCATGCGAGGCAAACACACTTACAAACATGAAGTTATCCTTCAATTAACTAGGTATGTGAATCTAGTTTGTCAGATTTTTTGTTGTGTCCCTTTGATAATACCTTTAATCTTTATTTATAGTAGACCAAAAACAATTGCTACACTCTTATGTTTTGGTAACTTCTACTACACACTCTAACTAGTTGATAAGAGCACAAGCATTGGGGGGTGTAAACACCCTCCAGTTGCTATTTTACAACCCAAGCAAAGTGATGGGCAATATTACTCCTTTAATGGTATGGATGATGTCAACTCCAAGCATACCTTCCTCAACTTCCTCCCAGAACCATTGGGAGATGAAACTCTCTACATGATGAACCTCCAAAAAATAACTCTGCAACATCTGAAATGCTTACTCCCAGAAAACCTATAGATGATTGTCCAATGATCATTTTCTTTTCTAAGAGCATTATTCCTTGGGATTTCACTAAATTATAAAATTCAGTGAGCAACCTTTCATGGGATTCTGCATCTTTTGAGAACAGGAGGATATCATCCACATAGATTAATGCATTGGTCAAGAGTAGCTGGAACAACGTCCCCATTGCTTTTTGAAATTGGGATGGAGCATTTTTTATGCCAAAGGGCATAACAGTCCATTGGTAGTGGAATCATCTGTTTACCATTGATAATGCCCCTCCTATATGCAACCTTACTATTCATAAGTTGTAAAAAAAAAAAAAAAAAAAAAAATTTAATCTTGTGGTTGTGTGTGAAGAGAAAAAGTGAGTAGGAGGAAAAAGAGAGAGAATAGTACTTTATATTATTTTATTAGGTAGTTTATATTATTTTATTGGGTTGTATGTAAAAATAAATACTAGGATGTAGGGTGAATTATAAAATGGGTTAGTAAAATAGGTAAAATAGTGTTTGGGTATGCAAAATAGTTTTTTTTTTTTTTATCCCCGGATGCTAATGCTCTAACGGACCCACATGCTCACACGTGAAATTACTTATTTTTAGCCTAACAAAGTGCAAACCAAAGATCCATGATAGGAAAACCAAAAAATTATAAAGAGGAAGAAAAAGATATGGCAATGTAAGAGCATCTCCAATGGCTTCTTTAAAGCCAAATTTAGAGTATCAACATCCCAAAAACTCACTCCAAGAGTTTCTCTATCTCTATTTTTTAGAGTAGAGTTGCTACAGTGCTTCTCTATAAGTAGAAAACACTATAGCTTTTACTATTCATCTTTCAAATGTTTTTTTCTATTATAATAATCAAGTATTGAATAAAAAAAAATGTTAAAAGATGTGTAGTTGTTAAAAAAAGAATAAAGAATGAATAAAGAAATAATATTTAAATGAGATAGAGAATGAAATAGAAAATCTGTTGGAAAGTATATTTGAAAAAGTGGGTAGTTAAAGATAAAAGTCACTGTTCATTCTCCAAATAGTACAAAAATTTGAAGAATCTGCTGGAGATGCTCTAAGTATATTTTCTCTTTCAGTTTTAAACTAGTGCAAAAGTTGCTAATTATACTTTATTGCGGCCATGCGAAACCAGGTAAGGTCACACGTTTTCACAACTATAGCAATCATAACAATCACGTCAATGGTCCGTGGTAGTAAAATAATATTAAACTGGTAGTGATTACTCATTACGTTGTGACAAGTTTGGATTAACTACTGGCATTACACTTCTTATCTATTCACGCATCACTTCCAGTTCAATACAAAGATTATTAACACGGTCACAGAGTAATATTAAAAAGTAATTATCAAAGCTTAGATGATGCTACAATGGTTTTCGAAACCAATCCAAGCACACCACATATCTCCGGATACAAGCTCTTCCTAATCTCTGCATACACCTTACCATTCCACTTCCTTTCCGCTGACCTATCCCCAAGGTGCACCGTCGCTTCCACAACACTCTCCTCGCTATCGTGCGCTGCGGAGTCCATGATTCCCATTCTCACCGCCTCTTTTCCCTTCACCTTTATCCCTCTTAGTATTTAGGCCGAATTTATTTTCATTTTTATTTTTATTTTTATTCCATGATTTGTGATAGGAGTAGTTGATTGAATTGAGTTGGCGTAAGTTGCTTGAGTAGAGTGTTAGTGCTGAGAGTGTGAGTTACTTGGTGCACTAATGCTGAGTGTGTGGTGTTGTGTGTGTGAATTGTGGTGCTGAGTATGTTAGTGATTTGTTGAGCATGTTAGGAAGTTGGTTAGGGTACCAGCTGTATGCTGAGCTAATGATTGGCTAATGATTTTAACTATTGTAACTGCCAATTGTACTCAATTGTAGGAGAAAATTGGCATTTGCCCCTTTCGCGCAAAAAATCTAGCAATTTACCTCTTTTCCCAAACTAATTAGGGAAATGCCCCTGTTTTGAAACTCGATTTTCTCAAAATCGAGTTTCAACTTCATTATAGGCTCCTTAAAACGCCACTATAGGTATGGGACAATCAAACTTAAAAACATAAAAAAAAAATCTTGCATGGAACTCGAGTTCATGGAGCTCGAGTTCCAAAATGCCACTATAGGGTCCTTAAAACGCTACTCATAAATTTTTTTTTTATTATTATTTATTTTCAATTTGTTATAACTTGATTGTCCAAAATCGAGTTTCAAAATAGGGGCATTTCCCTAATTAGTTTAGGAAAGGGGGCAAAATGCTGGATTTTTTTTTTTTCAAAAAATGGGCAAAAGCCCATTTTCTCCCTCAATTGTATATAGTGTAAAGCTCTGAGAATTGGGAAGTTAAGCAAAAATAACACAAGCATATTCTTGTTTCCTTTCCTCTCTAATCTCTAAATCTCTCTCTAACCTTTCTGTTTTCCATTTTTCTTTCCTTGGAGGTTGGTTCCCTCGAAGAACCTTTGAATACAATCATCATCTCTAAGCTATTTCCTATCAGTTTGTTAGTTGAATTATAGCATTCGCATTAGACTAGCTAAACTAGTATGATGTTAAACATATAGCAGCAACAACAACAACAAAACCCACAAAAACCTCACGCATCAATCTCATCAAACTAACTCAAAACACTTAATTAACAATAAACATTATCACACCACAAGTAGCGTGGAATTATTCCTCGCTACACCAAAATTTAACACTTTTTTTTAATCTCTCTCTGTGTGAAAACGTTTGATCTTCCCTTCCCCACACCACAACGGTTGCAAATGGTGGTTGGCAACGAAAGTTGGGTTTATTTGGGTTTTGGTTGGGTTTAATTGGTGTGGGTTGCGTGAGGTTTTTGAGGAGTGATTGTTGGGTTTAGATCAACGTGGATGGGTCGGTTTCATGAGGTTTTTGGGTTTTTGTGGAGTGGTTGCTGGGTTTTGTGGGTTTAGGCGGTAGCAGCGGCATTGTGGCGGTTGAAATGGGTCAATTGTATGATGTTTTTGGGTTTTTTGGAAGTGGTTGCTAGGTTTTGTTCGGTAGTGGTTGAATGATTTGGTTCGGTGGTGGCTAACTAATTGGCTCAATCACGGCTGACTGTGCTAAGACGATAGTAAAAAATAAATATTTAAATGAAGTAAGAAGGTATTGAGTTTGATGCGTGTGTATAAAAAACACAGATAGCTAAACTAGGAAAAAAAAAAGTTTTTTAGGCTAGTTTAGCTAAATATCTGAGTAGGCTGATATGAATGCTCGCTTCTAGCAAATTTAGTTTGTCTATTAAAAAGTCAAACTCAAACACTTTAATGTGTTTGTAAACAAGTCCACCCATTTAATTGTAAATAATTTTTATAATTTTTAACAATTTGATCAACCTAATTTCTATATATTTATAAATAAAAATTATTTTGTCTAAGCAATTCAAATAATATAATTTTAATTTTAATTTATTTTTTATTTATTTGCTTGATTTGTGAAGGAATAAAAAAAAAGTCATAGTATTTTCTATATGAAAAATGAATAAGTTAATCAAGTAGTTTATAAACAATTTCAATAAGTATTAGTCGTATAAGGATGCCTACCAATTATATATATATATATATATATTGATTGGGTGTTCTTCGTAAAAATGATGAAAATAAGGATCAGCCAAGCCCGAGTCTCCCAACACCAAAATCCAAATCTGCTGTAGCCATCATATCCAAAAAGACATATATCATCGTGAGGAACAATCCAAAATTTCCCATACCTTTCTTCTATGTCTCTATCCATTTTATTGTCATATGAATCTCAATGTCTCAACCTGAATTTCAATGCTACAGAGCTGGCTTCTATTCTATTGAGCTAAATGTGTAACATTCTTTGGATGAATCGCCTAGTGCTTTTGGCACTACGTCCACCTTCATGTACTTTTGTGTAAGTAATGTTTCTCCTCTTTCTAACGAAATTTTTTTGTTATTTATCAATACAACAAGGGTCTAGTTAATGGCATACATTAATTATCTATTTTAAGAAATTTTTTAGGAAATTGAAAAAAAGTTCAAACTATCAAAACAATTAATCGATTTTTTATAAAAAGTTTCCTAAAATAGTTTACCAAGGACATACGTTAGCCAAACCCAAACAACGGTAAGTCCTTATCCTGTTACCTTCGAGACCTTGAATTCTTGGCCAAAACAAGGTCAACTGAGAAACCCGTAGAGTGTAGACATAAACTTATAGCTTTATAATTTTTTAAATAAAAAGAAAAATTCTATGAACTAATTTACAAATTAAACACAATTTTTGTCATCATTTCCTCCATTTATGATTGAACCTGTACTTTACAGAGGATGCAAATATTTCCCTTATTCTGGATAATGTAGAGCAACTTAAAATTGGTATTGCAGAAAAGTTTTTAGCATCATTTTTGCATTCCAGCTGAGGAGAGGAAATGTAATTATTGTCCAAACTCCAAAGATGATTACTTCAATAGAAGCTGAGTAAGTGATTTGGAAGGAAAACAAAGCCAAGCACCCAAGTAAATGATTCATTAAGAGAGCACAAATGAAGTATACAAGAGATTCACCAACAGATATCAGAGAAAATTGCAAAGATCGTGCTACTCAAAGATACTGCCCATGTCTGCCATCCACTCAAACAAAGATCCAAGGAATGAGAGTTTCAAGTCAAAACTGAAGTTTCCACATTACGAAACTCCGAGCATTTCTCTCTCCAAATACCTCACTTGAGATAATGAGGGATTGCATTCCAAATGCCTACACTGTAATTTCAGCTAAAACAACCCTACCAACAAGCTAATAAATCAAGTCAAATCTCAATTTTCAGCTCTTCGGAGTAGATATCCAAGGGTAATCAGCCTGGTTTTATTCATAGTCATCAATCTGCAAAAATATGAAGAAAAACTGAGTACAAATAATGATAATGATGGTTATGATGACGACAATAATAATGAAAACAATGATAATGAGCATGGCACCAAAAATATTTCAGAAGTCATGTGGGTCTTCGTTTCCTAGCAGGATGGATATGTATCAACTCCAAACCACAATCCATGTCATTTCTAGCATGTCAGTTGACAAACAATGAAGTGATACTTTAGGTTAAAGAAAATGCACACAAAATGAAGACAACAATGAAGGGCTGGTCTTTTACCTCAACAGTCTAGTATGTATCCATTATGTATTTCTAGCGTATATGCATTAGTTTTGTCCTAAAATTGTTCTGATGCTTTAATCCTGGTGTAGGTGATGCAAAGGAAACTTTTGGGGAACTTGTAATGCAATTAGTTTAGCATGCACCTTTACTTCCTGCATGACACACAAATCGGTCAGAGGTCATGCCATTAATGCACAACAGCATTATCTACCATATGAGATGTTCCTCAACAGAACCTTTTCCCTGGCCCCATATATGATATGTATGCAATTTGTATTAGATTTTTTTTTTTTTTGGTAAAGTTGAGAGTCCAAGCTGTTAAAGTTCATCTCCTGCCGTATGGGAATTTTCTGTTGTTATTTTGGTGGAACAAAAAGGAAGGGGAAATACACATTCAGATTGAGTTGGATCAAAATGCAGGAATCAACCATCCCAGAAATGGTCATTATATCATTTCATAATCAAGGAGAAAAGTCAAAGTGGCATAGACCTGAACTGAACCAACCTAGTCTTAAATCAGGTTGGTCTGGTTTGTAGGCTGAAGTGCTTTATTCTATTTTTCATTTGTGTGTGTCGAATTAAATCTGGTACTTTTTTGTGAGGGAGCTTTTATCAAGATGGATAATTTAAACATATACTAACTTAAAATATCCCTTAATAAAAGGAAATGACGCCTTTAATTTATGATGGTCATAACTCGTCATCATTCTAGTTAAATCTTCCACAATTACACTCGGAGAAACTAATGAGAGAGGCAACATGAAAACAAAGGATTTTAATTCATGGTTTCTTGACCACAAAGAAGCTCATGAGAAAGAAATAAGAAAAACAAAAACAAATATTTTCGCTAACTAAATTTAGTTGCACAAAAGCATCTTCTAACACAATACTAATATGAAGTTATCAAAGTTAACTTAGGCAGGAGAAACATGGAAATTAATGAGTGAAAACCTACTATGGTGGCAAATAAGGTAGATTTCAATCCACTATGGGATTAGTAAAATGTTAATTGACCCATTTATGTAGAATATTAGCCAAACCAACAATCTGCTACTTAGAAATTATCTGCCACACATTTTTCTTAATTTACATATTATCAGCATTGGATTTAAAAAAAAAAATTTTGTCCACATTCGAACATAAAATCCATATCACACGTTGATGAAGAAATAGTTTGCCTACAATTCTGTGGGGTAGGAGTTATGACTTTAAAGGTTTGTCATGACAAGTGAACCTTTTAGGTCCAGCATATCTGGTTTAGAATGAATCGCATTCGTTTTATTTAGTCTAGTACTTCTCACACTTTATAGATCTTTTAAAAATTTCAAGATAGTAGCATTGGCAACATCAACAAAAGAAAACAGATATAATAGTCTAGCAAAGACAAAACCAAGCAATATCCATAGAAAACAAAAGATATTACCATTCTACCGCTTCATTGCCCTGTAAAGTTGCAAAGTGTGCAAGTCGAAATATTTCATTGAAATTGTTTTGACTAATTGCGTCTTTATCAAATATGGCATCAGATAATACAACTGCTGATGCTCCTTGGGTGATATATTCTGTGACTGAATCTGTATCAGATTAGAAAACAGATAACATCACACTGCACAGAGAAACTAAGAATGTAAAACATATCAACTTGACAAATATTTCTGATCATAATGTCTCTTTAAGTTCTCTCTAGCCTAATCTAAATGTATGTGTGTGAAGCTCCCTTCTAGAGACTTGAACCCCGAATTTTGCCCCTTACACCCTACAAGCACTTATACTTGTGGAGTGACCATCACACCAAGGATGTGAGGTGGTAAAAACACATGTTCTAAGAATACTGCAAGTTCGAATTTTAATCTATGAAAAGTACACATGAATTAAGGAAATGTTATTTTATGCATGATTTTCATTTATTTGAAGGGCTGATACATGCATTTAAAACATAATAATAACTTAAAAAAGTTTGAAGGCACTCCCAATAAATGTCTTAGTCCATGAGAACAATTTGGATAATGGAGAGTTAAGAATACAATTCCCAGATGAAAAATCATCTTTTCTTTCTTAGTTTGGATAATAAATAGCAGAAGGGTGGAATTTTGAATCTTTCTTACTTTTGAGCATGAACGCAAAAAATTAAAGTAGCGAGGCTTTAGGAGCTACAGGACAGAGACATAGTTAACAACCTATTGTTATGCCCTGAGAAGCAACCATTGAGATGTGATGAAAAGGCCGCTTAAGTGCAGAAATATACCAACTACCACCTAGTGCAGAGATGGGATAAACCTATTCCACCAAATAAGAAAAATAAATCCATAATGTATATCTATAGATGAACCATTTGCTGACATCCAAACAGTATAAAATCCCCCAGAATGCTTATTGAAGAAACTAGAGAATACAAATGTTTAAAAGATTTAATCATATATTTAGCTATACTTTTTTCACTGTGCAAATTTTATGTTCTTTAGATTGAGGAAGGAGAATGCATTATGACTTATGAGGCAGTATTTTAGGGGCATAAGTAACCTACATAAGACTGATATAAATATACACTAGAAGAACAATGTGGGCTGGATAATATTTCTAGAGCAACCTAAGACAAGAAAGGTCGCTTCAAGGCACAGAAGTACTTTTAAAATTCTGTGGTAAAAATACAAACCAGGTTCAAGGTGCAAACTCAAGGAAGCAGAGCCAAAGCATGATCAATTCACAATATAGAAAAATGAAAGATTAACTTTAGATAGGGTAGAGTATAGACAAGATGAACCAATTAAAACAACAAATCTTAAATCCAAATTGATTACAGGGGAATTAGAGATGCACATTCCTCTCAAAAAACATTTTACTATAATTTTGATCATATTTTCGCTGATATATTTTATTATGTAATGATCTCCATGAGAAAGAAAGTGTAAGAGATGCTTATGAAAGTTTATACAAGGGAAACGGCATAATTAGTACAAGTAGCACTCAAGGTAGAGAAATTTGAAATCCACAAAATATTTTATTCTAACTCAGCAAGCTAAGCTATAGAACCTATTCTTGTAGTTTGCATAACTTTATATAATGTTATATAGAAAGATCGAATTTTATTTTGAACCAAAAGATAAAAGAAAAAAAGAAGAAGAAAACCATGACTATTCAAGCAATTGATGTATGTTTAAAGAAAATTCATGGTCAAGTGGGTACATTTTACCATAATTGTGTACCTATCAACCATAAAAACCGGTGAAAACAGGATAATTAAATAAATAATTATCTTTCACATTAATATCCATTTGTCTATGAAACATGGAGTGCATATGGAATTGGACAATGACTACCATATGAACTGCCCCATCTTAAACATCATTGAACATGTCAAGACTTACCTTGACAATTTTGGCACCAGAGTCATATGCAGACAATATCTGTAAATCACAATCAGGTTTTAAGTTTTCTTTCCAAGGAATATCGCTCAAAAGTTTCGAATCTCAAACAGAATGGTAGAAAAAAAATAACTCTGAAATAGAAGTGCCCAACAAGATAAACATTATAAGAAGTCAAGTGCTTAAAGAAAAATTCTAAAAAAAATCTGTAAAAGCTTAGAAATGAAAGAGAGCTTTAAGTTTTAAAAGATGACCTTACTTCTGTTGGGGTCATTACACCAGGTATGTACAAAACTTCACCACATTGGGCATCAACCATAATGTCCCGACAGCCAATCTTGGACCTCACCAACACCGAGAAGTAGTTTGGTAGAGGCCGAGCGCGAGGATGAGCCCGGCGGCGGCGTGGCCGGAGACGGCGGCGACGGTTGGGATGGGGAGCCGCATTGATGGATTGGAACTTGACTTGGGAGCCGCCATTGAAGCATTTATTACAATATTAATTTCCACTTCCATTATCACATGTATGGACAGACATAATTGTTTTTTTTTTTTTTTTTGTTAAGGACAGACATAATTGTTATACAATATAACATGAACAATTATAAATATTGTGTGATTTAAAACTTTGGATACTTCAACTTTTCAACACCAAACTTCCGTATGGTTTAATCGTCTTCATTTTTCTTTTTTTAATGAAAGGTTTAATTGGTTTGAATTAAGTAATAGCCATTAATATTTTTTTTTCATCCAAGTTTAAAAAAATTAATAGAAAATAATAAAATTTCTCTGTTCAAAAACAAAAAGGAATAGCAAAAGCCTTCACAGTCAAACCTATAGGCATAGCCACTAGCCCACTAACCACTAACCATTTCACAGTTCACACCCATATGTTGCCTTGTAATGGGCCAACTGGCCCAAGTTAAAACCACACACTAATACCCAATTGTGAGTTGTAATCCTCAACCATCGCCTAACAACCCAAAGATCCAAAATGAGGGTGCACCGTCACACTCGTAAGCTTACACTACTTGTCCAGTTGTTATGTCCTTTTAATAACAAAACAAAAAACAAAAAAACAAAAAAGAGAGCGACTATTTTACTTCTTCTTTTACCTTTGAAAAATGTTATATTCATGATATTTTTACAATACTTTTATAACATGTTTTAAGTGGTAGGTTATTACTTGCTGTTATTAGAAGGTAAAAAAGTAATTTCAATTGTGAGTTAAATTAAAACCAGTAACAACCTGTCACATAGAATTTGTTACGAAGACATTGTAAAAATGTTGTAGATGTAATACTTATCTTTTATTTTTTGAGCTTCTTTAGTTTTTTAATTAACAATAAGATACACCTAATTTTACACAATGGGCCTAATTTTACACAATGATAAGGTGTCAAGTTTTGATGAGAGCATCATTTTAGTTTTTTTTTTTTTTTTGGTTGCTAAAGTCTAAGTAGTTTTTACTTTGGTCCACTAGTATTTTTATCATACACCAATTACAATTTATTATCTTAACATGTTCTTAAATTCAGTAATTTTAGTTAAAAGTTTTATAACTCATCTCGTTGACATCAAATGAACGCTTTAGTTCTTGGGAGAGAGCGGAGAGGAGAGAGTTGATGAGGTGTGGGCCGAGACGGTGCTCGTGATCGTCGCTGATGAGTGTTAGGATGAAGAGGTTGCCGCGTTTCTCTAAAGTGCACATGGTTGAGAGTCTGACTGAGACTTTTGCTATGAACAGTAAGTCAGTGTTTTATTACTCTATCGTAATGCAATGGATGGTTGTCTAATTATGCTTATGCATGGGGCGTATATATAAAGAAATATCTAAGCACTACATCAGTGACATATCCATACCCACAATCAAGAAAACAAAAATCGTAACACCACGTAAAGGGTCACAACTGCACAAATGGCAAACTGTAATGGTGGAGACGGTGAGTGGTGGAAAAAAAGTGGCGAGTCCACGTAAAAGTGACAGAAAACCAGTCAGAGTTTAACACATAAGATAATTGTGATAAAAATTGTGATATTTTATGTGGTACTCAAATTAATTTTATATATATATATATATATATATTAGTGTTCTTCATAAAAATGATGGAAAGTATCAGCCAAGCCTGATTCTCCCAACACCAAAATCCAAATATGCTAAAGACATATACCCTATATATCATCGTGAGGAACAATCCAAAATTTCCCACAGATTCAGTACCTTTCTTCTATGTGGTCATATGAATCTCAATCTCAACTTGAATTCCAATGGTATAGAGCTGGCTTCTATTCTATTGAGCTAAATGTGTAACCATCTTTGTTTACCAAAAATAAAATAAAATAAAATAAATGTGTAACCATCTTTGTATAAATCGTCTAGTGCTTTTGGTACTAAGTCGTCCAATGTTTCTCCTCTTTCTAACGAAAATTTTTTGTCACTTACTGATGTCGCGAAAGCTTGAAGAAAGCACACACGATACTCTTTTTGATGGACAAAAACTAAACTGTTAGTTTCTTGGTAGTAAACCTAGAATTCACGAAGGATTCTTTGAATCCACAAGATGATAAACTAGAATCCACCAAAGAAAGAATTCGACAAAAAGTCTGTATTTTTTTAATAATAAAATAAAAACTGAATTGCCTTTGGAGGCTACAATGTGTTTAAATAGTAAAAACAAAACCTAGGGCAACTAGAAACCCTTATAAGGCGGCTACGAAAGAATATAAAACCTTAATTTTTGACTAAACAACATTAAAAGCACGGACTTGGTTAAGGTCCAGTGCATCCAGTGCACTGGACCCGGTCAGATGATGACATGTGTCTAAAAGTAGACACATGTCATCATCTCAACGGTCTAGTACTACTGGACATTGGACCTAAGCCTGACCCTTTAAGCACCTAAAAAGAAGAAAATAAATAACTTAAACCTAAAATAACAAAAATTACATAAAAATACTAAAACTAAATAATTACAAAAATTAAATATTAAATTGTGTCCTACATTAGACCTCCCCACTTGAAACAAACTCATCCTCGAGTTGATGGTGGAAATCTGAAATCTTTTGCTCCAAATAAACAAATATTTTGAATGCTTTAATAATTTGATCCAGTTTTGAAACTTGA
Organism: Quercus aquifolioides; assembly: GCA_019022515.1. Classification (NCBI taxonomy): domain Eukaryota; kingdom Viridiplantae; phylum Streptophyta; class Magnoliopsida; order Fagales; family Fagaceae; genus Quercus; species Quercus aquifolioides. The sequence continues at coordinate 19,693,442 of CM032333.1, read as the reverse complement.
ATTCTTCATAAGGTGTAGCATAAAATTTCTTTTCATCTACCTTCAATTTATTTGCAACATCAATCAACAAAGGGTTGATAATAAAATTAAAATTTTCTACTCTAAGGAAATCAACATATTGTGTAGTCATCCTCAACAAATCAACCGAAACTTGGGGGTTGTGAATGATGGATTCATTACCATGTTTAACCTCAATTAGATCTTCCACAATATTCTCAATAAAATCTTCATCAAACTTTTGACAAGTGATATCTTCAATCTTCAATTTAATAACTTGTTGCAAGTCTTGATCTTTTTTAACCACTTCAAAATTTTCTTTAGAAATAAGTTGCTTCTTTTCAACCCTCAAACCCTTTCCTTTACTTGACACATGGACTTGGCTATGATTATTTTGGTTTTGTGGTTGACCTCTCATGTTTTGAACATATTGCTTTTCATATGAATATACAGATTTATAATCAACACTTGTATAATCTAGTATATCATAGGCATTAGGAAACCATAAATCAATTAATACATTTTTCATTCCTTTCCAAGAGTAGATCGGATGCTTACCTTGCCACTTTCTATTGATTTGAATGTATTCCCACCATTCCCCTGCTTCATCGTCCAATTTATTAGATGCAAGCCGTACTCATTCTTCATCACAAATCTTCCAAAAATTAAAATATTCTTCCAAAACAAGAAGCCAATCATTAAAATCCAACTTACACATATCTCCATCAAAGAATGAAATTTTCTTGTAGTTAGGAGTGCGTCTTTGAATATATTAATCATTGTTGTTGTGAGATGATTTCCTAGCAAGAAAAGTAGCAATCATTGGCTTGATTTTGCCTATAATTTGCCGACTCTTTTCACGAAATTGTTGATTCTCATCACAAGCCTCTTCACGAAACTTGAGGAACTCAGCCCTAGTGAGGACTGTGTTGTCGACGTCATTGTTGCCGTCATTGTTATGGTGGTCACCATCACACCAGTTAGCCATCAGACTAAGGTGTGTCAAGGCTCTGATACCAACTGATGTCATGGAAGCCTGAAAAAAGCGCACACAATGCTCTCTGATGGACAAAAACTAAACTATTAGTTTCTAAGTATTTTATTAATAATAAAATAAAAACTAAATAGCCTTTGGAGTCTACAATGCGTGTGCGTTTGGCAAAAATTATTTTTGCCAACTTATTTTACTATTTAACTTATTTTTGCTACTATTCATGAGTCTCACTGCACCTTTTGATACTATTTATGGGTCTCATTGTACTATTTCAGCTAACTTTAACCTTTATCTACAGTATTTTCAGCAAAAAATTTTTAATTTCAGCAAAATAAGTAAATCACAAATAGACACTGCATTTAAATAGTAAAATCAAAACATAGGCAACTAGAAACTCTAAGATGGCTACTAAAGTATATAAAACCCTAATTTGACTAAATAACATTAAAAACACCTAAAAAGAAGAAGATAAATAACATAAACCTAAAATTACAAAAATTACATAAAAATACTAAAATTAAATAATTACAAAAATTAGATATTAAACCGTGTCCTACATCACTTATCAAAACAACAAAAAGTCCTTCTCCTGTTACCTTCGAGAGCTTGAACTCTTGGCCAAAACAAGTTTAGAAACCTTGTAGAGTGTAGACATCAACTTACAGCTTTATAATTTAAAAAAAAAAAAAAAAAAAAAAAAAAACTCAATAAACTAATTTACAACTTAAACACAATTTTTGTCATCATTTCCTCTATTTATGATTGAAATCTGTACTATACAGATGATGCAAATATTTCCCTTATTCTGGATAATGTAGGATAACCTAAAATTAGTATTGCAAAAAAATATTTGGCATAATTTTTGCATTATTGTCCAAACTCCAAAAATGATTAATAGAAGTTGAGTAAGTGGTGTGAAATTAGCGATTGGAATGCAAACAAAGCCTAGTACCCAAGTAAATGATTCACCAAGAGAGCACAAAAGTAGCATAACCCAACTACCCAAGTACAAAAGAAGCTTACAAGAGATTCGCCAACAGTTTGAAAGAAAATAACAAAGATCATGCTACTCAAAGATACTGCTCATGTCTGCCATCCACTCAAACAAAGGTCCAAGGAATGAGAATTTCAAGTCCAAAACTGAAGTTTCCACATTTTGAAACTCTGAGCATTTCTCTTTCCAAACACACCACTTGAGAGGATGGGGGAATGCATTCCAAATGTCTACACGGTGATGTCGACTTAACCGACCTTACCAACAAGCTAATAAATCAGTTCAAAGTTCAATTTTTAGCTCTTCAAAGTAGATATCCAGGGGTAGTCTGCCTGGTTTTATTCATAGTCATCAATCTGCAAAAATATGAAGAAAAACTGAGTACAAATAATGATAATGGTGGTTGTGATGACAACCATAATAATGAAAACAATGATAATGAGCATAGTGCCAAAAATATTTCAAAATTTAACATAACAAAGATATGATCATGTAGGTCTCAGTTTCCTAGCAGTATAGATATGTATCAGCTCCAAACCACAGTCCATGTTATTTTTAGCATGTCAGTTGACAAACAATGAAGGGCTACTTTAGGTTCATGAAAAAGCACACAAAGTGAAGACAACAATGAAGGGCTGATCTTTTACCTCAATAGTCTAGTATGTATCCATTATGTATTTCTCGCATATATGCATCAGTTTTGTCCTAAAATTTTTCTGATGCTTTAATCCTGGTGTAGGTGATGCAAAGGAAACTTTTGGGGCACTTGTAATGCAATTAGTTTAGCGTGCTCCTTTTCTTCCTGCATGACACAAATATCAGTCAGAGGTCATGCCATTCATGGACAAAAGCATTATTTTTTGGGAAAGCTGAGAGTCCAAGCTGTCAAAGTTCATCACATACCATATGCGACTTTTTTTGTTGTTATTTTGGTGGATCAAAAAGGAAAGGGAGCTACACATTCAGAACAAGTTGGATCAGAATCCATGAATCAATTAACACAGAAATGGTCATTATTCCATAATCAAGGATCAAAGTCAAAGCATCATATAGCTGAACTGAACCAAGTCAACCAACCTAGTCAGAAATGGGGTTGGTCTGGTTTGTAGGCTGAAGTGTTTTATTCTGTTTTTTGTTCGCGTGAGTCGAATTAAACCTGGTACTTTTTGTTAGGAAGCTTTTATCAAGATGGACAATTTAAACATATACTAACTAACAATATACCATAATAAATGGAAATGATGCATTAACTTTATGATGGCCATAAGTCATCATCATGCTTTTTAAATCTTCCACAATTACACTGGGAGAAATTGAGGGCAGCACCATGAAAACAAAGGATTTTAATTCATGGTTTCTTGACCACAAAGAAGCTCATGAGAAAGAGATATGAAAAAAGAAAAACAAAATTTTCACTAACTAAATTTAGTTGCACAAAAGCATCTTCTTACACAATACTGATATGAAGTTATCAAAGTTAACTTGGGCAGGAGAAACATGAATATTAATGAGTGAAAACCTAGTATGGTGGCAACTAAGGTAGATTTTCAAGCCACTTTGGGATTACTAAAATGTTAATTGACCTATTTATGTAGAATGTCAGCAAAACCAATAATCTGCTACTCAGAAATTATATGCCACACATTTTTCTTAATTTATACGTAGGTCATCAATTCAGCATTGGATTTTAAAAAATGAAATTTCTGTCTGCATTCAAACATAAAATCCATATCACACATTGATGAAGAAATATTTTGCCTACAATTTCGTGGGTTTGCAGTTATGACTTCAAAGGCTTGTCATGACAAGTGTACCTTTTAGATCCAGCATATCTGGTTTAGAACAAATTGCATTTGTTTTATTTAGTCTAGTATTTCTCACTCTTTAGTAGCATTGGCAACTTCAAACAAAGGCTATAACTATAATAGTCTAGCAGAGACAAAACCAAGCAAAATCCATAGACAACAAAAGTCTCACCATTCTAATGCTTCATTGCCTTGCAAAGCTGCAAAGTGTGCAAGTCGACATATTTCATTGAAATTATTTTGACTAATTGCCTCCTTGGGTGATATATTCTCTGACTGAATCTGTATCAGATTAGAAAACAGATAACATCACATTGCACATAGAAAATAAGAATATAAAACATATCAACTTAACAAATGTTTCTGAACATAATGTCTCTTTAAGTTCTCCAAAAACACGTTCCAAGAATACTGCAAGTTTGAATTTCAATCTATGAAAAGTACACATGAATCAAGAAAATGTTATTTTATGCATGATTTTCATTTATTTGAAGGGCTGATACACGCATTTAATTTTTTTTTTTTTTTTAGTTTGAAAGAATTCCCAATAAATGTCTTAGCCATGAGAACAATTTAGATAATGGAGGGATATGAATACAATTCCCAGATGCAAAATCATCTCTCTTTCTTATACTTAGATAATAAATAGCAGAGGGGTGGAATTTTGAATCTTTCTTACTTTTGAGCATGAACACAAAAATTACAGTAGTGAGTCTTTAAGAGATACAGGACAGAGACAAAGTTAACCTATTGTTATGCCCTGAGAAGCAACCATTGAGATGTGATGAAAAGGCCTCTTGAGTGCAGAAATATACCGACTACCACCTAGTGCAGAGATGGGATAAACCTAGTCCACCAAATAGAAGAAAAATAAATCCATGAGGTACATCTAAAGATGAACTATTTTCTGACATCCAAACAGTATATAATCCCAGAATTCTTAGTGAAGAAACTAGAGAATACAAATGTTTGAAAGAACCAATCATATACTAAGCCATACTTTCTTCACTGTGCAAATCTTATGAAGATTCTTTAGATTGACGAAGAAGAATGCATTATGACTTATGAGCCAGTATTTATGGGCGTAAGTAACCTACATAATGCCAATATAAGTAAGAAACTTTCAACTATCTTAATGGAAGCTTTGTGAAACAAAGTATGCCTACTCTAGTGAATTAACAGTTGAATTTAATTATAAGACTAAAATAAATAGACACCAATATCACTCTGAAATTGTGTACAGAAGAACAATGTGGGCTGGAAAAACTTTATAGAGCAACCTAAGACAAGAAAGACCACTTCGAGGCACAGAAATACTTTTAAAATTCTGTAGTAAAAACAATAACTGGGTCCAAGGTGCCAACTCAAGGAAGCAGAGCCTATGCATGCTTGATCTTTTTTGGGTAAGTCTAAAGCATGATCAATTCACAAGATAGAAAACTGAAAGATTAAATTTAGATAGGGTAGATTTGAGACAAGATGAACCAATTAAAACGACAAATCTTGAATCCAAGTTGGTTACAGGAGAAATGAAGATGCACATTCCTCTCAGAAAAAAAATTTACTATAATTTAGATCCAATTTCCACTGATATCTTATTCTAACTCAGCAAGCTAAGCTACAGAACTTATTATTGTAGCTTGCATAACTTTATATAATTTCATTTAGAAAGATGACTTTATTTTTGAACCAAAAAGAAAATCAAGACCATTCAAGCACTGATATATGTTTAAAAGAAGTCATGGTCAACTGGGGACATTTACCATAATTGTGTACCTAGCAACCGTAATGACTGGTGGAAACAGGATATCAAATAAATAATGAGCTTTCACATTAATATCCTGCGAAAAAAGGAGTCAGGAGAGCATATGGCATTGGACAGTGATACCATATGAACTGCCCAATCTTAAACATCATAGAACATGTCAAGACTTACCTTGACAATTTTGACACCAGAATCATATGCAGACAATATCTGTAAATCACAATCAGGTTTTCAGTTCTCCTTCTGACTCAAAAGTTTCAAATCTCAAACAGAACAGTAGAAAAAAAATAACTCCGAAATAGAAGTGTCCAGCAAGATAAACATTATAAGAAGTCAAGTGCGTTAAGAAAATTTTTACAAACGCTATGAAGCTTGGAAATGAAAGAGAGTTTTAAGTTTTATAAGATGGCCTTACTTCTGTTGGGATCATCACTCCAGGTATGTACAAAACTTCACCACATTGGACATCAACCATAATGTCCTGACAGCCAATAAGCATGTTTAGAGTATACAGAAGAAGCAGTATTAGTGATGTCTTCTAACAGGTTTGTTTAGGATTAAATTCAAGATAGAAAGTTACAAGAATCATGAAGAGCACTAAAAAGGACAAAATTATTCAAAATGCATGAGATTGCAGAATTCAAAACGCATACTTTCACCATTGCAGGACTCATTAGAAATTTGGCTCCAGCATTTTTTGCATTTTTGGCATCCTCAACATTTAAAACAGTCCCAACCTGCAGGATACTTTATATTTTTCAGAAGTGAGAAAACTCTTGCAAAGCAGTACTTGCATAGATATATATGGAACCTTTCTATGACTTCTCTTGATTGAAGATGGAACAGTAAAAACATTCAAAGTCTGCTACAAAGATAGTTTTTGATAGTCCTCCAAGAAGTTATGACCTATTCTTATTTCACAGATAGTAAATCAAAATTGGGCTCTCTATTTATAATTATCTATGGTATGTCAGCAACAAACAAACCCATCCACATGCATCCAAAACCAGATTGTGAACTTAAAATTGCATCTAGTTGGATTTGCATGAAATGTGCCTAAAGATAATATCTAAAAGGGGCAATTTATTATAGCATTTTGTCAGATAACTAGTAATTAAGCTAATTAGCGCATCATGGATCATTATAAATCAAGTTCACATGTTCATATAACATCCAACAAATGAGAAACACCAGTCTAATGTCCTTCCAAACAAGCACAGAATTTGTCCATAGATCATGCACAGATAACTATGCCAACAAGCATAGACTTTGGCAAGGATTTATGTCAAGCACAGTCAATTTGAACATAAATGATATATTAAGAAATTCAAGAGGAGCTATGAAGAGAATTACTCCTAAGGTTGTAGTAGGATGCTCCTGCACCAGCTGCTGAAGAACCTATGCAAAAGAGAAAGAAAGCACATTAACTCTCAAGCCCAAGAAGCCAATTGCATTGGGGAATTGGAAAAGATTGCATTCTAAACAACCTCAAATACACCTGGGGTAGACATCACAATCTCCAGCTACATATCAAGAAAGAGAAACAAATCAGAAACCATCTTTCATATAATCATGGACTACTGCAACTAATTGCAGAATAAGAATAAATTACCATTGTATTTCTTTATAAAATGATTAACATAAAGCAAACATTTCCCCAATCAACAATGCAAAAATTTCCCAAGAGGCCTTAAGTAACGGCAAGAATCTAACTAATCACAATCCATAGATTAAGGGATAAGCAATGTGGGTGCAATAAGTTCTTCTAGACTGTCCAAAACAATGCAACTGAATCAACTTTTAAGATTATAAAAGCTACTTAGTTAATATTTATTTAATAAAAGTTGGGTCTTAGAAGTCATGATTGTTACGCGTGTGATACATTAATTATTAAGACAGTTTACTTGACATGAGACTCTAGTTCAATTTATGAAAGAGATGAAAGAAAAATTTGTAAAAAAAAAAAAAAAAAAGACTCACAAGTCACAACTGAGATGCCACCACTAAGTGCAGCACATGCAGCTTTCAGTGCCAGCTCTGCGCTATCCAAAAGGAGAAAAAAGATACAGTAACTAAGCCATTAATAAGAGTATAAGACAACAAAACAGTCCCTAAATATAATATTAGAGAGAGAGCGAGACCTGTTGGCACGAAGGCAAGCTATGACACCAGAACTGTGAATGTGTGTCAAGGTTTTGAGAACAGAGAGCCGAGTAGAAGAATAGCAACAAGCCCTCAGCTGAGGCGGAGGCAGTGGCGGTGGCAGTGAGCTTTGAAGCCAAGTGCGGCTGCACAAGCTGCTGAGGGTGAGGCTTGTTATTGCCATATCCACTGACCTTTGCAAAGACAACAATGAGAAGGAATAAAAAAAATTAATTAGTAATTTTTATTGGCAGTAATATATGTAATAAAAAAAAAATCAATCCAATCTAACAATGAATTGTACATGACTAAACAGATTAGACCCTTCTCTAGTACTTGGATACACAGTATTATTTACACACATGATGGAAGTGTTATGAATCATTTGTTTTAGTACAAGAACTAAAAAATAAAGTACATGAAGTGTGCAACTATGCATTGAAAAATTAGAACTTTTCCATTTCTGGCAGATTGCAGGACAACAATGAGAAGGAAGATTTTTTTTTTTTTTTTAAATGTGTAGGATTTTTCGTTTTGAAATACTTGGAGATGAAAGAAAGGCTGTAAGGGGCTGTTGGAGGTAGAGGAAGAGCCAAAAATCACTAGGAAACCAAAAAAGTTATGATTGTGTGATGCTCTGGCCATTAGAAATCTAACATATAAAAACAAATTAAGAAGAAAGAAAATTGAAAGCACCAAAGGTTTTGTTCAAATGCACAACTTAGATAAATATTATCTCTAGATTTGTGAATGTCTACATTGGTAGACCTCAATCTTTGTTCTGCTTTTGACAAAAACAATGTCTCCAAAATAAAAAAATAAAAAGTCTGAGAAAAGAAAGAATTCATTCAGCAATCATCCCATCAAAAACAGTAATTAAACCATTAGTTATTTTTTATAGATCAATAGTTCAAATGACTTAAAAAAAAATAAAAAAATAAATAAGAAGAGGGTAAACCAATGAAATACCTGCAAAACAAGCTAATTCCTCCTCTGGAAGTGAACAAACCGACTCCGATTCTAAATCAGATTCTGCAACAATTAAGAAGCAACCATGCACTTAGGTACAAAGATATAAATCATTAGAATTAAAAGAAAGAAAGAAAAAAGGGATGGATTTCATTATCCTAATTTTTCATGTTCAAATAACACTGTGAACAAACCCACTCTGATTCTAACTCAGACTCTGCAATAATTAAGAGGCAACCATACACACATCATATTATCAACATGCTCTTAGGTACAAAGATATAAATTATTAGAATTAAAAGAAATATTTAAAAAAAAAAAAAAAAAGGGATGGATTACATTATCCTAATTTTTCTTGTTCAAATAACAGTTTATAGACAAGAAAAAGAAAAAAGATTGAAAAGAATGAGGTTGAATAGTTTTAAAAGTTGTCCAAAATATAAAAACTCTTAAAAAAGCAGTAGTTGAATTTGAATTTGGGATTATAAAAGATAGATGGATAGATGCATACCTGAATAAATTGTTTTTTCTTGTTGGATTATTTGGGACAATCTTCACTGTTTCCTTCGTGTAGCCGTAAGAGGGGACAATCATCAATAATCCGCACTTTCAAAGAGGTGAGATCGGGAATCAGGGGCATGGAAGTCAGGTTAGGGCAACCCATAATCCATAATTTCGAAAGAGAAGGAGGAAATGATGGAAGTAAGAGATGGTGTGGCTCATTCCTCCACCATCCCTTCAGTTTTGGGCAATCCCATATTGCGAGATAAGATAAGGATGGGAAGAATGGTGTTTTTGAAGAAGAAGAAGAAGAGGAGGAAGCACCCAACACGTTACTAACACTGTCTTCATCTATCCATATGTATTCAATGTATTCAAGTGCTTCCATTCCCCAAAGACAGACAGACTTGAGAAAAGGGAGTTGATTTAACGGTGGGAGGTGCTGCAATCTCCTATTTTGATATAATTGAAAACTAACAAGATTAGTGAGAGAAGAGACCCAACTTGGAATTCTCACACCCATATAACACCACAAAGTCAACCGTTTAAGATTTGGATGTGGCCGGAGGCCTTCCAGTGACATTTCATCGTAACATTCGGTTTCTCCATCATCCCTCCACTGTAATCTCAGCTTTTGAAGATGTTGTTTCTGCTTCATATTTGTGGCTTTACATTCCAACATGTCATCTTCTCCATGTCCCAAATCGCCAATGACTAGACTTCCTCCCAAATTGCTCAGCTCCTTCAATTCACTTAGCCCACCACCAGACCTAGCCTGTTTTTTCTTATGCCAATTACACGAGCTAGCCTTGGAATCCCCTTGCCTCACGACGAACCTTGGTAGTATCTCAAGAGAAGTAAATTGGCCAAGTCCAAGGGGCATATGCGTCAATTTGTCACAACCACGAACGTCTAAATGCCTAAGATTGACCAACTTCTTAAGGCCCCACGGTAATTCTTTAAGTGATCCACACGAATAAAGTTTCAGCGTCTGCAAGTTTAGCAGCTTGGTAATGGAATTAGGGAGAACTACAATATGTTCATTTTCAGAAAGATCAAGATATCTTAAATGATTCAATTCTCCAATTGAATGGGGCACTACATGTAGCCCTAAACAACTCAAATCCAACGTGCGTAAATAATTGAGATTTGAAATGAGTGCATCACAAGTTAAGTTACCCAACTTCCCCCCTACACTAGCTGCAAGAACTGTTCGTATCTTCATTCCTTTAACCTTGAAAATTGAAAGTTTCCTTGATGAATCTTCAAGATCAAATGATACATGACGAACTTTTTTACCATTGTACTCTCCACTCGAAGTTAGCACGGTGCTCTCCATTCCAGCCACAAGAGTTGCAAGATCATGCATGAGATCATGCATTTTGCAATATGATATATTGTTATATTTATCTTTTCGTACATCTTGAAAAAAACATCTCCGAAGTAATACCATAAAGTACTCTCGCCCTACATCCTCAACACGTTGCTCCGAATCTAATAACTTAATAAAACCTTGTGCTGCCCAAAGATTAATCAATGTCCTTACATGAATCTCGAAATCTTTTGGAAACAATCTACAATAAGCAAAGCATTGCTTTAAGTACGATGGTAGATGATTATAACTCAACATAAGCGTTGATATAATAACATTTTCTTCTTCTTGAGTTATTTTTGAGAGTTCATAAACTTTGAAGGATCGCCACTCATTTTCTGTAGCTTTGGTGCATAGCAAGCTTGCTATCGTCCTTATGGCGAGAGGTACCCCACCACACTTCCTCATAATCTCCCTACCCAAACTTACAAAGGCTTCATTCTTTGGTAGTTGACCATTTTCAAATGCTACTTTCTCAAACAAATTCCAAGCCTTTTCTTCAGGTAGGCCTCTTAGAGCATGCCATGAAGTTGCCCCTATTAACCTTGCTACACTTTCTGAGCGTGTGGTCACTATTATCCTACTTCCCCTTGCACCACCCATTAACAAATTTCTCAAGAGAAGCCATTTATTACTCTCCTCATTCCACAAATCATCCAAGACAATCAAGTATTTTTTTCCATTAAGCTTTTCTCGAAGCTGAGTTTGCAGCATCTCAAAGCTTTCTTTAAGTCTCTCATCTGTCAACTGTTCTAAAAAAATTTTAACAATCCGTTGTACATCAAAGATATCAGAGATACAAACCCAAAGTTTTATCTCAAATTTTTTTTGGACATTTTTATCATTGTATACCAGTTGAGCTAGTGTTGTCTTGCCCAATCCTCCGAAACCAACAATTGGAATGATAGAAATATTCTCTTCAACATTGTCATCAAAAAGACGTTCCATAATCTCTTTCTTATCATCCTCTCTCCCAATAACTTCATCTTCGAGTACAAAAGAATAAGTTTCTCTGTCCCCCCTAGTCATGACTTGGGGCTCAACCAAGCTTTGACTAAAGTGAAAAGCCTCCTTATCATCTGCAATGGCATTTAGTCTCTTCCTAATTGCCTTTAATTCATGACCCATTTTAAGACTAAAAGCAAGCTGGTTTGAACTTGAAAAGAAAATGCCTACCTCCTTTTTCATTTTGTTTCCAGATATCACTTTTTGGCGCAAAACTTGGGTGGAGAAATCATCCAGCAAATCATCAGCATCATGGAGAACATCTTTGAGCCTACTGAGCCAGTTTTTGATTTGATGGTTATGAGAACTCTGCTTTTCTGCATCCAGAAGCACAGCGCGGATTGTGGAGACTGTGTCGGTTAGATTTTCAATCTCAGTTTCAACACTAGAGGCCAGTTTGACCTCTTCAACAATGATAGAGCCCAGCAGTTGAAGGACGTTCCCTGCAAGATCGAACAAAGCTCCTTCCGCCATAGTTTTTTCTTACTTTCAGGAATTGTAGATGGGTTTGTGGACTGATGAAAGTGAAAAGAGATAGCTAGTGTAATATCTTGCTTAGAACGGTGGTAGCATCAACAAATGCGGAACAGCTAGCCTCAATAATTATGCCCAAAGAAAATGTTGTTTTTTATTCTAAAACTTTAGACTGCTTTTTCAACCTTTTTCTCTTTTTTGTTTGATGGTGCCCTGTCAGTATAATCATTTACAAAGTGTGAGGGTGAACGCAGTTAGAATTATAGTGTGAAACAACATTTCTAAATTCCAAAAGCATAATTGTAGTTAAAACTTTTATAAAAAATTTATTTTACGGGAAATTAAAACTTTTATCATTTAAACGAATAGAGCTATTTTTCATTTTATTAGAAATGAATGAAACTGTTGAGTGCAGCTCAAACTTAAGCTTATTATTAATGGTTAAACAGAGTTCAAATATAATAACTTGTTCATAAATAAAATTAGCATCGTGTTAGATTTTTTTTCTCCTTTTTTATTAGAGTATGATGCTAGATTTTAGTATATATTTATGTATATAGATTTCTCAAAAATAGAAAAAACAAATATTTATGTTTATACATGCATTAAAATCTTCTTAAATATATTTAAGATTTGAAGAATGGTTATTTGTAAATTAAAAAAGGATAGCTCAGATGATAGCTATTATTATTATTTTTTTTTTTTTTTATTGCTAGATGATAGCTATTAGCTGGTAAGAAATTGTGTATAACAAATAGAGAATATTTGATTTTAGCACGACAACAGTACTAAGATAGCTCTAGGTGTGTGTCTTGCTTAGAATAGCGATATTGATTAATAATTTAATAGTAAGAGCATCTCCAGCAGCTATTGTAAAGCTAAATTTGGACCACCAAATGTTACTGTACACACTCCAGCAGCTTCTCCAAACGCACAGCTACTCTAAATTTATTTTTCAAGTTGCTACAGTAATTCTCTTAATTTAGAGAACACTGTAGCAACTCTACTCCCTTATTTTATCTTAAAAAAATACCCAGCTGAATAAAAAAAAAAAATTCTTTCTCTTTTCTCCTGTGTTCTTTGTTCATCTGTGTCTCTCTCTCCAACGGTAAAACACAATCAAAAGACACACACAATCTAAAATCAGAATAGAAACAACAGATCAAGAACATGAAAAAATAAAAATTTAATTAGAACAACAAATCTAAAATTAAAACAAAAACAACAAATCAAGAGCATGAAAGCCTATCTAAGCTCCATTGCAACAACAAAGTGAATCAGAACAAGATTATAAAATAAAAAATAAAAAAAAAAGATAGGTGAAGGCCATGTCGGCTGTGCGTGTGGGTGTATGTGCGTGTGTGTGTGTGTGTGTGTGTGTGTGTGTGTGTGTGTGTGAGAAGTGAGCTGAAGAGGAAAGAAAATAGAAGTAGAAATAGAAAAAGTGAAAAAAGAAAGAGCTAGAGAAAGAAAGAAAGAGAGATAGCTGAAGAAGATGAAGTGCTCCGGAATGAACTAGAAGAAAAAGAAAAAGAAGGTAGATAGAGGAAAGGATTGGGATACGTGGGTGGTGGAGAAAAAACCAAGAGAAAAAAGAAAAGAAAAAAGAAAAGAAGAAGAAACGTGTCCAGATGGGGGTGGAAGGGAAAAATAATATAAAAAATAAGAAATTGCAATAAAGAAATGCTACCACAATATTTTCACAATAAATTTTAAGTAACAGATTGTTATTAGATAATATTGATGAGTAAAAAAATAATTTCAGTAGTGGGTTCAAATTAGAACTAATAACAACCTTTCACATAAATTTTGTTGTGAAAGTATTGCGTAAAATGTTGTGAATATGATACTTCTCATTAAAAATATAGTTGTTAGAAAAAGAATAAATGATGATTAAAAAAAGAATAAACAATGAATGAAGAAATAATATTTAAATGAAATAGAGAATGTGATAGAGAATCTGTTGGAAAGTGTATTTGAAAAAGTGAGTATGTAAAAACTAAATGTCACTGTTCATTCTTCAAACTGTAAAAAATTTAAAGAATCTGTTGGAGATGCTCTAATCCAGGAGGGTAATCTTGTTGAGCACTTTGCTAGTAATTGTCCTTTTAATGGTGGCCAGCATCAACAAAGCATTGAACCAAGAATTCCACATCAGCTGGCGTCAATAATTATGCCCAAACAAAATGTTGTTTTTATTCTAAAACTTGACTTCTTTTTCTAACTTTTTCTATTTTCTCTCTGATGGTGTCCTGTTAGTACTAATCATTTACAAAGTGTGAGTGTGAATGCAATTAGCAGTAACAAGCAATAATGAAACAAAATTTCTAAATTCCAAAAGCATTGGCGGCTAAAAAACAAGTTAAAACATTTTTTTATAACTTTTTTGGTAAATTGTAAATTACACCCCTAAAGTTTGGGGGTGATTAGATTTTACATCCTGAAGTTTTAGAATTTGAATTTTACCCCTTGAAGTTTGGTGATGTTTGGATTTTACACCCTAACGTTTTAGAATTTGAATTTTACCCCCTATAATTAAGAAGTGTTTGGATTTTATTCTCTAAAGTTTTGGGGTGTTTGGATTTTACACCCTAAAGTTTCAAAATTTGGGGGTATAAAATCCAAACAATTCTAAACTTTAGGGGGTAAAATCCAAGTTCTAAAACGTTAGGGTGTAAAATCCAAACACTCCAAACTTCAGGGAGTAAAATCCAAATTCTGAAACTTCAAGGTGTAAAATCCAATCACCCCCAAACTTTAGAGGTGTAATTTTAATTTACCCTAACTTTTTTTATGGGAAGTTAAAACTTTTTGGATTTAAATGAACAGAGCTATTTTTCTTTTTATCATAAATGAATCAAGCTGTTGAATTTTTCTTTTTATCATAAATGAATCAAGCTGTTGAATGCAGCTCAAACTTAAGCTTATTTTCATCGCTTCAACAGAATTCAAATATAATAACATCTTCATGAATAAAATTAACATCATACTTGATTTTTTCTTTTCTTTTTTATGCTTGATTTAAGTATATATTTATGTATATAGGTTTCTAATAAAACAAATATGTATGTATATACATGCATAAAGATCTACTTAAATATATTTAAGATTTAATTGTGTAAGTGTATACACAAGTTCATAAGGCCAAACAAATTCTTTATGCCATTTTTATAAACTGTTGATTTAGAAATTGGTTATTTGTAAGTTAAAAAAAAAAAAAATGATAGTAGTGGGCTCATATAATAACTAGTAAGAAATTGTGTGCACCAAATTTTGAAAGCCACCTCTTTATTAGAAATGAACTAGTATTGTAGGGTCAGATTCTGCTGCCCAAGCCCAATAAAGTATGGGTTTGGAGCCCACTGAACCCAAAACAATAAATTTGTAGAGAGTGGGTGAAAGAGCTAGGCTAGTAATGAAAAATAACAGTATGAAACAGCATAGAAGATGGGGAAATCTGACTAAAAGTGTGCTCGGACAGTGATCAATGTCTCGTCCGAGGAGGCTATTTTCATTGATGAACTTGGGTTACAAATATGGGAGCTACAGTAAAATTATATGCTCTTTTTCTCTCTCTCGATTCTTGATCCCCCCCCCTATCAGATACCTTTCTCTCTTATATAGTGCTGCCCTTCTCCATCTCCACCGTCCACTTGTTCACCATCTGTGCGCCCACTTGAGTGCATGTCCCATCAGACACCCCCTTTAGCCCTGTCTGAGTGGCGGTAGTTGAGGATGCACTGTTCAGGGGTCTTCTCCACATAAATGCGGCCAGGTGGGTAGGTGCAGAGCATTAAATGCGGTGGTTGGGGTCTGTCTCCTTGATATTTCTTTATCTCTGTCACCTTCTCACGTGTCCGAGGTCTCCTTTTTCCCTGACACTTGTTAGACAGGCCGCTTTGACACGCTCCGGTCTCCTCGGACGTGTGAGCATCTCCTCGGACGGTACACGTGCTCGTCTGCGGACATTCCCCTTTCACATGGGCCACTGGCTGCGTCCTGGCCTCCTCGGTCGAACAGTGGTCCTCGGATAGGGCCTTTGGCCCAATTAAGTTGGGCTGGGTTTTTCTCCCCCACAAGTATGATTATATAACATAATTATTTATATTTTTTTTGAGAAAAACATAATTATTTATATAATCATATTTCACAATACTATTCCAAGCACAAATTTTCCCTGCACCTGAAATTGTCAAGCTAAAAACAAATACTAAAATTTGTAAGTCTTTCGTAGGTTATGTCACATACTTTTTAATGTAAGATCAAAATCAAATGGGTTTAGTCACCTACTTGTACACATCCATGAGCCTCCAGACTGCACAAAAGGAAAAGATACAAAATTAAAAATGACAACCTGTTAAAAATTATTATTGCTATAAAAATTAAAAGTTCATAGACCAAGCTGTCCCTGCACAAGGATTGATACATGTGACGTGTTGCAATAAATATTCTGAAAATTCAAAACTGTTTGTTACAAAAATTATCATAAATATAACATAAAAATTATTGCAAGATGATGCTTGATTTTATTTTGTAGAACCATCTCTACAATCTTTTTTGTTTCAATGCCACACTCGTCTCTGATTTATATAAAAAAATAATTTAGAAATTCAATGACATTGAAAGCTCTTGAATATGAAGCAAAACAATGAAAAGAGGACAATTCATCAATATTGGCGGCTATATACGAGGCAGAGATGGAAGGATTTAAGAATCTGTGCAGCTTTACTAGCGTCCTCAATGGAGCTGGGTGTACAGTTATGGCTTATCTAGATTTCCTACTCCTGCAAGCCCAAGCCTAGCAGATAGAGTGTCACTACGATCACGCCCAGGTGAAAGACGCCAACTCAGGTCGCCTCTCTTTACCCATTTTTTGTTCATAAAAAAAAAAAATAAATAAAAAAACTGTGCAGCCAATGGGGTGGCTACTAATACATTGATGTTGAAAATATTTTTATTATTTAATTGTTTTCCAACTTTTACTCTTTCTCGGAAATCAAATGAAGCATAAATTCAACGTTGTCCATATAATTTTGTGATGGGAATATATTCACGAAATTTCCAGATCTGTGAGATGTAAAAATAGAGAAAAAATATACGCCAAAGAAAAATAATCACACACAAAACAGTATTTACGTGGTTCAGCAATTTGCCTACATCCATGAAATTGCAGGGATTTCACTAGTCTCAGGAAAAATATACAAAGTGCAGCAGTACAGTTTCTTTATAAAAACAACATCAAAACCCTAATTTCCAAAACAATAGTTTTAATATCCTGCACATAAGATTCACAATGGGCTACAAAAAGGGGCCAAAAACCTCAGAAAATCTCCGCTCCATGGACTAAGTCTCAGAAAATCTCCCATTAAAAACTGTAACAATATTATTTCGGGTCAGGTCATAATCCGAATCAAACACAACTAGGCTCCACAAAGCCTAACATTTTGTGACTTTAAACTAAAGCATATTGGTGCTTTTAATGCACACTAGGCTATAGAAAATAAAATTGAGAAAAAAAAAGGAGTTGTTCTGTGAAATCTTGTCACATACCATGTACAAGGTGATAATTCGTGGCATTTTTCTAGTAAAATATTAATGATAGCTTATATAGATTGTTAAATTACCAATTGTATCTAAAGCTTAAGCTATTTGGAAGTGGTGAACTTAATTACTCCCCCTCACGTGTGAGCCTAAACTTCCCTTAATTACTCAAACAACTAGTAATTCACAATCTTATTAAAGTGGTGAGAGAGTGAGGTAGATATATTCCTTTCAAGTAGCGATATCATACTAGGCCATATGAGATTACAAGGATTTAATTGAGGTGAGGTTGTTGATTACTCTAAGAAAAAATTAGACTAGAACAAGAACAATATCAAATGTGAACAAATTTGCATTGCAGTATATGTGGAAGTTGCTCTACCAAATACCACGGCTTTAGATAACATGAAAGTAGTGAAAATGAGTTATTGGTTGGTGCATGAGTTACTTGGTGCTAAAATATATCACATCTTGTTTAGTGAATATTCCTTATAAAATTTTTTTTTGAGAAAATCTGAGGTATCTTAAATTAC
Organism: Quercus aquifolioides; assembly: GCA_019022515.1. Lineage (NCBI taxonomy): Eukaryota > Viridiplantae > Streptophyta > Magnoliopsida > Fagales > Fagaceae > Quercus > Quercus aquifolioides. The sequence goes on along the minus strand of CM032333.1, from coordinate 19,675,350 downwards.
ATTTTTCTAACCAGTGACAACGTGTAAAATTTTAACGAAACTTTGATATTGGATAACACTTTTTGCATCACTGAAAAACACTAGATTATTCCCACCCACTTTTATATGAGCATCTCCAACAATCAATGTATAGCTAAAATATTAGCTGTTTCTCAAAAAAAAAAAAAAAAAAAAAAAAAAAAAAAGCTAAAATATTAGCTATAATAGAGAATATAGCCAAAAAAACCCAACTCCAGCGGCTTATCTATACCTTTTTTTTTTTTTTTGGCTTATAAACAGTAGCCCATCAAGTCTGATGGGCTACTGTTCATTCTTCAAATATATTTTTTCTATTATAATAATGATGTATTGAAGAAAAAAATGTTGGAAGATGTGTAGTTGTTAAAAAAAGAATAAATAATGAATGAAAATAATAATATTTAAATGAGATAGAGAATCTGTTGGAATGTATATTTTTCCTGACTCCTCTAAATTAACAATACATATTCTTAAGACAAAGATAAACGGAGTAGTTGAATCTTTCCACATAGGCAGCTAACTATGTTTGTTTAAAATTAAGCATGACATATTCTTATGTACATTCCTATGATATTGTCTGTCTACTTAACTAAACGCCAACTGAAAGAAGCATTTTAAAAAAATAAATAAAATAAAAAGTTGCCTTGGTCATTTTCTCTTTTCTCTCCATTTTTAATAGCCGCCCAAAGTAGAAAAAGAGAAGTCTTTAAATTAAAATATTGTTATAGATAATAAACTATTAAAGTTTTGTCACTAGTCTTTAATAATTTAATGGAAAAACATCATGTTATAATTTTCAAGGTGATCTGTGTTATTGGCTTAGAATATCTCTATCATGATCACCTACATTCTAAGAGTAGCTAATGATTATATATTAGACGTGTCGGTGAATTGGAAATGGGTTTGCCAGTTCTATTTTATGGAATGAAACCCCATGATTATTGAGGGTCTTTCTTTGCCACAGTTTTGCCATCACAATGTGTACAATAGCATGTTGTAATTCTCTGTTCAGAAAAGGAGAATTGGGAAAACACATTCCTGGCTCAAGAATTTGTAAAGAACTACAATAAAACCTATTTGATCCCAAGTTGTGCAATTGAGGTTAACCTCACGAAGGTATATGAGTATATAATTGGGGGGTTGAGACCTACAACTCTCACTTCTATTGGTATTCCCAGAGCCTTATCAAGGATTGATTGCAAAATGAACAGCATGCCCAAGATTCACCATCCTTAATAATTTTTAACTTTAAAAAGGAGGAATGCTGTAAGGCCAAGGTTGTCACAATCAAAATCCTAGATAGGATCTTCTCTTGATGACCTACAAAAAAAATAAAAATTTTATGTAATTAAAATTTCCATACTAATACTAGTAATTTTTTTTTCTAACTTATTCTGACCAAAAAAAAAAAAAAACTAATTTTTCATACATGAGCAAGGAAGAAACAAAACCCTTCAATTCATTTAGCATAAAAAATTTCATTGGTTATAGAAACAAAACTAATTTTTCTGACATAATATTTTGTACCTTGATACTCACAGTCACATGCATTCATCTTAAAAAAAGATAAAAGAAAAGATACCCTCGTGCATATGCAGGGAGAAGGTGGAAATTATCTCGATCTAGTTGCTCAAATAAACAATACATATTATGTTTAGACAAGATGATCGGGACTAGTTTCCATGCTAACAATGCGCATGGCATTTTCTTCTCGAGTACATTGAAGAACTAAAACAATGTTTGTTTGAAAATATGCGTGGCATTTTCTTCTCGAGTACATTGAAGAACTAAAACAATGTTTGTTTGAAAATATGCATGGCCAATATTCTTTCTTTTCTTTCACACACAAAAAAAAAAAAAAAAAAATTCTTTCTTTTCTCTCCGTTTTTTGTAGCCGGCCAGCGATTTTAAAAAACACCTCACACGATACTCGGAGCAATTTGTCCTACATGCACACATGACACGCTCACCAGAAAGACAGTAGAAAAACAGAGGTCTTTCATGTGAAATACTGTTAAAAATAATAAACTATGAAGGTTTTGTACTTTTGTTACTGGTTTTTACTTTTTATTAATTTAATGAACAAATATCAAGTTACAATTTTGTATGAGCTGATTTGTTATTATATTAATGTGAAATAGCTTGATAGACATGTGCGTGTCTTGAAAATGCGGGTTTTCCGGCCAGTTGTATTTTATGGACTAGCTAAACACAAGATGCTCTCTGCTTTAGAGAGCAAACCCACAAAATAAGCTACTGTTCATGTTTCAGGGGACTAGTTATATCTTTTTTTTTTTTTTTTGGCTAATAACCAGTAGCTCATCAGGTTTGATGAGCTACTATTCCTTCTTCAAATCTTTTTTTCTATTATAATAATCAAGGTGCTGAATAAAAAAATGTTGGAAGATGTGTAGTTGTTAAAAAAATAATAAATAATGAATGAAGAAATAATATTTAAATGAAATAGAGAATGAGATAGAGAGTCTGTTAGAAAGTGTATTTGAAAAAGTGGGTAGACAAAAGGTAAAATATACTGTTCACTCTCCAAACAGGCAAAAATTTGCCTAGATTGCTGGAGATGCTCCAAGTTAGCAATAAAATCAAATTAAGCTAAATACAAATTACATTTTCTAAATTTGATTTGTTTTCAATTTTATTTTAAAAGCTTCATATATCCCATATTTTTCATCATCATATATTTTCTTGTTAAAAAATAGTGAATATATATCTACTAAAGACAAAAACAAAAACAAAAACAAAACAAAAAAACAAAAAGAAAGCTGTTTTTTTCAGTAAAACAAATTTACTATTATTTTTAATAATATATCTTTATATACCTCTAATATATATATAAATACATTTATACAAAGAACACATCTTTTGTGGGAATTAGTAGGGTGTGTAAGGGTTGGGTTTGGGTGTTTTTTTTTTTTTTTTTTTTTTTAATATATATAAAAAAAGGTTGTGTAAAAGTGCAACTATATTTTTTTTTTTTGAAATGTGAGCTTTTCAAAGTTTTATTTATCCAAAATAAACAAATTAACTAATCAATAATGCATACAATACATGATAAATTTTAACAAAATATGATTTTTTTTCTCTCTTTTATTTTTCTTTGAATTTGAAATTTAGAGATTATGATAATTATTATAATAATCTTTTACTATGATTGACTTTGAATATGGAACTATCTATTTTAACATTTAATCAAAATATGACTTGATGGTGTCATTGAAGTTTGAAGAAATTACACATGATACTTTTTTTGATGAAACAGAAACTAAATTGTTAGTTTCCAGTAGCAAACCTCAAATCCACAAGAAATCCCTTGAATCCACAAGGTGATAAATTTGGAATCCAATAAAAAACATAAGATGTTTAAATATATATTAAAAAAAAAAATAAGGCAGGTAGGAAACCTACAAATCCTAATTTGACAAAATAACATTAAAGGCCCTTAAAAACAAGAAAATAAATGCCATAAACCTAAAATAACAAAAATTACATAAAATTACCAAAATTAATAAATTAGAAAAATATGAGACTGTGTTCCTTAGATTTTTCTATCTCAGTTTTGACACTAGAGGCCAGTTTGACCTCTTGGACAATGAGAGAGCCCAGCACTTCAAGGACTTTCCCTGCTAGATCAAACGAAGCTCCTTTCGTCATAGTTTTTCTTTCTTTTTAGGAATATTATATTTAGGACTTGTTTGGTTAGAGATTACTAGTATCATTATTTAAGTATTATAAAAATATATATAGATTAAAGATTATTGTGAAAATACATATTTTAGTATTTCAACACTAAAAATTGTTGTTTGAACTTTAAACATCTATACTAAACACGGTCTCAGATAGGCTTGGGGAGCAGTGGAAGTGATGAGAGATATACGTGGCTGTGTATTCCACACCAGCTAGCCTCAATAATTGTGCCCAGAGAAAAAGTAGTTTTTTATTTTATAACTTCAGACTGCTTTTTCTTTTTTCTTTTCTGGGGTCTTGTTAGTATTAATCGTTCACAAAGTGGCGTGAAAGCAGTTAGCAGCTATCGCAACTCACAAGCAGTAGTGTGAAAACAACATTTCTAAATTCTAAAAGCACTGGTGGCTAAAATAAAAAAGTTATAACTCTTAGGATTTAAATGAATCAACCTACTTTTCCTCTTTATCAAAGGGCAAAGATACAAAATTAAAAATCACAACCTGTTAAAAATTATTATTGCTATAAAAATAAAAAGTTCATAGACCAAGCTGTCCCTACACAAGGATTGATACATGTGACCTGTTGCAATAAACATTCTGAAAATTCAAAACGGTTTGTTACAACAATTATCATAAATATTCCATAAAAAAAAAAAATATATCATAAATATAATATAAAAATAAGAAAAGAAGGTGAGAGGCGTATTGCTCAAATTATTGCAAGATGATGCTTGATTTTTGTAGAACCATCTCTTCAATCTTTTTGGTTTCAATGCCACACTCTTCTCTGATTTATATATAAAAAAATAATTTAGAGATTCAATGACATTGAAAGCTCTTGAATATGAAGCAAAACAATGAAAAGAGAACAACTAATCAATATTGGGGGCTATATATGAGGCAGAGATGGAAGGATTTAACATTCACTAGTGTTCTCGATAAAATTGGGTGTACAGTTATGGCTCATCTGAATTTTTTGCTCCTACAGGCCTAGGCCCAGCAGGTAGAGTGTCACTATGATTATGTCCAGGTAAAAGACGCCAACTCAAGTCACCTCCTCTACCCATTTTTTGTTCCTAAAAAAAAAAAAAAAATCTGTGCTGCCAATGGGGTGGCTATTAATACATTGATGTTGAAACTATTTTTTATTTTTTATTTGTTTTTCTGTTTTTACTCTTTCTCAGAAATCAAATGAAGCATAAATTTAAAGTTGTCCATAAAATTTTGTGACTTTAAACTAAAGCATATTGGTGCTTTTGATGCACACTAGGCCATAGAAAATAAAATTGAGAAAAAAAAGGAGTTGTACTATGAAATCTTGTCACATACCACATACAAGGTGATAATTCGTGGGATTTTTCTAGTAAAATATTAATGATAGCTTATATAGATGGTTAAATTACTAATTGTATCTAAAACTTAAGCTGTTTGAAAGTGGTGAACTTAATCACTCTCCCTTATGTGTGAGTCTAAACTCCTCATTAATTACTCGAACAACTAGTAATTTACAATCTTATAAAAGTAGCAAGAGAGTGAGGTAGATATATTCATTTCAAGTAGAGATATCAGACTAGGCCATCTGAGATTACAAGGATTTAATTGAGGTGAGGTTGTTGATTACTCTAAGAAAGAATTAGACTAGAACAATATCAAATGTGAACAAATTTGCATTGCAGTAGGCAGATGTGGAAGTTGCTCTACCAAATACCACAGCTTTGGATAACATGAAAGTAATGAAAATGAGTTATTGGTTGGTGTATGAGTTTACTTGGTGCTAAAATATACTACATCTCATTCAGTGAATATTCCTTACAGGAAAATTAAGAAAAATCTGAGATATCTTAAATTACATTTTTTCCAACCAGTGACAACATATAAAATTTTAAGCCCGAATTTTTTGATTTTTCCTTATAAAAAACTGAAACTTTGACATTGGATAACACTTTTTTGCATCACTGAAAAACACTAGGTTATTCCCACCTATGTGTAAGATGTTAAGGCAAACAGAAAACTACTTGGGATCATTTTAAACACTAGAAAAAGTTTTTTTTTTTTTTTTTTTTTAATTCTAAAAGTTTAGACTTTTTTTTTTCTACCTTTTTCTATTTTCCCTCTGAGGGTGTGAACATATGAATTAATCATTTAAAAAATGTGTGTGAACGCAGTTATAGCGTGAAACAACATTTCTAAATTCCAAAAGCAAAATTGTAGTTAAAACTTTTTTTTTTAATTTCTTATTATGGGAAGTTAAAACTTTTATGATTTAAATGAATAGAACTAATTTTTCTTTTTATCAGAATTGAATCAAAGAAGATAGAATATTTGTTTTTAGCAGGACAGCAATACTAAAGGTTTTGAAAGATAATGAGAATCTTTTTACCCAATTGCTACACAATTACTCCTTCCGCCATAGTTTTTTTTTTTTTTTTTTTTTAAGGAATATTGGATATTTAGATGGGTTTGTGGAGCGGTGAAAGTGATGAGAGATACAGCTAGCCTCAATAATTATGCCCAGAGAAAAAGTTGGTTTTTATTCTATAACTTTAGACTACTTTTTCTCTTTTCCTTTAGCTGGGGTCGTGTTACTGTGCTAATCATTTACAAAGTGGGAGTGGGAAACCGAGTGTATGTAATTAGTGTGAATGCAGTTAGCAGCTGTAGCAAGCAGTAGTGTCAAAACAACATTTTTAAATTCCTAAATCACTAGCGGCTAAAATAAAAAACTTTATAACTTTTAGGATTTAAATGGATCAAATATAAAAACTGTTAAGCATGGCTCAAATATAAAAACATGTCCATAAATAAAATTAACATCAAGCTCGATTTTTTCTGTCTTTTATTTTTTTTTATTTTTTATCATAGCATGATGCTAGATTTAAGTATATATTTATGTATATAGGTTTTTTTTTTAAAACATATATTTATATTTATACATGTATAAAAATCTTCTTAAATATATTTAAGATTTGAAAAATAGTTATTTATAAATAAAAAAATAATAACTCGAATGATAGCTATTAGCTAGTAAGAAATTGTGTACATCAAATAGAGAATACATGTTTTTAGCAAGACAACAATACTAAAGTGGCTGTGGATGTGAGTCTTGCTCAGAATATCGGTATTCAATATATACTAAAGTGGCTGTGGATTTAAGTATATACATGTTTTTATCTACAGTATTTTCAGCAAAAAAATTTCAGTTTCAACAAAATAAAAGGATCCCAAACGAACACTGCATTTAAATAGTAAAAACAAAACATAGGACAACTAAAAACCCTAATGCAACTACGAAAGCATATAAAACCCTAATTTGATTAAACAACATTAAAAATACCTTAAAAAAAAGGAAATAAATAACCTAAACCTGAAAATAACAAAAATTACATAAAAATACTAAAATTAAATAATTACAAAAATTAAATATTAAACCGTGCCCTACATCACTTATCAAAACAACAAAAACCCCTTATCCTGTTACCTTCGAGAGCTTGAACTCTTGGCCAAAACAAGGTTAGCTGAGAAACCTTGTAGAGTGTAGACATCAACTTACAGCTTTATAATTTTTTAAATAAAAAAAAATTTAAATAAACTAATTTACAAATTAAACACAATATTTGTCATCATTTCCTCCATTTGTGATTGAAATCTGTACTTTACAGATGATGCAAATATTTCCCTTATTCTGGATAATGTAGAATAACTTAAAATTAGTATTGCAGAAAAAAAAATTTTGCATAATTTTTGCATTATTGTCCAAACTCCAAAAATGATTACTTTAATAGAAGCTGAGTAAGTGGTGTGAAATTAGTGATTTGAAATGCAAACAAAGCCAAGTACTTAAGTAAATGATTCATTAAGAGAGCACAAAAGTAGCATAACCCAACTACCCAGGTATAAAAGAAGTACACGAGATTCACCAACAATTTGAAAAAAAAATTACAAAGATCATGCTACTCAAAGATACTGCTCATGTCTGCCATCCACTCAAACATAGGTCCAAGGAATGAGAGTTTCAAGTCCAAAACTGAAGTTTCCACATTTCGAAACTCCAAGCTCTCTCCAAATACACCACTTGAGAGGATGGGGGAATGCATTCCAAATGTCTACACTGTAATGTCGACTTAACCGACCTTACCAACAAGCTAATAAATCAGTTCAAAGTTCAATTTTTAGCTCTTCAGAGTAGATATCCAAGGGCAGTCGGCCTGGTTTTGTTAATAGCCTTCAATCCGAAAAAATATGGGAAGAACCGAATTCAATAAATGATAATGAAGGTTGTGATGACAACAATAATAATGAAAACAATGGCGATGATCATAGTGCCAGAAATATTTCAAAATTCGACATAACAAAGATATGATCATGTGGGTCTCAGTTTCCTAGCATTATAGATATGTATCAGCTCCAAACCATAGTCCATGTTATTTTTAGCATGTCAGTTGACAAACAATGGAGGGCTACTTTAGGTTCAAGAAAAGGCACACTAAATGAAGACAACAATGAAGGGCTGATCTTTTACCTCAATAGTCTAGTAGGTATCCATTATGTATTTCTCGCGTATATGCATCAGTTTTGTCCTAAAAAATTTCTGATGCTTTAACCCTGGTGTAGGTGATGCAAAGGGAACTTTTGGGGCACTTGTAATGCAATTAGTTTAGCGTGCTCCTTTTCTTCCTGCATCAGCATGACACACAAATCAATCAGAACCGTCAATGGACATAAGCATTATCTACCATATGGGGATGTTCCTCAAAAGCACACAGAACCTTTTTTTTTTGATAAGTAAGAATGATATATATACGAAAGGCTACTCAATACATGAAGAACATAGAGCAAACCTAGAAAATACAAGAGAAAAACATAAAAGAAAACCAAACAACAGAAAAATTACAAAAGAGAAAGGGAGCAAAGAAAAGAAGGGAGGGAATCACTAGACGTGAGTCCCCACGCCCGAGACCAATCAAAAAGAGTTCCACTAAAACAAGCAAGCATCTGATCACTCGAGCTATCCAAATCCTCAAAAGCCCTCCGATTCCATTCCTTCCAAATACACCATAGGATGCACAAAGGGACTAAGTTCCAAATCTGAGACGAATGCTTCCCCAGCCAATTCCACCAGCCAAAGAGCAAGTCTGGAATCGATTTAGGTATAACCCAAGACAAGCCAAAAGTTATAAAGACAAAACTCCATAACCGATAAGCCATCTCACAATGAAGAAGTAAGTGGTCAACCGTCTCTCCACAATGACGACACATAATGCACCAATCCACAAAAACCAATCTCCTTAATCTCAAGTTATCTCCCGTTAGGATCTTATTCCAAGCTACACACCAAACAAAAAAAGAAAATCGCCTAGGGGCCAATGCTCCCCAAATAGCTTTCCAAGGAAAGACAGTTGAGGAAGAATCCCTTAATTTGTTATAAAACGACCGGATGTCAAAAACCCCATTAGACTTCAATTTCCATCTCATTCGGTCTCCAACATCCATAGGAGGAGTATTGGCTCCCAATATACGAAGAAAATGCAGCCCTTCATCCATCTCCCAATCATTAAAATCTCTAATAAAACGAACATTCCAAATTCTTCTCTCCTCCGCCCCCTGCCTTAGCAAAGAAGCTTCAACAGAAACCTCCTTATCAATGGCAATACCATACAGCCTTGGAAAAGCCAATTGAAAGGGTTGATCCCCATATGTGTATGTGATATGTATGCAATGTGTAACAGATTGTTTTTGGAAAGTTGAGGGTCCAAACTGTCAAACTTCATCTCCTACCTTATGGGACTTTTTTGTTATTATTTTGGTGGATCAAAAAGGAAAGGGAGTTACACATTCAGATCAAGTTGGATCAGAATCCAGGAATCAATTAACACAGAAATAATCATTATTCCATAATCAAGGATCAAAGTCAAAGCATCATTTAGCTGAACTGAACCATGAACTGAACCAAGTCAACCAACCTAGTCGTCAATCAGGTTGGTCTGGTTTGTAGGCTGAAGTGTTTTATTCTATTTTTCGTTTGTGTGAGTCGAATTAAACCTGGTACTTTATGTGAGGGAGCTTTTATCAAGATGGACAATTTAAACATATACTAACCAACAATATACCTTAATAAATGGAAATGATGCATTAACTTTATGATGGCCATTAGTCATCATCATGCTATTTAAATCTTCCACAATTACACTGGGAGAAACTAAGGGCAGCACCATGAAAACAAAGGATTTAAATTCATGATTGCCCGACCACAAAGAAGCTCATGAGAAAAAGATATGAAAAAAGAAAAAAAAAATTTCACTAACTAAATTTAGTTGCACAAAAGCATCTTCTAACACAATACTGACATGAAGTTATCAAAGTTAACTTAGGCAGGAGAAACAAGAATATTAATGAGTGAAAACCTAGTATGGTGGCAAATAAGGTCGATTTCAAACCACTCTGGGATTACTAAAATGTTAATTGACCTATTTATGTAGAATATTAGCAAAACCAATAATCTGCTACTCAGAAATATATGCCACACATTTTTCTTAATTTATACGTAGGTCATCAATTCAGCATTGGATTTTAAAAAATGAAATTTGTGTCTGCATTCGAACATAAAATCCATATCACACATTGATGAAGAAATAGTTTGCCTACAATTTCATGGGTTAGCAGTTATGACTTTAAAGGTTTGTCATCACAAGTGTACCTTTTAGATCCAGCATATCTGGTTTAGAAAAAATCCCATTTGTTTTATTTAGTCTAGTACTTCTCACTCTTTATTGATCTTTTAAAATTTTGAAGATAGTAGCATTGGCAACTTCAAACAAAGGCTACAGCTATAATAGTCTAGCAAAGACAAAACTAAGCAATATCCATAGACAACAAAAGATCTCACCATTCTAATGCTTCATTGCCTTGCAAAGCTGCAGAGTGTGCAAGTCGACATATTTCATTGAAATTATTTTGACTAATTGCCTCCTTATCAAATATGGCATCTGATAATACAACTGCTGATGCTCCTTGGGTGATATATTCTCTGATTGAATCTGTATCAGATTAGAAAACAGATAACATCCCATTGCACGCAGAAAATAAGAATATAAAACATATCAACTTAACAAATATTTCTGAACATAATGTCTCTTTAGGTTCTCCAAAAACACATGTTCCAAGAATACTGCAAGTTTGAATTTCAATCTATAAAAAGTACACACGAATCAAGAAAATGTTATTTTATGCATGATTTTCATTTATTTGAAGGGCTGATACGTGCATTTAAATTTTTTTTTTTTTTTTTTTTTTAAGTTTGAAAGAACTCCCAATAAATGTCTTAGCCATGAGAACAATTTGGATAATGGAGGGATATGAATACAATTCCCAGATGCAAAATCATCTCTCTTTCTTATATTTGGATTATAAATAGCAGAAAGTGTGGAATTTTGAATCTTTCTTACTTTTGAGCATGAACACAAAAATTAAAAGTAGTGAGGCTTTAAGAGCTACAGCCTACAGGACAGAGAAGTTAACAACCTACTGTTATGCCCTGAGAAGCAACCATTGAGATGTGATGAAAAGGCCTCTTGAGTGCAGAAATATACCGACTACCACCTAGTGCAGAGACGGGATAAACCTAGTCCACCAAATAAAAGAAAAATAAATCCATAAGGTACATCTATAGATGAACTATTTTCTGACATCCAAACAGTATAAAATCCCAGAATTCTTAGTGAAGAAACTAGAGAATACAAATGTTTGAAAGAACCAATCATATACTAAGCCATACTTTCTTCACTGTGCAAATCTTATGAAGATTCTTTAGATTGACGAAGAAGAATGCATTTATGACTTATGAGCCAGTATTTAGGGGCGTAAGTAACCTACATAATTCCAATATAAGTAAGAAACTCTCAACTATCTGAATGGAAGCTTTGTTAATGCCTACTCTAGTGAATTAACAGTTGAATTTAATTATAAGACTAAAATAAATAGACACCAATATCAATCTGAAATTGTGTACAGAAGAACAATGTCGGCTGGATAAACTTTATAGAGCAACCTAAGACAAGAAAGACCACTTCGAGGCACAGAAATGCTTTTAAAATTCTGTGGTAAAAACACTAACCGGGTCCAAGGTGCCAACTCAAGGAAGCAGAGCCTATGCATGCATGATCTTTTTTGGGTAAGTCTAAAGCATGATCAATTCACAAGATAGAAAACTGAAAGATTAAATTTAGATAGGGTAGATTTGAGACAAGATGAACCAATTAAAATGACAAATCTTGAATCCAAGTTGGTTACAAGAGAAATGAAGATGCACATTCCTCTCAGAAAAACAGTTTGCTATAATTTAGATCCAATTTCCACTGATATCTTATTCTAACTCAGCAAGCTAAGCTACATAACTTATTATTGTAGCTTGCATAACTTTATATAATTTCATTTAGAAAGAGGACTTTTATTTTTGAACCAAAAAGAAAATCATGACTATTCAAGCACTGATATATGTTTAAAAGAAGTTCATGGTCAATTGGGGACATTTACCATAATTGTGTACCTAGCAACCGTAATGACTGGTGGATACAGGATATCAAATAAATAATGAGCTTTCACATTAATATCCTTTGAAAAAAGGAGTCAGGAGTGCATATGGCATTGGACAGTGGCTACCATATGAACTGCCCAATCTTAAACATCATAGAACATGTCAAGACTTACCTTGACAATTTTGGCACCAGAATCATATGCAGACAATATCTGTAAATCACAATCAGGTTTTAAGTTCTCCTTCTGACTCAAAAGTTTCAAATCTCAAACAGAACAGTAGAAAAAAATAACTCTGAAATAGAAGTGTCCAACAAGATAAACATTATAAGAAGTCAAGTGCGTTAAGAAAATTTTTACAAACGCTATAAAGCTTAGAAATGAAAGAGAGTTTTAAGTTTTATAAGATGGCCTTACTTCTGTTGGGGTCATCACTCCAGGTATGTACAAAACTTCACCACATTGGGCATCAACCATAATGTCCTGACAGCCAATAAGCATGTTTAGAGTATACAGAAGAAGCAGTATTAGTGATGTCTTCTAACAGGTTTGTTTAGGATTAAATTCAAGATAGAAAGTTACAAGAATCATGAAGAGCACTAAAAAGGACAAAATAATTCAAAACGCATGAGACTGCAGAATTCAAAATGCATACTTTCACCATTGCAGGACTCATTAGAAATTTGGCTCCAGCATTTATTGCATTTTTGGCATCCTCAACATTTAAAACAGTCCCAACCTGCAGGATGCTTAATATTTTTCAGAAGTGAGAAAACTCATGCAAAGCAGTACTTGCATAGATATATATATATATATATATATATATATATATATATATATATGGAACCTTTCTATGCCTTCTCTTGATTGAAGATGGAACAGTAAAAACATTCAAAGTCCGTTACGAAGATAGTTTTTGATAGACCTCCAAGTTGTTATGACCTATTCTTATTTCACAGATAGTAAATCAAAATTGGGCTCTCTATATATAATTATCTATGGTATGTCAGCAACAAACAAACCCATCCACATGCATCCAAAACCAGATTGTGAACTTAAAATTGCATCTAGTTGGATTTACATGAAATGTGCCTAAAGATAATATCTAAAAAGGGTAATTTATTATAAAATTTTGTCAGATAACTAGTAATTAAGCTAATTAGCTCATCATGGATCATTATAAATCAAGCTCACATGTTCATATAACATCCAACAAATGAGAAACATCAGTCTAATGTCCTTCCAAACAAGCACATAATTTGTCCATAGATCGTGCACAGATAACTATGCTGACAAGCATAGACTTTAGCAAGGATTTTTGTCAAGCACAGTCAATTTGAACATAAATGATATATTAAGAAATTCAAGAGGAGTTATGAAGAGAATTACTCCTAAGGTTGTAGTAGGATGCTCCTGCACCAGCTGCTGAAGAACCTATGCAAAAGAGAAAGAAAGCACATTAACTCCCAAGCCCAAGAAGCCAATTGCATTGGGGAATTGGAAAAGATTGCATTCTAAACAACCTCGAATACACCTGGGGTAGACATCACAATCTCCAGCTACATATCAAGAAAGAGAAACAAATCAGAAACCATCTTTCATATAATCGTGGACTACTGCAACTAATTGCAGAATAAGAATAAATTACCATTGTATTTCTTTATAAAATGATTAACATAAAGAGAATATTTCACCAATCAACAATGCAAAAATTTCCCAAGAGACCTTAAGTAACGGCAAGAATCTAACTAATCACAATCCATATATTAAGGGATAAGCAATGTGGGTGCAATAAGTTCTTCTAGACTGTCCAAAACAATGCAACTGAATCAACTTTTAAGATTATAAAAGTTACCTAGTTAGTTAATATTTATAGAATAAAAGTTGGGTCTTAGAAGTTGTGATTGTTACGCGTGTGATTCATTAATTATTACGACAGTTTACTTGACATGAAACTCTAGTTCAATTTATGAAAGAGATGAAAGAAAAATTTGTAAAAAAAAAAAAAAAAACTCACAACTGAGATGCCACCACTAAGTGCAGCACGTGCCGCTTTCAGTGCCAGCTCTGCGCTATCCAAAAGGAGAAAAAAGATACATTAAGTAGTAACTAAGCCATTAATAAGAGTATAAGACAGCAAAACAGTCTCTAAACTAATATATTAGAGAGAGAGACCTATTGGCACGAAGGCAAGCTACGACACCAGAACTGTGAATGTGTGTCAAGGTTTTGTGAACAGAGTGCTGAGTAGAAGAATAGCAACAAATCCTCAGCCGAGGCGGTGGCGCTGAGCTTTGAAGCCAAGTGCAGCTGCACATGCTGCTGAGGGTGAGGCTTGTTATTGCCATATCCACTCACCTTTGCAAAGACAATGGATGAGCCAATAAGATATAAAAGAGAACTGTACATATGTTGTCTTCTTGCTACTTGTGTTTGGCTCTAACGGATAGTTTTTAGCTATCAGAGTAGCCAAACATGAATTTGCAAAATAATACTATCTATTTTCTTTGGGATATAAAACTTCTTTCATTTATAATTAATGCTATGGATATAATTTTTTTTTTTTTATGAAAAAATTTCATAATAACCGAAGTGATCTTGTGAGTGGTGGAGAAAAATTAATGGATTCAAAAGTGTCAGTTGTGTCCATCACTCAAGTCAATCACTTCAACAATTATGAAATTTGTTGTGAAACAAGTTGTATCCATCACATTATTTAATCTTGTTCTATACCTCCACGGCTTTGGTCAGTATACCTCAATACTTTGCTTACTTTTTAAAGCAAAGTATAAAACAAAGCACTCTCCTCTTACATGAGATAGTAAACAGTACCTATTAGCTATTACTTGGTTTTGGAAACAAAGTAAGGCCAAAGTAATCTCAATTTAGCCATAAGGGGAACAGGTTAGGTTTGATGCTGAATTGGATGGTCTTCCATGACAGATTGTAGAAAAATGTGAGTGTAATTCAACTGCAAACTCACAGATCAGCAAGTTATGAAATTGGGTGTGCGATTAGGTGTGTCTTTCAAATTATTTATAAAAAAAAACATATACCCACCCATATAGACCAAAGTCCAAACCTCCTTTGGGTTTGATTTTAAATTTTCCTTGGGCTTGGACCAAATTCAACAAAAAACACTAGGGACTTTTGTGTACTTTAACTAGTGTGGTTGCCCAGCTGGTGGCTTATGCTATCCTGGGCTGTATCGGGCTAACAAACCCATTGAGTGTTTATACGTTTAGTCGCTAAAATGGGCCTTGTCTCGAATGTTTTGGGTCTCATAGGTGAAGCCGGAAATAGAAGCCCAGAAATACACGGGATTCAAGGGCGTGGCCAACCATATCATGCCCAAACTTCTTCCTAAATATGGTTTTTTTTTTTTTTTTAAGTATAATAGGATTTGTGCATATGACTTTTGTTTCAACGCAACAATTGATTAATGGTACAGGCAGAATTCAAATTCAAATCTCTTATCCAAGGCAAAAAAAAAAATTTGACTTAATTGAAACACATTGTTTATAAAATAGTAGAGTTCCTTCCAACTTTTTTTTTTTGTTGAGAAATGAGTTCATTCCAACTATTCTCATTCAATAGAACAGTTCGTAAGAGCATGACCAATCATATCCTGTCCAAACTTCTTAAATATTGCTTTTAAAAACAATTAGTCAATAACAAGTAACTCAATTGAGAAGGTTTTTTGTTGTCAAACAAAAGATCTAAAGTTTGAATCCTGCCTACACAAAAAATTAATTGGTATCTTGACATAATGATAAAGAGCAATCATCATAATCATAGATTGAAAACATCCATTCCTTTTTATTTATTTGATTGCTCCTTGTGTGGGATCAAGTTAAGACATTAATGAGTGTTTTTTAATAGGTGAATTTCAAAAGATATATCAATTAAACTAATTGAAACCCTATACAAATAAGTTCTAAACAAAATACAAAAAAAAAAAAAAATACTATACATATACTGCTATATTTTAAGTACGAAAGCTATGTTTGACCTTAACTTTCTTCTTATAAAGCATGTTAATATATATATATATATATATATTATTACATAGATAACTTATCAAATGTCTTATAACTCAATCATCTAACTTCTTCTAAAAAAAAATTATATAACCTCTTCTCATGAGATAGAATCAAGAATTGAACCACTCCATTGATATAAAATATACAATGATCAAATTATATTTAAAGAAAATGAATAAAGATACAATATGAAATATAATTATCAAATTATATATATAAAAAGAAAAATTATAAAATGAGTTATGATAATTACAGACTCTGTGTACAAGATACACAATTGAAATCATTTTCAAAATATGATTTCATAATTTCACAATTATTACTGAAAATTGTGTTTTAAAAATTACAATCATGTGTCTCGTATACACTATGTAATTATCACCACTTTTCAAAATGGAGTTTGTGGTACATATGTCCTTCTCTCTTAGAATCATACTACCTTGTAACCTCATGTATATGTATGGATACACTTAAAGATATACAATAAAATGCATAATATAATTCCTATATATATAATTTAAATACTATTGATAGTCATTTTTATATTTTGTTAACTCTTTAAAAAAATTTGTAAAGATATTATAAGGTATAAAATGTAAATTGTTCATTTAAAAAAAAAAAATTATTGTGAAGCACTTTTTTTTTATGATTCATTTATTATAGACTTTTTTGTTTTTGTACTTAATAACTCACTTGAATGAATATTTATGATGTGATCTTACATAGTTACATTTGATTCTATAATTAAGAAATAAAATTATTTAAGAATAAATAATTTAGGACACATGGCGTTAAAACTTTAATTTTAAATTTTAATTTAAGTTTCTCTCATCTTCACCTATTATATTATATATATATATATATATATATATATATAGATTGCCTAGTGTGAGTTTGTTGCTAAAAAAAATTAATAATAATTTAAACTTGTGTGGAATAATAATAATTAGCTTAAAAAAAAATTATGAGAACTTGGTCTTTTTACAAAAACCGAAAAAGGAGGAGTCTTGGTTGTCTTCAATGCCGTTAGGTACTTTGAGAATGAAATCCTCAAGCACCACCAACACAAACACCACAACCTCATGACCTTCTTCCACCGCCCAAAATGTTAAAGCCCCATTGTTTCCTCAAAAACCCATCTCCCATTCACCTCCAAACCCTTCTCTCTCAATTGGGTTTCCACTACTTTTCCTCAAAACCCATCAACAATGGCTCCTCCGAACCCCCAAACTTGGTCTCCCAAATCTGCCACATCCTCTCTGATCCCCAATGGGAAAAAAACCCACACCTCAAAACCTTAACCCCTAAACTCAAACCCCGCCACGTCTCCAAAATCCTCCAAATCCACAACAACACGCACTCCGCTTTGCGTTTCTTCTACTGGTTCTCTCAGAGGCATTTTCACAAACGGGACACGTGCTGTTTCGTGTCCATGCTCGATAGGCTGTTGCGCGAGCGCAAATTTGAGCATGTGGACCACGTGAGGATACAAATGATCAAAGCTTGTCGAAATGAGGACGAGCTCAACAGGGCTATGTCGTATTTGAATGAGATAAGTGAAAATGGTTTTGGGTTTACTTTGTATAGCTTTAATACGCTTTTAATTCAATTGGGCAAGTTTGATATGATTGGTTTAGCACAAGATGTTTATACTAAAATGTTGAATAGTGGGATTACACCGAGTTTGATTACATTCAATGCTATGGTTAATATTTTGTGTAAGAAGGGTAAGGTTCAAGAGGCAGAGTTGGTTTTGAGTAAGATTTTTCAGTTTGATATGTGCCAGGATGTTTTTACGTATACGTCTTTCGTTCTTGGGCATTGTAGGAATGGTAACTTAAAGGCAGCATTTGAGGTTTTCGATAGGATGGTGAAGGACGGGTGTGACCCGAATTCTGTTACGTATTCAACGCTTATTAATGGGCTATGTAATGATGGGAGGATAGTTGAGGCGTTGGACATGATTGAAGGAATGATTGAGAAAGGGATTGAGCCGACTGTGTATACTTATACGGTACCAATTACTTCATTATGCCAGGCTGGGCGTGTGGATGAGGCAATTCAACTTGTGGGGAGCATGAGGAAGAGGGGTTGTGATCCAAATGTTCAGACATTTACAGCATTGATCAGTGGGTTGTCTCGAGCTGGGAAGCTTGAGATTGCAATTGGGCTATACCATAGGATGTTGAAAAATGGTTTGGTTCCAAATAAAGTAACATTTAATTCTTTGATAAATGAATTGTGTGTTGGAGTAAGATTTGGTGTTGCTTTGATGATTTTTGAGTGGATGGAAGGTCATTATATGACGCCAAATGCCCTAACTTACAATGTAATTATAAAGGGATTTTGCTTGATGGGTGATGTTGAGAAGGCAATGGTTCTTTTCAACAAAATGCTTAAAGCAGGTCCCTCTCCAACTGTGGTTACATATAACACACTCATCAATCAGTACCTTAAATTGGGAAACCTGAACAATGCTATGAGATTAATGGATTTGATGAAGGCGAATGGATGTGAACCAGACGAGTGGACTTATAGCAAACTTATTTCAGGGTTCTGCAAGGGTGGCAAGCTGGATTCTGCATCTACTCTTTTCCATGAAATGGTGGAACGGGGTATTAGTCCAAATCAGGTCAGTTACACTGCTATGATTGATGGATACTGTAAAGAGTGCAAATTAGACATTGCCCTATCATTATTTGAGAAGATGGGGGAAAGTAGTTGCGGTCCAAGTATAGAACCCTACAATGCCATTATAAATGGGTTATCCAAACTTAATTGCTTCTCTGAGGCCGAGAAGTTATGTAAGAAGGTGGTAGAGCAAGGATTGCTACCAAATGTCATTACCTACACATCTTTGATTGATGGGCTCTGTAGAAATGGTGGGACTGATCTTGCATTCAAGATCTTCCATGAAATGGAAAAAAGGAATTGCTCACCTAATTTGTACACATATAGTTCACTCATTTATGGGTTATGTCTAGAGGGAAAAGCTGATGATGCAGAGAGGTTACTGGAAGAAATGGAGAGGAAAGGATTAGTTCCTGATGTGGTGACATTTACTGCACTTATTGATGGTTTTGTTATGCTTGGTAGACTAGATCATGCATTCTTACTTCTTCGGAAAATAGTTAATGTGAGTTGCAAACCCAATTACCGAACTTACAGTGTCTTGTTGAAAGGTTTGCAAAAGGAATGTCAGTTGCTCACAGAAAAGGTTGTTGCCCAACATGAAGCAGTGTACAGTTGCAGCTCACGTGAGAGATATACCAACTTTGAAATATTATGTAGTCTCTTAACTAGAATGTCAGAGAATGGATGCGAACCTACTGTAGATACATACAGTACTCTAGTGAGAGGATTGTGTAGAGAAGGCAGACCATGGGAGGCAGATCAATTGGTGGAGAATATGAAGGAGAGAGGTTTATCTCCTAATCAAGAAATTAATGACTCTCTATTAGTTGCTCATTGCAAGAACTTAGAAGTGGACCATGCTCTGAAAATATTCAACTCGATGACAATTGGAGGCTTTATGCCCCACTTACCAATCTACAAAGCACTTATTTGTGCTCTCTGCAGGGTAAGTCGGGTGGAAGAAGCTCAAACATTGTTTGAGAGCATGCTTGAGAAAGAATGGAATAAAGATGAGATTGTTTGGACAGTATTGGTTGATGGGTTATTGAAGGAAGGGCTGTCAGATCCATGCATGAAGCTTCTTCATGTTATGGAATCTAGAAATTACGTTCTCAATTTCCAGACGTATTTAATCTTGTCTAGAGAATTTTCAAAATTAGACAAATCCATAGATACACATCAAATTGCTGACAAATTGAGAGTTTTAAGGGACATACATTGAGTTGAGATTCCTTTTATAAAATATCAAGATATAAAGATGCAGTGGACTCTCCCAAAAGACTTATGAGTGACTTTCAAATGGAATCCAGTAATCCACTGCAATAGATTACATTATTTTTCCACCTGGGAGGTGTAGAATAATTTTTGAGCCAGTCCCTTTACCACTCCATCATACAGTAGGTAAGCTGAAGGTGCTCATTCTAAATCCTTTTTCCATTTTGCAGTACTATTAATTTTATTTATTTATTTTTATTAGTGTTACTACTTTGATTTTTTAATCTGTTTAATGTTTTCATTACAATTCTTTTCATTCCTTCCTCTAAGACAGTTGATTTAAAATTTTTTGAGTTTGATTTTCTGATTACAAAAGAATGACAGGATTAGCAAGCTTCTGGCATATTATAGAAGGATAAAACTCCCAATTAAATTAAACCACGTGGTTGTATTAATCCATGAGCCACATTGTTAAATTTAATTGTCCTTGGGATAGATAACACATTTTGTATTGCATTGGCCAATGTAGTCACATGCTTAAATTTAATTGGAGAAGCTAAGGTACAACACTTAAGGAATTGTCCCTAAGCATCACTCTTATTGAAAAAGAATCAAAGGCTTTGGTTTACACAGATGTTGCAAAAGGTAGAAATATGTAGTTGTGTTTAGCTAAACTTCACACTTCAGAGATTTGCCCTTTATGATTTTTGTTAACGAATACCCTAAGAGCATTCACTTCCCGTTTGTAAAAAAAAAAAAAAAAATCTCATTTTACCATCTTAAAAGCTACTTTATTGTTTATACCATACTATTTTACAACACACCCATTATCCCATATTCTATTTTATTATTCCACTCATTAAAATAATTTATACTACCCAATAAAATAATATAATTCAATCTCTCTCTCTTCTCCCACATCTCTCTCTTTAACCACCAACACCACCGCACATAAAACTCACAACCCAACAAATTACCCACACAGCCCACTGTCACCACCACCAAGCCAATCGCAACCCACCACCCCCAAGCCAAACACAACCCACTGCCACCAAGCCAACCCACTGCCACCAACCCAAACACAACCCACTACAACCACTGCCCACACCACTACAAAACCCTCATTCAACCCACTACCCACACCACCACCACCAACCCACCACGGCACCAAGGAAAAAAACCCAGCCACCACCAAGCAAACCCACCACAACACCAGCCAGCAACCACCACCATAATCACAGTAGCCATCACCACGCCACCACCATGCCAACCACCAAAACCCATTAAAAAAAACCACCAAACCCACTACCAAAAACAACCACAAAAGTTTCTCCAAAAAAAAAAAAAAAAACAACCACAAAAAGCAACCACCACAAGAACCACCAAGAGAAACCCACACCGACAACATACGATGAAACCCACGCCGACAACCACCAAGAGAATCCCACACCGACAACCACAAGAGAAACCCATGCCAACAACCATTTCCAAAAGCCCACCGCAAGAACCACAACAAAACCACCACTGATCTTGCCAACAACCACACCAATCTAGAAATCCATCACCCATGACAGCAAACCCCCACGCCAGACAGAGAAGAGGGAGACAGAGAAAATAGAGAAGAGAGAGGATGAGTAAAAAGAGAGGGAGACAAGTGATTCAGAGAGAAAGAAAGATTGAATAAAAATGAATATTTTATTTTTACAATTGAGCTACAGTACTGTCACAAATTTGTGATTGTACTGTAGCACAATTGTAAATTTTTTTGGGAAAGAAGACTGAGTAGTGGGGTGTTTTTGTGTTTTAATGGTAAAATATATCAACATATAGCATTTAAGAGACCGGATGTGAATGCTCTAAGGGCAGTTGTTAAAATGCATTTATTGCTTTGTTAAATAATATTTTTATACATTTAAAAAAAAATAAAGTCAAACTATACACACATATCCAAAAAATCACACGCTACCACAATGAATTTATGCATGTAAGCCGATGAATTATTAACATGTGTATTTTATTTTTTGAAAAGTGTGCATTATAGCTCATCATCGAGCATTTATTAATCTTTAACTTGTGCCCTTAAGGCACTCATTAACAAGACCCAACCTATCAGAAATAAAAGAAAGTTAGTTTTGGCCCATGGGGATGGGGAAGCTGAGTTTTCAATTAGTGATGTCTGCTTCATGAGGCTTGCAAAGATTTACCATTCACTATTACCGATTGTCATGTGTGGGTTAATGTAACCCTTGTCTTTTCATTACTTTCACCAATTTTTTAATTATATTTTATTGTTCTATTTTACTTTGGAATTCTAAGCTTTGAAGGAAAGTTTATCATTATTGTTTTGGGTACTCTTCCTGGGTCCTTGCTAAGGCCTATGAAAATAATTGAAATTGTTTGTGGCCCACAAACTTTAGCTGGAGACATGGAATATAGTCTGACTGGTTGATCATTGTTATAGAATATGTTCTTTTTATTGCAATTTGACTAGTTGGTCATTGTTTGACATTCTTACACCATGCTTTTGCTGCCATTTCAAATGTGAGAGAACCAGGAGTTTAGGATTTGACATTATTGGTGCCGTATTTTTGCAGGATCAAGTGCTGCTGCTTGGATGTTGTGAATACACAGCTCACCACTTTTCCTAATAAATTATAACTACATGTAAGGTACACGTTATATGATGCCTATATTTGAATTTTTGGCTGTTGTATACCTCAGAAATGTCAATTCAAGTTATTTTTTCATTGCAACCAGTGGTTAATAAAATATACACACTCAGTAGTCTCTGCTGCCATTTTCCCTGCCTACCTTCTGATCATATTTATCATCGTTTGCAGATAATTTTTCTTTACACTTTTGAATATAGAGAATTATTGAGAAGTAAAGATTGATCCAAACAATTTCATATTATATTTTGCAATAGATTTTATATCAGATTGATGAATGTCTGCTGTATAACTATTGTACATGAGGATGGAAATTGGTTAATGATTCACTTGATATACAATCTTACCCACACAGCGTCTTAGGGTTGCAACACTAAATGGCCTAAATATTATTTTGCGTCTTGAAGGTGCAACTATTACCAATACAATACTCCAACTATTCAAGCATGTTTGCTTAAACCACCAGAGAAATTTCAGTGGCAAGAGTAAAAGGAGAAACAAGAATAAATTAGATTAGTAGAAACTATTTTGTTGATGATAATATTTGGCTCAAGAGAAGCTCTTGGATAAAATTTATCTACAGATGGATAATGCAGCAAAATAGGTATGCCACATAAACTTTCTATGGGGATTATGATAAATATATATATATATATATATATATAATGGGTTCAAGTTACACCTAGTGTAACTTTTGTAAAGTTGCACTTTATTTAGACCATAGATTTCTAAGAGATCTGATGTTAGAAAAAGTTCAAGTGTCCATGTTGTCATTAAAAATTCATTGCTTGCCACGTCGACTAGTAATTTTTTCTCTCTACCTTATTTATTACAACCTCCTTGTACGTTTAGAAAGAGAATCATTAGTATGCATAATCTAAAGTTTAGAAAGAGAGAAACTATACCTATGAGAGAGAGAGAGAGAGAGAGAGAGAGAGAGAGAGAGAGAGAGAGAGAGAGAGAGAGAGAGAATCATTTCAAGTAAAAAAAAAAAGAAGAAGAAGAAGGAATAAGGCAAAGGAAGACAAGGGGATTACAAGGGCAGCAATTTAGTTTTTTTTTTTAGCACAAACAGGATCCTTCCAATTTGGTTCTATTTTATTTTTAATGTAAAAATGTTAGACCTACATCTAATCATTGATCTTTTTTTGTTTTTTGTTTTATTTATTTATTTATTTATTTTCTCTTTATAAGTTACTTGTGACTGCTGATTTTTATTGTAGCTGATATGCTTCATCTGTTTGTTGTATAAGTTAGGGATTAGTTTTTACAAGTACATCATGGGTTCAATTGGCATATCATGGTAATGCTAGAGCTAAAGACCATTTTGAAGGAAGAGTTTGGATTATAAAAGAAGAGTTTGATCCTTTGTTTGAGGAAGAACAATCCAACCTGGAAACTGTATAATAGAATTAACTATCAAAGATGAGGCAGTAATCCTTAACGAATAAATTTTGTGTGTGTGTGTGTGTGTGTGTGTTTTATTGCTCTTTGTCTAAACATTGAGATTTTGCATAATATATATATTTTTTCTCCCTCCTTCTAAACGTTTTAAGAGTTGTAATAAATAAGGTAGAGAGAATAAAATGCTCTTCAATTAAGATAGCTGATGTGGCAAGCAATAAATTTTTAATAATAACATGGAAAGTTGACCTTTTATAACTATTGGATCTCTTAGAAATCAAAATTCTTACCATTGACAACCTTAAGAAGAGGGGGCTCATACTAGTGGTTTGGTGTTGTATGTGTTGGTGCTTTGGGGAAAGAGTGAATCATTTATTAATCCACTGCGATGTTGCTCATGCTCTTTGGAGTAGAATTTTCCGGTTATTTGGAATTCATTGGTGATGCCCTCCACTGTTGCTGAATTATTATTTGGTTGCAGAAATTGGTTTGGAAAACACTCGTCGGATGTATGGAATCTTGTGCCAGCTTGTTTGGCGTGGTTAGTATGGAAAGAACAGAAAGGTCATATGTTTGAAAATGCCAAGAAAACTCTAGAACAGCTGCATTCTTTGTTGATCTATACCTAATTTGATTGGCTTAGGACGTGGGGTTATACATCTTGTAATTCTGTTTTTGATTTCCAAAACTCTTTAGGTTCTTCTCTATAACTGATTGTATAATTTAGTGCTTTGTGTTCATCATTTCGAACATAGAAAATTTTCAATAGAACTTCAAACTTATTTTAAAAAAAAATCTCATTTGTTACTCTCTCTCTCTCTCTCTCTCTCTCATAAGTTCTTATTTTCTCTCACATCATTAATCCGTATATCTGCAGTGCAGTGCAGAGTAGCAGAAACCAAATGCCTGGTACAGTCTCTTTCAACTCTCAACATAATGCAAAAGAACAACAAAAGTGAAGTATTTATAACTTAAAACAAAAATAAAATAATGAAGCAAAACTAAAGTTTTGAAAATTTATATTTAATGTTTTTTTTTTTGGGGGGGGGGGGGGGGGGGCTGTTTTGGTGTTGTTTTTAACTTGGGTTCCGTAGTTATGTTTGCTTTTGTTTTATTTAACCATCCCCCACCAGATGATGAGATAATCATGTAGCCAACCTCAAATATCAAGTGCTGGACAACAAACTGAACAGTACAGGAGAGAGAAAGAGCGTATGTGTATGTGCGTCTCTCTGTTATGGGTTAAAGAGGAAAAAAATTGGGACTACTTTTTTTATCCCACTTTGATCATTATTCCACTTGAGGATGGGTTGGGTTTATTTCTAATTTTGTTGATAGTACACTCTTGATGGTTCCCTCACACTCACAGGTTTGCCAAAATGACAACTGGATTTGGTTTAGCTTGTAGTTTGGTATGGTTATTTACTCTTTGGTGTGGCTTTTAAAGATGTGTGCTTTTGAAGGGGGGCTTCAAATGTTGTGGAGAAAAGAAACTTGGTATTGGAACTGAATCATTAAGTGGAAAAGTGCAGTAGGGATTTAAAGAGGTGGAACCACTTTGTTTTCTTGGCATGCTGGATAATTGGAGCTGGGTTTGTTGAATAGGAACCGTAGATTATCAACCTGTTCCAAGTTGAAGGAGGCAAAGGAACCTTTACATGGGCCTATTTCTGTCAGAAAATGGAGAAGAAGGCTTCTGTTTTTCTGTCTTTTAGTTTTTGTTGCTCTAGGAGGGTTTCTCTTAAGTTTTAATCATGGAACTTTATGGGGGAAGGATAAGGCTCCAAACTCTTGTAAAGAAAAAGCTCAAATCTTGCTACAACATTTTCAATGTTAGCAAGAACCAGCTTCCTGCTTTAACTTCCCCATTATCTGAATCAGATCAGGTACTGTGTTTATAGTTCTTAAATTCATCTTTAATAGCTCTGGACAATTACTGTTTTAGTCTTGACTGTTTCATCATAGCTTGAATTGTCTTTTGCTTTGCTTTAAATACAAATTTTGTATTTGTAGAAGCTGCTTTGCAGTCAATGTATGATCTCTGAGTTAATCACATTTTGATTGGACTATAGTGAAAATGGGAGTACTTATATAAAAAGAAGAGATGAAGAAAAACGTTTTGAATTGGACTGGTAAAAAATTGGTCAGAAATGATAGGTGGACTAGGCATGCAGGGAGGCTTAAAGCTGAAAATGCGATTTTAGTACAGTGACCAGTTTTGCTCTTGTGATTATTGTTTTCTACGTAGTTGAATAATTGAATGACAAAAAGATCACACTCTTGAAATCGAATTAGATTAAGTACGTTATGGAAATATTTCCAACTGCTTTGTGAGTGAAAAAGATTATATTTGTTTTAAAGATAATATCCTCACATAAGTACACTATATTAGGACTGATAAAGATTGATTAGACAGAAGATAAACAAAGATATCTTTGTTGGAGAACCACACATGTGACATATCTCTATGATTACATGTTATGAGTAGATACATTATGAGGCTTTAGTTTTTAAACCATTGATCACAATGTGTGATAGATCTCTCCATTGAACTGGCTTTTACATGTAATTTCTTTCTTCTAATTTGATATATAGTTTAAAGAATCTATGTGTACAAAGTGCCTGAGACCATCTATCAAGTTACATATCTGTGAAAAGGATACATAGTTTCATTGTCATTGTCTGCCTATTTTTTTTTTTTTTTTTAATTTTTTTGGTAAATAAAGAATGGGTAAAGGGGGATGACCAGTGGGGCTTCCCTACTTAGGCGTGACCATAGTAGTACCTTACCCACTCCCAGGCGAAACTTCATACTCTCAGTTTGTGTGAGGAACTCACTTATTTTTTAGATTGACCGTTTGGGATGGAGATAAGATATAAGGGGCACCAATACACAACTAGTTGTTTGAGGCTCGAGTCCCAGTCCTGAGACTTGTTGGCCTGGTATCTTACCAACTAGGCCACCCGAATGTTGGTATTGTATGCCTAATTGTTATTATTATTATTATTATTTTTTTTTTCAGTTCTTATAACTAGTAAATGTATTACAGATGACATCCCTCTAGTGTGCCAAAGAATTAGGATCCAAAATGCAGTTAAAGTGATAGCATTAGGCGTACTCTGTGTGTGATATGTTCAGAGATGCAGGAGTTTCACAAGCAGCATACATGGGTTGTTTACAATGATGAACCAAGGGACCAATGCCCAGTTCGATGAGAACATCTACAGGATGCTTAGCCTGTCAATTGTTGATGACAACCATGTATCATTTTGTCTTGCGATCTAAAGTTCCATCATTCCGGCTAATCATCAGATTTGTGAAAAGGTTATGAATTTTCATGCATGAACCAAGGGACTACAGGTGGGGTTGGGGGGAGAGATAGTTTAGGGGTAGGTTTGGTTAAGAGCCCCATTCATACATCATCAGACATTATGATCAGATACATTATGAGGCTTTAGTTTTTAAACCATTGATCACAATGTGTGATAGATCTTTCCATTCAACTGGCTTTTACATATAATTTCTTACTTCTAATTTGATACACAATTTAAAGAATCTATGTGCACAAAGTGCCTAAGACCATCTATCAAGTTACATATCTGTGAAAAGGATACATAGTTTCATTGTCATTGTCTGCCCTTTTTTTTTTCTTTTTTCTTTTTTTTTTGGGTAAAAAAAGAATGGGTAAAGGGGGACGACCAGTGGGGCTTCCCTACCTAGGCGTGACCATAATAGTACCTTACCCACTCCCAGGCGAAACTTCATACTCTCAGTTTGTGTGAGGAACTCACTTATTTTTTAGATTGACCGTTTGGGATGGAGATAAGATATAAGGGGCACCAATACACAACTAGTTGTTTGAGGCTCGAGTCCCAGTCCTGAGACTTGTTGGCCTGGTATCTTACCAACTAGGCCACCCGAATGTTGGTATTGTATGCCTAATTATTATTATTATTATTATTATTATTTTTTTTTTTCAGTTCCTATAACTAGTTAATGTATTACAGATGACATCCCTCCAGTGTTCCAAAGAATTAGGTTCCAAAATGCAGTTAAGTGATAGCATTGCCTGTACTCAGTGTGTGACATGTTCAGAGATGCAGGAGTTTCACAAGCAGCATACATGGGTTGTTTACAATGATGAACCAAGGGACCAATGCCCAGTTCTATGAGAACATCTACAGGATGCATAGCCTGTCAATTGTTGATGACAACCATGTACCATTTTGTCTTGCGATCTAAAGTTCCATCATTCCGGCTAATCATCAGATTTGTGAAAAGGTTATGAATTTTCATGCATGAACCAAGGGACTACAGGTGGGTTTGGGGGGAGAGATAATTTAGGGGTAGGTTTGGTTTAGAGCCCCATTCATACATCATGAGACATTGAGATGTTTCAACCTCTAATCTGAGTTATGAGCTATACTGTGAACATTGTGCATTAAATATGAAAGTTTGAACAAAGAGCCTTACATGCCCTAATGAATACTCTCATGTCATAATACCTCTTAACTTTAGCAAATGAATAAATATTAACTTTTCTGTTATTTTTTAAGTAATTTATTTTTCATATATACCAACTAAACCAAATTAATTAAGATATCATGTTTATATATGGTATAAGATAGTTTATTTTAGAGAGTTTGAAATTTGAACTTATGTGGAGAGAAGTACAATAAGTGCACTCTCACATCACAATGTACTCAGAAAGCTCCCTTCTTTTTTATAGCTTGACATGGACATTGACTAACTGAGAAGTTCCTCCCTCTTTAGTTTATTTATTTTACACACTTTTATTTGACGAAGAAATTACATTGACTAAATTCATAGGTGCAAATTTGGATAAAATCAATAAAAAGGCCACGTCATTCTTTTTTCTTTTTTCTTTTTTTTTAGAGGAAGACAACATCTTTCTAAATTAAAAGTTGGGAGTAAATCTGGATAAAATCAATAACTTTATGAATAGTCTATGGCATAATTTTGTCAAATGACTATACATCTTAGGGGTAAATGTATATATTTTGATTGAATTGTCAACTTTGAGGATGTGTTCTTGGTGCCTTGGAAGAAGTGGTTTTGATCTTTTGATTTGTAGGTAGCTCTTAAAGTTATTACATGTACCTACAGATTTTGGTCACATTAACAATGTCAGTTTTGTAGGTTGGACTTCTATGTAGAATGTGACCTCTGATAGTATTGATAATGAGACAAATCTTAGACTTTGGTTAAAGACTTTAGTCTTTAGGCATGCCATTAAGAGGATTCCTTGATTGATTTCTGTTCTCTTTCGTTTAATAGTCAAGTCTTTTGGTCATTAATTTTGGTGTCACGTTATATGGTGCATAGGAAGTAATTGCAAATATATGAGAGAAAAAATTGAAAGAACACATATTTCAGCTTATACTTAAAACTTCCATACCAGTATCAAATATATAGGACATCATTAACTTTAGAAAATTATGGTTTAAGGAATATTTGTTGAGCCATTACCAATTTCAGATGGCATTAGACGAAGCATTAAATATATATATATATATATATTTACCATATTATTTTCAAAATTATTAATCATGATTCATGAGTACGCATTGGAAGCGATTTCAAAAATATGAAATATCAGACACAGCTTCCTTGTCATTGTCAGTATTATTTTGTCTAGATCTTCTTTGTTCTAAAATTTTAAGCTCTTTAGAATTTGATCATGTAGTTAACTTCGGCTCTAGTGAGAGAAACAGAAATGTAATGAAATAAATTTAATCCATAAGCAAATGATATTTTAGGTTTGAATATCCTCCCTCAATTATGCAAGCCAAAAAAAAGAAAATTCAAGTTTTTCAATACCGAAATTCTATTTATGATTCACAAGGATTTTTGGTAGCATAAATTACAATTTACAAGTATAACTTATACAAATTAATGTTATTTTGCTTAATATATATTTGTAAAATGTTCAAGGAAATAAATTTAAAACTATATCACTTACAATTTTTAAACTATATCATTAACCTCTATGGGCATGAAATTTCAAAGTTTAAGCTAATAATAATAATAATAATAATATGAAAATTTATATAATTATATCCCCATAACTAAATGCTTTACACAAATATTTTGGAAGAAGAATTAATTATTACATTAATCATTTTTTTTTTAAACCAAATTGGTAATTAATAGGATACCAATTTTCTACCCTTTAGGTTGGGGATTTGATGTCATGGTATTAGTCCAAAAAATAGTGCAGCAATTTCATAGTATGTAGGGATTTGAAGCTAATCACCAATTTTAAAGAAAACAAAGTATTCATTCCAGACAATTTACTTTCAATGCAAAAAGAAAAATTTGCAAGGTATCCCAAAGAACAAAAAAAGACAAGTAGATCATATAATGATCTATCACACATACATCAAACACAAAATCATATGTATCTTTCACTGAACTAAAGCAAAAAAACCAAAAAGCATATCATTCTAGCAGCATGAACCAGTCAATTTTCTTCTCATTGCTAAGCTAAACAACTTTTGATACGTTTAGAAGGAGGAAGCAAGCGCATGCCTCCCCTTGGCGCATCAGTCAAGATCTCCCATGCCTTGGTGACATATTGAAGAGCACTAGGCGCCGCGAATGAGGAGTTCACATTAGGATGCAGCAGCTTAGCAAGTTTGCGATACCTGTAAGTGATCTTGTCAGTGGTATAAGTAGATGGATCATTGGTGTTCTTGAGGCCAAGCATAGCAAGATCAATTTCTTCAAGATTGTTAGTCTTCTTTGTAATGGAAGCAAGATGAACCTTGTAGGCTGCCTGGTACTTGTCCACATTGGGAGAGTTTGAAAGATTTTTGGCCAAGTTTGCAAGCTTCAATGCTACTTCTACTTCACCAGCATCAAACTTCTCTTCGGCTAGAACAAGTGCAGTGACCTCTGCCATGGTTGAAACTTGAAAGTAAGAGGAATTGAAGTTGTAAGAATGTATGTTAGTCATGGGTGAATATTTATTTATAGGAAATGTGAGTTAGTTCTCCTACAACCGACTTATCAAACAAAGTTCAAATCTTTTCAAACTTTCCTAATACTAATTGTAGTAGGAAAAGTAAGATACTCCTCTGCTCAAACGGAATAGTAATAATGTATTTGTTTTATAAATTTTATAAACCGACCTATAGGACTAATAGTTACAATATATTTTATACAAGAGATCTTCTTACTCAGCAAGAAATATATTTACTTTGCTAAAAAAAGGGGTGTAATAGGCCAAGAATCTTGTAGTTTGTGAGACTGCAGTGGTCTCCTCTATAAGGAAAACTAAGGTTTAAATTCCCTATTTGTAAATTCTCAACAAAAAAAAAAAAAAAACAAAAAAAAAATCGTTATACAAATAGTGGTTGAACAAACTAAAATTGATAATTTTTTGGATAACATTTTAAATGATTTTTTTTTTCATTTGTTTAAAATAAACTTATATTTATTTTATTAGTAGCTTTTTTATATTTTCAAAATTCAAATATACAAACATTTTATATAAATTATAGATAAACTTGGTAGAATTTTAACACAATGCTAGTTATAATACAATACCACGTTGTGCTGAAATCAAGGGAACTTGGACCTGCATTGTATTGTTTGAAACTAGCTAAGATGGGTAATGCTTGCTACATACAGACAAAAAATTGACAACATTCTTCACATCTATTGAGTTGGCAAAACTTCCACGGCTTCTCATCTGAACCTACTACTGACATTAATTTTTTTACCCACTATTAACAAACTGCCACATCAACAAGAGTCAAATTTTTAATTAAATTGTTTGTGTTTGTAGACCTTTTCATAGCTAATACACCCCTTTGAAGAGAAAAAAAAAGGTGTAGAAGCCTATTGGGGACTACAGGTTTGCTATGCTGATGGTAATTGTTTGCCTAATTGGTGACAGAAAACTTTGGCATTTCATTTGCACTACAAAGTTTTAAGTTAGTGACAAAACCTTAATGTGGCGTTTGGTACGGGGGAATCCACATTACTCCTGGCATCCAGATTCCTAGGAATGTGATTCCTCACATTCCTAAGAATGTAGCTATTCCCATGTTTGGTTTATTCCCAGGAATCTTAAATGAATTATTTATTTTTCCCATTCTATTCTTAAATTTGAATGTGAACTACCAAGTCATTTAAAAAAGAATGGTTAAAATTGTCAATTTATAAAAAATACAATTTCCTTTAAGCTTGGGAATCTGGATTCCCACCTGTTTTAAAGGGAATCCACATTCTCACTGAGAGGGGTTTAAGGGGGGAATCCAGATTTCCCTGACATCTGATTCCTAGCATGATTTGCAACCAAACATGGGAATCTTTAAACATTCCTAGGAATCCTAAAACATTACCCTGTACCAAACGCCACATAAGCATTTCCGTCAGTCTACCAGCTTAGTATATAAGATTATACCAGCTTGGTCTGATAGGAATCATAGGATGCATAAGTTCAAGTTTCACTTTCTTTTCTTTTTTTTTCTTTTTTTTTTTTTTGTAAACAAGTTCAAGTTTCATAATTTTGCTGGATTGTTGATTTCAATTCTTGGAGATGCATAGCTCCACCATCAAATACCACTGTACTTTCAAGCTTCAACCCTGAAACTATTCTACAAAAGCCTTGTAGGAGTAACTACAAGTGAGACCAGGTTGGTTTTTTTAAGTTTCAGACCAATATTCCAGAGTTACACAGCTTTGGTCAGCATACCTTCAGTACTTTGCTTTGTCTTTTAAGCTTAAAAAAATCATTCTATACAAGTATACACCAAGATGCTAAGCTATATTACAAAAACAATAATAAATCAACATATAAACAAATCTTTACAAGCACCCCAACTGATACAATTAGCAGACAATACTTAATTTCATCAACTCTGGCTGAACCTGCCTCAGTGCCTATCAAGAGTAATCATACAAATAGATTATATGCAAATGCAAATGATTCAAGCAGCACTGAGAAACTTCTCCCAAGTTCCGAATTTTGAGCTGAAGTTCCCTCCACCATTCTGCTGGGCATGCTCAGAGATAACTGCTCTAACACAAAAATCCCACGTCATAGCTATCTCCCCAAGCGACCAGGGTTTTAGCAGGCTTCGGAGGGACACCTTGAGCCTTGACTTCACCTTTACTGAAAGATCCTCATGGTCCTCTCTGTTAAAGCAACCAAGAATAAAAGTGTGAATACTTCAAAGAGTCTTAGTTGATCAGCTCCATCCGAATATATTTGGGTGAGAGCAAGAAAACAAATTACATGTCTTTAATGATTAGAAAAAAAAAAAAAAAAATTGTCAAGAATAAGTTGGTGGAGAAAATAAACTGTTAATAACTTTGGGTAGGCAGAAGACAACAGATATTCATGACTTGTGAATGTCTCTCATTTTCAAATTCTGGGAATAAGCCAAAGATTATATGCAGTTCAGAAAACACTTTAGGATAATATTAAGATCTTTACACCTTTACCAATTTCTTATTAAGATATTTCAACACTAAATATTAATCACTTTAAGGCCAATTCAACAAATGAACCATCCCCTATAGACTCTTCAAGGATTGATTTTTTTTTTTTTCCCACTTAATCAAAACCTTATCCATCTCTGGTTTTAGAAATGGATACTTCATATGATTAGATATAAATATTAGATGAGGTTTGATATCATGTTTATATTCCCATTCACCAATGGTGAAATCCTTTTTTAAGATTTCAATATATGTCTGAACTATGAAAGGAAGAAAAAAAAAATCACTCAAAAAATTTATATAAGTTGGCCACTCTTCTGTTGCTCATTAACTTGGCCAAAAACCAAATTCTTACTTCGAATATGGAGTTATACAGAGAATTCCAGGGTGGATCTATCATATTTTACTGAAGATGAGTATTACCAACGTTTTGATTCAATTGATTGAGAAGTTCATCAAAAAATTTAGAAAAATCAAGATAAGCAATTCTGAGCTCGATTTCAGCCATTCAGAAAAGTTTGGATTAGCTTAAAAAAATGTAAAGAAAACTGAACAAAACTAAAACACACAGGTCAACATAGTCAAATCAGTTTCAGATCTAGTCCAATTACATTTCTTTATGATTTCTTCTCTGAACTTTGATTTTCATTCTTTTAATTTCATTGTTAAATAGCATTTAGTTTTATCTTATCACAAACTCATCTAGTTCCTTGGCATTGGCACATATTGCTGTCTGTCTGACTCTTCAGCCTAATGTATACATTCCCCAGCATATGTTACTGTTACTCTAGTCTGTACTGTGTATCCAAGAGTTAGGCTCTTTTGGATATATACTACTGTAAGTTTCTTTAAGACCTTCTCAACTCTCCCCATGTGTGTGTGTGTTAAAAATATCTAGTATTCTCAAAAAAAAAAAAAAAAAACTAGTAGTTGTCTTCTACAACAATATTAAAGCTTTCATGCTACTCTAACCCCATAATGAGGCAAAAGGTCTAAATAACATACATATTGGGAGTAGCATTATTACATACACAGTCACATTGAAGCATGTGTTTGATATAACAGAACCCTATACCATTACAAATTCAAAAACCATATTCCATGCCATAACCCTTTCAAACAATTAAGTGTACTAATCTGCCCTATCCTCCACTAAAAAAATACGCATCTATGTAGATCTCAACCCATATTCCCCTCAATCAATGCAGCTGTATCCTCAAAATATCACAATCTTGTGCATTGCTAGAATCCTATATATGTCATGTATCTTAAGGCAAGATTATGCCTCTGAGCTCTATCTAAAACGACACCTCATCCCCCAAAGTAAAGGATGAAATCATGGATTCAAACCAATTGATTGTGTGTAATTTACTAACCAACATTTTGTTTTTTTTTTCTTTTTGGGAAATTCAAGTTCTCACTTACTGGCTACCTTCGACATAGTTCTACTGCTTTACAGCTCAAATAAGACTTAATCCCAATTAAATGCAGTTGGTGGATAGTTCTACTCCTGATGCTTAGGATTATACCAATTTGATATCTGATTACAATCCAACCATCTGTTATCTACTTCACGTCATAAAAGTTTGTAATTTTTGTTAAAAAAGGAAAGTAGGAAAATACTTGACAGAAAACAGAAATTGTGAAACTTCAACATCAGTTCATATTTATTCATCCCAAAGCATTTTTTCCATTCTCTATTGTGGGATACTAAGCATTAAACAGACGCTTGCATGTTTATAGATGGATACAGTTTAATTTCTCATGGACGTAGGATTATAATCATATATATTGCAAGCGAATTAGTGTGGGAGAAATATGGTGGATTTACTCTGGTTCCTTCTTTATGTTATTTTTGGGTTTCTTTCTTTCTTTTTTGGGGGCCCAAGCCCAGCACCCACTTGGGGAGGGGGTTCCCAAATATATTTCGTATAATAGGAATTACAAAGAGTAAGGCATGGATTGTTATATTCTCAAAATCTTTGCATATAGTTGAGCTAACAAACTTGATAAATGGTGAAAAATAGGTCTCAATTCCACCTAAAAATTAGTGAGACTAAAATAACAAAGTTCAGCCTTTAAGAGGGAGAGAGAGACTGTATCTTGCAAAATATTTGGAATAAATAAAATTGGGAACTCAGATCCAGGTCAGGCCAGTAGTCACATGGAATGAAAAAAAGACTGCTTGAAAGTTGTGATGTCAAATATTGTGGATTCTGTATAGTAACAACTAGGAGGCACAATGCATATCACTTTTCCAAAATCTGCATATTCAAAATGAAAATAAAGAGACTTGTTCTCTCACCTAGCTTCCACTGGCATTTTGTCTAGGAATATTGGAGAAGTATATGGATAATTTGTAGGAACAAGCAATCTTAAGGGCTCAATTGGTGACTGCATAGCCAGAAAAAACAAAGTCAATACTAGAGATAGAAAACTAATGCATATAGTTGATGAATAATTTGGACTGGAATGCTTGAAAACGTACCATTTGAGTTGAAAGCTGCTGTGACTTATAGTTTGGACTGAAAGACACAGCACTGAAGGAGCACTTGACAATGGTACCTTCACTACCAGCAGTTGCAGCTGCAGTTGGAATGGTATCTTCATCACCAAGAACTACCACAGTGTCTATCAGTTGCTGGTTTATCCCCTTAATTTCTTCAAACAGAGCATGCTTAGCCTGCAAATGGAAAACATAAGTTCTTACAGTCACATACAAGGGGTATTCTGATTCAACGGTCAAATTGTTCAAAGATAGAAGCTGATGAGGAAGACTTTCATTTTAGCTCCACACATGGTTGACCAAAGGCTCTAAGTGGTGAGTCAAAATGATTGTGTATTGATGGCTCCCATATTTGTGCAAGGAAGACTCCCATCATTGGTCCACCCATGGTTGAGTAAAGACACTCTATTGGTGAGCACATTAATGGTAATGCGTGGCATATAGATTGTTCAGAAAAAGGGTTCAGTTCATGGCAGGGATTACCTGAGGTGTAACTACAAGTGGCTTGGTAGAAGACTCACATGTGAAGGAGGGAATTTTTTTTTTTTTTGGAAAATGAAGGAGATTTATTAGAATATTAACGTGTAAGTGGTGTGGTAGTGACGTAGGACAACCAGAACAAAACAGAAACAACAATAAAATAAAGGGATATGACCTAGGAGTCAGCACCTAGGCCTTGCTTGGAGTCAGCACCATGTGGGGAAACCACTAGGAGTCAACACCTAGGGTGGACTTGGAGTCAGCACCAGACCAAGGAAAGACCAAACGACCATTTTTTTTCATTCATCAAAATATCAATCATCTCTTAAGGAGTACAATAGGTTGCTTATAAAGGATTGCTAAACCCTAATTCTAATTGGCTAGGAAACCCTAATTGCCTTATTACAAAAATAACCTTGCTTCTAAATTAAAATACTAATAGCCCAATAAACTAATAGGACCTAAAACATAAAAATATAATTGGCTTGCAAACATAAATAATACTAAATAATAATCTTCTTGCGTCTCCCGCATCATTCTCCTCTGGTTAGAGAAAACTCGACCTCGAGTTCTAAAGCGTTGAAGGATTAGGATGCTGACAAGTAACACTTGCTTCAAGTTTGGAATCACCCTAGGGAGCATAGAGAAAAGAAAATTCTTGATATTGCACCACCATGACCCTCAATTGCCCAGCACCATGCCCCCGCAATCCCTCCATAAACTAGCGATTCCATCTCAAAGGTAACAAAATCTAGCCTTTTATTTAATTTAAAAAAAACCCAACACCTTATTTTCTGTTCAAAATCTTCTCGATCAGTTTTTATTTGCAACCCCACAGTGTTTTCCCACTAAGAACAACTTGACCCGGCCCATCTGAAATAAAGAACTCAAATTGAAACCCATTAAACTACCTAACCCAGCCAAAACAACAAACTCATTGTACACTCTCACACAAGCCATATCGCCACCACCACCAGTAACATAAACAAACCCTTGCCCAACCCATTTGTTAACAAGCCCAAAGCCCACATTTTACAACACCAGTTTTCTTTTTAAAAAAAAAATACAAGACCCAACCCACGAAATCCAAACCTGTCAACCAGCCCAGTCCCAGCAAATATCTCTCTAGAGAACATCACAGCAACCCAAGTTCTTGTTCCAACTGCCAACTATTTGTTGAAGCACTATTTTAGAGAATCATGGTAATATGTGCGGACACGAGGTATAAGCCCTCAATTATACCTATGTATGGGAGGAAGAGCAGAAAGAAGACGACCCAACTTGTGGCCTTATGGATGGAGCCTATTAGTTATTGGGCTTGAGATTAAGCATGCCCAAACATTTAATAATTAGGGTTTCTTTATGCATTTTATTGTTAGTTATTTAAGCACTTTTTCTGATTATTATAAGACAGCTTTTGAGAATTATTAAAAAATGTGTGTTTTCTTTTCACTGGTGCCGACTCCAATTTTACTTGGTGTTGACTCAAAGCAGCCCTTAGGTGCTGACTCCTAGGGTTTATCCTTTTGTTATATTGTTGTTTAAGTGCTCCATTGAAATAGTGTGGTTGTCCTACGTCAGTTTTGTTGTATGGACCGGAAGTTTGCTCTGATACCAAATATGACGCAGGACAACCACATTATTTCAATGGAGCACTTAAACAACAATATAACAAAAGGATAAACCCTAGGAGTCAGCACCTAAGGGCTGCTTGGAGTCAGCACCAAGCAAAACTCGAGTCGGCACCAGTGAAAAGAAAACATACGTTTTTAATAATTCTCAAAAGCTGTCTTACAATAATCAGAAAAAGTCCTTAAATAGCTATCAATAAAATGCATAAAGAAACCCTAATTATTAAATGTTTGGGCATGCTTAATCTCAAGCCCAATAACTAATAGACTCCATCCATAAGGCCACAAGTTGGGTCGTCTTCTTTCTACTCTTCCTCCCATACATACGTATAATTGAGGGCTTATACCTCGTGTCCGCACCAGGTAGTGTAGTTTTTTAAGTGGTAAATTCCCATATTGGATAATCATGATAAGAATAAGTGGTTAATATAATATAATTTGGCCAAAACCCATAAGTTTAAGCTTTTGGGTTAAGTGGTATCCAACATGCTATATGAATCCCTCAAAAAGAGGCTCCTCAATGTGTTAATGTTTTAACTCTCACAAACTCAAGATCCCAACAGATGGCTCTTCTGCACTACCAACCACCCACTTTGAATCTTTGACCTTGAGAATTATCACCTAAGTTAATGTTTTAACTCTCACAAACTCAAGATCCCAACAGATGGCTCTTCTGCACTACCAACCACCCACCTTGAACCTTTGACCTTGAGAATTATCACCTAAGTGAGTTGACACCAAGGGTGTGCAGAGAAACAGTATATAAACATAATAATTAATGATGATGATGATGCATATCAGCTCAACTGTATTGAGGATTGAAGTTTTATTTTGTTGCTAAAAACTGCATTCAAGACATCATGCTGCTAAAAGACAATAATAGAAATGGGGTTATTTGGAACATGATTCCTCATTGCCTAATGTGGGGTATTTGGCAGGAGAGGAATGCTCAGATTTTTGAAGGAACTGAAAGTTCAACTCAAGACCTGAAACTATCTTTTTTCTGTACTTTGCTTAGGTGGACAACAGCTTTGGGTGTTTTTACTTTTTAATTCCTTACCTGCTTTGCTTGATAGTTGTACTTTCATGCATCTTAGTTTTGCTTGTTTTCATGTTTACCTCAGCACACTTCCTATGTGCTTTGGCTCTTTGTAGTTGATTAT
This sequence comes from Quercus aquifolioides, assembly GCA_019022515.1. NCBI lineage: Eukaryota > Viridiplantae > Streptophyta > Magnoliopsida > Fagales > Fagaceae > Quercus > Quercus aquifolioides. The sequence continues at coordinate 19,635,882 of CM032333.1, read as the reverse complement.
TTTCTTTCAATGAAGTTTTGTTATTTATAAAAAGAAAATAAAAATAAAAAAGACAATAATATCTTCTAGCCTTGATTGAAAACCACCAAAGCAGCTTCTTACCTCAATCCTAGGCCTTTTAGTACTAGATGTTACAGACGACTCCAACTCAGGTTTCTCCATGTCAATCCATTGTTCGAAGCTATCATTTATGGGCATAGCATTTGTGCAGCGCTTCATTTTCCTTGTTCCATTAGCTGGTGGTGAACTTGATATCCGGTCAGTCATACACACTACTGCTCCAATGTCACTAACGGAAGCACTTAAGGCTTCAGATGAGATCAAGTTCACCTGAAATTGGAAGATGATGTTAATACTTCTCCATACATATCTATATTCTGTGTGTTTTGAAGAAAATGTAAAACCAAAATATTTGAGGTGGAAATTATCAATTTAAACTAACCAAATTAATTAAGCGCTGAATAGGCTGCTCAGCAACACTTGGCTCAGCAGAATTGATTTTAGACATTTTATAATTTATGCCATCCAGATTATTGGACATCTCAAGCAATGATGAGGCTGACATCTCAGGAGTGCATACGACAAGTGATGTGCCTGGTTCAATTGAACCAGGTCTGTGTCCAAGTTGATTTTCAATTTTTCCAGCATTCCCTGGCATAAAGGATTGATTCAAGGAAGAAGAAGGTATGACACTGGCAGAGGTAGAATTTGCAACACGGAAAGGAGTTTCAACTCCTGTAAGAGGTGTTGTCAAATTTTGCACATCAATATGAGGGGATTTCTTAGCTAGTTGGGGACAGGAGACTTTGGGCGAAGAAGTAGGAAATGAAGCTCCAGAATTTGAATGCTGAGAAATATACATTGAACTTTGACCACCTGATGGATGTTGCAAAAGAAGTCCTGATTTATCACTAATCCCTCGTTTAGCTCTTGAGTCCTTTACTGCAATTTCCTGATGCTGTGGTTTCTCAACACCCATCCCTAATCTTACTTTCAAGTCATTTATGTCATTCAACTGATTCTGTTGTTTCTCATGAGCCAGCAGCTTTGTAACCTGCTTTTGCTGCTGCTGCAATATTTGTTGATTCTGTTGTACCAATTGCTTCTGCATTTTGTGCTTTTGATATTCTTGCTTAGGCATTTGAGAATGTACATCCTGATGATCCCACTTTTTTTTCAGATGCATGTTCTTAGGTGTATTAGAAATTGATTCAAGAGGAATCACATTTGACTCTGGTCCATTCATTTTCCTTCTCGACAAAAAGCTGTTCACATTTACTTGTGGGAGAGTGCTCGCAGGACTCTGCAAAGATCCGTTGGCAACCTGCTGCATTGATTTCACCGAATCTTCTTCTTGTGAAATTATCAAAAGCCCTTGTGAATTCATCATGTTTTGCTGCAAAGTTGCAGGATCTGACAAAGAAGACTTTGAATCCTGTAGCAAGCCTGTTAAGTTGTTCTGCTGCATTGCTGTTAGAGAACTCTGTGGCTTAGTAGATTGTAGTTGGGGTATCTTTCGATCTTCATGTTGATGTACTTGAAGTGTCTGAGATTGCGGCTGTGCCAAATGCTGCACAGAATGCAGGTTAGGATGACTTTTTCCCTGCTGCGTTGAAGAAACAGACTTCTCTCTAAGTGAGTGAAGGAGACAAAGTATCCTCTTCTCAGCTGTATCGATCTGCCTCTCATAAGCAGATGTGATCTTGTTTTTGGGCACATTTAGGTAGCATATAATTTGATCCAACATGGACAATGTAGTCTTAATTTTCTCAGTTTGTCCTGTCTTTGGCTGTTGAGGAACAGAAGCGTGCTGGAGAAATGTAAGAATAACAAGCACAACACAAAATAAAATTTGGAATCATTATAGTGTGAAAATTTTAGATTTATGAAAAAACATGGAAAAGCTAATGTTGGTTAAAATGGAAAGAAAATTTACAAAAATGGTTCTAAGTGATAGCATACCTGCTGGAGTCTTTTAGTTAACAATTGCTGCCAACCATTAAGTTGTTTCAAAAATCTGCTCCTTAACTGTTCAACCTGCAAACTAAAATTGTTAGAGATATAATGATTCAAGGCTTCTGCTCATTGATCATGTCATGATCTGACCAGAATATGTATACTTGTAACCATCAAGATATAATGATTGTATCAACAGAACAAGACAACATACTGATTCCAGCTTCTTTACTGTTGAATTCTGGCATACAATGGAAAATACCGTAATATTAATAATATCAACACACAGAACAAGAGGAGAGAGGAGGAACAAGCATATTTGGGATATAATCCTCAACCATAACAGTCATGAACGAGAAGGAAACATGCATGCTGTAGCAATCAAGGGTTTTGCAAGGAAAGAATCTGAAAGTTACAATTCTATTGTGACTCGCAAGGCAGAACAACTTATATTTTGTAGGTGTCTACGTCTTCACATGTATGATTACTTAGTTATGGTAATGATTTTGGAATCCGTATTAAGTTTTCATAACTACATTAAGAATTGTCCACTAAATATAAAAATCTTGGTAGCTTTCAAGAGGTTCTCATTATTGTTGTCCAATACACAGAATTTTAAACTTTCTCAATATTTCCAGAATTTAATTGATGCAGGCCAGAGCAGTCTTTTACTTCCAAAATGTCATCATACCCCTGGTGGGTGCATTGGCTTCCCATGCACTCATTTCATGAGTTTGCACTAACATTAATGAATATGTATCATACTTTTTGCTTCTAAAAAAAACAAAGTGAATAGTTATCTTCTGTCATGGTGATGAATCCATAGTTTCTTTCTCGCATGTTGTTCAATAATGCCATGTTAAGCACCTCTCCTTATTAATAGGAAAGAATTGTTCCATAAATGAAGTATATTCATTGTTTATCTAATAACATCTCCAACCTATAATCCTGAGTTCCAACTGACATTTGGGTATCCATGATAGATTTTCTCTAGTTTCATAGCATGGGTACTAACATATGAGAACTTCTATGGTCTTGGAACATAGTATAAACCAATTAACCAAATTTTTGGCGAAAATTTGTGACCATATGAATTTTACTCGTAGTTAACTTGTGTTAAGGCACAAGATGCTTCTGAAATAAGGATCAAGATGTAAGAAATCTGCATACAGGGAGAAAAAATTATATTACCCTCTGATAAGCGTCCTCTTGCAAATCACTTATATTTGCAAACCTTTTCCCAGATGTCGAATATATTGCTCCTATAATGAAATATAGAGAAAATTTCATTCATCTGTCTACTTAAAAGTAAATCTGATAAAATGAAAGGTAAAAAAAAACATCACTGATGTATGTATAAAATCAACTGCTCTGAAATAAATTCCATTTAGAGGTAAAAAAATCCAAAAGAGAGCATTTTCTATTTGTACAAAATCTCAATAAGAAACTATCTTACATTAAAATCTAGCTTCCATGAAAATTTTAGCAATATTTGTGTCAACAAAAGCTAATTTTTCATGGTTTTCATTTTGACCATATGAAGATTACAAGGTATGCACTAACACCTCCTAGAACCTGGCAAGCACAACCATGAAGATTCAGTAGTTTATTAGACAAGCAGCTTATAATTTTATAATTATAATTATCTGTGATAACCATGATGATTGAGAAACATGAGACTAGTAATCAATAACTAAGCTACAATTATATAGAGTAAAAAAATATTTCGAATTGTCTAAAATGAACTGAAATCCAAACAATGCCACAAATGTGGGAGGAAATCGGCCTGCTTCAGCCAATGAAGTTACACAAGGGAGGCACTTAGGCTTTTATGTAAGGATAGGGAAGGAATTGCTTCCTAAATCTATGATTAATCAACTATCATCACTACATAAAATAAGTAGATCCAACAGTTCAACAATTCAGTGCAAATGTAATTCGGAAACTGTTATGTATTTAGTATAACGAACTGTCATAACAAGAGAACAAAAAAAGAACATAAGGATACATAAGAATATGCAGGAACGTATAACAGCATAAAATAGTTGATGAAATGTCTGAATGGAAATTTTTTCTTTTTTATATTGAATTTGAACAATTATTTCCTGCCCAATTACGTGCTTTAGCATACCCGATGTCTGAAAATTTCCCATCACAACTTGCGATGGATTTGGAGGTTGTTGCATCTGTTTTTGCTGTGATTGAGATATCAGTTGCCTCTGTGGAAGCTTTGGTTCTGATTGTTGCCCTTGAGTCGGCACTAAACCCGGAGCTGTCTGCTGTGTTTGCCTCTCCATTGCATCCTTAGTTTGCAGCATACTAGAGTTACCACATTGTTTCGCACATAGCTGCTGGCACGGCTGTAGTGAAGGGAAATTACTTTGTCGAGACAACTGCTGCTGATGTGTGTTTGATTGATTGCTTTGCTGATTCTGTGCTATACTAGTAGCAGCCAGATTTGTGTTCTTTAATTGCTGATGTGATGCCAATGATGGCTGTGATTTATTAACAGGAACCTGTTGTGTTTGTTGTGGTTGATTGAAAACCAGATTAGGATGATTCAAAACCAGATGAGGATGCTGTGAAAACACTTGACATGAAGACTTCTGCCTCTGTGGATGGTCAGAACCTACAGACGATTTTGTTTGCATGATATATAGCTTGGAATACTGCAGTTAATTGGTGTGTATGAGGATTTTCCTTGGCGGCGAATTTGGACACTTGAAGGTACAATCTGAGATTTTAAATTGCAATTACTTTCATTAAGAATCTTGCAGAAACTTATCTTTGAATTTGTTTTGCACGCACCCAGTGGATCTTGAACCCACAATTTCACCGAAGTGTGTGAATATACAATGAACCTAACTAATTACATAAATGGAAATTACAATTGAAATGACAAAGAATCAATGAAACCTATAATTTAACGAGTATCACATAGATCAAACAACGATCTAGCGAAATACGACTTCAATTGAACCCCAAGACTTTCACATCTTAAAATATAAGATGAATCGTTGTCGCCAACAAGGTCTAACTCAACTGGGGTGGGTTCAAGACCCATTAGATGCATGTATAACTTACCAATTAAAAAAGAAAACTATGATTCTCTCGCCAATGGGCCCTAACTCAAATGTGTGGATTCAAAATCCATTGGGTGCGTGTATAACTTACCAATTAAAAAAAAAAATTATGATTCTCTCACGCTGATTAGCTCTAACTCAAATGGGTATATTCAAAATTCATTGGGTGTGTGTAACTTACCAATTTATTTATTTATTTTATTTAAAAAAAAAAAAAAAAAAACTATATATGAATCTCTCCCCAATTGTATAGCAGTAGCACCCAGCAGGTATTCATACACACGATTAACAAAAGAATTCACTAATTTTTCCTACCAAATTCAAAACCAAGCACATAATAAAGAACTAAAGAAGAAAAGAAAAGAAAAGAAACACACATAAACACAGAGATAGATGTACAGTTACCTGAATCAGTGTGAGAATGTTAAATAATGGAGTGCTAGCTTTGGCTATGGAGTTGTTGCTTGCGGTACAAGGAAACTGTTATACTGAGATAAGAGTTCTACAGAGAGGTGAATATGTATATATATAGCCGCTAGTGTGAAAAGACGCCTGTTTGGTAACAGGTTTAAATATGGAAGGTGGGGCCTACTGAGTTGGCATTGCCTTTTTCAGTCCCTATGTCTAAGCTGTGCATGAAACTTCAACGGTTCGCGTATATTTCAATCCATATATTTGGCGGCGCTGGAGAAAAATTAATATAGAAGAAGAAAATATAAAAGTTAGGGTAAAATACTATCTTATTATCTAAACTTTACTAAAAATCTGTTTTTCATTTATAAACTTTAAGAATTTCATTTTTGGTCATTAAATTATTAAAAATGTTTTATTTATATTTTTAAAATTTATTTAAAATTTATTTTTCATCTTTAAACTATTGAAGAAAATTCTTTTTTCATCTCTATTTTTGTTTCTAAATTACTGAAAAAACTATTTATAAAGTTTAAGAATGAAAAAAGAACTTTTTAAAGTTTAAAGATGAAAAACAAATTTTTGTTAAAGTTTAAGGATCAAAATAATATTTTACCCTAAAAGTTATGGAAGATCAAATTATAATTGAATAGAAGTGAGAATAATTTGCCAGTATTAAATTAATTCTAAATTAGTGCTTAATTTCTTTATTTAGAAAAAATAATACAAGGGTAAACAACGTATTTGATTCTTATTCTTTACACTATATTTTAATATGGTTTCTAACATTTTAATTGTGTCAATTTGGTCATAGCCTTTCAGTGTTGTATCAATTTAATTCATGCAGTTATCTCTTAGATGGAAATTGATAATGTAGCAAACAATAAAAATAAAAAATTAGTTTACTACCACATCAATGGAAAGTTGGAAACTAATTTTTTATTTTAGCTATTAGTTACATCAACAATTTTCATTCAAAAAATAACGGCAGAAACTAAATTGACACTATTCTGAAAGGTTATGGCCTAAATTGATACAATTGAAAGGTTAGAGATCAAATTGAAATATGATGTAAATGATATGGACCAAATTTTTAATTTACTCATAATATAATTATATAGAGATTTTATCATCCAAAATTTGAATTTTTAGAGAAAAATAAATTAAAAGAAAATCAACCTATCAAATGGTCTGGATATATTACTGCTAGGCACTCACCTTTAACGGGATGGTCAATACAAGTTCTAATGGGGTGAGGGAATAAGGGCTGAGGTTTAAGTTTTCATAAAAGAGCTACATACACATTTAAATTAAGTTAGAATAAGATTTATATCTCATATTTTTTTTTAAAAATAAAAAATGATATGGATATATAATTTTTATTTTCAATTTTACAAAAAAGTACAATTATAATTAAAGTTTAAGTTGCTTTATGTGTGTTTTGATTATCTCAATAGGTAAAGTTTTATATTCTCAAATAAGAAATTTGGGTTAAAACTATACTAAAATCTTATCAGTATCTTGGTCTGATAATAAACAACAATTATCGTAAGGCGAATGACATAGGTGGAAATGCTATCTATCTAAAGGAAAAAAAAAATTCTTTTCCATTCTCACATCCTTCCTCTTTTATCAAATATATAAAATTATGTAAAATGTTATATATTCTCAATCTCTTTTGATATCTTTCCTTCCAAACCGTAGCAAAAGATAACAATAATTTTTTTTTTTATCAGAAAAATCTCTTCTTCTTCTTTTTTTCCCTCATGATGTTTTATCTTATCCATCATTCCCATCCATCTAATTTTCTATCTCGTCTATTAAACAATGTCTTAAACTTTTAATTATATAATGAATCTATGATCAAGTGATAATTTATCCTGTAAATATTAAATATATCATCAAATAATCTCTCTCTCTCTCTCTCTCTCTCTCTCTCTCTCTCTATATATATATATATATATAAACTGAAACCTCTAAAACTCTCACAATTTTCCACATCAGCACAATATTTAAATAAAATTATCATTTTATCTCTCTAAAAATTCTGATTTTATATTTCTAAAACCTAATATATATATATATATATATATATATTATTATTATTATTATATATATATATATATATAACCGAAACTTTTGAAGCTCTCACAATTTTCCACGTCAACACAATATTCAAATAAAATTATCATTTTATTTAAATAAAATTATTTTTGTTTAGTCCAAACTTAACAAGAAGTAAAACTCTATCTTTCCAACAAGTCCAACTTAAACTCAAACTCATCATTATCATTAATATTTAAATAAAATTATCATTTTATCTATATAAAAAAGGCTACTATCTCTCTCCTCCTAAAAAGAGATTGTCTATCATTCAAATTTTAATACATCCAAGAAAGATAATTATTGAAAAAATAAAAAGAGGTTGTCTATCATTCAAAGTCTAAATTGTCTAATACATCCAAGAGATAACATATAAATACTACTAATTTTCGGCTCAAGAAGAGCACAGCATACCCCACGTCCACAACACAACAGTTTTATGATTTACTGTATCTCCCAATCTCCTTTCATTCTCTCACTCTCTTGCTTTTGCACAAACAGAAAGAAACCCAGAAACTGATCTCCAATTCAGCCTAGGCTACGATTGCATGAATGGGCAGTAAGTTTGAAAAAACGGACATAATTGATGGCAAAGTATATGAATATATAGCAAAGCGTGAAATGACCGATGAAGAAATCAAGCACTATTATGATCAATTTAATAAGAGCGGGGTAAGTCTTTCTTTCTTAATTTCACTACAATTAATTTTACACATCAGTATTGTTTGAATAAATAAAACAAAAAATCCTGATAGGACACTAAAAAAAAATAAAGACTCACGTTAAAAATAGGACTCAAAAAACAATTACCACCTTTATATTATTATTAATAGAATTTCAATTCAACATATGTAGATATTTGTTTATATTGTTATTAATGAATTTTATCTTTTATGTCAAATTTCTTATTTACTTTCATATGTGCCTGAGCTTTTTTTTGTATCTTATTTGGGTTAATCTCCACATTTATATTGACATTGTTTTCGTGGGTTTGGTTTTTGGGTTGGAATTTCTACTAATTATTTTATATTGTAAAGCATCTCTAATTTTTTGGAGAAAAATCAAAGCTGCAACCTATGTCTTCCGATAAATTTTTATTTGGTATGTTATATATAAATTTGTTAAATTTGGTTGGTTTTGAAGTAGAATTTGGGGATTCTATAAATTTTGAAGTTTTAGGTTTGGAGTTTTTGGTATTTGCGTTTCAGTAGGTTGATCTTAATTCTTCACCTTAAATGTTTTTTTATTTAGGTTCATGTGATTTTTGGTTGATTAATTATTTGTTTGGATTGATATCAATTAATTATTTGTTTGGATTCAACATAAAAGATAATGGAATTAGGTATTATAATTTTGTTATTGTTACATGTTTTGAATTGTTTATATTGTTATTACAACAAGAAAGTCATATTGCTACTCAAATTTGAAACTTGATGTGTGTTCCTCATAATATGGTCTTTGTTTATATCTTTGCAGTTTATATTAGTTTTGAGTGTGTGTATGTATATATATATATATATATATATATATACACACATAACTATTAGGAGTTTTGCATTATTAATTTAAGAATTGTAAATTACTTTGTAGATTTGGTAACTATGCACTTACAACTTAATGACATTCTATGTTAGACAACACTTCTAAACTATGGAAAAATATAGAAGTTAAATATTTCTTCATTTTTAAAAAAATAATAATTAGCAAAATGTCTAATTACTCATTGTTGGATTTTTTTTTCCATAGTTAATAACATTTCCATGCATCGCATGGGTTAGCGACTAGTAATTAAAAAAACACAAAAACTAAATCCGACTACAAAAAACCAAACCCTACACTCATGTTACGAGAAACTGACTACAAAACCCTACACGCAAGTTTTGAAAACCTAACTACAAAATTACATCCATGAAAAACACGCAGGAAACCGATATTGATTCTACAGCAGAGAGTTGTGTTTGGCTGTGCAAAATCAAATTTGATTGTGTAAACTGTAAAGATATCTCTTGGGGAGTTTATATCTTTAACAGATTGGAAATTGAGTTATTGGTTTTGTCATGAATCTTTATTCGTGGTTTTTATACATAAAGGATTTTTGTCCAACTCGAATACTATTGGTTAGGCTGTAGCAATGGTGCTGTGATCAAATTATCAAAAATTTGTTTACACCTTGAGCGTATATGAAATTTTGTTTAAACAAACCCGTGTGATTGTACAAAAACATAAAAATCTTGCTTTGAACACATTCATGAGAACTACAAAAGAACTATTGGCTAAGTTCATTAGGTACAAAGCCAGCTGCATATTACACAAACTAACTCTATTGTTTTCATTGTTGCACGTATGAGGGTAGAGTCCCTGTTGTACTTGCTGCATCTCTCTATAATCCTGATTTGATTTGATTGAGTTTGGATAGATTTTCATTCTTTAATGATGGACTTTATTTGTTTGGGTCTATCTACTTCTCTAATTAAATAATGAACTGATAATGGACTTTTATTTGTAAGCATATTCTCATTGCTTCCCTGTTTTTCAAATTTATGCTTTGTTTTGTTTTGATATGCCTGTATTCTGTTGTTTAAATTTTACATTGAACTCAGGATAAGAGAAGGCTCCAGAGTCTTGGTGTTGGAAGTGAGTTGAAACATCTCTTTTATGAACATTTAGATTTTTTTTTTCCCTTTCTTTCTATCCTTATCGAGTAGTTTTCACTATTTTTCATTTGGTTTGGTATTTATCTTTTTTCTTTGTGAAGGAACTTGAGCATGCAAAAGAACCAAGATGCAAAAATCTATGCAGAGATTTGTGGCTATGGGATGTCAAGTTGTTTATCATGGACAAAAATAACTATTAAATCTCTCATTATAATGCTTTGGTGGATTCTTGGGTTCTGAAGATTATAATATAGTTTAGGTGATGCATATCACATTACTCAGCCACGTACTAATGGAAGAGGTGCCATTTCGGCCATGAAGCGTGCCTTAAGTCAGGTAACAATCTAATTGATTGCATTGAACCTTTTATGTAATGTACAGTAACTGTTGGCATGCACGTGTATTCTTGTATATGCATATATTATCATTAGCTAATTGTGCAAATGATACATATTTGTAGATCAATATATCTTGTAGATCAATTCTATTTTTATTTTGGTACTCTTTTGTGGTGGCAGCACATACGTAGGATGTTGCAAACTTTTAGTGGATATGTATTCAAATCTAATAAATTATTATGCACCTAAAATTTATTTAAATGATTGTTTTAACCCATCCAAATCTCATGCAATCAGTTTCACATGAGAACACACAAAATTTGGTGGATGTATGGTCATAATGGTCGAGTGCAGGGCTAATTGTCTTGGTGACTAACTTCATTGCTGTTTCACTCTTTTCATTTTCCATTTTAGTATGACCCTTAAAATAGTTCTTTTGTAGGATTGATCTAATAGTTTCCTCAACAAAATGCTTTTGATTAAGTTAAATTTTATGACAATGTACATTAAAGGATAATTGTGGTTTGTTATAATATGCTCACTTTTTTATGATCTGCAGTCTGGCCTTCATCCTAACTAGGTGGATTATGTAAATGTCCATGCTACTTCTACACCTTTGGGTAAATCATATGGACCTTTATAACTTGTTGCATTCTGATTCCATAAAGCTGGCTTAGAATGTTATTTGCTCAAACTAATGCATGTGGCCCTGTCTCTAAACCCCTTATTCAGGTGATGCGCTAGAAGCCAATGCTATCAAAAAATGTATTCTCAGAACATGCAGCATCAGGTGCTTTGGCCCTGTCCTCCACAAAGGTAATTTTTGGTACTTCAAACAGGTTGATCAAACAGGTTCATAATAAAAGAAGTTTTCAACTTGTGTCGATAACACCTACTCTTCTAAGCTTATAAAATTTTACATGTATTACTTTTGCAATCTATTGCCTCTATGAAATTATATTGCTTTAGGTTTCTACAAGTGTGGTGATTAAAAATGTGACAAACTGTAGTGTTTATCTTTATTTGTGAACTTTTATTTGAACGAATTGCTTTATTTTCATATATTTTCAAGTCAATACCTTAAATAATATAAATATATTTAATTATCCCGTGCATCGCACGGGTTAGTGACTAGTTTATATATATATATATATATATATATATATAACCAATTGTCACATAATAAATTCAATGAATTTTTCTTCAACCAAATTTGGAAGAAAATTATCTTTGTTACCATAAACTCAAGAGTAAGGAGTGTATTTTTTAGGTCACTCAAAAAAAAAAAAAAAATTAGGGATGTATTGGGATTGACACTGCACCTAGATAAACAAACCACAATTCATAACAAATTAACAATCAACTTGATTTTTAACCCATGCACCTTGCACTGATTAGGCGTATATTACCAAGTTCAATTCTATGTACTTACCTTCAAAATTTAGGTTACTTCTTTTTAAATTATTTCGTAATTTGTGTGTAGTATTCCTAATATGTGGTCAAAAGAATAATGTCATTTTTTTTCTTTCCTTGACAACATACTATCATATTCATATGTATAGTCAATTGAGTGCAATAACTTTAAAATTGTTTATAAAAAATAAAAAATAAAAAATTGTATTTAAACAATTGATTGATGACATAACTATTGATCTTTAATCACCTTGAAATTTTGCAAATATGGAAAATATACAAAGAAAATGTAATCCAACGGTTGATTTGTTAAAATTTGCATCCAATTAAAAAATATTGAGTGGTGTAACATTGTTCACGTGGTGTAACTTGAACCCAACCATATATATATATATATATATATATATAAAGAGAGAGAGAGAGAGTTACACCTGGTGTAACTCAAAGCAAGTGTAACTCAAAGCAATGTTACATCATTCAATAACTTATTATTGAATTTATATTTTGAAAATCTAAATTTTAAAATTACATGTTCTATATGTTGTTAATATGTATGCCAATTTTCATGACGATCAGATATAATATAATTTACCATTCGATCCATAAACTCAACTTTTATACATTATTTTAAATTACAAAAACTTGAAATATACAATTGATTGATGATATAGCTATTGATCTTTGATCACCTATAAATTTTGCAAGCATGGAAAATATACAAAGATAATGTAATCTAACGGTGAATTTATCAAAATTTGCATACAATTAAAAAATATTGATTGGTGTAATATTGTTTAAAGTTACACTAGGTGTAACTTGAACCCAACTCCCATATATATATATATATATATAATGCCATTATGCCCACTTTATATTAGCTAGTTGTTATTTTGGTCCATTGAGTATCAAAATTTGCAATTACACTCTCAATTATATGGTTGATATCAACAAATATGTTCATTCCCTCAAAGATTTGTCGATGATAAGTTTTTTTTTTCTTTGACAACTTAATATAATATGTGTTGATAGAGTGGAATATTAGCTTACACATTTTTAAAACCATAAATTTTTAAATATGTAATGGTTTTCATTATCTATGTGTGTGTGTGTGTGTGTGTGATTTAAAATTTAATTGGATTTTAGACTCTTTGGCTTTTACACCCAATAATTCATTTGCCACAAAAATAAAAAAATTAATTGGACACATAGTGCAAAATTGGACTCCAAATGAAATCCAATTTAGAATTTAATTGAGTTTGAACTCTCTGCTTAGCTCATTCCTTCAAAATTCATCAATGATGAGTCTTGAGTCTCTTAAATAACTCAAACAATATTGTTTGTTAGGCCCTTTTTTAGTGATACTTTGGGTTAAATAATGCGTTTAAGCTTGGTGCAGTGGTGGCTCCAGGAAATTTCTTGAGGGGGTCATTAAGAAACTTAAATTAAACAAATTTTAATAAAAAGAGAATTTGAATATATTGTGTTATTGACAACAACAATAACAACAACAACAACAACAACAACAAAAAAACACACACACACACACAAATACATAAAATTTTACAATTTCTTTCTAGGAGTTTTCATATTTTGAAATCGTCACATGATAATTTATTATCAATTGTGATTATCTATTGTCAATGTAGATGTGACCATTTTATTTTGTTAAATTTGTATAACATTTTTATTTTTATGTAATTTTCATTATTTATTTGTTATTATTTTTTATAAATTATTGACCTTATATTAATTATTGACCCACATAACCACACTCATCCATACATAAATAATACATTTAACAATCACTAATTTTACTTTTTTTTTCTTTGAATCACTAGTTTTATAACAAAAAGTTATTATAACATGATAACAATATACACATGTAACAAATCCTCTATATTTCTTGGTTATTAAATTATATAAAGTTATATTATATTTATACCATGTACACATTCACACACTTCACAATTCACACAAATAACATTATATAAAAATAATAATAATAATAATAATGCACAAAATTAGTATCAAACACACACACTCTCTCTCACATATATATAATGTAAATTTATAATAAAGAAAGACATTCAGAACTCAAAAGAGAAAGGGAGATTAATTTGCATTGTTAATTAGTTTTGGGATGAGCTGATCTATATTGTTTGATTTTGGGCATTGATTTGTGATCAGGGTAGGTAAGATTTAAGCCAAGTTGTACAAAAATATTTTTAAGGTAATTAAATTAATAAATAAATATTTTATATATAAATATTTTTTTTTCAAGTCAAGGGGTTTATTTGAACCCTTTGAATTACAAGAGCATCCGCCCTTAGCTTGGTGAGAAAGTATAATTAAGTGTTTGTATGTTTAACAATTAGTTTGTTTCTAAATAATAATAATAAAAAATTGTTTGTTGTGAAATAATACAAAATAAAAATGAAATGTGAAATAATTTTAGAAAAAAAATACACAATTAATAAGAAAAACCAAATTCACATACACCAATATCACATAACCAAAAACCCATTCACGTGTGCCACCTTTCGCCACCACAATATTCATTAAAGTCGATGTCATTCCTAGTTGACTCATGCAGCCCATTAAAATCACACAAACTGACCTACCAAATTGTTTCAATTTAAAGACCCTTCAATCTTCATGACCCACTGGCTAAATCCTCATCTATCGCATCCACACCTTAAAACCCATCCAAAAGACCAATAATTAAGGAAAATTTATTAGGTATTCCGGAAGTACACTCCCTCTCTTTCATATAGAGATGGGCCCTATGGTGGGTAGAACCTACCCCTATGTAAAAAGGGAGAGAGTATACTCCCGAAATACTCAATAAAGGCCCATAACCAAGGCCAACACAACATGCCCAAATCCACCATATTTTTTAAATCTTAATAAGAAAGCTTGAGTAGGAGTTGATCAGTGGTTTGATTTGAAGTTTGTTCTTTTATGTTACAGGATTTGTGTGTTTTCTGTTGATGGAGTGGGGTATTACTCTCTCACTTATATTTGTTTGCTCTTTGCTATAATAAAGAGCAATCATAATGGAGCAAACACCATATTATCACATCTATGTAAAAAAAATATATATATATATATATTAGTTACTACATACTAAAGAATACTTCAATTACCAGGGAGCTAGGAAAATCATATATTTTATACTGCATTATAAAAATTGGGTTCTAAAAATTGTGATTGCACCAAGTGTTAATCTTTTCTATATAATCAGTGTGCCCAAACTTTGTATCAAATGTATGTTTGCTACCAGTTTTTTCACTTAATTTTTAACTAATTTTGTTTATGAACAGTTATTTAAAACCTCAATTTTTTTCTCATATTTTAAAATAAGTTAAATTTTAGTAAAAAGTAATCAGCAAAAAGTTAAATAAGTTTTTTTTTTAGAAGAAAAAGCCAATTAAATTGATACCAAACAAATACCAAGTGTCTATCCTTTTATTTTAGACTTTAAAAATTATATGATTCATTCATAATTTAGAATGGTTTCATATTGAACCTTATATTTTAAAAAGATTTTGGATAAATCATAAATTTTTAAATCATTTTACTCTATAGCCTCTATATTAACTATAATTAATAAGAGATTTATGATTCAAGCTTCATCTACCAAAAATCAATTAGTGTCTTAGTCTAATGATGAAGAGAAATCATCATAAAACGGACGTCATAAGTTTGAAATGTTATCCTACCTATCAAAACTATAATTAACAAAACTTGCATCAATTGTATTTTTATTTTTATTTTTAAGAATTGTGATTTTTTTTTATAACAACATAAGTTGTCGTTCAAACTTAAAACATTACAAAAAGTCATTCAAAGTGAAACTATAAGAACTCTAGCTAGTATACTTGAAAACAGAAAAATTATATAATGACCAAACATTTAGTTATTATCACAAAAAAATTTACAATAAAAATTACATATTATAGATAAGCTTATCTCCAAATCAATCTTATCATATATTATATTTGTACTCAAACTTGTATCTTATATATTGTAATTGCATCAAGAGGACGTCAATTCTAGACCTAGGCCTAAGGCCCTTTATGTCCCCAAAAAAAGCCCCCTAAATTTCTTTTGCATCCCTATAGGATGATAATTGATTTTTTTTTTTTTTAAAGAAAAACTATTAGTGGATTTTATACTCTTTCACCCTCCTTCAAGAAGGCCCTTAAGATATTGAGCCATTGTAAATCCAACCAAATTGAAACTTTAAACAATTATAACAAAAAAATGTTATAAGTGTGTACCAAATAATTATTAAAAATCCCATAAAAAATTAATCATTGACAATCAATTTCCCTAATAAGGCTTTTATTTTTGTAAATCAATATTGCACACAATAGATTATATTATTAAGTGAAACTGCAATATTGTCCTTAATAAATTGTGTTTGTTGAAATCCTACTTAAGATCGATTATATCATAAGATGATTAAGTGGGGGACTGATATCAATTGTAAAAAAAAGTTATTAATAAAACTAAATATAAAAACTTGATTTAATAATTTTGCATCCAAAAAATATAGAGTAGATTTAAATAATGAATATATTTTCTTTAACTATTACCAAAGTTTTAAAATCTTTTAAAATACTACTCTGATTAAAATTCTACTGTTTTAGAAATTTAAGTCAGTATGTCCCTTAATGCAATTAAGCCAATACCAACCAACCATCTAGTTTATATATTTATATAAGCATATAATATTTCATATCTAAGATAAGGGGATATTCCCTTCTCAAAGAGGTGGGGGGTGTAATTCCATTTTTCTTTAATAATTCAATTTTTATAAATAGGGAAGGGGGATTCTTGGTTCATTTCATAAATGAGATTAAACTATTCAACTAAGGAACAAGGGTACTCTTAACTCTTAAGTATTGACAGATAAGTAATACTCCATTAAGATTAATAGAGTATCACATATTTTCATAATTTGGAAAAATTTTAGAATAATTTAAAAATCCAATAGAATTAGCTAGGATACCTTATAATAGAGAGAATTAATTACATTAATAGCATAAATTTAAAGCTTTTTTTTAAAATGAATTAATAATAAATAAGGGCTTAATTTTTTGCTGATACATCATACATTCAATGTCACACCTGTTCAAAAATACAAGCAAAAATTTTACTTTTTTTTTTTTACTCTAATAATTCATACAAAAAGTAGAATATGTCAAACATTGTCAATATTTTTGGGCAAATAATAAGAAAGAGAGAGATGAGATTCAAACCACATACATAACCATGTGGGACATCACAAGAAATATCATTACCATTAAGCTTTGTATTACTTGAACCTCACAAGCTTTGTCATTTTTAGATTTATATACGATGTGGACCAATAAAAACAGTGACCAAAGTGTCTAAAAATAAATAATGCTTTTCAATCTTGAGATTGATATCACCAAATCATAGTTTACTCTTTTTTTTTTTCTTTTTTTGATAACAATCATAGTTTGCTCCTAAGTACCTATGAACTACTAAATTTCATTTAAAGTAATTATGTGTATCCAAAAAATGTAAAAGATGTCTTTCATTCAAATCTGTATTATTTTTGTCAAGAATTTTGCAACTTAATGTCATTTTCTATTTTCCTTTATTAAGAATGTCAAGGTTCAAATAATTCTCCCCTAATATTATTGTTATTATTGAATAATAATAACATTTCACAATTGTTGATTGTGTTAATGGCCTGGCAGTTACTAGTATTTTGAAAATTTTCCAACTCATACCAATGTAATCTTCATTAAATTAAACCCTTGATTGAAGGGGGAAAAAGAAAGGAGAAGAACATAAGACTGTTTTTAAATATGGATCCTTCATCCTTGGTTTTCTTCACCCCCCCCCCCCCCCCCCCCCCCCAAAAAAAATAAAAGGAAAAAAAAGTACCGCAGGTTTGAATGACATTTTCCCATCTCATTTTGGTTAAAAACTATTTGTGGAATAATTAATAAATAATTTTCTATTGAAGAAGTATTATGGTTTATACTTTTTTTAAAAAAAATCTTATGGTGATAATGTTTAATTTATTATTTATAATTTGATAGTTGCAATAGGAGAGATAGATTTAAATCCTCGACATTTTCATTGGAAATATCATGAAGTACCAATTGAACTACAAAAATCTTAGCTATGATGATTGTACGGCCCCCGCACCATGTCCTATAGTGGGCCTTGGGCCCTGGCCTAGGTACATGGCCCATGAGGCCGGTCTCCCTCTACCTAGCGGCCCACCCCCGAGCCACGCATGCTGCAGGCCCAAGCTTTGCCTTTACATCGTTTCTCGGCAAACCCCTTACCGAGCAGTGATGAACATACGGCTCGCGGGACACCCCGCCCTGTACCTACCCGGCCGTGCCTCGGAGAGGCACCGCTGCCGGGAACTGTCGTGGAGGTGGGAACCAAGTTCCAACGCCACCCTCACCGCTTCCCATGCCCACCTAACCACCCACTTACGATCGATAATACTGGACCGCCGATTGCACTTACTGGCAAATAATTATGACCTCTCCACTACTTTGTGAACTATAAATACAAGAAGTTTTGAGAAGACAAGGGTTGGAGAATTGAGGGAAGGAAGAGTGTAAACAGAGAGAAAACAGAGTAAGGAAGTGGTTCGGACCCCCGAGGAGAGGAAAGTGATTCAGTTGAGCCTTGGCGTTTAGAACGACCCAGTGTAGGAAATCCAAACCCACTATACAAGTAAGTTGTGAGCCCAAGTGAGGCCCAGCCCAACGGGTTTCGGTTTGGGTGCGCACAATTAGCGCCGTCTGTGGGAAATCCTACTAAGCAGTGGTTCCGCCGAGACTCGTATACAGTAAAGATGTTTGGAGGTAACGCCGAGAGTGGCTCGGCAGGGTCTTCCAGGGGCTCCACCTGGCGGGAACAGAGGCAGAAGAGACGCGAGGATCCGGCTTACGAGCAACTGGAAGAGCGGTCCGGCCTTGGAGAACGGTATCCCATGCTTCCCGGCATAGGCAGCCCGACGTCAGGGATGAAGAGCTTGAGCGGCTGCGGCGGTTAGTACAAGACCTGGAGTTGGAAGCACGAAACGAGCGCCGCCGAGCCGGTCAAGACGACCGAGAGAGAAGGCCAGACGCCGAGGAAGAGAGACGCGGGATGGGATCGAATCAATCAGGATCCCGCCACCACAGGGAGCGCTCGCACTCGAGGGAGTCCCGTCGCCGCCGAGACCGCTCCCATTCAGCAGAATCTCACCGGCGGCGAAATCGCTCTCGGTCGCGAGAATACGGGAATCGGGGCTCGGATTCTCCAGAGGGACGGCCGAGGAATGTGGCCATGGATGCTATAAGCCGTGCATTGCGCAGGGCGGCTCGGTCACCATTCTCAGCAGATATTGAGCGAGCACCGATGCCGGACAGATTTACGCGCCCGCCGTTCAATTCGTATGGTGGGAAAACGGACCCCGTGGAGCATGTTAGCCACTATATCCAGATGATGTCTTTGCATACCCGCAATGACGCTCTAATGTGCAAGGTTTTTCCCTCTAGCCTTGGTCCCACGGCCTTAAGGTGGTTCAACGGGTTGCGCAAGGGCTCCATTCACAGTTTCGCCGAGCTAATACAGGAGTTCGGTTCCCATTTCGTGACGTGCAGCCGGGAACAGCAACCGGTGGACACGTTGCTGTCTATGAAGATGAAGGCAGGGGAAACCCTCCGTGATTACGCTAGCCGATACTGGGAGCTCTACAACGAGATTGGCGGAGGGAACGAGAAGATTGCAGCGAGCACTTTCAGAATGGGATTGCCTGATGAGTCGGGGTTGAGGGAATCATTAACTAAGAAACCTCCCGAGGACATGAGGCAGCTGATGAGGCGCATCGAGGAGTACAAGCGGTTGGAAGATGGTAGGATACAAAGCAAAGGCAAAGCACAGGTGACAGATCGTCCTCGGCTGAGCGGTTTTCAACAGAGGGCACGGGGAAATTTGAGGATTCAAGAGCCAGTAGCACCAGCAGGGGAGGTGAACGTGACGTTCAAGGAGCCCGTGCATAAAATCGTGGATAAAATCAAGCACGAGCCGTACTTCAGATGGCCGAACCGGATGGCTGGCGACCCCTCTAGGAGAAATCAGAACCTATACTGCACCTACCATAAAGACCGGGGGCATACTACCGAGCAGTGCCGAGTGCTAAAGGACCATCTCGGGCAGTTGGCTAAGGCAGGACACCTCAAGGATTTTGTGACGAATGGCGGGGATAGAGGAACAGGGCATGGCGCCCCACACAGAGGGAATCCCCTTCCGCCCCCTCTTGGGATAATTGATGTTATCCACGTCGCCCCGAGGGGCATCTCGACGGCAAAAGGGAAGGAGGTGCTGACGATGATATCGGTAGAGGGGAGTACGGGCGTGCCGCCTCCCGCGAAGAAGATCAGACCTACCCGAGAGTCGATCTCTTTCGACGACAGTGATTTAGAAGGAACCATTCAGCCGCACGACGACGCATTGGTAGTCACGGCAAGGGTTGGCGGCTTCGTTGTGAA
This sequence comes from Quercus aquifolioides, assembly GCA_019022515.1. Lineage (NCBI taxonomy): Eukaryota > Viridiplantae > Streptophyta > Magnoliopsida > Fagales > Fagaceae > Quercus > Quercus aquifolioides. The sequence goes on along the minus strand of CM032333.1, from coordinate 19,615,384 downwards.
GAGGATAATGATAGACCAGGGGAGCGGAGCGGATGTTATGTACCCGGACCTATTCAGGGGGCTCGGGTTGAGGAATGAGGATCTGTCGAAGTACAACACTCCCCTGGTTGGGTTCGATGGGAAGATGGTGGCGCCCGAGGGGCAAATCTCTCTGCCCGTGAACATGGGGGGCAAGGAGGTGATGATAAGCTTCTTCGTAGTTACCTCATACTCCCCCTACACAGCGATTCTTGGGAGGCCATGGATACATGCAATGGGGGCTGTCCCGTCCACTCTGCACATGAGGGTCAAGTTTCATACTGATTATGGTGTCACGGTGATACAAGGAAGTCAGCAGGCGGCCAGGCAATGTTTGATCGCCATGGTCGATTGGAAGAAGGAGCAAACCGACCGGAAGGGTCAGGCCGATCCCAAATGTTCGTCGTCGGGGACGCCTTTATAGCAATTACAGGGCCCGCCAGAGAAGGAGGTCGCGCGCACCGAGAACATGCTCAAGGTAAAGGTGTTGCCGGATACGGACAAGTACTTCCAAACAGGGGAGAGCATGGAGGACCGGGAAAAAGTAGAGATGTTGCTACTCCTAATACAGAATGTGGACGTATTTGCTTGGAGTCCATACGAGGTGCCCGGGGTGGATCCCGAATTCATCGTGCATAGACTTGGAGTTGACCCCTCATTCACCCCTAAAAAGCAGAGGCCGAGGAGATCAGCCTGGGAGCACTCCGAGGCAGTAAAAGTGGAAGTTCAGAGATTGAAGGAGGCAGGGGTGATTCGGGAAATCATCTTCCCGGATTGGTTGGCGAACACCGTGGTAGTGAAGAAGAAGAACGGCAAGTGGAGGGTCTGCGTCGATTTCACCGATCTGAACAGAGCCTGCATGAAAGACCCTTTTCCCGTGCCGAAGATTGATCAGCTGGTGGACGCCACGTGTGGGCACCCGAGGATAAGCTTTCTCGACGCTTTCCAAGGGTATCACCAGATCGCCCTGGCGCCCGAGGATCAAGAAAAAACGGCGTTCATTTCCCCGGAGGCAAATTACCACTACACGAGGATGCCCTTCGGACTGAAGAACGCCGGGGCCACCTACCAACGAATGATGACAAGAATGTTCCGAGACAAGATAGGGCGCACGGTCGAGGTGTACATCGACGACATGGTGGTTAAGAGCAAACAGGAAGCCCTGCATATGGGGGACCTCCAGGCGGTTTTCGAGGTTCTCCGACGACACAAGTTGCGCCTTAATGCGGAGAAGTGCGCGTTTGGCGTCGGGGCCGGGAAGTTCTTGGGGTACCTGATCAGTACAGGGGGGATTGAGGTCAACCCCGACCAGATAGAAGCAGTGAGAAGACTGAAGCCACCGAGCAACCCGAAGGAAGTGCAAATACTAATCGGGATGCTGGCCGCCCTTAACCGGTTCATCTCAAAATTCGCAGATCGCTGCCGACCATTCTACCAGCTGCTGAAGAAATGGACTGGATTTCGGTGGAGCGAGGAGTGCGAAGAGGCCTTTGTGGACCTGAAGATTTATTTGGCGCGAGCGCCCATGCTTGCGGCACCAGAGGCAGGTGAGGATTTATTCATGTATTTGGCAGTATCCGAGCACGCCGTGAGTGCTGTGCTACTGAGGGACAAAGGGATCCAGCAACCCGTGTACTACCTCAGCAAAACCCTTGTCGACGCCGAGACGAGATACTTGCCCTTGGAGAAGCTCGTATTGGCCCTGATACACGCCACCAGGAAGTTGCCGCACTATTTCCAAGCTCACACCGTACACGTCCTGACCGAGTACCCATTACAGTCGTTATTGAAGAGGTCAGATTTCACGGGCCGTATAGCCAAATGGGGGACTCGACTCGGTTCCTTCGACATACGGTACAGACCTCGAAGCTCGGTGAAGGGCCAGGTCCTTGCGGATTTTATCGCTGAGTTTTCGCCTAGAGAGAAGGGGGAGATGGTTTGCCAAATGGAGGCTCGACCGTGGAAGATATTCGTAGACGGCGCGTCGAGCTCCACGGGTGCCGGTTCAGGAGTTGTTATGATCACCCCCGAGGGAATACGACTAGAACACTCGTTTAGATTGGGTTTCAGGGCATCCAACAACGAGGCGGAATACGAGGCTTTTCTGGCCGGACTGAGGGTAGCTTCGAACCTGGGGGCTCGGGAGATTGAGCTATACTCGGATTCGCGTCTGGTGGTAAATCAGGTGCAGGGCAGTTTTGAAGCCCGAGATCCCCGGATGAAAGCATACCTAGAAGAAGCAAGGCTAGTTATGACCAGCTTCAACACGGTGAAAGTTTTCCACATAGCCCGAACACAGAACAGACGCGCCGACTCCCTAGCCACGCTGGCGTCGTCAGTAACCGAGGAGATACCACGGCAAATCAAAGTCGAGCTTATTTCGGAGCCTAGCGTCAGGGTAATAAGCGACTCAGGAACTACAGGGATCAAGGTCACGGCCATCGCAGCCCTTGCCCCGTGCTGGATCGACCCCATTACCGACTTTCTGGCTGACAACCGACTGCCGAGTGACGAAAAGGAGGGCATCAGGATCCGTAGGATGGCTCCTCGGTACTGGTTGGCAGAAGACCGGACTTTGTATCGAAGGTCCTTCGGTGGGCCGTACCTCTTGTGCTTATGCCCGGAGAAGGTGGGCGAGCTCTTGGCGGAGCTCCACTCTGGGGTGTGCGGTGGCCATGTCGGGGGACGTACATTAGCGCACCAAGCGATGACTCAGGGGTTTTGGTGGCCCCAGATGCAGAAAGACGCCGCCGAGTATGTGCTTAAGTGTGAGCAGTGTCAAAAGCATGCCCCTCTGATCTATCAGCCCGCGGGCCACCTGAACCCGATCAGCAGTCCTTGGCCTTTTGCCCAATGGGGGCTGGACATCATCGGCCCGTTCCCTCGGGCAACTGGCGGCCGAAAGTTCGTTTTGGTGGCCGTCGACTATTTTACCAAGTGGGCGGAGGCGGAAGCGTTGGCCAACATACGAGATGTGGAAGTAAAGAAATTCGTGTGGAAAAATATCATCACCAGGTTTGGGGTGCCGAACACTATCATATCTGACAACGGGCTACAGTTTGACAGCCGGGCGTTCCGAGAGTTTTGTAGTGGTCTCGGCATCAAGAATAAGTACTCAACTCCTGCTTACCCACAGGGCAACGGTCAAGCCGAGGCCGTGAATAAGGTGATTGTGAGTGGGCTGAAGAAAAGGCTGGAGGGAGTGAAGGGAAACTGGGCCGAGGAACTTCCCAAAGTCTTGTGGGCATACCGCACCACTCCTAGACGGTCCACCGGGGAGACCCCTTTCTCTCTCACGTACGGAGTGGAAGCCGTAATCCCTACCGAGGTGAATCTATGCAGTACGCAAGTAGCGGGGTTCGATCACGCCCAAAACGACGAGATGATGGTAGGATATCTGGACAAGGTGGAAGAGTACCGCGAGATGGTGACAATACGGCTCGCGGAATATCAGCAGAAGCTCGCCCAAAGATACAACCGAGGCGTGAGAACGAGGGAGTTTGTCTTCGGGGATTTGGTTCTCAGAAGAGCCATGGGCAACATGCGGGACACTAGCGCCGGGAAATTGGCGCAGACATGGGAGGGACCCTATAGGGTCACGGCTGTGGCCGGCACCGGGGCTTATTTCTTGGAAGACCTAGACGAGAGACAACTGCCCCGACCATGGAACGTCCATAATCTCAAAAAGTACTACCAGTGACGGGCGATTCTCCGAGCATAACCGCAACCTATTGTACATGTTTTGTCAGTTATACTAATGATGTTTTTCATGCAGATCCGCACTGTTCTAACCAAAATTCTCGGTTTGATCCCGTTCACCGAGCTATGTTTTTAATGTTTACTCTTAGCCGATTTGTTCTAAGGACAGAAGCCTGATCCTCGGTTCGATTTATCGCCGAGCAGACGGAAACCTTAACGGCCCGTTCTAAGGACAGAAACCTGACTCTCGGTTCGATCCTAATCACCGAGCAGGTGGAAACCTTCGCCTTTTTGTTCTAAGGACAGAAACCTGACTCTCGGTTCGATCCCTATCACCGAGCAGGTGAAAACCTTAGCCTTTTCGCTCCAAGGACAGAAGCCTGACCCTCGGTTCGATCCTATCACCGAGCAGGTGGAAACCTTCGCCTTTTTGTTCTAAGGACAGAAACCTGACTCTCGGTTCGATCCCTATCACCGAGCAGGTGAAAACCTTAGCCTTTTCGCTCCAAGGACAGAAGCCTGACCCTCGGTTCGATCCTGATCACCGAGCAGGTGTAAACCTTAGCCTTTTTGTCCTAAGGACAGAAGCCTGACTCTCGGTTCGATCCTAATCACCGAGCAGGTGGAAACCTTAGCCTTTTTGTCCTAAGGACAGAAGCCTGACTCTCGGTTCGATCCTAATCACCGAGCAGGTGGAAACCTTAGCCTTTTTGTCCTAAGGACAGAAACTTGACTCTCGGTTCGATCCCTATCGCCGAGCAGGTGGAAACCTTAGCCTTTCCGCTCCAAGGCCAGAAACCTGACTCTCGGTTCGATCCTAATCACCGAGAAAGGGGAAACCTGAACGATTAATTCTAAGGACAGAAACCTGACTCTCGGTTCGATCCTAATCACCGAGCAAGTGGAAACCTTGTCCCTTTTTGTCCTAAGGACAAAAACCTGACTCTCGGTTCGATCCCTATCGCCGAACAGGTGGAAACCTTAGCCTTTCCGCTCCAAGGCCAGAAGCCTGACCCTCGGTTCGATCCTATCACCGAGCACGTGAAAACCTTAGTCATTTCATCCTAAGAGAAAAACCCGACCCTCGGTTAGATCACTATCGCCGAGCATGTGGAGGCCTTACCATGGTCGGACACATCACAATAAAAGGGCAACCAACAAGAATTCATTACTCGGTCAATACGAAAGAGCAACACGGTAAAGCATTCATATTAAAACGTGAAACTTAAATTAACGTTTTGTTGCCGAAACCCGGCAACTCGAAATAAAGAAAAGACAACATAAACAAGCTATCCCGTCACCACATCCCGGTGACATAGGCAATTCCACTCATTTAAAATTCTCAAATGAAGGAAAAATAAAGAAGGGCTGGCTTTCAACTTTAGATGTCCGCCGCATGGGCGGAGGAGGCGTCCTCTTGGGAGTGTTGGTCGGCATGAGGAGTTGGCGGCTGGATGTCCTCCCCGGTTCGGTCCCCAACACCGGGGTGGCTGGTCCCCTCCATGTCGGTCGGCACTGCATGAGAATCAATGGCGTTCACCAGTTCCCTCATGCTGGAGGTCTCTTCTTCGTCGATAACAAGGGGCGCAGGATTCTCGGTATGGGGGATGCTCGGGAAAGGGATCTTGCTGCGATCCCTCAACGGAGAATCCTCGGGAATCCCCAATGCTTGAAGAGCGGCGAACCAACCCTCCTCATATCCGAGCCTGTGGGCCTGGCGAATGACCGGTTCCGCCGAATTCTCGGCATCCGCGAACCCCTCGTTATACCACTTGTTTTCACAAGCCTCCAGCGCCGCCTTCGAGTCGGCCAATTGCCCTTCCAGCATGGTATTCAGGCTCTGGGCCTCCGCCAATTTAAGCTCGGTGCCTCCCAATTGCAGTTCCAGTTCCTCAAATTTCGTCTCGGCAATAGCCTGGGCCTTTACGGCTGTAGCAATTTTATTCTTTGCCTCCTCGGCAATTTTCGACTTCTCCTTCGCCGTGGCCTCGGCGACATCCTTCAGAGCCTTCTCCCGCTCAATGTCCTCGGCCAGCTCCTTCATCCTCCCGTCCACGACGTACGACATTTGCGCAGCCTGACCACACAATATTCACTTTGTAAGGTAAAGTGGAAAGTACACGTACATAAGCAAATGGGAAACCGAGAATCGTAAAGAAAAGTGAAACAGTTACCGCTATGGTGTGCCACTGCAAACGCCTCCCCAAAGACTCATCCGTCGATTCCGTGAAGGCGTGCAAGTCCTCGGGCAAAAGGATGCGGCGCGCCAGACTCTGCGCCACGCAGCCTCCATGACCTTTGTCCCACACTCGGGCACTGGCCATCGATGGAAGAGGCTCACCGCCAAGTTGGAAGGAGGGTTGCCATGCTGCCGGAGCCCGGGAAGCCAATTGCCGCTCACCCGAACGAAATCTTTAGCCGAGTTACGATTTGAATCTGGCAGGCATGAAATAAGCCGTACCCTCGCGTCCCTAGTCTTTATATAATAGTCGGACTCAATGTTGCCGCACAAACTATACATCTGATTGATGTCATAGTGATTTAGTTGCAACCCGTACAATTGGTTCAGCCTACTCACGCAACTCACCACCCGGTAAAAGTTGGGAGGGAGTTGGTCGGGACAAAGGCCGTAAAATCTAAGGGTGCTAAGAATTAGAGGGTCGACCGGGAACCTAAGCCCGCCCTCTAGAATGGCCATCAAAGGAAAGAACACCGTGCTTTCACCACGGCGCCTCTGGATGTCAATATCGCCCATATTGCAGTAGGCGATATCAACGTCACTAGGAACATTATATACTTCCCTAAATCTAGCCAAAGCATGCTCAGAAGAAAGGAGGTAAGAGTAACTCATGTTTTTTCCAAAACGAGCGTTTTTAATAAAAGGGAAAAGAAATGCTATGAATATCAAAGAATAGACTAAAATGGCTGAACTGAAAAAGCAAGAAGAGGGAAAGGAACTTACTGTGGGCTCTAAGGAGGAAGTGTGTTCTGGGCCAGTAGATGAACCACGAAAGAAGGATGCTCGGCAGAGTAGGATACTGAAAGGTGAGGAATGCGAAAGTGAGAATCAGTGACTAGAGGGACTATTTATAGGCGTGGGGAGTAAAATGAGAGGCAGTTAATGATCCACTGGAAAGGAAACCACGTGGACCGCCGCTTCAACTGCCACACGCGCGATGCCTCAGTTCACGAACCGTCAGACAATGATGGCGGGTAGGCCGTCAATCAATTCCAAACGCGTCTTTTGAGACGCGCATTAATGCGCCCGTCGATGGCCGGGCACTGACCCTTCGACTTCCCAAACGGGCATTTACCCCTCGTGATCCTTGATTCACCCCCGGGAATGGGGAGCGAATCAAGGGGGGGCTATTGTACGGCCCCCGCACCATGTCCCATAGTGGGCCTTGGGCCCTGGCCTAGGTACATGGCCCATGAGGCCGGTCTCCCTCTACCTAGCGGCCCACCCCCGAGCCACGCATGCTGCAGGCCTAAGCTTTGCCTTTACATCATTTCTCGGCAAACCCCTTACCGAGCAGTGATGAACATACGGCTCGCGGGACACCCCGCCCTGTACCTACCCGGCCGTGCCTCGGAGAGGCACTGCTGCCGGGAACTGTCGTGGAGGTGGGAACCAAGTTCCAACGCCACCCTCACCGCTTCCCATGCCTACCTAACCACCCACTCACGATCGATAATACTGGACCGCTGATTGCACTTACTGGCAAATAATTATGACCTCTCCACTACTTTGTGAACTATAAATACAAGAAGTTTTGAGAAGACAAGGGTTGGAGAATTGAGGGAAGGAAGAGTGTAAACAGAGAGAAAACAGAGTAAGGAAGTGGTTCAGACCCCCGAGGAGAGGAAAGTGATTCAGTTGAGCCTTGGTGTTTAGAACGACCCAGTGTAGGAAATCCAAACCCACTCTACAAGTAAGTTGTGAGCCCAAGCGAGGCCCAGCCCAACAGGTTTCAGCTTTGGGTGCGCACAATGATAATAATTCATTAAGGTAATCCTTTTTCAAAAACAAAATTAATTTAGGTAATCCATCTTTTTTGAACTAAATAAATTACATAGAATTTATTATATTTTCAGTTTGTGATCATACCGTTGTGATCTTCATTAAATAACATATTGTGTGTATATAACTTTTCATATTATCCCCTAAAAATTACCATGGTTTTAAGGGGAATTTGTGGTGTTTCTTTATGTTAGAACTACATTCCATTTCCCTTGTGTGTATATTTTTTTTATTTAGAAACTTGTGTGTGTATTTGTTTTTAAAAAAAAATTATATTAATTCAAGATATTCAAATTACCATAATGTGGTTTAATTGATCCAACGTGCTCTCTATGTGTCTCTATCTTTAATAGAGCACATGCTCAAAAGATTTTAAGGTGATTGCTTGCATCGTGATCAAGGCAAGCAAATTTGAATCTTAGATTATTAATTTATTATGATAAAAGTTTCTTGAATTTATAGGTACAGTTGTAAATCTTTAAGCTTTCCTCTAATAATATGCAAGAAATTATTATTTAAATAAATAATCCTACTCACTTCCTCCACCAGATATATATATATATATATATATATATATTTTTGAAGAGATTTCGTTTTCCAAATTTAAGATAAGAAGAAGGAAGCTTATGCAATCATGTACGGATGTACCCACTTTAGCGGTCCTCCCGGTAAACTTAATAATTTCTCCCTAATAACGGATGTGTTAAGTGAAAGTTGGACAATTCAATTCAAAGTAATTACTACTATAAAAATTATTCAAATTATTTTGAAACTCGATAGTTATCATTTCTCCAATGGCATGTTAGAGCGTTAATTAAAAGAAATGTTATGTTTATGAACACTTTCACAACAAATTTTAAGTGCTAAATTGTTATGTGCTGTTATTGATGGATAAAAAATTAATTTCAATAGTGGATTCAAATTATAGTCAATAACAGCTTATCAGTTAAGATTTGTTGTGAAAATGTTGTAAACATAACACTTCTCGATAATTAATAATATTATTGGTCTTTCTTTGGTTAAGAATTAGGATCACTAAATTAACCTTATTTTTTCCTTTTCAAAAACCGAACGTAATTCCAATGCCGTTAGCTCAAATGTGTACTTGGGATATTTTTCTTTTTCTTTTTCCTGCTCTGCGAGGGAATTATGAGAAACTCAAAAACTTATGGATATATATTAAGTCTTAGGAACAACTAAACCAACTCTTTTACATTTTACGTTGATTTAATTTAAATAAGCTATATTTTTTGAAAATTTAAATGACCAATATTTAAGGTATTAAGTATTTCTAAATAAATATTAAAAACAAAAGAATTATTGTCCATAAATTATCTATAAAAAAAATTAGCAATAGAATCACTCTATAATCAATCAAGCAATATATAGTTGGACAAGACTTAGGTACAGTACTTAGATGATGGTCTTTAGGTTTTCCTTTTAAGATTCTGCCATGTGAATTTTTTCTCAAGAAATTGAAGTATATTTTTTAATTAAGTAGCCACATGACTCAATCTTATACTTAGGTAATGTTCCTTAGGTTCCCTTTTTAAAATTCTGCCATGTGAATTTTTCCTCAAGAAATTAAAGTATGCTTTTTAATTAAGTAGCCACATAACTCAATCTTAAGTAGGGAACTTAAAGAACAGCACATCAAGTATTATACTTAAGTTTTGTCCTATACAGTTATCTCGAACCATCAATTTGAAAACCACGTTTACAAGCATATATGCTTGTAAACGTGGTTTTTCATACCTGCACTTTCAACTAAAAACTTTCATACCAAAACCATCATATGCATCAATTCCAAAAGAAGGGTAAGTGCAGAAACTAAATTACAATCCAAAATCAAACCATGATTTTATTATTATAACCCTACACTAGAACACCTAAATACACAAAAGTTCTCAAACAAGAACACCTAAAAATGAACAAAACATCATAACATGTAATATTATTAATTATAACCCTAAACTAGAACAATATCTAAAGCTTTAGTGACAAATCAAGTCCAGGGGCACCATTTTTCGGGGGACCCTCCCGGCGAAGATAATTACCAGTAACGGTTGGCTTGATGTCAATTTTTGATGTGTTAATTGTAGAAGATCCACCAAGATTGCGAAGTGCATTAGTGTTAATCTCCTCAAGTTTTATAGCAGGACTAGAATTCCCACCAGCAAGTCCAAAACCACCATTATGTGCCTGAAACCCTTCCATCCTTAACCTATCCATGTTTGGTTGTGGATTCAATAATGCCTGCCTAGACCAACCAACGTGACCAAATCGATACCCGGGTGAAGAGGACCAAGGAAAAGAAGGCTTATGAATCATAGACTCCATTCTAACACCAAGAGGTGATGATGATGATGATGATGATAATGATCTATTTAAAGATCCATAGAGAGGGTGTGTGGAAAGGTTTGAATATGGATAGTAAGGAAAATGATGTGGATGTCCAAAAGCACCCATCTCCATACCTTGACGTCGTTTAGCCAATGCACGCTCTTGTTTGTGTGCGTTTTGATGACCACCTAAGGCTTGAGACGAATAGAAATTTCTATTGCAAAAGTTGCATGTGAAAACCCTATTCCCTGGTTGTTTTTCTTGGGTGTTTTCATCCGATACAGGCTCGTTTGGGACCTGAGAAGAGCTAGAATTCATGGAATTGATAAGATTGAGTTCTACCTTCGATGAACCACGATTTGAATCATCGTTTGAAAGCTTCAAATCGAGTAAGACGCGAGAACTCGATGATCCCAAAGAGTGTGAAGGCTGATCAGCATGATCAGAAACATGTTTGGAAACTTTTTCTTTCATTTTCATGATCATGACCTTATTGGACTCATCAACTCCTAATCCTTTTTTGAGTGAAGGAGGAGGAGGACCTTCAGAAGTAGCTGAGATGCTAGAGGCCTCAGAGGCACAAGGCTGATGAAGAGAATTACCATGTGCTTGTGCTTCCATGGCAAGAAAGTAGTAAAGGGATTTGTGAGAGACTTGAGAGAGATTGATTCTCTTTTTATTAAGGGTTTGAGTTAATGCAATATCCTTTATTTATGGAAAGAAATCCCTTTGTGCATTTATCACATGCATTATATTAGCAAAAAGATTGAACTGATCTGGTAAAATGATGAGGATTTGGCAAGGCTTACCATCTGGAAATTTGAACTACATCGGTGAACACGTTATATACTCAATTAGTCATACTTCCATAAAAAGAGTCTAATATATATGGTGGCAATGAGTGCATCAACTTATAATGTAGTTTTTAACAAGGAACCAAAGTTGGTAACTGTATACATAAAAATAAAGAAGAGGAAGAACATGGTACCTATCTGTTTAAAGTAAAATCATTATTTTGGACATGCATTCATTTTTGCCTAAACTTTTGCAAGCACCAATATACTGTTTAAAAGTCCATTTAAACCTTTTTAAATGGTTCATAATTAATCATATATATGACACTTAAAACACCAATTAACTGCTATGCTTTAATTTATTTTCTCCTTCTTTTAGGCATGATTGAAAATAAATTTTAACACAGCCATTAATTTTATTAAATGAATTTATAATTATATTGGGATGTTATTCCTAGTTAAGAAACCAAATTGTGGTCGCAAGTAAGGGTGGCAAAATCCAAAACGGCTAACTCATTTATAAACAGATCATAAATTGAGGTTAAACGGGTTTGGATTAGATTCAAATTGACACAACTGGCCCGTTTAATAAACAGGTCGTATTTGTGTTCAACGTGCGAACTCATTTTACTCATTTAGTTTATAAATGTATTAGCTTTTGTTAATATTATTATGTTATTATTGCTTAAAATTTATGGTTGTAATTATATGTTTATTACTATATTTATAATTGTACTTATATTTTAATTTTAGTTATATGAGAATTGATAACAGGTTATTCAAGTCAAATACGACATATTAATCAAATAGGTTATAAATGGATTATTTGTATTGACCTTTACATAACTTGTTAATTAAAACGGGTTAAATGTGTCGTGTTAAGTTGACCTATTTAATAAACATGGCGTGTTAGGGTTGAGAATTATTAATATGTTTACTAAACAAGTCGGATTTGAGTCAACTTATGTAGTCGAACACTCATGTTCAACATGACAGAAACCTCACATGCGAACACTCGCAAGTCACAATATTATTGTGCAAAAATAGCAAAGTGTACATGGTTTTGTGAGCTCATAAGGATATAGATATTAAATTTGGAAAAAAAAATTAAGACTACTGTAAGGTTGAATTTAATCAACCATCTTGTTGGCTTTATTCCGTACCAAATTTGCTTGTAAGGGTAGTGAGTGAGAGAGTGTGAAGAAATGCTCGAAATTGTGCAAGAATGCAGAGACTCGCGGCTGGGACTCACGGGTGACTCGCGACTGGCAAGCCGCCAAATGCAGCACACGAGTGAAGCGTGCGAGAAGATGAACAGTCGTGCCAGCTGGAGCACTACAGGACAAAAAGTCCAGCCTGGCCATTCTGTTATCTCGCGGCTTGAACAAGCGACTCAGTCAAGTTGCGAGGCCAAGCCGCCAGACCACCCTGTTTGGGAAAAACTGACTCTTCGCATTCATTTCTCACCCAAGTATAAATACCCCTTAAACCCACGAAATTTAGAGAGCTTCCAGAGAGAATTTTGAGAGAGAAACCCTAGAGAAAAACAAGATTGATTTATCCACAATCTTCACATAGAGACTCTTCAAAATCCTCTACTTTCACCCTCTTCATTGTTACATCCTTGAGAGGTTCTTACCCAAATCATTTTCTCACCATACCCACATTTGTGAGAATGCTATTTGGTGCTTTGGGAAGCAGTTAGGAAGGGACTAATGACTATTGGTTGATGCTATGGGCTATAGTGGAATCCGGTAAGCTAGAAAAGACAAAAGTTCGGTGTAACCTCGTTGAAGCAAGAAGCTTGGAGGGCTTAGGTACCTGGGTAGATTAGGCTTGGAGGGTTTATTACTGTTCATGTATCCCAACTACATTTTCTAGTGGATTATTGACTGCTTGGAGGGTGGCGGAGAGGTTTTACGCCGAGGGCTTCGGTTTCCTCTTCGATAACACATCGTTGTGTTGTTCTTGTGTTTCCATCTCTCTTCCCTTAATCTTTGCCATTTAATTTCTGCTGTGAATGTGATTTTTTTTTTTTGAGAAACGTGTGAATGTGATTTTAATTGATTTAGATTGTTTATCAATTCTGGTATAAGCTTATAATCATTTTCCGCACATACATTGTTTGATATATAGCTTGAATTGGTATTTTGTTTGTTTGGAAGTCTAAACATTCATAGTAATTTCAACGCTATTTGAACATTCAACTACTTTACCTTACATAAAAATCAATATTTTTAATTTACATTATTAATTTTTTATTATATTACTCATTTAATTCTAGAAGCTTGAAACCATTAAAAAAAAAAAAATTTAAAACCAACCTACAAATTTACATGCAACTACTCAGATTCAATAAAACTTGCACATTTAGAAGGTTCCTCAATTTTGTAACTTACATGATCTTCCAATCTGCATACTATAATAGATTCTCTGAAAAAAAAAAGGTCTTATTATCCTACTATGAAAAGCATGACTCCTTACCACTTAAATGTTAAGTACAGCAGGTACAGTAAATATGCATCTCTTTTAAGAATTAAAACCAACCTGCAAAATTTACAAGCAGCTACACATAATCAATAAAACTTGCACATTTAGAAGGTTCTTCGATTTTGCAATTTGCATGATCTTCCAAGCTGCGCATACTATATAAAAGATTCTTTGAAAAAGGTCTTATCCAAGTGTGAATCATTTATGATAATTAGCTTGTTTGTGCTTAACACACTTTAAAGGTTTGGAATCATGGTAATACTGGCATGATTATCCAAGATGCATACTATAAAAGATTCTTTGGGGAAAACAAAATCTTATCCAGTTTTTTTTTTTTTTTTGAGAATTCGGCTTCAACTTTATAGAAAGCAAATCAGCCAAAATCGGCTAAAAGTACATCAGTAATTTGTGGTGGAACATCCTCCATCCACACATAAAAACCATCAATAGTTCTAGCATGTCTCGCTAAAGAATGAGCAACGGAGTTATCCAGTTGAGAAGTCATTTAGGATAATTAGTTTAATTGTGCTTAATACTTTCAAATTTTGGTAAAAAAAATTAATATTCCGTTTGTTTATGAGAAAAAAAAAAAAAACTATTTTCCATATATATTTTTCAGTGTCTATTGTAGTAGGAAATTTAGGTCAATGGAAAATAACTCAAAAGAGACGAAAATTGTTTTTTGTCATTTGTTTGTACTCTTACTCGGTCACTCCTACTCTATTCATATGATCCACCACTGCTACCTCTATTTATGTCCATTCAACTCGCACCACCATAGTCACTACCTTTGCCATCATCACCACCACCTCACCATTTTCTCTACCACCAAGTTGTCACTATAACTAGAAGTCTAGAACCATTATATATACTAAATATTAATGATTTCTCATACAAATCAAATAATATAATTTTTTGGATCATTTTAGGGTGGTAACAAAAAAAAGTCAATTTTTTGTAATTGTCTATTAACGATATTTACGCCAAAAAATAATATTTCTTATCAAACAAAGGGTGAGCTGTTTTCATATCTACAGGCTACAGGCTACGACATTGATTTTTCTGTGATATCATTTCGGATAAGAAGCAAGTAAGGATGATGACATTCTCGAAATGAAGGGTAGAAGCAAGTGAGGATGACAATTAACTAAGGATGATATATATATATATATATATATATATATATATATGGGTTAGGATCAAGTTACAGCTGATGTAAGTCTAAGTAATGTTACACCACTCAATAACTTGTTATAGAATTCATATTTTGAAAATCCCAATGTTGAATTACATGTTTTATATGTTCGTAACATTCATGCCAATTTTCATGTTAATTGGATGTTATTTACCATTTAATCCATAAACTCATCTTTTATGCATTATTTTAAATTACAAAAACTTGAATTAAAACAATTGATTGATGACATAGCTATTAATCTTTGATTACTTTGAAATTTTGCAAGCATGGAGAATATACGAAGATAATATAATCTAATGGTAAATTTGTCAAAATTTATATCCAATTAAATAAATATTAAGTGGTGTAACATTACTTAAAGTTACATAAAATGTAATTTGAATCCAACCATATATATATATATATATATATATTACTTAACACATATGTATCTCAAAGTTAGAATAATGTTTAAATAATTTAGTTTATAATTATTTATTAATAACTTCAAAAAAAACCTATTCACAGTGTGAGTTGAAATAGTTTAAAATGTCCATGGTTTTAATTATTATTTGTGAGTGATAATAACTAAGGGCACGTTTAGTACACTGTAATGATTATTACATGGGAATAGGAATAAGTATTACAAGGAATACATTAAGTTAGAATGTAAGGGCACGTTTAGTACACTGTAATGATTATTACATGGGAATAAGAATAAGTATTACAAAGAATACATTAAGTTGGAATGTAATAAATATTACTATTCATTAGTTTGGTGACCATTTAGGAATAGAATCCTGAATATGCATCCACAATTTAGTAGAGTATAAAAAGAAGATGTAATTAAATCATTTTTAAGTCAAATTTCCTAAAATACACTTATTTTAGGGTGTTCAAAATAGAGCTAAAAATTAACAACAAGGAAAATTTATTTTCTTTCCTTTTGAAGATGTGACAACTAATGGCTTTTTAGGAAAAAAATTTATAAAGTTATTACATAAGGTGAAAGAATAGATATTCAGTACTTTTGATAAGGAATAGTTATTCCTCATTTTGAAGAATAGCTATTCATAAGGAATTACTATTCATTGTAATAAAAACATAACCAAACAACCGAATAGTTATGCTATAGGAATATTTATTACATTACAGTGTCTATTACAGTCTACCAAACATGTCCTAAGTATTACTATTCATTAGTTTGGTGACCATTTAGGAATAGAATTTTGAATATACATCCACAATTTAGTAGAGTATAAAAAGAATGTGTAATTAAATCATTTTTAAGTCAAATTTCCTAAAATACACTTATTTTAGTGTTCAAAATAGAGCTAATAATTAACAAGAAGGAAATTTTATTTTCTTTCCTTTTGAAAATGTGGCAACTAATGGCTTTTTAGGAAAAAAAATTTAAAAGTTATTACATAAGGTGAAATAATAGATATTCAGTACTTTTGATAAGGAATAGTTATTCCTCATTTTGAAGTATAGCTATTCATAAGGAATAACTATTCATTGTAATAAAAACATAACCAAACAACTGAATAGTTATGTCATAGGAATATCTATTACATTACAGTGTTTATTACAGTCTACCAAACGTGCCCTAAATGAATTGTGAATATATATAATTTCATAATTTTCATATTGTATATTGGGGTCCATTAGGATACTGCTTATTTTGCTGAAAACTGAAAACTGAAAATACTATAACAAAATCATTTTTAAATGTGTGAATAGTGCTGTGGGACCCATTTTTAATGAAAAATTGCTAAATAAAGAGATTTGTGGGTCCAGTGAACAGTACACGGGACCCACTAAAAACTAAAAACAACTACAGAAACACGCTTTTCCCAACAAAAAAAAAAATGAAATGAAAACGTCTGCCACAGACGTGTATCCAAATGCATACCAAAAGTCTTATAATTATGTCAATATTTTTGTTACTTTTGATTAATAACAATTAACTAAGGACATTAATTAGTTTAAATGATTCAAAAAGTCCATAGTATTACTTAAAAGTTTTTCAAATTCATGGTGTAATTTGAAACTACCCCAAACAATAAGAAATTTATGTTTTTGACTAAACTCTTAGGTAAATGGTTGACTAAAATCTTTAGTAAATGGTAGCTACTTAAATGCAAGGATAGTTAACCACTTAGCATAGTTAAAACTTAAAAGATAGTTCTTGACAGAACCACAACTTTTAGATCTAACCTTTTATTATAAGGGGGAAAAATACTTTTCCCCTTTATTTATGGATAGTTCACAATTGCTTTTCTAAACTATAAAATCAAGCGATATACCCCTCAAATTTTGAAAGAGTAATACTACAGACATAAACTATTTTACAATATTTTTACAAACTGCTGATATAGTTTTAGTATTTTTCAAATAGTTATTGTAAGTAAAAATGTAATGTTAGTGATGGGCCATATTAGAATTAGTAAGAATTTGCTACATCAGTAGTTTGTAAAAATGTTGTAAAATAATTTGTGTCTGTATCATTACTCATTTTGAAAATAGTTAAATATCCCCTACCTTTAGTTGAGTATTGTTAACACATAAATGATAAATATATTTATTCTTATGATATTTTACTACGAAAATACTAAAACACCTTTGTCAATTACAAATAACATAATAGTTAAGAGAGGGAAAAGTGCAAATGACTCAATAGATTGAAGGAGGAAAGTGCAATTTATTCTATTTTTATCATGCTTAAATACTATAAGGATTTCTTATAAAAGTTCCTATATTTACATCCTCTATTAGAATCTAGCCACATCATATTTTCTTTAAATGATATAATAAATTACTTCATTAACAAATAAAATCATAATAAACACCTATTAATATGTATCATAATTAGCAACTTTCAATCTTTCATATTTAGAAAGAAAAAAAATAAAACATAAAAATATTATATTTTGCTGAACTTTTATGTATATTTTATGAGTTACAAACTTTTTTTAGAGGAAGGTAAGGAGCACGAGTTACTAACTAGTTAACAATAATACTACTAAGTCAACATTCAAAATCATAGTGAGTTCCAATTAGCTCAACTAGTAAAGTCTGTTGTTGCCAAATAAGAGATATGAGGTTTATCTTCTCTTACACCAAAAAATAATTAGTGTCTTGTTATGATAACAATGAGTAATTATCATGGATAGGTTTGAAATAATATAATTACGATCCTTATTAATAGGAATTTATTATGATTGTGTTAGATTATGAAATCATGTATTATGTCATTTAAAGAAAATATGATGTGGCAAGATTCTAGTGAAGAGTATAAACATAAGAAGTTTTCTAAGAAATCCCTATAGTATTTTCACATATTATAATAGGGTAAATTACACTTTCCGTCATTTATTTGTTGGGTAATTTGCACTTTTCACGTTAACTTTTGTGTCATTTGTAATTCCCCCTCAAGGGTATTTTAGTAATTATGTTGTGGAATATCCCAAGATACAAAATATTTCATTACATGATGATAGTTTAACTAATGGGAATAAGGCATTTGCTTATTTTGAATAGTTAAGGGAGGGATTGTGAATTACTCCATCGTTAAAGGGGAAGAAGTGTTTTTTCCCCTTATCATATACTTTACTAGTTGTTAATGCATACAATGCATGAGAAAATTTGGCAAAGATAGTTCTATATAATACATGTTTAATTAATAAGTATTAATAAACAAAAATTCAAATTTGAGAATTTGTTTAATGTTAGAAGAGTGCTTTATCCAAAAAGACGATGAGTTATTTTAGGACTATTCATAAGTCAAAAAAACCATATTAAGAAATATTCCATATATTAGAATAATAATGTGAAAAAAATATGGTTTTTAATCCTATCAAAAAAAATATATATATGGTTTTTAAAATATGGACAAAGTTAGCTCCAAAATTAGTTATAGCCTAAAGTTACAAACTGCTTTAATAAACTGACATATGTAAAAAATGGCATGTGCATTGCACATGATTTCCCAAGTAGACTTAACCCAACTAACCCTACTTAATTACACTACCTATTAAGAAAATAAAAAATAAAACCTAAAAAACCAAAACGTTCTCTCTCTCTCTCTCTCTTATCGAAGAAACCCATCTCCCACCGGTCCCAAACCCTCCTGTCTCCACCGCCGGCCAACCTCAATAGAGAGTACCAATAATATCATCGGCTGTCATCTCTACCCTTATATGGCCCAAATTTATTGTTTCACTCTTGTACACAGGCAGCTAGCCAGCAACAATTTGTTCATGTTGCAACGTGATGTCAAGGACGAAGCAAATTTACTTGCAAAAGAAAAGAAAAAGATGATGAAGCAGAATTTGAGATGCATTTAATGATGAGGAAAATTATAATTCCAATCATAGAAGGGCTTCTGTCCAAACAAGAGCACCACAATTTATGAAATATGTAAAAAGCTTCATCCGCAATAGTTGATGACGATGACAATGGGACCAGCAAAAAGTAACCTTACAAATAAAGAAAAGCATATTCCTGTCAAATATCAGAAACCTTATCCAAATTCCTGAAGAAGTTAAAGCCACAAGAAACGATTCCACATATTCTCATTATCTTCTCACTACGAGCCTAAAGTTTTTCATTTATCAAAAATTCAATGGCACCTATTTTGTTGAATCCACCAAATCAGCTCTCCTTTGAATCAAATGTAGCACAGACAATCTTTGCTTGAAAGATGTACACCCAAACAACTAAATATAGCATCACAAAAACAACACTAAAACCACAGTACAGGAAGGCAAAACCACAGTATAGCAGCACTAGGAGGATTTGAGGTGGGCCGGTGATGGGTGGGCAGGCAGTGGAGACAGAGGAGGATTTGAGGTGGTGAGCCGACGGTGGAGACAGTACAGGATTTAAGGTGGTGGGCCGGCGATGGAAACAGTACTGGATTTGAGGTTGGCCGGCGGTGGAGACAGAGGGTTTGAGTTGGCCTACCAACGGTGGAGACATGAGGGTTTAGGACCGGTGGGAGATGGGAGATGGGTTTCTTCGATGAGAGAGAGCGAGAGAGATTACACGTTTTGGTTTTTTAGCTTTTTATTTTTTATTTTTTTTAATAGGTGGTGTAGTTAACTAGGGTTAGTTGGGTTAACTTTACTTTATAAATTATGTGCAATGCATATGTCATTTTTTACACATGTTAGTTTATTAGAGTAGTTTGTAGCCTTAGGTTACAACTGATTTTGTAGGTATACTTTGTTCTTATGTGACAACATTATAAAAAGTTACAACATTATAAAAAGTTAACAAAAATTCAAAATATATATATGGGTATTGTAGATTTTTTTTTAAAAAATTTCAATCATTTAGGAAAGGTCAACGTAAATAGTTTACATTTTAAAGAAGATGAGCATCTTATTACAAATTAGAGGGAAGTCGAGTGTAATAACAAAAAAACGTCCAAGAAATTAAATTGGTGTAATTATCCTTTATATATACATAGATGTCTGTGTATCATACCTATATATGGTGTTAAATCCAAATCAAATGTTCCAAACAGAAAGAGGAAGATATATAAGAGGAGAAAATTGAACGTCAAATAAAATGTCATGTGATACGGTTTGCGTACGCAAAATATTATCAACAAACGGGGGCTACAAAAAGGATATGTATATCGTTTCAAGTCTAATGAAATTATAGTAGATTCCAATTAACTCAACTGGTAAAGTCTCTGATGGTTGAATAAGAGATTTTGGGTTCAATCCCCGCCTACACCCAAAACTGATTGGTGTTTGAGTCTAATAATAAAGAGCTACTATTAGGAGCGGACACCATAGGTTGAAACTCTCTAAAAAAAAAAAAATCCAATGAAATTATTTAATTTTTTATTTGGATTTCTTTGCAAATTATATGTCAATTTTCAAAATTAACAAACCTCCAATTTCCAATTGATCCAATTAATTAGTTGGAATTAATTTCTCTATTTCAAATTTTGAGGAGTACCAAGGTTTTTGAGCTCTCGTTAAGGTTGCAAGTGTGAGAAAGAGTATTAGGATTTGTATTAATAATTTCAAGACGCTTTTTCTTTTTTCTTTTTTTTGATGGGCAAGACACTATTTTTTAGTGACTGTTGGAAGATTACAAATTTCATAACATAATGGAATCTAGCTATTGGAGTTATTTTTGAGATAATAGTCGATGAAATATTAATTAATATTGAATCTCTTTTATAGAAAAATTATTAAACTTTAGTGAGGCCTTGCACACTTCTAAAGTTTATTTTATTGGGAAATACTAACGAATGTCCTTAGGGCATTAGTTAACAATTCATTTAAAGAAAATTTTTATGGAAAAAGGGAAAAAAAAAACAATTATTGTTTTGACATCTTTTTTCATTTTCCATAAAAGTGGCGTCAAAACTTTTTTACAATGAATTGTTAACCAATGCCCTAAAGGCACTCGTTAGCATGACCTTATTTTATTTTTTATTTTTTATTTTTTATATGAAAATGTGGTCGTTGTCACATCTCTAACTCCTACTTTGGGTTTAGTGCGTGACATTTTAGATGATGAATAATTAGTTGAATCATAGATGCTAAGACCATACATTGGGAAAATGGAACCATGTCCAGTGCCTTCTTCTTTTTTAATCTATAATTGCTATTGTAATTTGTTGTGATTAGTACATAATAAAAGTGGTAATGATGGCGAATTCATGTGACAAAAATGTTCCATTCACAATTTATCACCTTAACGAATTGTCAAAAATGTTTGAAATTTTTTGAATATTTTGCATTGCTCAATCTATTGACACAACCTTTTTGTTTTTCTGTAATTTACAAAGATGTTATGATTGTTACACAATAAAAATAGTATATCATATGTGAGAGTGATGTTATATTAATCAAAACTTATCCGCACAATCAGGGACGGAGCCAGGACTTGGAGTTAGGGGGGGCAGAAGTATTAAAAAAAAAAAATGAAACTCCAAATAAACATTCATTTAATAAACCATCAACAAAGAAAAATACACAAAATTATTGTTTTTTAAGATATTACAATGCAGTTATTTATGAAAATGGAACTCGCCGTCTTTTTAAATCTTCGAAATCATCTATGATTGAATCTGTACTAATTGTCGCAGCAATGTCCCTTTCAATGAATAACATCATAGCATCTAACAAAAACTCATCTTCCATTTTGTTGCGAAGGTCAGTTTTGATGACATTCATAGCTAAAAATGCTCGCTCTGTAGTTGCAGTAGAAACGGGAAGAGTAAGCACAAGCTTGACCACTCTATAAATAAGCGGATAATATTCTGATTTTCTAGTTCTCACCATCCATTGGCACAATTCAGAAATATTTTTCAAATTCTTGAACCCTGAATGCTGAACTACATCATACTTATAAAGATCAAGTTCCTTTTTCAAATCATTCTTTTCATCATCTGTGAAGTCTATTGGATAAAAATTATCTACCAATGAACAAATATCACTGATTCGAAAAGATTCATATGCCTCTCGAGGGTCTAGAGCTGAGCTAAGTGTAAGTAACTCCATGGCATGCTCACTAAACCGATGATTTAGTTCCTGTAATTGAGAATCTATTCCTGCATTAAAAATATCTACTTTATAATAATGCTCATTTCTAAAGTCCTCTTGTTGATGACGAGATCGACCAAATCTTGCAACATAACGAGCATTCATATCAGGGACATCTAAACTACGCTCCTTACAAAATGATATCACAGTAGCTAGTAAGTCATCCCATTTCTCATCTCTAAATTGTTGAATAAGTTTTTTAGTGGATGAAACTAAATGCATAGCATTTAAAATGTCTTGCGATTGGTTTTGCAAAGCTTGACAAAGTTTATCCGTGATCCCCATAGTTTCATTAACAAAATGCAAGATGAAGACAAATTCAAATGAAATTAATACCTCATAAGCGGACTCTGCTTCTACTTTTTGTGAAGAATTTCCTTCATCCATAATTTTCAGTAGAACTTCACATGTTGGACTAAACAACTTTATCAAGTTAGAAACCGATTTATAATGCGAACCCCAACGAGTGTCTCCAGGTCGCTGTAAAGTGACCATTTGATTAAGTCCTTTCCCAGTCTCAAGCTCTTCAATATCAATCAAATATGCAATGTCAGAAGCTCTAGCAATTTTTAATTGCTCAATACGTTTGCATGAAGCACGAATATTATTGATAACCAAAATCAATTTATTGAAAAATCTATTAAGAAGGACAACTGCTTTTGATGCTCCTACTAATGCCAATTGTAAGCGATGTGCAAAACAATGAATGTAGTAAGCATATGGACAATCATTCAAAATCAAAGCTTGTAATCCATTCCACTCACCTCGCATGTTGCTTGCACCATCATACCCTTGCCCCCGAATGTTTTGGATATCTAAGCAATAATTAGAGAACAAATGATATATCTCCTTTTTAAGGGTTACTGCTGCAGTGTCAACAACATGAACAATCCCATAAAATCGTTCTCGCACAAAGCCATTTGTATCAACATATCTTAAAACCACAGCCATTTGCTCTTTCATGGACTCATCACGAGCTTCATCAACCAATATGCAAAACTTTGCATCACCAATTTCTTCCCTAATTGCCTTCTTCACTTTGGTTGAAATAACATGTAGAATTTCTTTTTGAATCTGAGGTGATGTGTAGGTGGCATTTTTTGGAGCTTTTGCCATTATTTCAACAACATTATTATTATAGCCCACCATCAAATCCAATGTCGTAAGAAAGTTTCCCCGATTGGTTGAAGTAGAGCTTTCATCTCGACCTCTAAAAGCAATAGCTTGCAAGGCAAGATGTCGAACAACATCAATTGAAGCCTTCAATCGTACTCGATTATTTGCAATTTGTTCTGAAGTGAAATTGCTCACTACCCTGTCTATATGTTGAGACTGGTTCATCAAATCTAGACACGCTTTATGGGCAATTCTATGAGTGGAGTTAAGATCTTTCCCCATATGAAGACTAAAAGAACAACTTTCACCATTTCTAACTTTCTTCCAACTCTTAAATCCGTTAACTGTGAATGCATTTTGTCCATCATGCCCAGTTGGCTTATGAAAGAGAAAGCATGGTAGACAAAAAGCGGCATCTTTTTTAGGAGAATATTCAAGCCATGACTTAAAGCGATCATCTTCATACCAAGAACCTTGAAAGCTTCGACCCTTCTCAGATTTTTAAAATTTTTTAAAACGAGGCTGGTATGGACCCAACTTAATGTAACGTCGCCGAATCTCATCTCGTTGATCAACATGATATGTATATATTTGTCTACGCAATCCAGGATCAAGTTCTAATTGCAACAAACTCATATCAACCTTTTGAAATTTTGTTTGAGAATTTTGCTCAATAGGGACATCAAGATTTTCCTCAACAGGTTCAGGATTTTCCTCAATTGGAATGTCGAGATTTTCCTCAATTGGGACATCAGGATTTTCCTCGGCTGGGACATCAGGATTTTCCTCAACATTAGTGGTTGGCAATGTTGCACCACTAATATTAGCTTCTAAATCATTTGAAACTTTTCTTTTGAAAAAATCAAATATGGTAGTTGACTTTTTCATAATCTACAAATAAAATATAATTTGAAATTATTATGTTATTATATGGTCAATAATCTACAATCATTACACACAATAGACAAATATTATGCACACAAACATTCAACAACTAACCAATAAATTTTAAAGATACAAATAATCTAAAGATACAAATAATCTCTTTAATTATTTATCCAACTTTAATATTTTAAAAGACACTAACTAATAGACAAAAACACTAAAGACAAAAAAAATTTTAAAAAAAAATCACAAAACATCACAGCCATTCACTATTGTAAAGACAAAACTACGAAAAAAAAAATATATTATAAAACATCAATGGACTGTAGCGTGTGGTGTTGTCTTTGTCAATATCAAATGCAACTTTTTCAATTATTAAAGAATGCTAAAGACAAAGATGGGTATTCAATCAAATTTTTACCTCTTTTAACTCTTTCTCTAGTATATTTTGTCTTTTGAGTCTCTACTCTCAGGTCTCTCCGTCCCAGCCCCCAGGCTCCCAGGCCTCAGCGTGATAGCGTTCCTGACTGGCTGTGGCTGACTTCCTGCGCTCAGTGCGCTGGTTGCTTAGTTGCTCTGTGCCCTCTGCCGAATTCCTCTCCTCTGTGTTCAGCCGTAAGTTAGGTTTTCCTCTTTTTTTTTTTTTTTTTTTTTTTGAATGGCTTAGAAATCCCCTTATTTTTTCCCTTTTATTATATGTGAAAGATAAGTTAGGGTTTCTACTCCTAGGCTGGGTAGATATTTAATTGGAACCGGCTTTGTTTTTTTTTGTTTTTTTTTTTTTTTTGCTTGTGTTTATTTTGGAACGTTGTTTGGGCTTAATTTTTGTGGTTGGGCTAATATTTTTTCTATAGCATTTAAAAATATCAATAATATTGTTAAGGGGTAAAGTGTAATTTTATTGAAACAAATGGTAAAAATAATATATTATATATATACTAAAATTTTTTTTTGAAAATCTGGGGGGGGCCACTGCCCCCCAGGTCCAAGAATGGCTCCGTCTCTGGCACAATACTCATTTGGAAGGGTAAGAGTACAAAAATACCTGAAAAAATTTAAAAGCTTTCAAAGAGTTGTACGTTAGTAATTAATAATAAGTTGAACAAACATCTCAATTTTCACTGTACCTGGTGTTCAACAATCAACGTACATTTCAATTTAAATAGCAAGTTGTAAAAATAGTTATTGATAGGGTTCTTTTATTATTATTATTATTATAATTATTATTATTGTAAGGTTGCAATTTGAGTCCTAAGCCCAAAAGTTAAAAGGATCTAGATTCGAAGAGCCCAATACAATGAATTTGTAGAGAGTGAGTTGGAAAAACTAAGTTCTAATGAGTTAAGTAACGATTATAGTGAATCCAAATGACAATAAAGTAAAAATGGACTAGTTTTATCTAAGAAAATCGTCCTCGGCACAGTCCGAGGAGATCAGTTCTTGTATATAATTGTTGAATTTGATTACAAGTACAGCTCTTATTGCTACAGTATTTCTCTCTCAATTCTCCGATCCCTTTCTTTCAAGGTCTCCCTTCTATTTTATACTATCTTCCTCATTTCATCTCTGCCCTCCACGTGTAGATTAGATTGTAGGTGTTGATCATTGTCACATCAGCACCTTCCTTAAGTCTTTGGGGAGTAGCTGTAAGGCTGAAAACTACTGTTCAGGTATCACTTTCTCATTAATGCGGCTAAAGAGTTAGCTGCAGAGCATTCAATACGGTGGTAGCAGCTTTCCCTTAGATATTTCATAGCCTCCATCTGTCATGTTCCTTCCTAATACTTATCCTCATCAATGAAGTTGTCTGGAACGTTGCTCTTGATGGCAAATCGCACCTTCTAACCTCGGCTTTGCTCAGTCGAGGAAGCATTCCTCCTCGGATCACTTTTTTGGACTCTCATGACCATACCCCACCTCTTCATTCATTAACACGGACTCCTCTGACAGTGTTTCCTCGTCCTCGGACTAGTTAATGTCCTCGGATTGGGCCCCCGGCCCAATATATACATAGATATGTACTGCTGGGCCTACCACCCCCTACAATTATTATTATTATTATTATTATTATTATTATTTTTGATAACACACAAACATATAATAACATACCAACTCCAAAACTGCTAGTGGCAGTTAGAGTCTATTATTATTATTATTATTATTATTGATAGGATTGACGAACTTAACTTCTCTAGACGACCTCATCCAAACCAATGAGGCAGTATTGACAGACGGACTAACCAGGTGCCTCTGACGATATGAGCCACATTACTGACGAAGGAAAAGAAGTCATTCAATGCGGTCAAATAAATGCCTCGGACGGTTACAGGGACAACTGTACAGACCGTTGGAAACCCATCAAAACTCACATCATTGACTAGGAGGCGTTACCAAAAGAGACATTAAAACTACATTAACAACCACAATGGCTAGGGGCTGTGGAAACTTATATAAAGCCCTCACAACATCAATATAAGGTATATAGACACTTAGAAATACTTCTTGTTCTATTACATTACATTATTCTTTTCCAAAGAGTTTCCTTATACTAACTTTGGCATCGGAGACGTTGTGGCAGGCACCACACCGATGACCATTCTAAGGGAGCTATCTTACCACCTCTATAATCACAGATACGAGGGCTTGGCTCCATCTGGACGCACTTACTTCGACTAACGAGTTTATACTTCATCAATTATTATTATTATTTTGCAATAATTTTAGTGAGAATTCATAACTATTGAGAAAATGATAAAACTTTGATACAACGTATTAATTTTCTTTTCTTTTTTTGAGAGTTTCAACTTATGATGTCCGCTCTTGATGATAGCTCTTTATTATCAGACCAAGACACTAATCGATTTTTAGTGGTAGGTAGGGATTGAACCTCAAATCTCTTATTCAACTATCAAAGACTTTACCAGTTGAGCTAAAAATATTTAACAATGTCTTAATTGTTATACTTTAAGTTCTTCAACTAAATTTAATCAAATTTACATTAAAAAAAAAATTAATTAAATCATGTGATTGTATTAAACAAGAGTCATGTTAACGGGTGCGCTTAGGGCAATTGTTAATCTATATATATATATATATATATATATAACTGAAACCTCTGAAACTCCCACAATTTTCCACGTCAACATAATATTAAAAAAATAAAAATAAAAAAATAAAACCAACAAAAAAGTAATAAACCCGATACTCAGAGGCTTTCCCTCTCACGATGCTCTGCCTTCCGATGCTCTGCCTTTCCCTTTCATGATGGTCTGCCATCTCTTCCCTGTCTTCCTCTGCCAGCTCCTCCTCGATCAGACCCACGACAAACCAACAGCAAAGCATCGCATCGCATCTAAAGACCAACCATACCCACAAACCAACAGACATTTTCTTCCTCGGAATCGATCTCCTTCCTCAAACCACCGATTTGACACAAACCACCCACATCCAACCTCTACAACCCAGAAATAGCGACCCATTTGTCGTGGGTCTCATCAAGCCCATGGCCACAAATTCCTCAATCAAAACCCACCATACTCACAAACCCACAGACATCTTCTTCCTCAGAACAGTGATTGAGCTCCTTCCTTAGACCACCCATCTTTTTCCTCAAAACAGAGGTCGAGCTCCTTCCTCAGACCACCCATTTGTAAACTTAGAAATTAAAGAAAGTTTTCTTCATTGGGCCCTCCCTTAAATTATAGAATCTCCTCCTTCAAGCTCATAATATTGAACTAACCCAGTAAGAGTAAACCCCCTTAAAAAATAACAATAAAAAGAAGGAAAAAAAAAACCTATCTACCCCATTAAAGCGCCGCCTTGCCTTGCCATGCACTCCTAAACCAGTCCAACCGGTGGTACAACTCTTTTTTTTTTTTTTTTATTAAACCCAGAGTCTATTGCAAACTAACCCGCAAGGAAACGGGTATCAAAAGATACAACAACTTCAGTATTTATAGATACATTAGGTGCGCTATCACTAGCGCATTCAAAAGCTAATACATCCAACAAAGAAAAGGGAGGAGTAACATAATAAACAAAATCCTCCCTTTGAGAACTTCCTATTTTAGCAAGCAAGTCAGCAGCATGGTTGGCCTCCCTAAAGCAGTGGCTGAGCTGGACCTGTTGGAAAGCTTGGAGAATGTCCCTGCATTCAGCCACCAATGGCCGGGTTAGTCTATTAGTGGAAGATGAGGAGGAAAAGAGCTTGACAACATCAGAGGAATCCACATTAACTATAAGATAATCTATATTAAGTTGTCTTGCCATGCGAAGCCCTTCCCTCGGTACAACTCTCTCACTCTATCTTTGTTTTCGCTCTTGCTCTATTGTTTTGTCTGCTGTCACTGCTGTATAGCAATTCACAAATGACATTTACCTATTTGACTGACTAAAATAAAACCTTTGGCTGAATGTATTGTAAATTGTGATGTGAACTTCTTCTTTTTTTTGGTTGCTAAATTGTGCTGGTAAACAAGCTGTACAGCATTTCACGCATTATATAAAAGTATATAACAGTTTTGTTTTTGTTCAATATAATAATAATAAATAATACTCCCTCCATCTCACTTTTTTTGTCTTATTTGAAAAGTCAAACTTTTTAAGGGAATATCATTTATTATCTTGTTTACCTTTTAAAAATGTATAAGTTTCCAAAACTACCCTTAAAAAAATTTATCAAAAAATTGAATTAGTAAATTAATAGGGATATAACAGAAACATTAGTAAATTAATTACTTTTATTTTTAGAAACATGACAATATTTTGGGACATCTCAAAATGGAATAAAGGACAAAAAAAGTGGGATGGAGGGAGTAGGGTTTTTTTTTGCTAATAGTTTGTTGCGTTTATGATATGTAACAATTATTATATACTATTAAACAATATAATTTACCCAAAAATTATAAAATAAATAGTGTAATCTATATATATATATATATATATATAACTAAAGTCTCTTAAATTCTCACAATTTTTCACATCAGCATTATTAAAAATAAAAAAACTATTTTTAACCCAAAAATTTCAGCTGTTGTAATATTAGCCTCCAGGACTCGATAGTTCTCTAATATCACAGCCTTCACCTCGAACCTCTCTCTCCCTCAAGCACAACCTGTCTCTCTCTGTGTTGAGTTTTTCTCTCTCCCATGGCAAACCCAAATACAGACCTCATGGCTACAAACCCATACCCAAACACAGATCTCATGGGTACAAATCCATTTGCAATCCGTGGTTTCATTGTAAACCCCACTTCCAAATCCCCAACTCTCACCATCTATGAAGTTCCAAAAACATCCCAAAGCCATCACCTCTCTCACCACTTCTAATCCCAAGCAAAAATTCAAGAAATTTCATGAGTTAAGGTCATTAAAGACTTTGAATTGAGGAAAATTTTTTAATTTATGTTTCTAAGGTAGTGAACAGAACATCAGTAGTGTCTTTAATTGATAGTGGTTTTTTGTTATCATGAATAAATTCATTCACTTAAGTTATTTGCTGCTTTATGAAGGAAGCGTTGGGTGGTGTGAATTGTCACATGTTGATAGTATTGCTAGTCAAAGGATGTTTTCGGTGCATTGGTTTGTTGTGAAGGGTAAAGGTTTGGTTCATAGAACTCAATCATCCCCAAAGTGTTTGATGAAATGTCTGAGTTATACTCTCCACCATCAAACTCAAAACGCATAATATTTTTTTGCAACAAAGCATATCCCATATCCATTAAATAGGATTATGTATATATTTTCTTTGGATTTTACCTTGATTTCCATTGGATTTTACCTTGATTTCCATTATTGAGTTGTTTTCCTATCCTATATGTAGCAGCCTTGCCGCAAAAATTAATACCAACTTGAAACATTGAGCATTCTTTTTGGCAAGTTAGAATTTTTGTGAATGAATCAAGAAAACAAAGGGTCAATTCTTAACCAAGATTTTTGTGAACTCCAAGACTAAACAGCCTTCTCATAAGCTCATCTCTTATTTATTCAACCCCAGGTTTAAGATGAAAATAGGAATCATCATCATGTATTAAACTTAGAATATTACTTGGAGTTGGCCTCAGAAATTACTTTTGTCAATTTGATCTATAAAGGATCATATTCAATTCAATCCATTAAAAATATTATAATTTTTTTATTTAATAAGTTTTTCCTAAAATTTAGTCAATGTTTCTTTTCCAATTAGTTATGTAATTATTAAACAAAGACTTGAAGAGTAAAATTCCTTAGCCTCAAGTCAAAATCATTATGTCATTTGACCATAAAATTTGTGTTCGTATAACTATGCTAGAGTAAATCTTCCGTAATATTTAAGCTTGAGTTAGAATATCTAAACCTATTTCAGGCCTATAATTTATGAAGTAAAACATGTCATATCAAGAACAAATAAGATATGTATAAAGAAAAAGTATAAAGACATATTTTCAAGTGTAGATTAGGAGTTGTACATTAAGAATTATGTTCCGCCATCATGTATAAAAACAAACCATTCCATTGTTTATTGCAATAGTAAGAGAAAATAGCATAATATCTTTCAAAGGGGCCAACAAAGAAAGCAGTGGTGCAGCCCATGCCTTTATTTCCTTGAGAATTTTTAGATATTGTAGTAAAAGCCATTTTGGCAGCTGTTGTATCTCTATTTACTACCAATTACTTGAATAACAGTTTCTTTAGTTTGCGAAAGTGGGGGTGCTTATAACTTATTTGGATGAATTTAACAATAAAATTATCTCTAAAAGTGGTTAAATCATTAAATTATTATCCCTAGGGTTTATTATGAGTTTCTTCCTTTATATTTTTGAGACAAATTGTATTCTCTTAATACTTTTTTTTCCCTTAAGCTCTTATATTTTAACTTTTTTGGGCTCATGTAAATTATGAGTATCATCTACGTTCTAGATTATAGAGGAAAATGAATATATATTTTTTAATTAGTAAAATAATGAACAAAAAAATAGTTAAATGATATATTTGCCTATCAAGGTTTGTGTTCTATCATAAAGTAAGCATTCATATATATATATTGTAGGGGCATTGGGCCCTGAAGCCCATTATTTGTGTATATAATGGACCTAAGGCCCAAGTCGAGGACTAAAGGCGTCCGAGGGGGGTAAACGCTATCAAAAAAGCCCATGTTGGCAAACGGAGAAGTCGGTTTAGATCATAACGGCCCAGGAGGTTGTGTCGAGGATAAGAGCCTCCTCGACTAACCAAGGCCGAGGTCCGTAAAGGTTGTCTACTGTCTAGGGGAACGTCACAGTAACACTCAGTTGATACGGATAAGCACTATGAGAGTTCAAAACAGGGAAGTGTCCTAAAATATCTTAGGAGAAAGCTGCTACCACCGCATTAAATGCTCTACAGCTAACTCTCTGGCCGCATTAATGTGGAGGTGATAACTGAATAGTGGCTTTTAGCCTTACAGTTATTGCATGAAAACTTATGGGAGGTGCTAATGGGACAAGTATCAACACCAACTATCTGGAATGCACGTGGAATGTAGGGATGAAAATGAAAGATAGTATAAAAAGAGGAGGAGGCAACGAGACTAAAGGATCGCGAAATCAAGAAAGAAACATTGTAGCAATCTAGAACCAGACTTGTAACCATATTTGAGAGCATTATATAAGAACCAGTCTCCTCGGACTTTGCCGAGAACATTTTTTCTTTAGTTCAAACTTGTCTATTTTCACTCTTTCGTCACCAGCCTACTTAACTTGTTGTTTGATTAACTAAAACCCAATTTCCTAACCCATTCTCTACAAATTCATTGTTTTGGGCATTTTAGGCCTAAGTCCATTCATATTTCGGGCTAGGAATTCAAATCTGGTCCTCACAATTGGCGTCGTTTGTAGGAATTACTAGTATTTTAGTGAATCCAACTCTCAACGATGGTAGGTTCAAGTCCACACTAGGCAGAATTTATGGGTTCTCAGCGTCAAGATCACTTCTGCGATCTTGAACAAAAGAGAGACCGAGAGGGAAGTGTACATACTACCTATACCAATAAGAGCCAGTCTCGGGTAAAAGCCACGTCTCTCATGAGGAGAATGCCAGAAATATGCAGAAAGAGATTGATCACCTTAAGAGAAGCTTACGCCATGAACGACGAAAGTGAGCTCCATCCAATTTTGACTTCTCTTCTGATGGTGAAGAGGATGGCAGTTATAGGCACAGATCAAGGACTCCCCCTATTGAGTCTTTCTCATATGATGAGGACTATCATCGTGAGCGCAAAAACAGAAATTCATCCTTGGTAGGCCTGGGAAACGACGCCATGAGTAAAGCACTTAACCAAATTTCCAAGTCACCTTTCACGTGCTGGATTGAGGGAGGGAGACTTCCTCAGCGGTTTGCGCAGCCTACATTCACCATGTACAATGGTAGAATAGACCTTGTGGAGCATATTAGCCACTTCAATCAAATGATGGCCGTACACTCCAAGAATGAGCCCTTGATGTGCAAGGTATTCTCATCCAGTTTAGGGCCTGTGGCAATGAGGTGGTTTGATGGTCTGAGAGCAGGTTCCATTAATTCCTTCAAGGAACTTACTCAAGCATTTGGATCCCGCTTTATTACGTGCAGTAGGGTCCCTTGGCCTTTAGCTTCCTTGTTGTCTTTGTCCATGAGGGAAGGAGAAACCTTGAAAACATATTTGGACAGATATTGGGAGATGTTCAACGAAATAGATGGTGATTTTGACGATGTAGCCATTAGTACTTTCAAGCTCAACCTACCTGTCGAGCATGGCTTAAGGAAATCTTTGACTGGGAAACCTATTACTAGTATACGCCAACTCATGGATCGGATTGACAAGTATAAGAGGGTTGAAGAAGACCAGCAGCAAGACAAGGGAAAGGGCAAGGTTATCCCTCAGGAGAGGAGGGATTTCAGGTTGGACCGCTACAATAACAGACCCAAAGGGATTTTGCTAGGCAATCTGAGCCTGCAACTCCTCAAGTGGTAAACACAGTGTTCCGAGAACCAGTGCATCAAGTTTTAGAGAAGATCAAGAATGAGCCATTCTTCAAATGGTCGAACAAGATGAGTGAAGACCCTTTGAGACGCAAACAAAGCCTTCATTACCAGTACCACCAAGAGCGGGGCCATACCACCGAGGACTATCGAACATTGTGAAACCATCTGGAGCAACTGGTCAAAGAGGGGAGGTTGCAACAATTTCTATACCGACCCAACAAACAATGAGACCAGTCAAGGTTAGGGGTTCAGGGGAATGCTCCTTCAAGGCCCCCCGTTAGGTACAATCAATGTCATTTTTGTTGCACCTAGGAGAATTGGTTCTCATCATTCCAGGGTGATGTCTGTAGCTAGACCACCAGCCGAGGACTCCAACTCCAAGCTGAAGAGAGCTAGACTAGAAATCCAACCTTCATTGAGTTTCTCGGACGAAGACAAGATTGAAACCATCCAACCACATGATGACGCTTTGGTAGTCACCCTCAGAATAGGGGGTATAATGTGAAGAGAGTAATGGTGGACCAGGGCAGTTATGCAAAGATCATGTACCCTGACTTATACAAAGGACTAAACTTAAAACTTGAAAATTTGACAACCTATGATTCACCTCTGGTAAGTTTTGATGGGAAGGTTGTTATCCCAAAGGGCTAGATTAGGTTGCTAGTACAAGCAGGCTCAGAGGTAGTGGAAGTGGATTTCATAGTGGTGGATGCATACTCCCCCTACATGGCCATTGTGGCCAGACCCTGGCTTCATACCCTAGGTGCTATTTCTTCAACTTTGCATCAAAAGGTGAACTATCCGTCAGGAGACTGGATTGAGAAGCTGGTAGGGAACCAATCCCTGGCTAGGCAGTGCCTTGTGTCTATAATTTTGCATCAGCCAGCAGCTGAGTCATCGGCCTCGGTTAAAGAAGGCTTATAGCAGTCAAAATCTCCGGAATTACCTACAAAGGGGCCAGCCGAGGAGGCCAAATGTGAAGATTTAGAGAAATTTGCCGTAAGTGATGATTAAGAGAAGTTTTTTCAGGTTGGAGCTCAGCTACCACCTCAGAAAAAAAAGGAGTTGGTGGAATTTCTCAAGAGGAACGTTGATGTATTCGCTTGGAATGCTTACGAAGCTCCGGGGGTGGATCCGAGCTTCATCTGCCATCACCTGAATGTCAGTCCATCTATCACCCCTAGGAAGCAACCACCTCGACGTTCATCCAAGAAGCACTCTGATGCTGTCAAGGATGAGGTGGTGAAACTTAAGCAGGCTGGGGCTATTAAAGAGGTTTTTTACCCTGAATGACTAACTAACATAATAGTGGTAAAGAAGAAGACTGGGAAGTGGCGCGTATATGTAGATTTTACAGACTTGAACATAGCCTTCCTAAAGGACCCTTTCCCTATGCCTCAGATTGACTAGCTGGTGGACGCAACTGTGGGCCATCTTCGGATGAGCTTTTTGGATGCCTTTCAATGGTACCATCAGATACCTTTAGTTCTGGATGACCAAGAGAGGACAGATTTTGTCACTCCTATTGAAAATTACCATTACAAGGTGTGCCCTTTGGTTTAAAGAATGCAGAGGCTACCTACCAGAGGATGATGACCAGGATGTTTGAACCACAGCTAGGAAAAAACATTGAAATTTATATCGATGATATAGTGGTAAAGAACAAGGCAGAGTCTGAGCATGTTAATGACCTCGGGAATATTTTTGCTATCTTGAGGAAACATAAGCTACAACTTAATGCTTCCAAGTGTTCTTTTGGTGTCGGATCCGGAAAGTTTTTAGGCTACATGGTCACACATTGTGGAATTGAAGTCAATCCCGACCAGATTAAGGCGATCAACCACCTCGGAATCCTAAAGAGGTCCAGAAGCTTACAGGGATGACAGTTACTCTAAACCGATTCATCTCTCGATTGGCAAATAGGTGTAGACATTTCTTTCAATTGTTGAACAAGTGGAAGGGGTTTGAATGGACCGAGGAGTGTGTCCTGGCTTTCCAGCAGTTGAAAGAGTATCTGTCTTGACCACCCATCATGTCCAGACTCGAGGTGGATGAGGTTTTGTTTGCCTACATCACAGTGGCCTCCCACACGGTGAGTTTGGTGCTAATAGTTGATAGTGGTGTACAAAGGCCGGTTTATTATGTGAGCAAATCACTAAATGATGCCAATATTCGTTACCTACCACTAGAGAGGGCCATTCTGGCCGTGGTGCATGCTACGCGTAAGCTTCCCCACTATTTCAGTCACACATGGTTGTTTTCCTAACCCAACTCCCACTCAGATCTCTACTGCAGAGTGCTGATTACACTGGGAGAATTGCAAAGTGGGGCACGATTCTAGGGGCTTTTGATATCAAATACATGTCTCACACTTCTGTAAAGGGTCAGGTCCTTGTCGATCTAGTAGCTGAGTTTGCTAAAACCCCACTAGAAGAGAGGGTAGAGAAGCAAAACATGGATGAGAAATCGATTGGAGTAATCTCCGTACAAGAACCTCTGTCCTGGAAGATCTATGTTGATGGTGCAGCTAATCATAGAGGATCTAGAGTGGGGCTGATGATGATATCCCCAAAGAGGATCACAATTGAGAAATCCCTGAGATTAGGTTTCTCGGCCGTAAACAATGAAGCTGAGTATGAAGCTCTGTTGGTAGGGATGACCGTGGTTCAGAAAATGGATGGAAAAGTAGTAGAGGTATTCTCTGATTCGAGGCTGGTTGTAAGCCAAGTCCAAGGAGAGTTAGAAGCCAGAGATCCTAGGATGTAGGAATACTTAAGCCAGGTTAGACATTTACAATCTGGGTTTGAGTTTTTTAATTTATCACAAGTTCCTAGAAATAGAAATACCCATGCAGATTCTCTTGCCACATTGGCAACCTCCTCGGCACAAAGTTTACCTCGAGTAATCCTTGTAGAGGACTTATGTAAACCCACTAAGACAAGAGGAATTGTGGTTCATGTTCATCAAATAAGGGTGGGTCCTAGCTGAATGGACTCTATTATATTGTTCCTCAAGGAAGATGTCTTGCCTGAGAATAAGTCCAAGGCTGACAAGATATAGAGGAAAGCTCCTCGGTCTTGGTTGTTCGAGGACCATAAACTATATAAGAGATCCTTTTCTGGCCTATATCTGCTGTGCATACACCCTGAAATAGTTGAGCTTCTCCTGGAAGAATTACATGAAGGAATTTGTAGAAGCCACACGGGGGGCAGATCTTTGTCTCACAGAGCCCTCACACAAGGCTATTGGTGGCCAAATATGCAGAAAGAGACATAAGACTATGCGAAGAAATGTGACCAATGCCAAAGATTTTCACCAAACATTCACCAACTTAAAGGAGTCCTTAATCCTTTGTCCAATCCTTGGCATTTTGCTCAATGGGGGTTGGATATTGTAGGCCTTTTTCCTAAGGCAGTAGGGAATAAGAGGTACTTATTGGTCGGCACGAACCACTTCACCAAGTGGGTTGAAGCTAAACCACTGGCAAATATCAGGGACGTGGATGCCAAGAGATTCGTCTGGAAAATATTGTCACACGGTTTGGAATCCCTCATACCCTCATCTCGGACAATGGACTTCAGTTTGATAGTAAAGTCTTTAGAAGATACTGCTGCGATCTGGGAATAAAGAATAGGTATTCCAATCCGGCCTATCCGCAAGGGAATCAATAGGCCGAGGCTGTCAATAAGGCCATAATGGGTGGACTCAAAAAGAGGCTGAAAGACGTGAAGGGAAAATGGGTGGAAGAATTGCCACACGTCCTTTGGACTTACGGGACCACACCTTGTAGGTTTACTGGGGAAACGCCTTTTTCAATGACTTATGGGCCAAGACTGTCGTTCCTTTAGAAACTATATTCCCCATGCTAAGAACAAGTTCTTTCTCTCCGAGCGGCAACGATGGGCTGTTGGAAAAAAGCCTAGACTTAATTGAAGAACAGAAGGAAAATGTCATGGTCTAATTGGCCTACTATTAACACAAGCTCAAACAAGGGTATGATGCCAACGTAAAACTAAGGCCACTGGCTCTTGGAGACTTGGTTTTAAGAAAGGTTATAGGAACTGCCAAGAACCTAGCATGGGGAAAGTTAGGACCCAACTAGAAATGACCGTATCGTATAACATCAGTGGCTGGAATAGGCGCATATTATCTTGAAGATCTAGAGGAAAAGGCTGTACCACGTCCTTGGAATGTAAATAACCTCAGGAGATGTTATTATTAATAAAGGCTTTCTTCACCCTATTTGGGTTTGTTATATTGTGAATCATGCGTTTTTACTATTTATCTAAGTATCAAACAGAACCTTGGTCATACCTGGCTCTTTGGACCACATAACTTGGGAAAATTGATAACTTTTAATTATTGTATTAAGTATTAAACAGAACCTTAGCTATGCTTGGCTCCTTGGACCATATGCTTTGAGAAAATTAATACTCTCTGACATCTATCTAAGTATCAAACTAAACCTTGGTCATGCTTGGCTCCTCGGACCACATACTTTGGAAAAATTGATAACTTTTAATCATTGTATTAAGTATTAAACAAAACTTTAGATATGTCTGGCTCCTTGGACCACATGCTTTGGGAAAATTAATACTCCCTGACATCTATCTACGTATCAAACAGAACATTGGTCGTGCCTGGCTCCTCGGACCACATACCTTGGAAAAATTGATAACTTTTAATCATTGTATTAAATATTAAACAGAACCTTAGCTATGCCTGGCTCCTCGAACCACATGCTTTGAAAAATTTAATACTCCCTAACATCTATCTAAGTATCAAAACCTTGGTCATGTCTGGACCCTCGTACTACATACTTTGGGTAAATTGATATCTTTTAATCATTAATACTTCATATCATTTTTTACAAACGTCCAAGCGAAGCCTTAGTTCATCTCAGATTTTTTGGACCACATACCTAAGGTAAAACAAGTATTTCTTATGGATTACTTAAATGTCAAGTGTGATCAGCTACTCTAAACAGCAAAGATCTTCATAGTGGGAACAAACTCAAGTGGATGTTCATGAGCATCACTTAAAGCATTTACAGGCTTATTTGTATTTGTTCAAGAGTTGATTATGCCTTTGCTCCTTTAAGCTTACCAATAAGCAAGGAGCAGAGCAAATTTAAACCTGTATGCAAGTTATATTACTGTGTATGTTCTTGAAGTTGATATTACACCTTGCCGAGATGGTGGACTTAGTAAATTTCACCTGTTTTTGCTGCTGATCATATGAATATTAGTGAAAAAAGTTTTACCTCATTACTACTTTCATTAAGTGTTAGATGAGATAGAAATCATATCAACTTCAATATGTGAATCACAGGAAGAAAGAAAATGCCCATAACTTTCATTAATAAAAGCCTTAAAATAAGGCAGATCAAATACAAAGAGGGAAGTTGAGTACAAATTTTTTTTTTTTTTTTTTTTAAATGGGCAACCTATTGCTTCATTTTTATTACAAGTTTTTCTTTTGGATCATTGGGAGGTTGGGCTGCCTTCCCAGGCGCGTCCCTCCCCAATTGGGACTCTATCAAATCCATCAGACTGAACTTCGATTTGCATTGAATCCCCATCTCATCAAGTATTGGTGAGAATGGTGGGCCGAGATCAAGAATTGAAATTTCCGAGGACAAGGATTGGTTGAAAACTTCAAACTCGTCCTTGGAATCAACTACTTCAACCACTTCTTCTTCTTCTGTGTTGGAGGGGTGAGATGAAGTGGCAACTCCAGTTGTCTGTTGTAGTGGCGAGGCTACCTTTGGTATGCCTTCAAATATGGGCTCTGTGGTGAGCGTGCCTTCTAGAACAGGGCCAGAAAGAAGAAAGCCTAGAGACGCTATGCTAATGCGGTGCAGCCGAGGATCGTTCGCCTTAATGACGCACTTAGGCACTAGGAAACTCTTGGAGGTTGCTTAGTACCTTACCCTTCTCTTTCCCTCTCGGGGGGTATTCGGAGAGGTAGGGCCCTTATCCCATTCCTAAAGTAAGGAATGGCGGGCCGGCATTCTGAGTGGCTTGAAAAGCGGAAATGCGCTTCAAGGAGTCTAGCTTTCCTCCTTGATTCCGCCTTTGGAGAGTTAAAGGCAGGGGATAACAACTCTTTTCTACACCTCGGGGGCAAGAAAGCTTAATTAAAAAAAAAAAAAAGGGATGAAAATTTTATTTTCTTTTTAAAAAAAAAAAAAGCATAAATAAAGAAGTGGGCGGAGACCTCTTTTGCCATCACGGAAAGATCCTTTCTCCTTTTTGAAAGATGGAAGGTGATTAAAGAATGGAAACACGACGTTTACGATACTTAACACATAGGCGCTTTCCTCTCACTATAATCCTCCTACCACATGCTGCGCTGCCCCTTCCATCTTTACCTTAACCTTAAGAGAGTCAATCCTGAATCATTTATCCTTTGAGTTGATCGTCGAAGTGGACAAAGACCTCAACCTTCAAGATCTTGTCCAAACTCTCCTGGTTTATGAGACCGAAGTTGGGCACGACAAAGTGTGGGTCTGCAAAACCATCAAGAAAGTCAGGAAGATAACATTAGCGAAATGCAAGTCAAAGGAAACTTTAGATATAGACGAAAATCAAAGAAAAAGAAAAACGAAATAACTTTGAAATTGTGAATCTAAGCCTAGAGCCCGACCTAGTTTGCCCTCCCTCGTCGGACAAGGGAGGCCATTGTGCTATTCCCTTGATATAATCAGGAAGTCTTTGTTTAAGCCTTTATTGGAGTCAGGGAGGCATTGAATAAGCCTGACCTTGGGGGTATCTAGACTTAAGGTAATACCCCTGCCCAGTGAGGTGGTGGAGATTGTAGATCCAGTTGACATTGTGGTGAGTCAACCCTAAGCCCATTCTTTCATTGAGGGCATCTACACACCCTAGTATTCTGAACATATTGGGGGCACATTGGGTAGAAGCTAACCTATGAGCCTTAAGATAGTCTCTGGTGACAATACCTATAGGGATTCTCATCCCTCCTTCTATGAAGGCAATCATTGGGATTACTACTTCTTCCTCTTGCCTATCTGTGTGCCATTGTCCCTCTTTACAGTACCTAGTGCCCGCCCCTGGAGGGATCCTATACTTAGCTCTAAAGTTTACCATTCCCTCTTCAGAGTCTACTAAGCTCTTGAATCTACCGATTTCTAGGAAGTGTTGGAAGAACTAAAGAGATTGAATAGGGAGAATGGAGCCAAGAAGAAAAAGAAAGAATGCGAAGAGAAGAAGAATGTATAGAAAAATAAAGAGTAAAAGTTCAAGAAGACTTACAGAAAGAATAAAGGTGTCCTCGAACAGGCTTTTGGTATTTGTAAGGGCTCAGGTGAGTTGAAAAGGTGTGCAGGTTCAAGGTATGTGCGCTAGAACAGAATGAATGATAAAATGAGAGGAGAAGTTGATTTGAAAGGCATTCATATCAAGGAGGAAGCTAGAAGCGGGAAAATTCCCGCTCGGTACCCAACAAAAACATCAGTCGTTGATTTTGGATCATGCCATAGAACGTGGGGAACAAGAAGCCGTAAGAATTTAATGAGGGCGCATCTCGAATGCTGAAGCGCCAGGAACGTGCCTTGGACAGTTAAAAAAGCGTCTTTACTAGCAGAGGTGGGATGCAAAGAGCACAGGGCAACTATAGTGGCGTCGAAATCCTCCTTTCTTCCCGAGGATCCAGAAAGAAGGATCTCAAAGGGCTATTGTAGGGGCATTGGGCCCCGGAGCCCATTATTTGTGTATATAATGGACCTAAGTCCCAAGCCGAGGACTGAAGGCGTCCGAGGGGGGTAAACGCTGTCAAAAGAGCCCATGTTGGCAAATAGAGAAGTCGGTTTAGATCATAACGGCCCAAAGGGTTGTGCCGAGGATAAGAGCCTCCTCGGCTAACCAAGGCCGAGGTCCGTAAAGGTGGTCTGCCGTTCGGGGGAACGTCACAGAAACACTCAGTTGATACAGATAAGCATTATGAGAATTCAAGATAGGGAAGTGTCCTAAAATATCTTAGAAGAAAGCTGCTACCACTGTATTAAATGCTTTGCATCTAACTTTCTGGCTACATTAATGTGGAGGTGATAACTGAATAGTGGCTTTCGGCCTTACAACTACTACATGAAAACTTATGAGAGGTGCTGATGGGACAAGTATCAACACCAACCATCTGGAATGCACATGGAAGGTAGGGATGAAAAGGAAAGACAATATAAAAGGAGGAGGAGGCAACGAGACTAAAGGATCGCGAAATCAAGAAAGAAACATTGTAGCAATCTAGAACCAGACTTGTAACCATATTTGAGAGCATTATATAAGAACCAGTCTCCTCGGACTCTGCCAATGACATTTTTTCTTCAGTTCAAACTTGTCTATTTTCACTCTTTCGTCACCAGCCTACTTAACTTGTTGTTTGATTAACTAAAACCCAGTTTTCTAACCTATTCTCTAAAAATTCATTGTTTTGGGTTTTTTGGGCCTAAGTCCATTCATATTCCGGGCTAGAAATTTAAATCTGGTCCTTACATATATATATATCATTCAATTAATCTAATTTTTTGCAATAATTGATATATAATTGTTAAGTTTCATTTCAAATATAATAATACTTTCATAGTACACTTTGAGCCATAGTATGTAGATGATGAAATCTTATTCTTTCCAAGTGATTATTAATTTGAAAAAGTAAATATATATAATTTTCTCTAAAACAATCACATGCATCGCACGGGTTAATGACTAGTAAACTATATTAGAAAAATTTTTAACACTACTTTTATGAGAAATATAAAAAATTGTCAGAATAATCAATTACTTTATCACTTTTCCATAAAATGTTTCTAAAAATAGTTTATAAACAATGCTCTTAGGCATTCGTCAACATTTCCCATTAAACAATACAACGCAAAATCTAATATATTCCTTAAGAGTTAAGATAATTAAGTTCATCTATGTGAATTATTTGTTAATTTTTTTTTTTTTGTTGAGATAATTACAATACGTTGTTATCCTCGTATTTTGGACTTCTTCACCTCCTAAATTTTTAAACACTTTGTGTGTGTATGAATAGGTGTCAATTTAACTACAAAACTTGTAACGTAATATTTCTTAATATAAAAATGCGTTTGAATTTATTTAACAAATTCTTACTATAAGACTTTGGAAACTACACCTAAATTTGTATATAATATTTTAGAAACTATAGTTAAGTTTTGTCCATGATAGAAAGTTACGAACTGAATCAAACCTCTAGGGAAAGAGCCAAGTTTCTTCTCTAAATTATAACGTAAATTCCAAAAGGCAAAAGTTAAAAAAAAAAAAAAAAAAAAAAAGCAATTACTTCATATACAATTATTAGTTTATTACCAATTAAAAGAACAAAACAAATAGGTTATTGAGAAAACGAACCGTCTGTCACAAAACCACTTATCACAGCCTAACTACTTTTGCATTAATAAATACCTTTTGCAAATCTGTCCTCCTTTGATTAGTCCGTCTTGAAATTTTCGTCACAGCACTGTCATTATACTTCAAATTATTTTTTTTTATTTTTTTTTATTTGTTTTTCTTCGTCAAACTCGTGCTGACGGATATTCCGTTGAAACCCGAAGAGAAAAAAAAAAAAAAAAAAAAAAAAAAAAAAGGAAAAAAAAAAAGAAGTCTTTATATTTTTTGATGGGTAAAAACTTTCGGATCTGAAATGGGTTGTGATTAGATTTTTCATATGATGATGATAATAGCAATGATTTTGTACTGAAAAATTTTGATACTCTGTTTTGTTTTTTTTTAATGTTTTAGTATTTAAATTCAATGCCTTAAAGATCTCATAGCCATGAGGAAAAAGCTCGATACCAGATTTCCTGCTGTAAGTTTTCTCTATCTCTCTATCTGTTTTTAGTTTTTTGTAAGCTATGTTTGGTTGCTGAGAAAATGAAATTATGGTAAATTAGTTCAAAATCTTAGCTTTGGGGTTGAATCAGCTGGTGGGTGTTTCAGCTTTGTGGGTTTTATGGGTTGTTTTGATCTGGGGTCTTGTAAAGTTTTGATTTTTTTCATTGATATGGTTGTGATTTGTGGTAAGAACAAAGAAATGGTTGATGGGTATTTTGTTTTTGGGGTTGTGTTTTTTTTGTTTAGGTTTGGTTTTTCTGAGATAGAATTGAAATCAGCTTGTGGGTGTATTATGTTTTTTGGGGCTTATGGTAATATGAGACGGGGTTTATGGTAATATGAGACCGGGTTATGTTTTGATTAGGTATTTGGGATTGATTTCTGTATATTGATGTTTAAATCAGTTTATGGGGGTTTTTATTTTTCTTGACTATTTCATTGGTGACATTCAATCAGTTATGTTGTTTAAGTTCTGGTACCAGTATTGGTTATCAAGTCAATTAATT
Organism: Quercus aquifolioides; assembly: GCA_019022515.1. Taxonomy (NCBI): domain Eukaryota; kingdom Viridiplantae; phylum Streptophyta; class Magnoliopsida; order Fagales; family Fagaceae; genus Quercus; species Quercus aquifolioides. Next base: position 19,571,908 of record CM032333.1, on the reverse strand, counting down.
CTTCTTTTTTTGGTTCCTTTTGGTGCTGGGGGAGGAGTTGAAAACCTTAGTAATGTTCTTTCATGCCTTTGATTAGTATTGAAATCATGGATAGGATTTCCATGAATGGGGAGTTTTATTTTTTGGTATGTTGGTTTGAGAGTAGGGCTGTTGGGGAAACGAGTTAAGCTATTTAGTATAGTGTTATTGTTGTTTATGTATCTGGTTTCTATAGAAAGCTTTGTATCCCTTGGGATTACAATACATATTGATCAAATTGGTGAATTATTTTGTTGATTCTGTGTCTAGTGAAGGATGGCATTTCTGGTTTTTTTATACTAGTTTGAGAACTATATGGGACAGAATTTCTTCTTGGACCCTGAACTTTTAACCTGATATTCGTAATTCAGTTGCCTATGTTCAAGATCTTGTCCACTCGCATCAATTTTGTTAGTTGAAGTTTGAGTTTATTGTAGGGCACTAATGAATGTTAAAGAAAGAACTTTAGCAATATGGCCAGCTGACGAAATCAGATGATTTCTCTTCTAACTTCCTTCTATGATTTCCTACCTAAACATTGCAGGGTCTGTTTTTGTGGTTGTTTATACTTTATACTCACTTTCCCCCCCTTAACCGCTGGTAAACATTTCCTGCCTGGAAATATGAATTTGTTGACCCAAAAAATATAATATATATAAAAAATATGGATAGAATGAGATGTCCATCTTTAAACCAAACAAATAGACTAAACTAGAATACTAACACAAAACCAACTGCCCAAACCAATCTGTGGTGGGAGTGATGGCCTTGAAAATGCTCTCTAGGAGCTGCTGGCCTGCTACTCTCTTAGCTGAAAAAAAGAGCCTCCTCATTTCACAATATGTGAATCCAACCCAAAGTCTTGTGCATGGAACAAATCACTAACATGGATTCTCCTGTATCCCTTTGTCAGGCTATAACTTTTAAGAAAGCTCTTATCACTGCATGATTATACAGTGTGTCAGAAGATCTAGTATATCTCCCCTAGTTGTTCTACTTCTGCTTTGAAGTTTGATCTTTTGCCTCTCAATATCATTCCTTTGGCTGGCCTCATAAAAGTTGCTATTAAGTATTGGACTACTGTTGGATTTTTTTTCCACATTGTATAAACCCTTTCCGAAGTCTGAACCCTCTACTTTTTGTAAGCTATTTCGAAAGGTCAGGTGGTAGTTAAACAGTGTTTTAATAAAGTAGTATCTACTGTTTGGTCCCTCACACTTGATTTTTTTGATAGGTGGTCCCTCATACTTGCTCCAAAACAAAGTAAAAACAACCAGTGACATTTAAAATTATTAGCTTTCTTTAGCAGGGAGTGATCTAGTGCACTTGTCATGAATGACAGATTGACGATGGCCGATGGGATCAGCCAACAGCATGTTCTGGACATGTTTCCAGAGTATCTTTTCTTTTTCATGAGTGATATACTTCAAAACCTGGAATAAAAAGCCTATAGAAATGTGAAGAGTCCTAACTATTACTGTTGCCTTAGAGGTGCCTCTGATATATTATTTAATCCTATAATGTAATACTGCTGACCTAGTGGCTTGGGCAACTTAGTTTCCTGGGCCTCACACCCCATGGGGGTGGTACAATTGGCTAGGGACCTCGCCTCATGAAGCAAATGTCACTAGTTTGAATCTCCATTCCCCCTCCCCTTGGGCCAGAACTTAAAATTTTTTTAAAATCCTAGTTATTAGAAAAGAGGGGGACAGACCTTAGCTTCCTTGGTTTTCTTGATACGATAATTTAATTTGAGAGATCTGTTATAATCTTCTACTGGTGTCTAGCCTAAAAATGTTATCTTATGATGCTCAAAGAGAAGTGACAAAAGATTATTCTAGTTGGTATTTCTCATTTTTAGGTTCCTGTAATGTCTTTTAATCATTGAGGTTTTATAATCTAATCTCATTATCTGATAGAAAGTATTGATTTGACAGGCTCGGATTAAAAAGATCATGCAAGCTGATGAGGATGTTGGAAAGATAGCATTGGCAGTTCCTGTTTTAGTTTGTGAGTAGTTTTGACTTTCTAGGGTATTATGCTTCTTCAGTCCTTTGATATTTAATTCACTGGCTTATCATCTTCTTGAATAATTATGCAGCTAAAGCGTTGGAGTTATTTTTGCAAGACCTCTGTGACCGTACATACGAGATAACCCTTCAGAGAGGAGCAAAGACTATGAGTTCGTTGCATTTGTAAGTGAAGGATTACATTAATTTGTGTTTTCACAAAAAAAATTTTCCTTTACCATGCATTTTTCTGTGTTTTACTTCTTGACAACTTGGCCTTATATGAGGGCTGCAGGAACGTTAATTTTTATCAGGCCTAGATACTCCATTTCATTCATTATTTGATTCCCTCATACGGCAAGTTCTGGTCCTATCACTTTGTTTCTGAGTTTATTAGCTTTGTTTTGTGATAGCTACTGTAGATAATGAGAGGATTTTATGTACTTTGCTCTCTGTAGTGTAGTTGTTATTCTAATTGCTAATAAATGCTGCTTGTGATCAACCATTTAATTTATTTTCTTTGGATTAAGTGCATGAGAAAATCAGTGTAGATAAGACTGTACAATGGTGTCTAACAGCATAGGCAGAACCTTTTAGTAGATGTTTTTTTTTTGATAAGTAAGAATGTTATACATACGAATGTCTACTCTATGCATGAAAAACATAGAGCAAACCTAGAAAATACAAGAAGAAGAAAACTGAAAAAACAAAAAAGAAAACCAAACAACAGATAAATTACAAAAGAGAAAGAGAGCTAAGAAAAGAGGGGAGAGAGTCACTAGTCGTGAGTCCCCAAGCCCGAGACCAATCAAAAAGAGTCCCACTAAAAGAGGCAATCATCTGAACACCGGAACCATCCAAATCTTCAAAAGTCCTCCGATTCCGTTCCTTCCAAATACACCATAGGATACACAGCGGAACTAAGTTCCAAATCTGAGACGAATGCTTCCCCAACCAATTCCACCAGCCAAAAAGCAAATCTGAGATCGATCTAGGGATTTGGGCATACATCAGGGGAGGGAAGATTTAAGGAAATGACCCATAGTTTCAATGGGCCTCTAGTGGAAAAAAGGTTTGACTAAGTGCACACACACACATATATATATATAAAGACTTCAGTGCATTTTGCATGTGTTTCATTTTTGTCAAACTTGTGACATATCTCAATATAAGTGGCATTACTGAAAGTCACCATTTCAGTCAAATTTTCACCATGTGTTTAATTTCTCGTAAATTCTTCAAAATAAAGGGCTAAATTATCGCAATAATTGTGAGTTATCCCTATAAAGAATGAAGGCCTGTGCGACACCCGGTGTTTAACACTCCAAAATCTGGAAATGCTAACCACAATTTCAATGATAACGGGAATATTTACTGAAATGATTGTGAAAATACCATTATCATATTCACACATAATTCAATAAGCTGTTTTCTCTTGATGTGGCATTGTGATTCACCAATGGCTGTTTTAAGTTCATAGGCATCTCAGTCATACTTGTTAAGCTATGGGAATAGTGTATAGAGTAATTGTCAAGTCAGCATTCTCTTTTCAAAAATTCACAAAATCATTCTCAATGTTTTGAATAAAGTATCCTATTACTTATCAAAAAAAAAAAGTATCCTATATATAATGGCCAGAATTATCCAATTTCACTCTTAATTAATTGATTACTATGGGTTTCCTTTTTGAAATGCACATTTGTTTAGGTACTCTGGTTGTTGAGATTGACGATACTGCATTTTAACCATATTTTCCATTGTAATGTTACTTCCTTTTGCAAAAACTTAAAAATGACATGGTTAAGTTATGAAGCATTTGATATTCTCAGGCTCCATCTCTTAGGACCTGCTAAATGACAAATCAAATCCTCCATGTTTTCTGTGTTAAGCTCTTATGGAGGGTTAGGACCTACATCTAACAATAGTATATGAGAATCAACTATGTTAGAATTTTAATGACATATCAATATTTAGGGGTTTTCACAAATATCACCCATGGGTTTTGATGTGAATGTCCATTTGGTCCTTGGACTATTTGAACAATTAATCTTCAAACCAACCCCTGCACTTTAGTTTTGTAACAAATTAGACCTTCTGTTAGTATTTTCTGTTGAAATTAACAGATTTAATCAATTAACATGTACATAATAATAATGACATTTCAAAATTATTGATGATGTGGAAGTACACATGTTCAGATTTTTTGTGTGTGGAAATACTAGTAAAAATTTTAATTTGTTACAAAACTAAAGTTTAGGGGGTTAGTTCAAATTGAAAGTCCAAGGATCAAATTGACATTCACATTAAAATTCAAGGGTGATATTGTAAAAGCGCTCAAAATTTATATGTGCTGTATTCGTTAAGGGGATTCGTGGCAGGATGAAAAAGGGTGGGAGGGGAGGGGAGAGGAGAGCACATCAATAAGAAGAGAGAAAAAAAAGAGAAGGGGAGAGGGGGGGTTGCTGGGGGAATCCTTTCAAGCCCTCCATTTTCAATCCACAGAGAGGTGCATGCTTTGGAGGAGGGGGAGAGGCTTGGTGTCGGCCATTACTTTATGATTTTGTTCTCTGGCTATTTAATGATTTTGCCCTTGTTTCCTACTTTTTTTAATTGGTAAGTTACACCCAATGGGTTTGGACCCAAAATCTCACCTTCCTCCCATTCTTGTGGGAGGAGGAAGTGCCATTTGATCTAGAGCTCATTGGTTTTTCTTCATGTTCACTTTTTAATTAATAATTGGAGGTCAATGGATGGTAAGGAATTGCGTGTGTTTCTGCACACACACAACCACACTCATTCTGACATGAAGTTTTAGGAGGTGCTTTTACATGTAATACTTTTTTGTGCTTATGTTATTGGTAAAATGCATATGCACTGGTTTGTCTTTCCCTTCTCTCTGCCCCCTAGAATTGAGCAAAAAACAGTGGCACCCTTTGCATTCCTCCCTTATTAAACCAACCAAGAGTGAGTGATAAGCTCCTTTTCATACGTCTTGTCTTCCTTTCTCCCTACCTTCCATAGCAAACACAGTGTTAAGTGGTTGGTAATACACACAACAAGTTTGTCTAGATATTCCTTGCCATATGAAGAATTTTTCTAAAACTAAAGATTATCTGGTTGCCTTCTTATTAGCGCACTCCATCTGAACGGTGAGACCAAAAATACAGTATTGTCTCAATTTGAAATGCTTCCATCTAATAGATCTTAATTGTGATTATCTATGAAAAAATAGTACTATCTGGCCAGACTTCTCATTATGATATCTTATATCATTTGCTTACCCTCCTCCACCCCCCCCCCTCTCCCCCAACAATCCGTGCCCCGTCAGAACCCACCCAAAAGAGAGAAGAAATCTGAGGTTATGGATGTGTGTGCGCTTTTGGGATTCTTTTCATAGGTTATTGTTAATGCTGGGAACTCCATTAGGTCTTGTTTCCTTTGGTAATAGTATCATGCTACTCCCTCTTCTACATAATTTTTTGTTTAGATGATATTGTCAAATTGATCTTACAAATTTCTGTACTGAATTTGCAGAAAACATTGTGTGCAGAGCTATACTGTGTTTGATTTTCTGAAGGAGGTAGTCAGCCGAGTTCCAGACTATAGTCATGGTCATTCTGATGCTGGTGGCGAGGATCGTGCCATTTCAAAAAGAAGGTTAGAAGAGAAATTCCTGTTCTTTCTTCCCTTCTCATTAACCTTGATATATATATATATATATATATTATTGGTTATTACACATGCACCTTCTAGGTCTTGGACCTGTGACCTCACCCTCCACATTACTCTTTAAAGGGGAAGAAGGCGCCATTTGAGTTAGTGCTCGTTGGCTTCATTAAACTTGATATACTAAGCAATTAGATATACTCATTGGCTTTCTATTCTACCAGAAAAGCTGCAGGCGATGAATGCAATGACAGTGATGAGGAGTTGAAGAAGAGCAAAATGGTAATAGCTCCTTTCTTAATTAGCCCCCTGACATATTGTTAATAAAGTCATTTGTTTTGTTTTGTTATATCAAAGCATCATGTTTTTCTCATTTACTACTTATTTGAACTCTTTTAATATTCAAGAACTGGGCTGTTTTGTCTCTTATCCTTTTTTTTTATTGGTATGTTTCACAAGCACATGGTGGGCCTTTAATCCATGACCTTACCTCCACCTTGTTCTTACAATGGGAGGAGGTGCCATTTGTGTTAGAGCTCATGGGCTCTTATCCTTTAATTTTTTCTTGTATGTTCAAAACGAGACTTGTTTGTTTAAATCAAGGAAAATGCATGTTTAGATCATTCCACTTTCATCTTTTCAATCTCTCTTCAGCAATTTTCAGTGTGAGTTGAGTTGAAATTCATCTGTTAGATTTCAGTGGCTGCTATAATGTGTTTTCTGGTCCTTTCTGCTATACAAAATCTGATATAAAATATACTTTCAGGTTTTTGGCATTTAAAAGCATCTTTAAATTGTCATGGAGTGTTTGATTACGTAAGGTGTATATAGGATGTAATAATGATTTTGTTTTCCGTTTTTTAATATCCTGCAGCATGAGATGAGTCATGCGCATGCCAGCAGCAGTGGTAGAGGAAGAGGGCGGGGTCGAGGGAGAGGTCGTGGACGAGGCCGTGGAACAATAGAAAGAGAGGCGCACCATATTGATACTGGATCTGACCCCTGCACATCGCTTCAGCAGGGCAACAAACATAATCAGAACCCTGACACATTGATGGATAATGGTTCTGAGGCAAAGGAATTGTCAAAGGAGAATATTGCCTCTACAGATGGTGCCAACCCAGCAGCTCGAAGTTTTGATCTGAATGCCAATGTTGATGATAACGAGGACACAAAGGCCACAGCAGCAGCAGCGACAGCAGCCGCAGCCGCAGCCGCAGCAGCTGCAGCAGCCCCAGCCTCCTCAGCTGGGCCTACTACCGAGACTAGACACGAAGAATACCCCGGATGGTCTCTTTCTGATGTGGACAAGATGGCCATCGACCCTCTTCAGCTTGCACACCTCAGCAAAAGGTTAGACGAGGAAGATGAAGATTACGACGAAGAGGGGTAACAATGCATGAAATGGACACTTATTGTAATGTTTAGTAATTGAAATCAGATTAAAGCTAGCTCAGTGGCAAAGGGAATAAAAGAACATATTGGCGATGAAAACATGGCTCATGAAGGTTTCCACAAGATCAGGAAAGTCTTATTTCTTTCTTAGTTTGTCTTCATCACCACGTATTTCTTTCATGCCATTTGCTAACTATCATTTCCAAAGGTAGCTCTCCCTGACAATTGAAGATATATTAGTTTGTTCACATTCACTATTAATCAATGTATGGCAGCCTTGGTAGAGGTAGATTAGAAGCTTTTCTTTATTATATTTTGTTTGATTATGGTTTATAGTTATTAGATCAAGTCAATTCACTTGGTGGTTTTACTTCCTCAGGTGAAAATATGTTTTAGAGTATGTTCTATTAGATTGTCCAGACTGCTTGCTGTAATACATTTCATTAGCCTTATGCATAATGATGGAATGTTACTAGTTGAGACTGTTTTCTGAATTCTCTCTGGTACCAGTAAATACTCTAAATTGGAAAGAAAGAAAAAAAGTATTTGTTTACATTGCATTCTCAAATGATAATTTTTTAAATAAAAAATAAATTCAATTCAATTCAATTTAACCCATGAAATTTGACTCTAATTTTTAGGACAATTTAGCTACAAAATTTCTTATAATTTTAGGTTATAACCTTACTCAATATCTTTTTATTGAAGGTAAATTTTAACAAATCTACCATTGGTTTTATGGATTTTACTAATGTGTGCCCTAAGGGCACACATTAATTTCCATTTTTAGAAAAAAATTTCTCGAGAATTGAAAAAGTAACGACAGCTTTTTCAATTCCCGAGAAAATGTTTCTAAAAATAGAAAGTTTAATGTGTGCCCTAAGGGCACACATTAACCGGACCCAAAATTTTTAGAAAATTAAAGATCAATAGCTATGTCATCAATAAATTGTTTAACTTACAAGTTTTTGTAGTTTAAAATTATGCATAAAATCTAAATTTATAGATCATACAGTAAATAATATCAGATTAATACAAAATTTGAATGTGTAAGCATAAAATACATGCAATTCAACGGTTAATTTTTTTAAAATATATAGTAATGTTTATTTTATTGAACTAAATTATAGCAATTTTATAACTAAACTTTATCCTAATTTTTATCCATTTAGTCCACTGCCAAATCTCAAATGATGTTTAAATTTTTTTTTTTATTAGTAAAAATTTTAATGTGCTATTTAATAGCATTCATAGCAAGGGAGCTAAAAAATTTAGCTTTTAGCAACTCAAAAACCTACTTTATCTATTTTAACAACACACTTTACAATACACTCAATATCAAAACTTCTATTTTAACATTTACCACATTAAAATAATATAAACAAACTAATAAAATAAATATTATCAACCTCAACAACCCACTGTCACCATCATCCACAACCCACAAACACCCACCCTAGCCCACTGCCACCATCAACCATAACCCACAAACACCCATCGCAACCCACTACCACCATCACCCACCGCAAACCACTGCCTCCATCAACCACCACAACCACAAACACCCACTACCACCATAAAAACCAACACAACAGCAACAACCACCTCCACTGTCAGCCTACCAGCCACAACCACAAATCCCAACAGTTGGAGAAAAAAAAAACACACACACACAAAATCAAACACCAACACAGTATAGCCACCACCAACAAACCCACAGCCATCACAAAACAAACCCACAACTACAAATCACAAATCAGACCCACAAATCACAAATCAAACCCACGCCACTAATACAACCCACCACCACCACCACCAACTCTACCAAAATACCTCTGAAATTCAGCAACCCAAACACTGAAACCACATACTGATCTCAATCCTAAAACCGACGCACACCGACCTCAACCCCACCGCATGCCCACGTTGCTCACTGATTTCTAACCCATTTATCACTACTGAGAGAAATGTGAGAAAGGAAAGAGATGGAGAGGCAGAGAGGTGAAAAAGGGGAGAGAGAGAGAGAGCGTGTGGGATTATACGTATGCGTGTGAAATTAAAAAATTGTTTTTTCTTATACCTTCCAGCTACAGTGGGCTGTTATCTTTAGCAGCCCACTATAGCAATTACTTCAAAATATTTAGCTTTACCTTGCTGTAGTGTGTTTTTGGGGTTTTGGTTGCTAAAATGACTATTTAGTCATTTTAGCATCTTTACTATGAGTGCTCTAATAGATCTTCTTGTTAAACTCCATTTGCTAACAAATTTGAACAGCTCCAGATTGGCTCTTAAAAAAAAAAAAAAAGGGACTAACTAAATTGACCATTGAAGTAAAAAATTAAATGTTTAAATTGGATTTTAACCAAAAACAAAAGTTCCCCAAAAGAATGTTGATCCTGGCAAACTCAAGAAAATTAAGTCGATGCATAGCATGTGGGAGTGAGTCACATTGGGTCCAACAAACACATACAAAGTACAAACCTCCCCTTCACCTCATAGTCTCATACCCTTCAAGATATCCCCAGCTACAAAATTTGGAAAAAGAAATGTGAACATCAAACAGAGGCCTCTCTTGATTGTCTCTCTCCCCTCCATCTTCAGCACTCTTTTCTCCTCACTCAATTCCCTAACAAGCTGACCCAGCAACTAAGTCTCCCTCATCAACACTGAAACCCATTCAGCCATCCAAACACATACAACAGCTTCACCATCACAACAGGCCAAGGCCAAACCCCAAAATCACATCCAAGGGGGTCCATTATAAATACACATCACAAACCTTGAGTGAGAACAAAGTACATATTATAAGAGCCTTAACATCACCATGCATACATATATATTTTTAGAGCCATACATTCTTTTAATTTATTAAAAAAACAAAAGCCATACATTTTTCTCAGTTTTTTGGCTGATAAGCCACACTTTAAAATCAACAAATAAACAGAAATTTACGAGCCCAAAGTGTTATAACACCCAGACCATACAGATTTGGTGAGATTAGCATATGGAGTTAGGACTCGTGAGGCTGCATCTGATTCAAGTGGAAGCTCCCTTCATTATTCTTATGTACCTCCACTTTAAACTTCTCTTCTTTGCTTCCCCTCTTGACCTTTAGAAGCATGTCAAACTTTGCAGATTCATCTATCACCTGTTTTTCAGTCAATTTGTTAGTAAATATCAAGCTGGGGCATCTTTAAACACCATCTGAAGAATTTTATATGTGACAAAATCAATTTGCTTTGAACAGCCAGTATCATTCTGTTCTTTCCTATTCCATTTTTCTTACTAGCAATTTTAAATAGTTATAATTATCTACAACCATATATGAAGCCCCCCTCCAAGCAACAAATGTACCAACCATTATGGGAATAATGGCTTTCATTAAAGATGCTAAAAGAAATGAAATGTCAATTTTCTGTTTCATGCAACATACTACTGAAAATAATGAATAAGATATTGATCTGAATTAAGAAATGCACCAGTTTGCCCTCCTTCTTTACCAATTAGATATACATATAAGTTTTTATAAACAATCAATTATCAAAATGCAAATAACTTGAAAATATAGGTAGATCCTGAAAATGATACATTATAATTAGATTTCAAATGCAACAGAAAATACAATTGGAGTAAATTCAGTGCACTGTTGAATCCAGAGACCAACAGAAAATAGAGACCAAATCACAGTTAATTGAGAAACAAAAAGGACATTTAACTGACCTCTGCCTTTGCATGAATGACCTCTTGCAGTTCATAAGGGAACAATGAGTTAGACCTCTGCTGGATGGTCTTGACAGCATGATTTGCTGCATCTTGAACCGAGGGGTCATGTGTTGGCACTGCTTGCCATCCTGCGCCATGTCCATCTGATTACAAAAACACAGGAAATTATCACTATAATGTCTTTTTCATTGACTAAAATAAACTTCTCAACCAATAAAATCTATATCAGAATAGGCAGGTCAAAAGGATACAACATCAAAGAACCCTAATGATGGCTAGTTAAGATTTTGGCTACTCAAATTTCATTTTATCATGGCACCCAATCTAAAGCCTTTGTAAGAAAACATAAACCAAGAACTCTCGTCTTAGCACCTCAAGAAACATCATTTTTGGGTTTCAGATCATTCTTGGCTTCTTACAAGTTGCAACATCTTCAACCTTAGCAGTATCAGCTGACTCTCATTACACTTATCCAGTAACGTGCCAGGAAAGATATCAAATTAGAAACACAGCAATAAAGTCTAGACATACATATTTACCACTCACTTGACAAAGTGACCCTCCACCCACAAAAATTAGGGATAGGTTTCACACAATGTCATCCATTTATATTACATAAAACATCAATACATAAAACTGTCAGACTGGAAAAAAATTGTAACAAAATTTAGTACTTAAGGAACCACACAGCCACATGCCGTTTAAATTGCAAACCAAAATAATGGAAACTTGACTAAAAGAATGTTAGCCACCTCTTTTAACCCCAAGATCTGAAGGGGTAAATGACGGTGAATCACCAGCATGCTTGAACTCCTGCAATTCTTTGAAGTTCAACCAGGGCTTCACCCAAACCTTGGCTTCATATAGCTTCTTCTTACCCGCATCAACAACTTCAATAGTAAGATGATGCATTGTCCCAGCAACTACCTGTTCTTGAGCCTTTATGACGCTTGCAAACTCGAGCAGGGCATTCTGTAAAAGTTCTCAACTTGGTCAATAAAATATAAAATGATGTTCATTTCATTGAGACAGAGAGAACAAGATTAAAAAAAAAAGTACAAACAAATTATAGTTAAACAGATCAAACAGAAGTCCTTGAAAACACAGAAATTAAGGACTAAAGTGGCGTAAGAGGATACATAAGGGCATATTTAATGGCAGCTATGGAAAACTCCATCACTAAAAAGCATTTATATGGATTTCATTCTTGCAAAGTCCCCGTAAATCTTAATCAGCAGTCTGCAAATGGTGGCAGAATTGCAGAAAATGAGATTTTTTTTAACTGTTTCAAAAGTTGAAAAAGGCCGGCCAATCTTGGTTTTTGCTCTCCTGCCCCAAGCCCCTCTTTTTTTGAGAGAAAAAAATAAGCTAATCAGATTTGCTACCATAATATTTTGATCACCCCCCTCTACCAAAAAAAAAATCTTCTTTGCTTTAAGCTTACCCCAAGAAAATTGAGAAGCATGTATAAAGATCTTGCCCTCGTGATTAATTGGAGTTACCATAATGCCAAGAGCCGGTATTTCCCGGTTATTTCATAGAGGAAAACCTGGCTTAAGTTTTAACTTAAAAAATCTTTTCTTTCCCTTCACACATTAAGTTTTAACTTGAAAAACTACCTTACCACAACAAATCTTAACTTCTAATGAGACTACAAGTGGCATCAATGAGCGAACCACATTAGAAAGTTTATTTCGCCTAGAACAACATTAATGCCAAATCGACAACGGGATGAAACTTATACCTTTTAATTTTTCAAGAGCGAAATTCAACTTCCTAATTTGGAGGACGAAATCAAACTTAGACCAAATTTCAGAGACCAATACAGACATATGCAACAACAACCCCCAAGCCTTAGTCCTAAAACTTTTGGGGTCAGCCATGGACTTTCAACAGAGGAGTCACAGTCAGCCACATGAATTCATTTTGCCTTTCTATTTTATTCCATAGTTATGGGATTTTTTTTTTGTTTTTTGATAGTTACCATAACGGGGAGGGCGGTTTGAATCCCAGTTCTCTTGCTACTCCTAATAAAGGAAAACAGGCTATGCCAATGAGTTACAGGGCTCTAAATCATTCCTCGTATTTACACTTGTCCATGAATACACACATATCTGTATATATAAGCTACATGCAAGTCTACCATTATTTCACGTTCTTGGTCACTTGTTCCAAGTATCACAACAAACTGTGTTTTAATTAACTCAGCAGTCAACTAAATGGAGAAAATATACACCCCAATACCGCCCCCAAAAAAAAAAAAGTCAAACCACTTAATAACTTTTTTATAAGATTAATATTTTGAAAATCTAAGCATTGAATTAATACATCCTCTTTGTGCAACTCCAACGAGTTGGCCTAATGACTAGGTCTTGGGTTCATCCCTGTATTTACCTACTGTGTGGGCCTACACACACCAGGAGAATAGTCAGGTACTCGAATCGCTCTGAACAATCTCTTAGGAAAAAAAAGATTCTTTCTTTAATTTTTTTTTAATATATATATATATATATAATGTAAATTATAACGTTGGGTTGTCAAAATACACATCCAGGTGTAAACACTTAAACAGACGTAACTTGGAAAACCCATAAACTCCCAGAAATGTTTTACTACTAAGAAAACAGTTTATCAACAGAATATGCATCATCGTATTGGAAAGTTGTTAAAAAAAAAAATGAAAACAATTGAGCGAAACAACCTTAAAACAAAAACCCATAATTAAAACGAAAAAAAAAAAAAAACATGAACCTCTTTCTTGTTGTGTTGTTCGACAGCGAAACGAGCGAGGCCTTCGATCTCGACGCTGTTCTGAGCCGAACCTCCTTGTTGAGAATCGTGCACGCCTCCCAGAGTTGCCATTTGATTCGATTCGAAAATAATAATGAGACCCTTTGAAGAGAAAATGGAGAAAGACAAAAACTGTTTTGTAAGAAATGTAATAAAGCGAGTTGTGTCGAATGGAATTGGACTGAAACTGAACTCTTATTTCAAGGTTTCGCTTTTTTTTTTTTTTTTTTGGACGAACCGAACAGAACCGAACGGAACGGATTGGATTGGATTGGATTTTCCGTTATCTTTTTTCTTCTTCACTTTGCTAGAACTAGACTAATATCGTGGCGCGTCGTGTGTTAACGTTTCGATACGTGTTGTACGCGTGTCAATCTGTATTGACTTGCTTGCTTGCTTAATGTCTAAGCTTTGAAGAATGTTTTGGGGGTGGGGGTCTGTCTTAATTTTACTTTTACCTTTTTCTTTTTCACTATTGTTGATATTAATTTCACTGTATATTTGAGTGGGTTAAATAATGAATCCAATCACAAATTAATACACAAGCGTATTGTGATTTTTGGTGTGTTTGAAAAAAAATAAAAAGTAAAATTAATACTTACACCATAAGCCTCTTTCTTTCCCTCTCTCTCTCCCCTCTCAAAACTTACAAATTAAGCCAGCCATTTTAATATGGGGTCCTTTTCTTTGACTTGGTCATGTGTTATAAGAATTAGCTCACCTATGGATCCAGGTTTAAAGAAAGGAGTCAAAGTTAGAACTCTTAGCTAAATAGGCTTTGTTAAGTTGCTTCTAATGAATTTTAGGCCTAGTCTACACACATGATGCAATTTTGAAGGATAAAAACCAATATTAGTGAATACTACTACTACTACTAATAATAATAATAATAAGGAGAAAGTTTCATGTTGAATGATAAAAATCTACCGCATTCAATAGTAAGAATTTGCCTTATTCTGCAAAAATTCATTTATTTTAAATATGAGGATAATTAGAATTCAACCACAGGAAAATCTCGTAGGTAGTTAGGGACCTTGCAATGATATCAGTAATAGGTGCATGCTACTAATGTTTTGTTATAAGACACTTTGAGTTGTTGTCTAAGTGATGAGAGAGAGACAGAGAGTAATGTTAAAATGGTGGATCTATAATCTATTGGGTATGTTGAATCTTCATGATTTTTGGTTTGGGCTTCTCCCCATTTTATGGCTTGATTTGCATAATGTAGAGAGTATGCACCGTCTTCAAGGACCAATGCCTCCTCTTACACTATTTTGGAAATAATGTTTGAACAAATGATTTCATTTTAGTCATATCAGAAAGATTATTCACTCCTATGAGAAGAGTCCTCCCTCCTCTCATAACAAGTGTAGACTCCTGTGTGAGACCCATGGTGGAGTCCATACCTCCTATGTTAGGAGAGATGACTAATAATTTCTTTAGAAAAAGAGGGTTAAACTTGCCATTAAAATTGACTTGCCTTTCTTATAGATTGGTGAATCGATCGAGGCAACTTGTCTTTGACAAGACATGAGGTTATTGTGCATTAAATGCTTGTTACTTCGGCTAAAAGAAAGAGGGAGAGTAAATTCAGTTGAACCAAGGCTGATGCAATCTGCCATCCTTGGCTTGGAAGGCCCCAAGCTTACCCATGGCTAGAAATGGAGATGACATATCTGCAAAAACTCATATTCCTCATCCATCAAGATCATTCCTCCTTTCCTTTGGTTTGGTTTTGAACTTTTCTTGAGCTTGGGCCAAGTCCAACACAACAATAGGTTTCATGGGTTCTTTATTCAATAATGTGATTGCCTATTTATTGGGCCCATGTCGTCTTGGGCTCCATTGGGTTTGTGTGTATGTCCACTTGCTGGCCCAAGTACACTTCAGTCACATTCATATTGGGTCTGGACAAGCCCAATTGCTGAACCTTTTAGAGACCTCAATACTAATATATAAAAAGGGAAAGAAAAAAAAAACCAGTTGTCACTCTATATTTCACAAAATAATAATAATAATAATAATCTCAACAATAATCGTTAATTCTTGGCGAACATTACCTATGTACCACTGCTAAGTTAAACTCTTATTAAATTATTAAATGAAAAAAAGCTTCATTATTTATTTTATAATATATTATAATTTTTGGTTGAAGAAAAAATTGATTTTATACAAATACGATATGCTTTTTGCCATGTACCTTGAAAGTGATTGTTGTTTTTTATTCTTATTAATTATATTTTTGAAATATTTTGCTTAATTTACATATGATATTAATTTGTGTATATTACGACATAATCCTAGTATAATAGAGTCAAACTCAAAAGCAAACATGGAAATTACAATTTAGTTGAATTCAGAATTCCAAACCTCAACTGACAAGTAAAGATTATATAGCAGCAGACATATTTCCCTTGCCAGGGGCGTAGCCAGGAATAAATGCATGGGGGGGCCGGGTTGTAACATAAATATACTAAATGCCAAAAGAAAAACAATCACACGCACAAGACAGTATTTACGTGGTTCGGCAATTTGCCTACGTCCACAGAGTTGCAGGAATTTCACTATTATCAAAGAAAATTACAATGTGCTGCTACAGTGTTTTTCTTTCTCAAAAACAACAAAAAGACAAAACCCTAATCACAAAAAAAAGGCTTTTATATCCTGCGCACAGGATTCACAATGGGGTACAAAACGGGCCAAAAAAAAGGCTTTTATATCCTGCGCACAGGATTCTTTAAATCATCGCAACATTTCATAGCATTATTATGTGGGGAGTTTGGTTCTTTCCCTTCATGACGAATTAAAGGACAATTCATTCCATCTTTCACTTTTTCCCAATTATTAAAACCTCTTGAAATGAATACATCTGATCCGGGACGACCTATTGGTTTCTTACTAAAAAGGTAGCAAGGTAGACAATATATCGCATCCATTGAAGGTGAGTATTGTAACCAATCCTTATGTGAACTATACCATGAAGGTTGAAATCGACGACGATGAGAATCATCATTGTATGGATATTCTATATTTACAGGTTGATATGGACCTTCTATGAGATAAGCTCGTCGAATTTCATCTTGTTTGTTGATAGGAAATTCACATATTTGTTTACGTGATCCTGGATCACGATCTATCTCTTCAAATTGAAGTTTTGGACATTTGGAGGGATGTTCATCAGGCATTGAAGTATTAACATTTGTTTCTACAGCCACAGGTGTCCTAATTTCTGAATTGCTAACATCTTTTTTCTTAAAGAATGCATCAATTGTTTTTCGTTTGCTCATAATTCTTTTAGCTTTAAGAATATGACTCAAAAATTAACCTGAAAAGAATTTTAAAAAAAATTTAATTAGAAATTTTTATTTAGTTATATGAATGTTATTCATACACAAGAAAAAAACAAAATTTTCACTATAATTTAAACAGTCAACCCATTTTTAATACAACTTTAATTAATAATAACCCCTCAAACAAAAACAAAAATAATTTAATTAATTTGTCTTTTATAATGTATTGGTTAATTTAATTATATAGCTTTAATTATTATTGTTTAGTTTAACAATAAACTATATTGCTTTAATTTATTTGCTATTAATTATACTCCTTTAATTTGTTATATTGGTTAATTTAATTATATTGTTTTAATTTGTTTTAATTTATTTGTTATAATTAAAGCAATGTAATGTG
Source organism: Quercus aquifolioides (assembly GCA_019022515.1). Classification (NCBI taxonomy): domain Eukaryota; kingdom Viridiplantae; phylum Streptophyta; class Magnoliopsida; order Fagales; family Fagaceae; genus Quercus; species Quercus aquifolioides. The sequence continues at coordinate 19,554,617 of CM032333.1, read as the reverse complement.
TTGCACATTACATTGCTTTAATCAATAGTTAGCTGCAATCAGACAATTTCACAATACCAATCACAAATCATAACACACATTACACTAAATGCCAATTAATATTTCACCAAACACCAATAGGTCACCAACATATAACAAAAAGTGACAAGATAAAGCTAAATTAAAAAAACTAGTCACTGACTGACCAATAATAAAAAGTAATAACATACAGCCAAATTAAAAAAAATAAAAAAAAGACAAAAACATTAAAACAGAAAAAGGCAAAATCAGCCAATCAGTGAAGCACAGTTCAAAAGAGAGAGACACGAGCATATGAGATCACAGATAACTAGATAAATAAGAATAAAGAGTCAGAGAAACACAAACATGAATATCATAAATAAATATTCTTTCATATTTTCCTTCAGTTCAGCGAGATAAAGAGAGAGAGACTGAAAGAGAGTTAGAGAGACAAACCGGAGCAGAGGCAGAGGCAGAGGCGATGAGGGAGGCGATCTCCGATCTCCGATGGCGTCGTGGCGATGAGGCGATCTCCGATCTCCGATGGCGATGGCGATGAGGCGATCTCCGATGGCCTGGTCCGCTACGATCTGCGAAAAGAAAGATTCAAATGTTCAGTATCAGTGAGATAAAGAGAGAGAGACTGAGAGAATCAGAGAGAAAAAGTGAGAAATACCTTGAGGGAGGGCCGGACCGCCGGAGGGAGCACCGTCTGAGGGAGGCCGAGCACCGGAGCAGAGGCAGAGACGGCGACGTCAACGTGACCGTGGGTAAGTGGGTTACTGGGTTAGTGGGTTTGGTTTGTGTATTGGGGTTTTTTTTTTTGTTTGATAAACACTCTGTTTGTTTTAGTTTGCTGAGAATCTGAGATTGATGAGTAGTGTTGGGGAATTGGGGGTTTGATTAGCTTTAGTATTGGGGATTTGGGGATTGATTTCTTTGATGGGATGGATTCAACTCTCTGCGAGACTGCGACTGCCAGCGACGACGCGACGTGCCTGTACTGGTTTTTTTTTTTTTTTTTTTTTTTTTTTTTTTTTTTTTGGTTGAGAATCTGTGGGCTGGCCGTGAGCAAGCTTGGGCTCGCCGTGGGCTTGGTTTGCTCTGTTACTTTTTTTTTTTTTTTTTTTTTGCTTGAAAGTTTGAGGTGTTCCTAATTTTTGATTGGGGGCTGGGAAAATGGGTGAGAAACGGGTAGGGGGGCCGGTTGTGAAATGTTGGGGGGGGCTCAATTATTTTTTCTCCCTACTCTAATGGGAAAATTTTTTTTTTTGCAGGGGCCTCGGCCCCCTCAAGCCACTATGTGGCTCCGCCCCTGTCCCTTGCACAAAAGAAAATATGCCTTGCCGGTTGGTGAGAAAATAAAAGCAAGAGAATTATAGCTTTAATATAGAAAAGCAATAAACTATAAGATGAAGCAAGGAAGCTCTAATTTCCAAGTAAGAATAGTTTCTGAGTAGCCTTTCACTTTACCGAAAGGGTAAAAGGCTAAAAGCAAGAATCATGTATGGTAATTTCAAACATAACAACTTAAATTTATTTTCCTTGTTTGGATAGATTCATTTAAAAATTAGAGTATTAGAAGTTTTTTATTACTATTAAATTGGAGTATTGTTGTAATCATATATATATATATATATATAATTTTTTTTTTTTGGGGGAGCAAATAGTATTATAGTAGTCATAATTAAGTATGAACATTTCAGGAAAAAAAAAAATGAAATGTTTGTAAGACATATGGACATGGATAAAAGATTATAAATAAAGAAAAAAGAAAAAAGAAAAAAAAGTATATAAATCAAAGTCGACAAGTAACAAGCATGAATGTCTTGCCTACTTGCTTCTTATTTTTTTTCTTTATCTATTTTATTTCTTTTGTCACCGAGAAGGTTGTTTTTTGGGCATGATAGCATAATTTGAATTTGATGAAACAATGAAGAACATGATTCCTCGTCAAAAAGCAATACCCTTTAGTCCTATATATAGTTGAATTAATAGATGAGCTCCACCACATAAACTTAGCTATGACAAAATTGAAGTTGAGGCTAACTTGAAAGGTAATTGAAGTTGAGGCTAACTTGAAAGGTTTCTAAGGGTGTTTTGAAGCCAGATTGAATTCATATTTCTGTAAGTATTGATGCATATTTTTTGCTAATTTGTTTACATGTGTTTGGTTTTCTATGTAAATTGTCCTTTTTTTTTCTAACAGCTAGATGAAATGCGGACTTGGTGCATATAGTTTGAGTTGTAGCACCATATTAGATATATTCTAATCTATTAAGGTACCTATTATTCTCCAATGATTTTCTATCTAAAATCAAGATTTGAAATTAGGATATATAACACCTAGCTTAAACAAATTGGAACACAAAAATTGTTGATAAACTCTATAATGGAGAACTTATATATATATATATATATATATGGTTAGGTTCAAATAACACCTGGTTTAACTCTAAGTAATGTTATACCACTCAATAACTTGTTATTGAATTAGTGCCCGTTTGGATTGGGCTGAATTGGGCTAAAATGGGCTAAAATGCGCGTTTGCGTTTCAGCTGTTTTTTTTTTTTTTTTTTTTTGAGCCGCGTTATTTGACTTTTCCCGTGAACAGTACACGGTGTGCACTGTTCACGGACCCACAAATTTCACTTTTTAACAACTTTTTCCTTAAAAATGAGTTCTACGGTACTATTCACACATTTAAAAATTATTTTGCTACAGTGTTTTTCAGTTTTCAGATGTATCCAAAAGGACCCAATATCTCTCTTATACTTTTTCTCCTTTTTCTGAAATTTCACTTGATGATGTTAACTTAGCATATATTTAAGAAATTGCTAGGAAAAGTTCTTGTCTATTGAATCCTGATATTTGATTAGTCTCTCTCTCTTTCTCCAAATTGGCTAGCACTAAAGATAATAATTGGAGACATTGTCGTGGTTGGAGGCAAACGACTTTTTTTGGCAAAGTTTAAATTATGATACCATCTTTATTTATTTTTTATTTTTTTAGAGTTTCAACTTATGGAGTCCGCTTCTGATGATTGTGCTCTATCATTAGACCAAAACACCAATCGATTTTTGGTGTAGGCGAGGATTGAACCCTAGATCTCTTATTCAACCATCAGAGATTTTACCAGTTAAGCTAATTAGATATACCTTGATCATCTATAAAGGTATTTGTCAAACTCCATAATTTTTCCTTAATGATCTATATTTGCATTCAAGGTACCACCTAACTCAATTTTATTTTTTTTTTTAAAAAAAAAACGTATTGGATATTATATTGTTTGTGCATGAGATAGAGATGGAGCTTCAACATTATAGACATGAGCATCCATTGGATTTCAATAAAGCCAAGGAAATAGGATTGCTTTGTTCGATGGTTCGAGAAGGGGGGATTTGTACCCCGGATGTCTCTGTTGGAAACACCAAGAAATATCAATTGAGCTACAAGACTCTAAGATTTCTTTGTTATGGGTGCTTAGAACCAGTTTTGGATCCTAGGTCCAGGTGTGTAGAATGCAAAGGATGCTACCATCATTAATCATCTGCGAAGCTACCTTTGAATTGCAATATCCCTTGCACATAAAACATCCTCTTATTCTCTTCGAAAAATTGCATTTTATGAGGATAAAGGATATAGCAAATGCAAAATATGCAAAAAAAAAAAAATTGTTCTGGATGCACTTATCGTTGTTCTTGTTACGACTTTGACCTTCAAAATAAATGTGCTTCTTTACCATCCACCATGGAAGCTGAAGTTCACAACCACCCATTGATCGTCATTTGGAAGTGGATCACGTTCACTTGCGACCTTTGTAGCAAAGAAGGCAATGGTGTGTAGAATGCAAAAGATGCTAGCATCATAAATCATGTGCGGAACTACCTTTGAATTACAATATCCCTTGCGCACAAAACATCCTCTTATTCTCTTTGAAAATTTGCATTTTATGAGGACAAAGGTTATAGCAAATGTAAAATATGCAAAAAAAAAATTGTTTCGGATGCACTTATCGTTATTCTTGTTACGACTTTAACCTTCAAAATAAATGTGCTTCTTTACCACCCACCATGGAAGCTAAAGTTCAAAACCACCCATTGATCGTCCTTTGGAAGTGGATCACGATCACTTGCAACCTTTGTGGCAAAGAAGGTAGTGGTGTACCCTAAATATATGCCCTATGTGGTTTCTATATGCATAAAAGTTTTGCTTCTTTCTCATGTAGAATCAAAGTTGTACATCACAAGCACCCCCTCAATCTTACCCATTCTCTTAAGAGTGATGCTAGATAGGGATACTACAAATTTTATTACATTAAATTGATGTGTCATCAATCATTGAAAAGTAATTCAAACATTCATTTATTAGATTTTTGATGTGCACCAATTACATTCGTTGTCATATTAGTTTATAAACATTTTGTATTATTTGTATCATTTTCTTTCTCTTAAAAAGTTAATATAGACTCCCGTTGGGAAAAAAAATATATATATTGACATAGACTATGGCCTTTGTTAACTTTTTTTATAAAATGGACATAAACAACAGGCTTTACTATTGCTTGAGTTGCAATTTTGTTGTCCACCTCAATTGTGCTATAAATAATGGAAAAAAGTACATAAATTTGTTGGAACTTAATGATGAGGAGTTCACTCAATCAAAAAATATGTTAGAAAATGAAAATCCAAAGCTCAATCAATCTATTGAATCAACGACTTACAAAGTAAAAAAAAATCAATGTGGACATGACTTAAATAGCCACAAAAATCAAACACTTCACTCATGAGCACAACTTAGAACTTACTAATGAGGTTCAAAATGAAGAAAAAAAAATGAATGATGACATTCTCCCTACATTTTTTTATACATTGATCGTTGAGGTTGAGAGGATTTAAACCTTGGATGTCTACATTAGAAACAACAAGAGATATCATTAGAGTTACAAGGCACTTAGCCTGTGTAATGTGTAAAGTGTAACTTCTTTCTTCAAAAATCTTGTGTTGAATTACCTAGAAAAAAAGTGACACCCACTCACCTTCATCCCAAAGGCATCTAACGGGAGTAAGGTTTTCCCATGTAATGCCTATGGTGTGTGTTGCAATGACTTCACCTACAACTATGAAACATGCATGTTTGATCTTGATATTAAATTTAATTTGATCTTCATGTATTTATTCCTTTTTGAATTCATATATTTTACTAAGTTGATTTCTTATATTGGCTTCAAATTAAATATCTCCATCATAATTTGCAAGATTTTTTTTCTTTAAGTTATCTTCTCCATAAACACAATTTTTTTAATAGTAACTGCCATGTTTAACTTTGGCCATATGGGTTGTCTTTAAATAAATGGATGGTAGGAGGATTTGAATTCCATATACTATAATATGATTTTTTTTTATTATGCTTTTTGGACCAATACATTCTTTTAAAAAGTTTACTATGAGTGATTTGATAAAAGCGAAAGGCTACTTATATAATTGTTTAATATAAGGCGTGTTAGAACATCCATTTTCTTGCTCGTTAGCGCTTTAAGGGCTGCCAATCCCACTAGCAGCCCTTTTTCTCCTTTGATCCGCTGATAGGCGCTAGCGAAGCATAGCAAATCACACACTCTCTCTCTCTCTCTCAATTTAAGCAAGCCATTTTAATACGAGGTCCTTTTCTTTGACTTGGTCGTGTTACAAGAATTAGCTTGCATATGGATCTAGGTTTAAAGAAAGGAGTCAAACTCAGAACTATTAGCTAAATAAGCTTGTTAAGTTGCTTCTAATGCATTTTAGGCCTAGTCTACACACATGATGCAATTTTCAAGGATAAAAAGCCATATTAGTGAATACAAATAATAATAATGAGAAAGTTTCATGTTGAATTTTCCTTGTTCAGTAGTAAGGATTTGCCTTGTTCTGCGAAAAATTCATTTATTCTAAGTATGAGGATAATTAGAATTCAATCGTAGAAAAATTTCATAGATAGTTGCGAACCTTACAATGATATGAGTAATAGGTGCATGCTACAGCTGTTTTGTTAAATGACACTTTGAGTTGTTGTCTAAGTGATGAGAGAGAGAGAGAGAGTAATGGTAAAATGGTGGATCTATAATCTATTGTGTATGTTGAATCTTCATGATTTTTGGTGTGGGCTTCTCCCCATTTTATAACTTGATTTGCTTAGGGTAGAGAGTGTGTACCATCTTCAAGGGCTAATGCGTCCCCTTGCACAGTTTTAGGAATAAAGTTTGGCGAAGTGATTTTCATTTTAATCATAGAGGAAAGAGAATTATTCACTCATTTGAGAAAAGTTCTCTTTCCTATCCCAACAAGTACGGAATCCTATGTGAAACCCATGATGAGGTCCAAACCTTCTGTGAGAAGAGAAAGGACTAATAATTTCATGAGAAAAAGAGGTGTAGATTTGCCATTAGAATTGGTTTGTCTTTCTTATAGGTTGGTAAATCAAAGCAACTAGTCTAAGGAAGACAAAAGGTGATAGGCATTAATTGCTAATTGCTTTGACTAAAAGAAAGAAGGAGAGTAAATTCAATTGCAAATCATTAAAAAAAGCACACACCGAGGTTGATGCAAGCTGCCTTCCTTAGCTTGGATGGCCCCAAGCTTCCCATGGCTAGAAATGGGATGACATATCAGCAAAAACTCATATTCCTCGTCCATCAAGACCATTCCTCCTTTCCTTTGGTTTGATTTTGAACTTTTCTTGAGCTTGGGCCAAGTTCAACACAAATATAGGCTTTATGGGTTCTTTATTCAACAATATGATTGCCCATCTATTGAGCCCATATCGTCTTGGGCTCCATGGGGTTTGTGTGTATGTCTACTTGCTGACCCAAGTACTCCTCAGTCACATTCATTTTGGGTCTGGACAAGCCCAATTTTTGTTGAACCTTTTAGAGATCTCAACACTAATATATAAAAAGTAAAGAAAAACCTATTTGTCACTCTATATTTCACAAAATAATAATAATAATTCTCAACAAGAATTGTTAATTCTTGGTGAACTTTACCGATGCACCACTGCTAAGTGAAACTCCTATTAAAATATTGATAGAAAAAATTTTCATTATTTATTTTATTTTATATATATATATTATATAATTTTTGGTTGAAGAAACAATTTTGATTTTATATGAATACGATATGCTTTTTGCCATCTAACATGAAGGTAATTTCTGTTTTTTTTTTTTTAATTCTTATTAAATATATTTTTGAAATATTTTTCTTAATTTACATATGATATTATTTGTGCATATTACGACATAATCCTAGTATAATAGAGTCAAACTCAAAAGCAAACATGGAAATTACAATTTAGTTGAATTCAAAATTCTAAACCTCAAGTGCCAAGTAAAGAATATATAGCAGCAGACATCTTTCCCTTGCACAAAAGAAAATATGCCTTGCCGGTTGGTGAGAAAATAAAAGCAAGAGAATTTCAGCTTTAATATAGAAAAGCAATAAACTATAAGATAAAGCAAGAGAGTTTCAGCTTTAATATAGAAAAGTAACAAACTATAAGATAAAGCAAGGAAACTCCAATTTCCAAGTAAAGAATAGTTTCTGAGTAGCACAAGAGACTAGCCTTTCACATTGCCGAAAGGGTAAAAGGCTAAAGGCAAGACATCATGTATGGGAATTTCAAACATAACAACTTAAATTTATTTTCCTTGTTTGGATAGATTTATTTAAAAATTAGAGTATTAGAAGTTTTTATTATTAAATTGGAGTATTGTTGTAATCATTAATTTTTTTTTTTGGGAGCAAATAGTACTATAGTAGTCATAATTAAATGAATGAGTAAACAAAATGTTATTATGAACATTTCAGAAAAAAGAAATGAAATGTTTGCAAGACATATGAACATGGATAAAAGATTAAAAAAAAAAGAAAAAGAAAAAAGAAGAAGATAAAGAAGAGAGAAAAGGAAGATAAATAGAGAGAAATACTATGTCCACAATATTTTCACAACACTTTCACAACAAATCATAAGTGACAGGTTGTTACGAGTAGGCAACAAACTAATTTAAGTTGTGGATTCAAATTAAAACCAATAACAACTTATCATCTATGATTTGTTATGAAAATATTGTAAATGTTACATTTCTCATAAATCAAGGTTGACAAGCATAAATGTCTTGCCTACTTGCTTCTCTTTTTTCTTTATCTATTTTGTTTCTTTTGTAACTGAGAAGGTTATTTTTTTGGGCATGATAGCATAATTTGAATTTGATGAAACAGTGAAGAACGTGATTCCTCCTAAAAAGCAATACCCTTTAGTCCTATATATAGTTGAATTAATAGATGAGCTCCACCACATAAACTTAGCTATGACAAAAATGAAGTTGAGGCTAACTTGAGGTTTCTAAGGGTGTTTTGAAACCAGACTGAATTTCTATTTCTGTAAGTATTGATGCATATTTTTGCTACTTTGTTTACATGTGTTTGGCTTTTCTGTTTATTAAGTATTATTAATCAGTGTTTAACTCTCACTTTTGCACACCAAATCGGCTAACACTTGAGCTGTTATAACTCGTAACAGCTAGATGAAATGATGACTTAGTGCATGTAGTTTGAGTTGTAGCACCATTTTAGATATATTCTAATCTATTAAGGTATTTATTATTCTCCAACGATTTTCTATCTATAATCAAGATTTGAAATTAGGATATATAACACCCAGCTTAAACAAATTGGAACACAAAAATTGTAGATAAACTCTATAATGGAGAACTTATATATATATGTGTGTGTATTATTTATCATGAAAAAGTCACTAAAAATGCTAAAAATCCTATCAATAAATGAAAATGTAAAGCTAATAAGAATATCGTATAGGAAAATGTAATAGTAGTAACATTTTAATCAAGGTTTTCAGAAAAACTCATTTCCCTACAATCTTCAAATACTATTTTTTCCCCCCCTCTTTTTCTTGTCAGTGAAAGAAAACGTATATAGAAAAAGAAAACATGACCTATTAGATAGAGAAGCATATGACTCTAGCTTGCTTGGCAAGCCTTATATTCTCTCTTATACTTTTTCTCCTTTTTCTAAAATTTCACTTGATGATGTTAACTTAGCATATATTTAAGAAATTGCTGGGAAAAATTATTGGCTATTGAATCCTGATATTTGTCTCTTTCTCCAAATTGGCTAGCACCAAAGATAATAATTGGAGACATTACCGTGGTTGGAGGCAAACGATTTCTATTTAGCAAAGTTTAAATTATGACACCATCTTAATTTTTTTTTTTTTTTATAGATTTTCAATTTATGACGTCCGCTTTTGATGATTATGCTCTTTATCATCAAACCAAAACATCAATTAGCTTTTGGTGTAGGCGAGGATTGAACCCTAGATCTCTTATTCAACCATCAGAGACTTTACCAGTTGAGCTAATTAGATACACCTTGGTCATCTATAGAGGTATTTGCCGAACTCCATAATTTTTCCTTAATGATCTATATTTGCATTCAAGGTTCCACCTAACTATTTTTTTTTTTTTTTAAATGTATTGGATATTATATTGTTTGTGCATGGGATAGAGATGGAGCTTCAACATTATAGACATGAGCATCCATTGGATTTCAATAAAGCCAAGGGAATAGGATTGCTTTGTTCGATGGTTGGAGGAGGGGGGATTTGTACCCTGAATGTCTCTATTGGAAACACCAAGAAATATCTTTGTTATGGGTGCTTAGAACTAGTTTTGGGTCCAAGGTCCAGGTGTGTAGAATGCAAAGGATGCTATCATCATAAATCATGTGCGGAACTACCTTCGAATTGCAATATCCCTAGTGCACAAAAACATCCTCTTATTCTCTTTGAAAAATCGCATTTTAAGAGGACAAAGGATATAGCAAATGCAAAATATGAAAAAAAAATTGTTTTGGATGCACTTATCGTTGTTCTTATTATGACTTTAAGCTTCAAAATAAATATGCTTCTTTATCACTCACCATGGAAGCTGAAGTTCACAACCACCCATTGAACGTCCTTTGGAAGTGGATCACGTTCACTTGCAACCTTTGTGGCAAAGAAGGCAATGGTGTGTAGAATGCAAAGGATGTTATCATCATAAATCATGTGTGGAACTACCTTTAAATCTTGCACACAAAACATCCTCTTATTCTCTTTGAAAAATTGCATTTTACGAGGACAAAGGATATAGCAAATGCAAAATATGCACACAAAAAAAAAATTTGTTCCAAATGCACTTATCGTTGTTCTTGTTACGACTTTAACCTTCAAAATAAAGGTGCTGCTTTACCACCCACCATGGAAGCTGAAGTTCACAACCACCCATTGATCATCCTTTGGAAGTGGATCACATTCTCTTGCAACCTTTGTGGCAAAGAAGGCAATGGTGTACCCTAAATATATTCCCTATGTGGTTTCTGTATGCAAAAAAGTTCTGCTTTTTTCTCATGTAGAATCAAAGTTGTACATCACAAGCACCCCCTCAATCTTACCCATTCTCTTAATAGTGATGCTAGATAGGGATTCTACAAATTTTATCACATAAAATTGATGCGTCATCAATTATTGAAAAGTAATTCAAACATACATTTATTAGATTGCTGATGTCCACCAATTACATTCATTATCACAATAATTTATAAACATTTTGTATTATTTGTATAATTTTTCTTCCCTTAGAAAGTTAACATAGACTCCCGTTGGGAAAAAAAAAATTTGACATAGACTATGGCCTTTGTCAACTTTTTTTATAAAATGGATATAGACTAGGATTTACTATTGCTTGAGTTGCAATTTTGTTATCCACCTCAATTTTACTATAAATAATGTAAAGAAGAAGTACATAAATTTGTTGGAACTTAATGATGAGGAGTTCACTCAATCAAAAAATATGTTAGAAAAGAAAATCCAAAGCTCAATCAATCCATTGACTCAACAACTTACCAAAAAAAAAATTCACTATGTACACAACTTAAATAGCCACAAAAATCAAACACTTCACTCATAAGCACAACTTAGAACTTACTAATGAGGTTCAAAATAAAGAAGAAAATACACTTTTAATCCTTACATTTTTGGCCAATTCTCGATTTGGTCCATAAATTGATTTTGCTCCTAGGTCAGTCCTTGATTTCAGAAAATTAATTCTATTTTAGTCCCTGTTGTCAACCCAATAACAGAAAATCAGACGTGGCAAACGAAGCACATTGTTGGTATGTTAGATGTTGACGTGGCTAATTATGCAGCTGACGTGGTCATTAAAAAAATATTTTAAAATGCCACATCATCATATAAATGAATTATAAATAAAAGCAAAAAAAAATTCTCAATTTTAATTTTAATTATGAAAAAGTAAAAAATAAACAAAAAATAAAATAAAATACAATCTAATTAAAAATAGTAATTAAAATTTTCTTTTCTTTTCTTCTTTTCATTATTTTCGGAAGAACAAAGTAACATGTTCTTCATGTTCTTTGTGAAAGAACGTGAAGAACATGTATGGTTGCCTAGAAAATTAAAATAATCATTATTTTTTTTTCTTTTACTGCATTTTCTTAGCAAATAAACATGCAAAAATTCATTCAAAATCCTTATCCTCCATCAAAACCTCCAAAAAATCAAACCCATAAATCCAGAAAAATCATCAAATCCACAAGAAAAAAACAAACCTAGAAATTTGAAATAAACACAGCAACAACAACCCAAAACCCAACCCCAACCCCAACCCACATCATTGTGCTCTGCATTTTTGGTCAATCGCCTTCTCAAATCCAACAACTCTGACCAACCAAAACATTGAAACCCAGAAAATACCTTGCAATCCAAAGCCCAAACCAACAACAAACCCAACCAACGATCACCAGTCATACCAACTGTAGGGTCAATTTTTGTAGCCCAAGTCCAAGAAGGTATGGATTTTGAGCCCACTGAACCCAAGACAATAAATTTGTAGAGAGTGGGTGAAAGAGCTAGGCTAACAATGAAATAACAGTATTAGACAGCAATGTTTGTGGATGAATTTGTATTAACATGTGCTCGGACAGATGTAAATGCAACGTCCGAAGAGGTGTTTTTATTTCCTAAACTTTGGATTACAATTCTTGGAACTACAGTAATGAAGTATCCTCCTTTTTCCTTTTGATTTTTCGATCCCCCTCTATCTGAGGCATCCCTATCTTATATAGTACTCCCTTCCTACATCTTCACCGTCCACTTGTTCATCATCAAGACACCCACTTGAGTGCATGTCCCATCATACTCCCCCTTTAGCCTTGTGTGAGTGGCGGTAGCTGAGAATGCACTGTTCAGGGGTCTTCTCCACATAAATGCGGCCAGGAAGGTAGGTGCATTGCATTTAATGCGGTGATTGAAGCCTGTCTCTTAGATATTTCTCTGTTCCTGTCATCCTCATGCGTGTCCGAGGTTCATTTCCCTCCTTACATTTGTCAGAAAGATCACTTGAACCTCCCATACACCTATCGGACCAAGCTTCCTCGGATCCGAGGATATTGGACTCCTCGGACATATGAACATCTCCTCGGATCGTACACGTGTTCCTCTCCAGACATGCTCCTTTTACATGGGCCTCTGATTGTGTTTTCATCTCTTCGGACGAACAGTGGTCTTCAAATAGGGCCTTGGGCCCAATACGTTGGGTTGGGCTTTTCTCCCCCCACATTAGCCCTTCAAAATTGTAGTTTTTCCCTCACATCCGAAGAGAAAAAGTAGGATTTTGACTTGCCACGAAGCAAAAGCTTGAGAACGGGCAGATTTGAACTGGCACGTGCGTAGACATAGGAACAGACGCTTCATTAATGCCGCTGCAGTTTCCATATTCCCAAGGCGCTGCATTAATTGCACCAGGTGGCGCTTTGTCCTTCGTATCCAACGGTGGATGATTGATCCAACGGCTGTGGCTTTTTCTTCTGAATTCGGGCGGGAATGCCCCTAACTCTTCGTTTGACTCCGTATAAAACCTTCAGAGGAAGTTATTTCTTCCTCACTTTGCAAATCTTCAGACTCTCCAGCAAGAACAAACGCACGACTCCGTCCAAATCCCTCAATCGCCGGTTCCAGTCTTCCCTAGAGTCTTCACGAATCCCCCTACGAGCTTGCAATCCCTTCTCCGGCCTAGTCCCCGTAAGTCGTCGTCCACCGAATCCTTTAGTTTCCTCTTCGGCCAGTCAGTTTGTGCTTAAGCACCATGGGGAAACTCCAGTACTTGGTGGATAGCCCTGAGCAACTGGAGGCGTTTAGGGCCGCATATCGCATACCCCCAAACGTGGGTGTGAGGTATTGCCCCCCAGAAAAAATACTAACAGATCGGAAGACGGGAGAAGTCGTTATCCCCCTCATCGCCTTCAAAGAAGGGGGAATGACAATCCCCATGGGTCCCATCACCACTAGCTACCTTCGGAACCATAGGCTTACTCCCTGGCAATGCGCGCCTAATATGTTTAGGATCCTAGGAGCGATTGAGGACCTTAACCGTCACCTAGGATTGGGACTCACCTGGCTCGATGTAGTACATATGTACGAATGCCACAGCCAGCAAGATGCGGGATATTACTTAAAATCCCGGTCGGACGTTGTCAGGCTCATTTCCTGCCTTCCCAAATCCAACAAAGGGATGAAAGACGACTATGTGATCGTCTCGGGTGCATGGCATGACGGCCATCATTGCCCAACCAAGCATGGGAAGCCAGGTGGGACATGTTAGATTTAGGCACACTAACCATAGGCTTAGGGTCCTCGTCTTTTAGTGGTTTCTGATTCTTTTTGTGTTGCTATTTCTGAGTTTCTAACCATGTTCTGCTGTGATTTGTAACAGATAAAAGACAAGTTTCTCCTCGGCTCAGCCTTACAAATACCGCCGCCCTTAATTACCTATTAAGGTCAGAGATTTTCGTGAGCGAGGACGGGCAACTCCGATCTGCTCCCCTTATTCTAGGATACACAGGGAAGCCAAAGGGTTTCCAACCAGTCGGCAATGCAATTGTCCAGGGAGATCATCGCCTTGCACGTATTGACGTCGGTCAGAAGGATTTCTTGGCACCAGACGATCTTGAACCTGTACCCCATCCAAATCCTCGGGCTATACCCCCTCTTGTCCAACCACTCCAGCAAGTTCCCCTCGGACAAGCGGTTGAAGGTGAGAGGGTCGGCTCTTCCACCTCCTCGCTAGAAGAGCAGATAGACAGATTTCAATTTGGGGGAGAGGCTTCAGGAGTGAACCGAGTGATAGAGATCTCAGACGCTGAGGAAGAGGCCGATAGACAATCAGGCATCCACCTTAATTTGCTAGCCACTCATTCAGAAGATTCCTCGGACGACTACATGAATCTGAGGAGTTTAATGAAGGGCAGGGGCAAAAAGCCCGAGCAGAAAGATGCTGGGACGTCTAAACTAGTAGTGACCCTGCCCCCAGTGCCTACCCAGGTCCCTGACCCAGGTCTGAAACCCATACCAAACCTGCAGAAGAAGAGGCCCCACGAGCCTGAAGAGAGGGAGGTGGTCGTGCTACCCAAGACGAATAAACAACAAAAGGTGGCAAGGGACCAACGAAGCAAAAGGGCCTCTTCCACTGAAAACCGAGAAGAAGTCGTCGCCGACGTCCGCCGAGGAGTAGGACCTCGCAACTGGTCTCCAAGGCTGGAGCTGGATGGCTCCCCCATTCCTTGGGACACATCCCTCAGGAATTATGACGGGGGAAGGGCAGGGTACGTTGCTGAGGCTCTGCAGCAGCCACTCCTTCTCCCACATGACATGGCCTCCTTCAGGCGCTTCAACCAGCAGGAGCTATTCTTGTCCCTTAAGAGGGATATAGCCATGGTAAGTGCACTATTCCTTAATTCAGGTTCTATCCTTAATTGGCTTTGCTTCCTTTCTTAACCTAATGTTGAAAATGTTGTCATGCAGATTACTCAGCAGATTTACGTGGCCGAGGAATGGAACAAGGAGTCCTGCCTCAAGGCCCAAGCAGCAGCCCAGTCCCAGTCTGAGGTGGAGGCATCTCTCGGCCAGCTGAAGGAGGAGTATGCCCGTCTGTCCGAGGACCTCAAAGAGGTGACCACTCAGAAGCGAAGCCTCGATGCCGGGATCAAGAATGTTGAAAAGCAGGTCGAGGAACAGCGTAAACAGCTGAGCATGTCAGAGATCAACCTGGCGACCGAAAGGGAGCTAGTGAAGGGCCTCAGAGCTGAACTCCAAAAGGCCAAAGAGAGCGCCAAAGCAGCTGAGCACAAGGCTCAACTGGCCAAGGAGTTAGTTGAAGCTGAGAGGAAGGCGGCGTATCAGTTGGGGGTAGATGTGACCGGGCAGCAGCTTACTGAGCAATTTGCCTCAGTTAGTCGTGAGTACTGTAACATAACCTGGCAAAAGGCATTGGACGCTGCTGGGGTCCCCTCGGACTCTCCCCTGAGGTTACCTGGGAGCACGTACTATGATCCTGATATCCGAGAGATCCCGGTGGATGATCCTTTTGCCCTACAGCTTCCTGAGGCTTCTGAGCCAAACCTGGTCAGCCAAGCTCCTCCGTCCACCCTTGGTGCACCCAAAGAGGCTGGTCAGCCAGGTGACAAGGATAAGCCAGCTGAACCAGTCAAAGGAAAAGGCCAAGGGTCGGGTAAAGAGAAAACTCCTGCTGAGCCCAAGGACCAAGCCCCTGAAGCAACTGCTCGGACAGGCCAGGCTGCTGACCCCGTACTCCCTCCAGCAAAAGAATAGATATATAGGGCTTTTGTTTTTGCACCTGTACTTTCTTTTGTTTTTATCCAAGGAATTGTAAACTCTTCTTTTATTTATAGAATGACTTCCCATTTATCTCTGATGTTTTTAATACGTGTCTTACTACTTATCATTGTTGCATATAACTGCACATTGCACTTATAACGAAATAATGCAAATAAACTTGATTGATACATCATATTGATGGTGTGAGTAATTAAAATTGATATTGAAAAGAACAATCCGAATAAAAGTTACTAACAGGTAATGATTGCAGCGAGTAGTTGTGTAAGTGAGACAGTCATAAGTGAGAATTAATTTAAACGCAATCAGGAATTTTAGCACTAAGCCCCAGTGACAATAGCTGTGTGGGGGTATTGACTAACCTGTGTCATTTGATTCAAGGACCACGGGGGACGAACGTATTCGAGTGTTAACTAACCCTAATCATCTGGTCCGAGGACTACAGGCATGATTGGATTTAAGTTTAAACACTTAGAGAACTGCACCGGAGTGTTAACTAACCCTAATCATCTGGTCCGAGGACTACAGGCATGATTGGATTTAAGTTTAAACACTATAGAACTGTAACGGAGTGTTAACTAACCCTAATCATCTGGTTCGAGGACTACAGGCATGATTGGATTTAAGTTTAAACACTATAGAACTGTAACTGAGTGTTAACTAACCCTAATCATCTGGTCCGAGGACTACAGACATGATTGGATTTAAGTTTAAACACTTGAGCGGTAACGGAGTGTTAACTAACCCTAATCATCTGGCCCGAGGACTACAGGCATGATTGGATTTAAGTTTAAACACTTGAGCTGTAACGGAGTGTTAACTAACCCTAATCATCTGGTCCGAGGACTACAAGCATGATTGGATTTAAGTTTAAACACTTGAGCGGTAACGGGGTGTTAACTAACCCTAATCATCTGGTCCGAGGACTACAGGCATGATTGGATTTAAGTTTAAACACTTGAGCTGTAACGGAGTGTTAACTAACCCTAATCATCTGGTCCGAGGACTACAGGCATGATTGGATTTAAGTTTAAACACTATAGAACTGTAACTGAGTGTTAACTAACCCTAATCATCTGGTCCGAGGACTACAAGCATGATTGGATTTAAGTTTAAACACTATAGAACTGTAACTGAGTGTTAACTAACCCTAATCATCTGGTCCGAGGACTACAGGCATGATTGGATTTAAGTTTAAACACTATAGAACTGTAACTGAGTGTTAACTAACCCTAATCATCTGGTCCGAGGACTACAGGCATGATTGGATTTAAGTTTAAACACTTGAGCGGTAACGGAGTGTTAACTAACCCTAATCATCTGGTCCGAGGACTACAGGCATGATTGGATTTAAGTTTAAACACTTAAGCTGTAACGGAGTGTTAACTAACCCTAATCATCTGGTCCGAGGACTACAAGCATGATTGGATTTAAGTTTAAACACTTGAGCGGTAACGGAGTGTTAACTAACCCTAATCATCTGGTCCGAGGACTACAGGCATGATTGGATTTAAGTTTAAACACTTGAGCTGTAACGGAGTGTTAACTAACCCTAATCATCTGGTCCGAGGACTACAGGCATGATTGGATTTAAGTTTAAACACTTGAGCTAGTGGCGAATGAGTGTTAACTAACCCTAATCATCTGGTCCGAGGACTACAGGCATGACTGGATTTAAGTTTAAACACTTGAGAGAAGACTTTACGCAGTGAATTGGCACATCGGTTGAAGAAAAGATTCGATTAATAAAAGTACCTCTTGAGGTTATTTACATTCCATGGACGTGGTATTACATGACCATCTAGGTCTTCCAAGAAATATGCCCCAATGCCTGCTCTTGAAGTGATGCGATATGGCCCTTCCCAATTGGGTCCTAGTTTTCCCCAAGCTGGATTTTTTGCGGTGCCCACAACTTTCCTCAGCATTAGATCACCAGGCTCTAGAGGCCTTAGCTTTACGTTCGCATCATAGCCTTGCCTGAGTTTTTGTTGGTAATGTGCCAGCCGAACCATTGCATTCTCCCTCCTTTCCTCAATCAAGTCTAAACTCTTCTGTAGTTGCTCATCGTTGTCGGCAGGACTGAACAAGCTAGTTTTTAACGTTGGGAAACCAGTCTCCAAGGGAATGACAGCTTTAGCCCCATAGGTCATTGAGAAGGGGGTCTCTCCAGTAGATCTATGAGGCGTAGTCCTGTAAGCCCAAAGTACATGTGGCAACTCTTCTACCCATTTGCCCTTTGCATCATCCAGCCTCTTCTTTAAGCCATTCAGTATGACCTTGTTGACAGCTTCTGCTTGTCCATTACCCTGGGGATAGGCAGGAGTGGAGTATCTGTTTATAATTCCCAGCTCACTGCAATAATTCCTGAATGCCTTGCTATCGAACTGTAAGCCGTTGTCCGAGATGAGAGTGTGAGGAACTCCAAACCGAGTGACAATATTCTTCCACACGAACTTTTGCACATCAACGTCTCTGATATTGGCTAGTGGCTCGGCTTCAACCCATTTGGTGAAATAGTCTGTGCCGACCAGAAGGTACTTCTTGTTTCCTGCAGCTTTAGGGAAGGGTCCCACAATATCCAAGCCCCATTGGGCGAAGGGCCATGGGCTAGATAGCGGATTAAGATTTCCCCCTGGCTGGTGAATGTTTGGAGTGAAGCGCTGACATTGATCACACCTTTTGACATACTCGTGTGCCTCCTTTTGCATGTTAGGCCACCAATAGCCTTGGGTGAGGGCTCGGTGAGCCAAGGATCTACCTCCAGTGTGGCTCCCACAGATTCCTTCGTGCAGCTCTTCTAGTAATGGCTCAGTCGCCTCGGGATGCATGCATAGCAAGTATGGTCCCGAGTAGGAGCGTCTGTATAATTTCTGGTCCTCGGATAACCAGAATTTGGTCGCCTTCCTCCGAACTTTATCAGCTTCTCCCTTCTCTTCAGGCAATATATCTTCTTTGAGGAATTTGATTGAAGGATCCATCCAGCAGGGCCCGGCCCTGACCTGGTGAACCTGGACTGCCTCTACTTTCACCTCTGTAGGCCTGTGCAAGTCCTCGACGAGGATGATCCTCGGCAGGTCTTGCGTCGAAGAGGTAGCAAGCGTGGCCAAGGAGTCAACATGTGAGTTACCACTTCTGGGGATGTGCAGCAAACTGAAAGAGTCGAACTCTGATTGCAGATGTTTAACACGACTCAAGTACCCCTGCATTCTTTCGTCCTTTGCCTCAAACTCGCCTTGTACTTGACCTACTACCAATCTTGAGTCCGAGAACAACTCCACGGACTTCCCACCCATTCTACGGACCATAGCCATTCCCATCAGTAGGGCCTCATACTCCGCCTCATTATTCGTTGCCGAGAAGTCCAGCCTTAACGATTTCTCGATAATGATTTTCTCGGGGGATATCAACACCAACCCAACTCCAGAACCTCTTTGGTTTGCCGCGCCATCAACATACACTTCCCAACGGGAGGGATTCTGTTGGGAGATCATGCCAACTGATTTTTCATCCATGCCTGACGTGGGCTTTACTTCTTCTAACTGAGGCTCCGTGAACTCGGCCACCAAATCCGCGAGGACCTGTCCCTTGACCGATGTGCGGGGCATATATCTTATATCGAAAGCCCCTAAGATTGTACCCCATTTGGCAATCCGACCAGTGTAATCAGCACTTCGGAGTATAGCTTTGAGTGGGAGTTGAGTGAGAACAATGACCGTGTGGGCCTGGAAGTAGTGAGGTAGCTTCCGTGTGCCAAGCACTACTGCTAGGATAGCCTTCTCCAGAGGTAAGTAACGAATCTCAGCCTCATGCAGCGACTTGCTTACGTAATAAACTGGTCTTTGTACACCACAGTCTGATCGTATCAACACCAGGCTTACCGCATAAGGAGCTACAGCGATGTAGGCGAACAGTACCTCATCTGGCTCAGGACTGGACATGATTGGTGGCCGAGCTAGATAATCCTTGAGTTGCTGGAATGCCAAAGCACATTTTTCAGTCCATTCGAATCCCTTCCACTTGTTGAGCAGAGAGAAAAAGGGCCGACACCTGTCTGCTGATCTAGAGATGAACCGATTAAGGGCAGCAATCATTCCGGTTAGTTTCTGAACCTCCTTGGGATTCCGAGGAGCTCGTAGATCGTTGATGGCCTTTATCTGGTCGGGGTTAACCTCAATTCCTCTGTGGGTGACCATGTATCCCAAAAACTTGCCGGACCCCACCCCAAATGAGCACTTAGAAGCATTTAGTCGTAGCTTGTACTTTCGTAGAATCTCAAAGGTACTTTCAAGGTCCTTCACATGCTCGGCTACAACCTTGCTCTTCACCACCATGTCATCTATGTAAACCTCGATATTTTTGCCCAGCTGTGGCTCGAACATCCTCGTCATCATCCTCTGGTAGGTAGCACCCGCGTTCTTCAAGCCAAACGGCATCACTTTATAGTGGTAGTTACCAATAGGGGTAACGAAAGCAGTTTTCTTCTAGTCCTCCGGGGCTAATGGTATCTGGTGGTAGCCTTGGAAGGCATCTAGGAAGCTCATCCGAGGGTGGCCGACAGTGGCATCCACCAGCTGATCAATTTTCGGCATAAGGAACGGATCTTTGGGGCAAGCCCTATTCAAATTGGTGAAGTCTACGCACACTCACCATTTCCCACTCTTCTTCTTTACCACCACGGTATTTGCCAGCCATTCAGGATAAAAAACTTCTTTGATAGCCCCAGCTTGTTTGAGTTTCGCTACCTCCTCTCTCACTGCGTCAGCATGTTCCTTGGACGGGCGCCGAATAGGCTGCTTCTTGGGGGTGATCAGTGGATTCACCTTCAAGTGGTGGCATATAAACTCCGGGTCTACCCCTGGGGCTTCGTAAGCACTCCAGGCAAACACATCGAGATTTCGCTTGAGGAACTCTATTAGCTCTTCCCTCTCTTGAAGAGGCAGCTGAGATCCGACTTGAAAGAACCTATCAGGATCATCTCCAATAACCACTTTCGTTAGATCCTCACATCGAGTGCCTTCATCTGGATCTTCGACGGGCAATCCCCGAGACTGTAGTTGCTATAAATCCCTTTCGGCTATGTCCAAGGACTCGGCTGGGGTCCTATGTTGAATGGCAGCTACCAGGCACTGTCGAGCAACAGACTGGTCTCCTCGGATCTCATGTATCCGCCCTTCTGATGGGTATTTGACCTTTTGGCGCAAAGTAGAGGGAACAGCCCCAAGTGCATGAATCCAAGGTCTGCCTACGAGTGCCGTGTAGGGTGAATATGCATCCACAACTATAAAGTCCAACTCCACCACCTCGGAGCCGGACTGCACAGGTAAGCGTATCCGGCCTTTCGGGATGACAGGCCTTCCTTCAAAGCTCAAGAGGGGGGAATCGTATGGCGTCAGGTCTTGGGGTTTTAGGCCTAGCCCCTTGTAGAGGTCTGGGTACATTATCTCTACAGCACTACCCTCGTCCACCATCACCCTCTTTACATCGTACCCTCCTATTCTGAGGGTGATGACTAATGCATCATCATGGGGTTGGATGGTGCCAATCATGTCTTCGTCCGAGAACCCCATAACCAGCGGGGCACCAGACTTAGCTCTCTTCGGTCCTCGGCTTGACTCCTCTGCGGATGGTCGGCCTACCGACATAACTTTCAATGGCCAGGATCCTGTTCTCCCCGGCGTGGCGAAGACGACGTTTATAGTCCCTAGCAGCGGCTTTAAGGGGTCATCTCTGCGTGGCCCTGAGCCCGTCTGCCCTCGGCCGCTAGAGAGGTGCAAGAGGTGTTTCAGTTTACCATCGCGAACCAGTTGGTCCAAGTGATCCCACAGGCTCCTACAATCCTCCGTGGTATGCCCATGGTCTTGATGGTACTGGCAGTAGAGATTATGGTTGCGTCTCTCGGGGTTTCCTACCATCTTGTTCGGCCACCTGAAGAATGATTCATTCTTGATTTTTTCCAGGACCTGGTGCACTGGCTCTTTGAACACGGTGTTGACCGATTGAGGATTCGTCGATCCTGATTGCCCAGCAAAATCCCTCCGCGGTTTACTGTGGTTGTAACGGTCCAACCTGAAATCCCTCCTCTCCTGAGGGATAACCTTATCCTTTCCCTTGCCCTGCTGCTGATCTTCTTCAACCCACTTATACTTTTCTATGCGGTCCATTAGTTGACGCACGTTTGTGACCGGTGTGCCAGATAAAGATGTCCTCAAACCGTGGTTAGTGGGGAGGCCGAGCTTGAACGTGCTGAGGGCCATTGCATCATTGTTGCCCTCCATATCATTGAACATCTCCCAGTATCTGTCTGAATATGCCTTCAAGGACTCGTCTTCCTGCATGGACAAGGATAGCAGTGAAGAGAAAGGTCTGGCCACTCTTCGGCATGTGACAAAACGGGAGCCGAATGCCTGAGTGAGCTCTTTGAAGGAATCGATGGAGCCTGCCTTCAAACCGTCAAACCACCTCATGGCAACAGGCCCAAGACTGGAAGGGAAAACCTTGCACATCAGAGCTTCGTCTCTGGAGTAGACAGCCATCCTCTGGTTAAAATGACTCACATGCTCCACGGGGTCAGTTTTACCATTGTAGATGGTGAACGTTGGCTGGTTAAAGCGCCGAGGGAGTCTGGCCTCCTCAATCCTGCGCGTGAAGGGTGACCTAGATATCTGATTCAGAGCCCTGTTCATGGCATCGTTCTCCATGTCCTCACGTGATGGGCTTCTACGTTGCCTCTTACGATGGGACTCCTCTTCATAGGTGTAGGACTCGCTGGCTGGTGTCCTAGATTTATGCTGATAAGAGACATCCTGCTCGTCATCAAGATCCTCCTCAGAATATGAGGAAGCCCATCTCCTCTTTGCATGCCGCAACTCCCTTTTTAGTTTTTCTACTTCCAGTTGTAAGTCACGGTTCTTCTCTGCATGGGACATGTGACTTCCGCCCTGTGACTGGCTCTGGCTAAGGCGCACAGTGTGTACACTGCCCTCACGATTTTGTCTCCTCTCTAAGTTGACAAAAGGGTCCACGTGTTGGGATGCCCTGGATTCTGCTTGTTGTTCACCTTGTCCTGCCATCATCAACTGTTGTTTTCACTCTTGCACAAGCTCTCCCCACAGACGGCGCCAATTGTAGGGTCAATTTTTGTAGCCCAAGCCCAAGAAGGTATGGATTTTGAGCCCACTGAACCCAAGACAATAAATTTGTAGAGAGTGGGTGAAAGAGCTAGGCTAACAATGAAATAACAGTATTAGACAGCAATGTTTGTGGATGAATTTGTATTAAAATGTGCTCGGACAGATGTAAATGCAACGTCCGAAGAGGTGTTTTTATTTCCTAAACTTTGGATTACAATTCTTGGAACTACAGTAATGAAGTATCCTCCTTTTTCCTTTTGATTTTTCGATCCCCCTCTATCTGAGGCATCCCTATCTTATATAGTACTCCCTTCCTACATCTTCACCGTCCACTTGTTCATCATCAAGACACCCACTTGAGTGCATGTCCCATCATACTCCCCCTTTAGCCTTGTGTGAGTGGCGGTAGCTGAGAATGCACTGTTCAGGGGTCTTCTCCACATAAATGCGGCCAGGAAGGTAGGTGCATTGCATTTAATGCGGTAGTTGAAGCCTGTCTCTTAGATATTTCTCTGTTCCTGTCATCCTCATGCGTGTCCGAGGTTCATTTCCCTCCTTACATTTGTCAGAAAGATCACTTGAACCTCCCATACACCTGTCGGGCCAAACTTCTTCGGATTCGAGGATATTGGACTCCTCGGACATATGAACATCTCCTCGGATCGTACACGTGTTCCTCTCCAGACATGCTCCTTTTACAT
The DNA here is from genome assembly GCA_019022515.1 of Quercus aquifolioides. NCBI lineage: Eukaryota > Viridiplantae > Streptophyta > Magnoliopsida > Fagales > Fagaceae > Quercus > Quercus aquifolioides. The sequence continues at coordinate 19,531,042 of CM032333.1, read as the reverse complement.
GGGCCTCTGATTGTGTTTTCATCTCTTCGAACGAACAGTGGTCTTCAAATAGGGCCTTGGGCCCAATACGTTGGGTTGGGCTTTTCTCCCCCCACACCAACCAACCAACCAATCCTGCAATCTGAAACTCACATGAACATATCAAACAACCAAGCACCACCACTGCCACCGATCAGTCCATCAAGCCACCGTAACCCACACCAACAACAAACCCATCCAACGATCCACCCCCACCCACCATCGAAACAACCACCACTTCACAACCATTGATCCAAGAGAGAGCTTTAGAGATTTTCCCATATCTACGATCTGAGAGAGAGACTTTAGAGCTTTAGAAAGATGAAAGAAAGAGAGAATGAGATTTGGGTCTGAGAGAGGGAGCTTTGGAGATTTTCATTTGGGTAAGCAAAACTCCAACTCTCATACTTGAACCATTATGATTTGGGACTTATTTTGTTGTTGCTAGACAGGGATACTACAAATGTTATTACATAAAATTGATGTGTCATCAATCATTGAAAAGTAATTCGAACATTCATTTATTAGATTGTTGATGTCCACCAATTACATTCATTGTATAGTTTATAAACATTTTGTATTATTTATATCATTTTCCTTCTCTTAAAAAGTTAACATAGACTCTCATTGAAAAAAAAAAATTGACATAGACTATGGTCTTTGTCAAATTTTTTTATAAAGTGGACATAGACTATAGGCTTTAGTATTGCTTGAGTTGCAATTTTGTTGTCCACCTCAATTGTGCTATAAATAATGGAAACAAGAAGTAAATAAATTTGTTGGAACTTAATGATGAGGAGTTCACTCAATCAAAAAATATGCTAGAAAATTAAAATCCAAAGCTCATTCAATCCATTGACTCAACAACTTACAAAGTTCTAAAAAAAATCAATGTGGAGGACACCACTTAAATAGCCACAAAAAACAAACACTTCACTCATAAGCATAGGTTAAAATTTATTGATGAGGTTCAAAATAAAGAAAAAAAAAATGAATGGTGCATACAAGACATTCTCCCTCCATATTTTTTAATACATTGAAAGTTAAGGGTGAGGGGATTTAAACCTTGGATATTTTTGTTATAAACAACAGTAGATATCAATTGAGTTACAAGGCACTTAGCCTGTATAATGTGTAAAGTGTAAAGTGTAACTTTTTTTTTTCAAAAATCTTGTTTTTGGATCACCTAGAAAAAAAGTGACAACCACTCACCCTCATCCCAAAGGCATCTAATGGGAGTAAGGTTTTTCCACGTAATGGTGTGTGTTGCAATGACTTCACCTACAATTGTGAAACATGCATGTTTGATCTTGATGTTTAATGTAGTTTGATCTTGTTGTATTTATTCCTTTTTGAATTCATATATTTTACTATCGACTGGTTGATTTCTTATATTGGCTTCAAATTAAATATCTTCATCATAATTTGCAAGATTTTTTTCTTTAAATTATCTTCTCCATAAACACAATTTTTTTAATAATAACTTCCATGTTTAACTCTGGCCATATGGGTTGTCTTTAAATAAATGGATGGTAGGAGGATTTGAATTCCATATACTATAATATGATTTCTTTATTATGCTTTTTGGACCAATACATTCTTTTAAAAAGGTTACTATGGGTGATTTGATAAAGGCAAAAGGTTGCTTTTATAATTGTATAATATAAAGCATGTTAGTATATTCATTTTCAAATACATAGCCATGTAGATTGTGTTTTGATATAAACTCAAATTCTCGCTTCCAAACTGACTAAGGAAGTAAGAATCAATTTAAACAAAGATTAAACAGTAAGAGGGAGAGATAGGACTTATGATGGGAAACTCAAAAAACACAATACCAAAACATATCATCCCAAAGTAGAGATATTAAAAAACATAAATATCAACCTAAAATAGAGTTACAATAAAGAATTAAAGATCTAGAGAGACATAGCAATATCATTTTTTTTTTCAGGAGGGAACGTGAGAGAGAATAAAAGATGATGAAAAGATTATTCAAAATAAAAAGTATAGTTGTAAACACCAAATTATCTAAGTCATGTTATGTAATAGAATAATATTATATCATTTTATACTATATTTATCATAAAATAGGATCACATCTAACAATCAAAGGAAAAAAAAAAAAAGTGGATTGAATTGGAGCGAATAGATTGAATTGAACCGAATTTGACCGAATGGATGGACCAAATAGACCAAAGGGAACTGAATTAGACCGGATGGACCAAATGGACTGAAGTGGCTCTAAGTTTTTTTTTTTTTTTTTGATAGTGAAACCAACTTCATTCAATTAAAACGAATCAAAATACAATGCTTCTAATGCTAGTGGGGGGGATTCCTCCAACCATACAATCTCATCCTCAACTCCTTTAGCAAATTTAGCCAAAGAGTGAGCCACAGAATTGGCAGAACGACACACACAACTTACAAACACAGCTCGTAGGCCAGAACTGAGACATTGGATATCTCCATACAAATGACCCAGACGTGATAGAGTAGCCTGTGAACATGCTATTGTCTACATAACTGTTGCATTATCACCCTCCATAATCAGCTCCACAAAACCCAAGTCTAGAGCAAACTCCAACGCTTTTCGGCACGCTAGCACCTCAGCCTCCTCACTGTCAGATACCGATGGACCCTTCGCCGTCATGGTAGCCATCACTTCCCCCAACTCATTGCAAATTATTGTGCAAAAACCGGAGGCGATAATGTCATTGAATATAGCCACATCGAAATTGAGTTTGAAACAATTCTTCGGTGGTGGACTCCAGGTAGCGCCTCTCACGGTTGTCGACTGGACAGCCAAGTGTTGTTGTGCCTTCTTATATTCTTCTATAAACTCCACTGCCCTCCTCACTAGCCAAGAAGGTTCCTAAATGACTTCTCCGTGAGTAATAGTATTCCTTTGATTCCAAATCAACCAAGCTTGGACAAGGAATAATTCGAACTCTTCCAATGACAATTTATTTGATAACTCCTCTGCTAGCTACAACACATCAAGCTGTCCTCCAGCACATTTCTATAGCCTTCTTGTACACCTCGCCCAAACCCCCTGAGCCACACTATTAGGTTTTGACCACTGTAAACTAGATTGTTTAACCTAATTAATTAACTAAGTGAATACTTAGGTTTATTATTTAAATCTAGGTTTAAAAAAATAAAGCCATATCATGTAAAGCAAAGGAAAATAAAGAACATAATGATGTGATGACTCAGGAAAATCAAACCGGTAAAAAACCGGGGGAGGATTTAACCTAGCTATCCTCAAGGTAAAAGGCAAATCCACTATAGAGAATCGAAGTTTACAATAAGACTTAGACCACTAACATCCTTTTGCTACCACATGTAGAACTTACTGACATGACCACGTGCAAGCTCCGAATCCACGAACTCCTTCTCTATTAGGCCTTTGCAACACAAGCACCCAGACTTGTAACTTTATAAACACCAACTCTCCTGTTTGTGACTCCAAGACCACCCTTGAAGGTTTAAATCTTCAACTATTGTTGATCTTGATGCAGCAACTTCAAATCTACCAGTTCTAAAGATATGAGAGTGATATCTGGTAGTGACTTTGATAGAGGAAGGTATAGAACATTTTAGATCTCACAAGAGCGCCTCCAAAGTCATCAAAAGATCTCTAAAAAATGTGCTTAGGGTTTCCTTTATATACTAGAAGAAGTAGATCTGAAACCCTAATCCATTTTGGGCTTAAACTGCTGTTGGGCCAAATTTAAAATTCTACATACCCGTATTTTGATCGGTCGAGCCTGTCTTTCGATCAATCGAACCAGACAGATTTTGAAACCTTCTTTCTGCAGCTTACTTGTTCTTGAATCTTGACTTGAATCACCTTGAGTATTGTCTAATAATACCTATAGAGTCTAGGATCTATATCTAAACAAGTTTGTGCTCAAGATTTGCCAATTGTTCTAAACTTTTAGAACCTAACACACACCACATTCCCATAAAGCATGAAGTGCAGATTCCATTGTCCTTGTACATAACCCATAAGTGCCATCCTCAATTACATGTTTGCGGACCAAGTTCTCCTAAGCAGGCTGGATGTCATGACAAGCGCGCCATCCGAATACTTTGATCTTGTTTGGGAGGTGGAGTTTCCATAGTTTGGTCCACACCGAAGAGTTCACCCTTGACAGAGAGCTCTCACCCTGCATGTCTTCCTCCCTCTTAAGCTATCCAGCCACTTGATACCCTATTTTGACTAAAAACTCACCATTTTTTTGTGTGCAGCCAAAACATTGTATCAGGAGTATGACGACGGCTCAGTGGTATACGATTGATAGCTTCTGCATCCACTCTATGAAACATCAAATCAATTAATTGACGATCCCAGGTTTTGTCTGACCAATCAATTAGTTTGCACACATGCCACTCCAACTCCTCTTCTGCCGGTGGATGGAGCACCATATTAGTTGAATGGTTCAGAATCCACTTGTCCTTCATCACCCGAATCTTAGACCCATCTCCCACCCTCCAAAAAGCTGCACGCCGAAAAAAATACTTTGCTTTGAAACACCTATAAAGTAGTGAATCCCTTATTTGCAGTAACCTCCAGCCTTGCTTAGCTAGAATTGCCAAATTGAAGCATTAGATATCCCTAAACCCCGTGCCTCCTTCCTTCTTAGGTTGAGAAAGCAAATCCCAACTCTTCCAATGGATCTTCCTCTCATTACCCATCTGTCCCCACCAAAACCTTGCACATACAGCATTCAGTTCCTTGCAAATCTTCACAAGTAATTGAAAAACTCCCATTGTATAAGTTGGAATAGATTGTGTCTCCACCTTTATCAACACCTCCTTTCCAGCTCTAGACAGCATTTTGCCTTTCCATCCTTGTAATTTTTTTCCAAACTCTATCTTTAAGGAAAGCAAAAGTTTGGTATTTTGAGCGTCCTATCAGTGTAGGTAAGCCCAAATATGTCTCAAACCTATCCACTTCCTTAACATTCAGCTTATTCTATATCCAATCCCTTTGTGCACCATCAGTATTACTGCTGAAATAAATAGAAGATTTTATAAAGTTTATAAGCTGACCAGAACTTAACAATAAGTATTGTTAATGTTGTCTCTTTTTAAGAAAAATAAAATAAATAAATAGATGGTTTGAAATGAGTTTGGATTCATTAAATATATGTGGAACAAATTTAAAATTAAATTGCTAAAATAGGGGTTATCATTATCATTAACCCCTTTTTTTATTAAATTCATCTTCGGAGTACAGAGTGAGTCTATAAAATCATCTTCAGAGTCTTCGTCATTGGATTCATTTTCTTCATAGCTGTAGTCCTTTGCATAGTTAAAATATAACCTAGAATAAAGATGATCTCCCCGAAATCATTAAACCAACAAAACATCTTCAGATGATTCAACAATATACCTTTTGATATTCAAATTGATTTTACTTGGAGGAGGTGCAATAGCTTCAGCCCTTGGCTTCTTGTTATCATCAATTAGACAAACAAAAACTACACCATAAAAATTACCCTTGAAGAATGTAATCAAAGAAGTATTGACGATTTTTATATCCCTCCAAGCTTTATATCCTGAGTTCAAATCTTCTGTCCCATATATTGCGCTCCACTGCATTCTCCACTAATAAAAACATGATACTTTGGCTTCTTTTATTTATTTTTCTTTAGAACGTTAGTTAAGATAACGCTCATCTCTCCTCCAAAAGATAACATCCGTAAGTGCTTTGTTTTTATGTAAAAATATTAACTCTTTCTCTCTCTCTCATGACGGTGCCTCAAATTAAGCAACCCGGAGACGCTCCGACATCACCTCCTCCCCACCGGTGTTTCAGCCACCTTCTCTGTTTCTGAGAATCTTCATTGGAATTTAACATTTTAGTTTTTGGTTTAAGATTTTAGAAACCACGTAGGGAAGCTTAGAAACAAATGAATTTAATAATTTTGTTAGTTTTCTAAGCTTCTCCCATTACCCATTACCCATTCCTAGAACAAACACTCTGGAAACGAATCATTTACAAATTGGAATTTAAGAATCTTCATTGAAAATCAATCTAAGCAGTGTCATGTACAGTGGTGAGAAATTGTACAATTATGATTTGGGTTTGGCAGTAGTTCATTGTTTTATTTTGTTTAAATGTTGATTTTGAAAATGCATAGGAGATGTTTTGTAAAAATATCTATTAGAAACTTTAAACTGATACTAAGCTATTTTATTATGGCTTATACTAAGTACTTTTTTAAAATTTTGAAGTTTATGCTCTGATTGGTCTCTGTGTTGAATAGAGCTATGAAATTAAGCAAGAAAATATCGTCAGTTTTTGCTTGCATTAACTTCAGAGGTGTATGGAGATCCTCTTGTGCATCCCCAGCTAGAGCTATTGTGAACTTTTGACCCCAATTGCTAGGTTTCCTCTCAAAATAGAAAGATCTTTGCTACTGCTTTACTTGTGAACTACACAAATTCATTTGGATTGAGTATTTTCTAATGGGTGAGTCTTTGGTCCTTTATGCATTCAGATAGGAACAGACTTTGAAGATTTTATGTGCTCTTGGTTGGTAGTAATAGCATTGGAATTTTGCAATGAGAAACTAAACAAATTATTCTAAATGAGTAGCGAAAATATTTACAAAAATGATAACAAAATACTATATGTTTCACAGTAATTTCTTCTTGGTAGTAATTATTTACATTCACGTAGTGATGGCTCATGTGGTTTTCTCACATTGCAGGCGTTAGATAGAATGTACAATGAAAAAGCAAGAGACACATGCACCAAGTGTGGAACTAAATAAGTACGTGTGATTTCTTTTTTACAGTTGTGCAGGGTCACAACACTAAAGATTGTTTAAGCATTTGATCTTGAAGCATGCAAGACTCTTTTTTTCCACCATTATGTGAGAATTATGTATTATCAATGGAAAAGTTGACTATTGTCAACTATCATGTTATTAACTTATTATGACCTTGTGATCATGGTGTACATATCAATAAAATTTTGCTCATTTTTTGATCAAATTTTTTTCTTGTTTTCTTTTATCTTGAATCAAATTTTGATAATAGCTAGTTGCTAACTCATGCTATGCATGGGAAAGTTTGGCAATTTATTTTAATATATTATACATATTTGTTTTCTTTATTAAGTACTAATAAATCAAAAAATGTCAATTAATTTCATATTAACATGATATTATATTATATATGTTTTCTCTAGAGTATATATGAACAAATGAATCAAGGTTAATAGTAACTCAACGGTTACTTCATAGGTTCATATAACAATTTCCACATTAAAATTGCAATAATATAACAACAAAAACTCACATACAAATAAATACGAAAATAATTTGTTTATGCTTGTATGCTTTCACTTCTCATGGATGGAAATCTTCATTACTGTATACAGTTGTATCTCTATATTGTTGTACATTCTGCAAATGGATTGTATTTTTGTATGATGTAGTCTCATTTTTCACCTCAAGGCAAAGTTAAACACGACCCCAAATGGTAACAAAAAATTGTTTTCAGGCCCTTAGCAGTGTTCTTTCTTTTCCATGGTACACTAGATACTCCCAAAAGTGCAGCTTATATGCCTTGAAAAAGGAAATAACTTATTAACCTCCTTGACAATAACAAACAATAACAAAGACCTCCCTATGAAAATGTCCACTTAACAAAATAATAATCATATTCTTTAGTTTCACTCATCCGTAGTTGAAGAAAAGTGAGGTTTTAATATTAATACATTTTCCACCGGTTTCTTCCTTCACCCATGCTGGATATAAATATTCTTTTCAACTTTGAAATATAGTCCAGGTATTATTTTTGTCCTTAAAATATAAATAGTTCTGTTTTCATCCCTGAAAATTAAAAATGTTCTACATTCAGTATCCCTTGAACTATCCCTTGAACCCGTGCTGGGTGTCTTTCCTCCTTTGTGTTGTTATTTGGTGTATACACAGCAGTCTCCTCGTAATCTTGTAGCAGTAGATGGGCCATATCCAGTACCTAGTTTGGGTGAAGCTATTTCCCCTCAAAAGTAAAACGTGTTCCTTGCATTCCATAATGCCCACACCAGCATGCCCTGTATCTCAATTTGATGCACAATGATATGGGTGGACTGAAAGTTTAACAGATTGTTTGATACACATGTTGCTTTAGTCATAAGTCGCTTCCCTTGGTTCAGACAATGAACAAGATAGGCTGGTATAGGTTGGCTCCAAATGGGTTTTTTTTTTTTTTTGTAAATGCAGCTTACCATCTTGCATTGTACATTGGAGTGCCATAAATCTGGTAGTACACAACCAGTACTGGCTTAACACATCTGCAATAAATTGTGAAAGGAAATAAGATTTGATTACCAAAAATAAAAACATCAAGTTTGTAACAAAAGTTTTCCCACGAAGCACCTCGCAATATACTAAACTAAAACACAGCTAGAATCTGAGTCCATAGAGAATGCTTTTAGCCTTTGATAAGACAGTTAAGTCAAAATGAACAATAACCATACAATCTAAAATGTCACCTTACATCTCATAGCTTGTGCATTTCAGCAGCATAGCCACACTTATTGACCTTAATCACTGTACTACAAAAGTTTAATGTATTCCTTCACCAATCTAGAATCAAACTCGCAAAACATAAATTCTTAATTGACCCAACACATTGTTTCCTGTAGAAATTCTACAAACATATAAAACACAAAATCTAGCGATCCCAATTGTTTCCTGTATACATTCACCAATAATAATAAAACTCTCATTTGAACTAACATGATAAAAAGAGATTTACTATTTTAAAGTAAGACCAGTCTAAAATTTCAAAAGCTATAGTAAACATGTAAAACACAAACTATAATTAGTCCTAATAGTTTCCCTATGGAGTTGCATTTTGGCAACATGGAGTTGGGTATTCAATTTGGAATTAGATGGTATTAGGCTTTGTTGTTATATGAAAAGTCATGTATTGAAGCCTAGAATATAATTCCAGATCTCCAGTACCACGGTGCCAAATTCAGAATAATTAAACCTCTAGTCTGTTTGAGAACTTATAAATATTAATAGGCACAAATTATACACATTTTTATCAAACACATAATGTAAATAACAAACCCAGAATCAGAGGTTGATGCCTACTCCCTCCCCTACCTCCAGCTTCACAGTCCGTGTCTCCACAAACCCTCTTTACTCACCCACAGCCCAGAGAAAACTGTTAATGTGTTACCCACCACAAACCCCAAAATCTGCAATTAGAAAAAAAATTAGAGATTTACGCACACAACAAACTCCAAAATCCCCAAAAGAGAAGAAATTACATTTACCCGAAGCTTCATCCATTGGGTGCAAAGATTGATTAAACTGGAGGGGGCTTCCGTCTTGGTGGAGCAGCCGTTGAAAGAGAGAGAGGGAGACTCCAAAATCTCCCTCTCTCTCTTTCAACGGCTGCTCCACCACGACGGGAGACTTGGCACTGGTAGGAAATCTAGAGGATCTGAATTCCTGGTGGAGAAGGATGGAAGCATTAACGTTTAACATTAAGCAACGTCTCATTAGTTTCAAATGGAAAAAATAAAATAAAAAAGAGCCAGGTGTCATGTTTTTATTAGTGAAGCATAAAGTGGACCACAATACATGAGACAGAAGATTTGGACATATCAAAATTGCATTCATCAGTTGTTGAGTTCCAAGGACCCTTTGACAAAACAACCATTTGAAGAGTAGTGTGAGGTTGAAGACTTAGTAGGTGTTTAGACAAGGGATGCGAGAGGTTGATCTGTAAGTCAATTCCTTTAGCAAGTAACCATCCATCCAATAATGTTCCAATGCATCTTCTTCCAGCAAACTCAGGCAGCTTAAAATTGTAAACTTTAGTATCTTGCAAGTCGAAGAAGCTACGTGTTTGGCTTGGTTCATTATTGCTTTGTTCGTTTCTCTCTGCAAGAATATGCCAAGGACAACTACAAGGTAATCGGGGTTTTCTTGAGTTAATTAAGAAGTGATTGCCATTACTTGCATACAACACCAGAAATGATGAGATCATTAACAGAAATCTTAATCAGAGATGTCTAACATTTGTGACTAATGGTTTGAAAAGATACGGCTTATAATTACTATTACATAACTAGAGTTTTATTATGCACGTCATATTATGAAAAGAACACATTGTCCAAGCAGATTACAGTCAAGATAGTACTCAGACTAGAGAAGCCAAGCCAACTGATGATAGCTTGGCTTGCTGACAACATTCTGTTTTACTTCTAAGGAATACTGCCTCCATAACTTTGTTACTCACATTGTAGGAGAGGTTGAAATTTTGTCACTTTAATGGAGAATAACTACTGGAAAAGAAGGCAGGATGTTGGCTTTTAAGGAATACTGTCTTCATAACTTTGTTTTACATTGTAAATGCTGTACAAATTTTATTTGGTAAATCAAAACATCCCCATACATATTTTTGTCTGTGATACAATACAAAATAAACTCCCTTCTGGAGAAAAAAAGTGTCTGCTTACAACAAAAAGAAACCAGTTCTATGTTCTAAATCCAAAGGTGAGGAAGAAAAGCACAAGGCTCTGCTGCAATAATAGGCCCAGAGTGCTTCAAAAACAATTTAAAAACTGTCACGGCAGTCAGTCAGCACTGGAGCTATTTAAAAACAGGGTGGAAAAAAACATGAGCAAAGATTGGTTTTACTCATGTAGCATCCTCCCGTTTCACAGCTAACGAGCAAAAATCAAATTTCAAATTATAAAAATGCTTCCCCCATCAACTTTGGAAAAGAAAAGGGATAAAAAAGAGTCATAAAAATGAAAATGAAAAAAAAAAAAAAAAAAGACAGATGTCTTGCCATCGATGACTTGCAATTAAAAGAGACAAGTGATGATGCAGAACACTCAGATCCACATAGCAAGCTTTTGGTTTCTTTACTTTCAGCTGCTCCTCCTTACAAAAACTATCTTTGGACTAAGAGGAGGCTGAAAAACACCGTGGTTCATCGATGGATTCAAAGCACACTGAGATCCTGACTGAAGCCTTATCTGTAAGTTTGATTCAAACAAAGAACAATCAGAATTCATAGAAGGTAGTGCAGAATGTCCATATGTTGGCAACACCAATTTCTTGGCCAAATAGGAAAGAAACAGAGCAAGGGATAAATAGAAATTTTCAACTTAAAAGAAACAAATCCAATATCAAAAGTTCAGAAACTAACATCAGATTTACTGTCTAATAAGTTTAGAAACTTGTTCATAATTTCAGACTTTCAAAGGAGCAAACATTGACAAATCAAAATTACTGAAAAACTTGAATTTCTAAGGCAGCAGCAATTTGAGAGTTTCTACAAGTACCTTACAGTTTTTTATGGATTAGAAGGATCTAAAAATAAGGAAGAAACTGCACTTTTTAAGCCTTGTAGGTATTCTAAATTCCTGCTGTTGCTCTGAAGTGTGAAGCTCAAGAACCTCAGAAGAGATGCTGAACTGAAGTAATTTAGTGTAATCCTAGGTTCTCTATCTTTTATCCCATAGAAAAGTGGTAAGGCACCAATAAGCCTCTCTATTGAGAGATCTCAGCCATTATCCTATTGTACACTATCTGGTCACCTGTTGTTTCAGAATTTTTAATTCAACTCCCAATCAGTGGTTTAATCACAATCATTATCAGTGGGCAACTTGCTCATCAACAATCCCAGCATACATTCTATTTGTTTATCTTTTCTAGCCATGAGAAACCTTGAATTAGAAAGGGTGACAGCTTATTCTTAATCATGCTAGAAGAGTAAAGGCTGACAAGCACTAGGGTATTGGATATCGGATTTCATTAGTTTCACTATTTCTACTAGTAAAATTAATGATCTTTTCATAGGCCCTTACTCTTGACTTAACAGACTAGGCTTTTGATGTTGATCACTCAACATTGTTTCTACTGTAAATATTTTGGTATAGTTCTTGCATTTAAATTCTAAATTTTTAATCTTTGTCAAGAAGATCTTTAGAGGGGCAACCATCATAAGCATCACAGCCCTAACCCTGTGATCTAGCATCAGCAAATAAGGATCTTCGATCAACTAATTCTACTCTGGTCTTGGCTACTCTGGCTCAAATGTGAAGTTAAAACTTTCCAATTATAATTTCACCCACATAATGCCTTTAAATTAAATTTTGTTGGGAGTTAACAAATTTACTCATTAAATCCTCCATCTCTAGCTGTATGAATATTTGAAAGTTAAGGACTTATTAGAACAGCAAGTTTTACTAAGTCAGAATAATGGTTAAATTATTAAATTCACAATTTCTGAACAACTTAAACTTTTGAGATAAATGGTATTAGGGCAGATGATCTTGAGTTTGAAGCATGTCTCCACTCTACCTCCCACTCAAACTTAAAAATCCACATATTGGGTTCCACTTATTAATGGGAAGTATGGCTTTACATGTGAGGAGAGTGAATTAAGTTCACTATTTCCTAAATGCTTAAACTTTTCATACAGGTGGTAGTTTATCCTAATTAACCATTGAAAATATGCTTGATATAGGAAATTATAAGAAGAAAATGTAACAAATTATAGCACAAACCTCATATTGTTCAAGCAACGATGCAAATAATGTCATAACTCCTTGAATTACAAATTTCTGACCAACACAAGCACGTGTACCAGAACCAAAGGGAAGAAATGCCACATTGTCATTGGGATCATTCAAGACGAACTTGCTTTTGCATGGACTTACAAGTTCTTCAGCAACCCCTGCTAACAATTATTACCAAATATTTGTTATAGTTGGACTGTGTTAACCTTGATGATTTGATGTTATGCTAAAAAATCAAGTCAAAACTGTCACACATTCTTCAACTCACCACCAAGTAGAGACCAGAAGAGAGTGATTTAATGCAAGCTAGATTTAACTTTAAATGATGCTGAAGTAATATATCTATAAAATTTAATGTAAACCATATTCATTAATGAGTTCCTGTGTGAACAACAAGAAGTTACTCAAAACTGAACAAGGAGAGGGATTAAGGTAAACATGTCCCAAATTGAACTATAACTGCCACAAGACATGGAACTAGGCATTTTGGGTCTTGAATGCCAATATTCATAAAATTCTGAAATGAATTTCAGTTGGAAAATAAGATTTATGCAAAAATATTCTTCATTTTGTTTATTTTGATATTGAGCGATAATTATATTGAACCAAAAAAGAATCATCCAAGTACTCCGGAGGTGTACTCAAGAAGCAGTACAATCAATCTTCCAAATTACAATGCTCAAGCATATCTAATGTCCCTGAAATATAGTCCACGTTCTATTTTAATCCCTAAAAATTTAAAATGTCCCCTATTTCATCCACTTTGGTTAAGTTTTACCAGTGTGTCTAAAGGAATGCATACTTTATGGATGAACATAGAACCTAGACTATGTTTCAGGGATGAAAAGAATATAATTTGTGTTCTATTTTTGTCCCTGATATATTGTCCAGGTTCTTTTGTCTCTTCCATTAAACAGGTCAGCAAAAAATTTAATGGAGCAAACAGAAGAATGAATGTAGAACATTTTTAATTTTCAGGGATGAAAACAGAACAATTTATATTTTAAGGACAAAAATAATACCTGGACTATATTTCAAAGTTGAAAAGAATATTTTAACCTAAAATTTATTGCAAGTATGGATAAATTAACATTGGACTTAGGCAGGAGTGAAACCTGTAGGTGATGCATTAAGCACCAAATCAGATCCATTTCCAGACTTTGACAAAAAACGATATGGATTGAATTCACTAGCATCTTTGCCCCAACTAGAATCATCCATCTGTACCAACTGCACAGGCACAACGAGTACTGCTCCAGCTGGTATGGTTACCCCAGTTTTGAGATTGAAGTCTAGATAAATATGAGGAGAAAAATAAGAAACACTTAGTAGTTACGAAAAATAATTAAAAAATAAACAACACTCAACAATCAAATCAGTTACTGTACATAGCTACAGTATTCACAGGGTGTTGTATCTAACAAGCTCTACGTCTGTGCTTTCAAAATATAGGACAGATTTAAAATCCTTTTTTTTTTTTTTTTATTTTTTTTTATAAGTAGTTCAGATTCAAAATCTTGACAAGGTCTGTTGTGAAGTGTACAATATCCTCGTATATTGCATTGCTGACTATGAACATGGTTAAATATCCATCATATGCCCACCCACCCAACCCAAAAAATAAAATCTTTTTAAAAAAGTAAAGATGTATTGATCAACATCAAAGTATATGTTATGTGAATATCCTATTAACATTTGCAATTTTATCTTATCATGGTGTGTATTGTGTATTTTAACGTGCTTTATGCAAGGCTATGTGAACCACCAACTAAAGCTAAATTTTTTGGAAAAACTACAAACTGAAAGTCAATTGTTGCCAATAGTAGAAACAGCAAAGTTCTTTTTCTTTTTTCTTTTTTGTGCATCATGCCAGGTGAAACCATCTGCTATATACTTAGCTGACTTTTATGAACTATTTCATATAATGCCTTACCAGAAAAGAGAACACAAACAAAATTACAGAAAAAACAATTTTTCCTCATTACTATTACCTATCATTAATATAACTTGCTTGACTATTTGCATTGGTCCAAGTGAAGCCACCATTTCTAAAGTATTTACACACATGACCACTTTGAAAATAAATATCCTCCTCTCGTCCAAACATAACATATGCGCTAACATGCACAAATGGACATTTATGGCACTGAAGATAAATTCCCAGAATTTATAAAAAAATAGTTCACTGAGCAAATGTTTTATAATAATCAAGTTTAAAAACAGAATGTTCACTGCATTGCCATTCCTTATCTAGATATTTGTAATTATTATGTATACACAAATTCCACTGAATTCTTCATCTGCTATAATAGGATATAAACATTTGGAAGTTGGATCTAAGATAAACTCTGTGCATTGCAAGAGAGAAGAGGTGCATACAAGCAAAAGAGAGTGCATTTTCTATATGAAGTAAAGCAAAGTCTTACCATTTTTCAAGGAACATCTCTGCAGCAAAGGCCCAGATGACAGAAGACGGGCAGATTCGTAAACAGTTGCTAACAATAAAGGCATCTTATCAACACATTGTTGGTCTTGTTTTATTAACCCTTTCCTAGCAGTAATAATCTCTGAGTAAATCTGCAGAAAAATATGCAAAAAACAGACTGTTGATCTCTGCCTTAATATGCCACCAAAAAACATTGGCAACCGAAAATTTGTCTTTTTAAAAGCAAGGAAAAGCAGAATTAGAATGCCAATTAAATCACACTTTTAATTCTATCCCTGATCAATGGAAGTCATCAAGTTCTTACGTAAAAAAGGTACCCGGTGCACAAAGCTCCCACTTTTGTAGGGTCTAGGAGGGCTCATGTAAGGACCAGTTTCCAAAACATTAGTCAATACAATTGCTATATTTATCTTCCCAATTTTCATTCTTAGCACAACAATTTGTTAAAAGGGGAGGATATGCTGTCAGTTTTCAACATCTATTTCATAGATAATTGATCAAAATTATTTTTTACTATGTGGTTGACCTTGACTAATCTATTCAGGATCCATAACTGACCTCAAAAAATTTGGGACTAGCACTTTGTTATTGTAGACCCTCTAAATAGAACCAAAATATATGTATTATGACATGATATTTGTATCTTAAACATCCCCCCCCCCCCCCCTTACTACCCAACCTCCCTGGTGCAGTCGAGTGCATGTGCATCTCTGCCCAGGCTAAACCATTGGCTAGCACCAGATTCAATCCCAAACTGCCACCGTTCCCCAGCCAAACCCCTGTCATCTTGAATCCCCATACTGCATACTGAGTACTGACTTCAGTACTGTACCAGGAATTAGAAGCACTACATGGATCAATATAATTTTGGTAATTTTAGTTCTATGTGGATATGGACAACATAAATGATTATATGACAACATACTTGAATTTCATCCATGGAGAAAATACTAATACATATAGTAAAGATGGTGAGCTCAAAAGTTCAAACCTATTATAAAAGCTATTTTAGCCTGAAGAGGCTATTGAGAACTACAACCTTAATTTAAAAGTTAAAGCAGAATAGAATTAAGTAGCATTCTTCTTTTCTTATTAGGTAAATAGGGGGGAGGGAGCCACTGGCCCAGTGCCCAAGCACCAAAAGAGGTAATGGAACCACTGGGGTGTCTCTCAAACCCCAGCACTCATATTAATTTTTAAATAGAGAATAAAAGGTGGTACAATAGAAAGAGAGGAGGGAAGGGAGGGGGGGTGTGGGGGGGGGGGAGATAATGCAACTGAAACATCTACCTCCAAACGAGACATGCTAATTTACAACAGCCAATAAGGCAAATATTGACAATACAATCACTTTTAAAGGCAAAAGCAGGAATTATGCAGCAAATACACATCAGAAAGAAAAAGAGCATCATGAACTTAAAATAGAAAGGATATGAAAAAAAAATCTACCTTATCCTGTATTTCCGGATGTGTAACAAGCCTCTCCAATAAATTACCAATCAGACCTGCTGTAGTTAAGCATCCATGGAACATCACCCCCATGATGTTTCCACATGGTTCTTCTCTTGCACTAAGATGACCATTGAGCTCATTTGAAAAAAAGTTATCTGGCCTCTCAACACAAGAACAAGATGGTGTGGCAGATACAGATTCCATTCCCATGTTTGCAGTTTCATTATGAAGGTTTCCATCCCCATGACAAAAGAGCTTGTAATTCTTTCGGCACTGTTGGACGATGTCTTGAGTTAAGCATTTCAACTTTGTGCACAAACGCTGATACCTCCTAAATCCCTGTTTCCAGACTGGAGTAACAGCATATGAGGCCCAAAAGCAAGCATCTTTAGCAATCATCATGAGGAGCTCCTCATAAACGGTTGCCTCAGACCAAACCAAGAATGCATCTCCAAAGAGTGTAGCTCCCAGTAAGGTAAAAGCCATATGTTGAGAAACCATTTTACAATCAATACTGCCTTTATCCATGAGTTTGTGTATTCTGCCCATGATACAGTCCACAACCTTTGTTGGAATCACAGAAGCTCTCTCAATCAATCTCCCATTTAATTCCGTCACCAATGATTCCCTTCTCCTTTGTACCTGCATATGATGGTACAAATAATCATTTGAATTCTTTTGTTCAAAGAAAAATATGTGCAATCACATAATTAAACTAAGAAATAATTAAAAATTGAGAGTAGAGATAAGCTACATCTTTCCGTACTGATCTCGATTTAGATGCTTCAAAAGATCCAACCAGCTTTGGAGTTCTAAAAATGTGGCAATTTCTTCATATTATAACTGAGAAGCCATCTTGATATAGTATATAAACAGTTTTGGCAACTCAAAAGCAATAATGTGATAGACACATATTTAAATCTCCCAAACATATAACAAACCTAGCCATAAAATCATGAGCTAATCATCATTTGTGTCCTAATGACTTAAATCAAATGTATGAAAGGATGCATTGGACATTGCAAGCTTCAATTAACATTTGACTCAAAACTTCTTGTTACAAACTTTTGAGACCACAGAATCACTTTTAATGTGATAGAAGACTACTGGGGATCTGGTATAAAGCAACTAAAGTTAGTAATGACAAAGTATTAAATATATTAATGGGTGGTGTCGACAGAGAATCAGTTCATCTTCTTCCAAATATTAGATAAAACGTACAAAAGAATAATTACAGATAGTGAAAAGAAAAGATATCAAAGTGCAAAAGTATATTTTCAAAATAAAGCAACCACTAACAAGAAAGTATAAACGTGGGCCAGGGGGAAAGAGGGGTGGGAATAAAGCCAAAACATGGTATTCAGAAACTTCATTATATTCTCATTTAAGAGAGTTACTGAAACATAGAACCTACACTCCCTTTTGCACCTCATTGAAGGCTACAACAACCAATATGCAACCAAAATTCTAAGGAATCAGTGAGAAGCTTGTATAACGAATATACGTGGTTGTTGCAAGACAATTCTCATCATTTTTCTCCCATTGCAGAATTCTTACTTTATAATTGAAATAATATGCTACAACTCAGCAACAAAATAAAAGACAAAATTTACATGCAGGAGTGCATTATCAATATGTTATGATAAGGCGCTAAACACTCTCATTGGCACAAGAGTCCAAATTCATTTCTGAACTCCTGAATTTCAACCAGCTTCTTTGTCAAGCAGCATAATATGCTATAACACCACAGCAGAAGATAAGTAAATAAAATAAGCTAGAAACTATTCCAGCTTAATATTCCCTTATACTTAACTAATTCATCAAAATTTCATGAACATTGCACAGTAACTCCCAAGTAGAAAACAACATTCAAAACTTATTAATAGTACTAACTTCCAATATCTCACACACATTGTCTTCCCCAGTTTAACTCAACAGAACATACCTCTACAACTTCAAAAGTAGGCACAACAAAGTACATGTGGGAAAGAAGAAAGGAAAAATGAAAACCCAAGTTCATACCTTGTCAAAAGATGAAGCAAAGAGGCTCGATGGTCCAAATGCCAAACGGAATGCCCTCCCTGTCAAAGGCAATTTATCCTCAGCCTTTATAAGCATCTCTTTGATAAGTGCTGGATCCTTTACTGACACCAAAAGTTGGGTAGGACCCAACCACAGCTTGACAACTGATCCATACTTCTTGTGTGAAACCGATAAAACATCTGAAAGCCAACGGACAAGTAACATTAAAACATTCATGAAGGAACACACACCCAAAAAAAAAGTATAAACTAATTCCAAAATCCTCCTATACAAGAAACATGTTATCATGAGATTAAAAAAAATGGATTTCATCATTAACTCAAATGATCTACAGGTAGTTTTATTATCAAATGACAAAGATTACAATATTAAACAAAGAAAGCAACCCAAAGTTCATCCAAAGAGCAAAAGTTTGCTATGATATTTTAAGCAGCAAAGCAAAGGGTTTAACATTGCTTTATTGTTTCAATAGTCGTGAAGATGATGATGATGATAGTGGGCATGGTACAAAAAAACAGCAACTAATTAGACCGGCTACTCTGGTGATATCAAAATTGATCAATATATTTACTTTTCCATGTTGAATACCTTATCTTTGTTCCAATGCTGAGAAATATATATGAGAAAATGTGTCAGCTTTTAATGTTTTTTAGCCAATGGATAATAAAACTTCTTTTCTTACTTGACCTTACTTATTTCAAACATGTTAAGAGATATCAAGGCTCAATCCTAATCAAGCCCCAAGTCCATAATCCTAGTCCAGGTTTTGAGGCTGAACAACGTTAATTCCACGCGTGCTTCTGCTCTCTCTCTTTCTCTCTCTAATCTCTCACTCGCACACCCGACAATACTTCTAACAAAAAGGTTATCCTATTGACTTATCATTATCATCATCATCATCATCAACAACCAATTTCTCTTCCAAATTCTACCAAAGCTATTTATATTTGAAAATTCAAAATACCCAACAAGTGATTTCCAGAAGCTTCTAAATGCACCCAACAAACAAATTGAAATTCCACATGCTCAAAGACGGATCAGACAAAAAAAAAAGCATCATACACAAAAAACCCATTATCTGATTGGTTCCCACGAAAATTCATGAACACAATTGGAATAAAAACTTTGACCTCCAAACTTTTTTCACTAATCAAACCCATAATAAAAATATAAATAAAAACAACATACAAATCAACCACCTGACTCGTAGAGTTAAACAACAAGAAACCCATTTTCTCAATCTATAAATTTCTACTTGAATTAATATTTTTTTATTTAATTAACAAAAAAAAAAAAAAACACAATCATCATAATTTAAAATTTCCAAATCTGGGTTTCTTTTCTTTTCTTTTTTTAGATACGAAACAGAAAGATAAGAAATTCGAAATTTAGTTTCCCGGGAAAAAAAAAATGGAAAAACTGACCGGTGAGATTTTCGCGGGAAATGAGGTTGGAGTGGCCGTAAAAGGAAGAGCAAAGAGGACCAGGGATTTTCCTAGCCTGAGCCCAGAGCTTGAAGAGCTTAGCGACTTTTCTGAGGAGGAGAGCAGTGATGGCGATGAGTGAAATCCAGAGAAAAGCATTGAGTTCCCGGGTAGCAACGTCTCTGAGCAATTCCTGGGAATTGCAATTCGAAGAACAAGAAGAAGAAGAGTGGCGTAGAAAGGCGAGGAAAGTGGTGGTTGGAGTAACTGGTTCGCATGATTTCATTTTCTCATCGGAATGTAGAGAGAGAAAGAAGAGAAGAGAGAGAGAGAGAGAGAGCTGTGGAGCTTTTGTTGGTTTTTGACTTTTTGGTCTCACAGTTTTAAAAAGATCTGTGCAGTGAGACAGAGTGGCTGGGAACTGTGTTCTGTCCAAATCCATTCTGTGTGGCAGGTAAACTTTTGTCCTTGTCAACATTTTTTTTTTTTTTTTTTTTGAGTAAGTGGAGTATAGATCAAAATTCTATTTTTCAACACAGTCCAATTAGTTGATCTGGTAAAAAAAAATTTACGTCGACCAATTAACTGAATCGGTCATTATAACATTAAGGGTTGACTTAATGGTTTTTAAGGTCTGATGAGATTACGGATTTGAAACTTTTTGCCAAGAGATTCCTTCCTAATAACTCAATGTGTGTGATCTTGGTATCTGCTCAAGAATTGTTTATTTTCAGTAACGTATTTGCATAATATTATTTTAAACTAAATTATTAGTCAAAAGTTTTGTAATTTAGCATTTTGAGGCTACCCCAAAGAATTCCTCCCTAATAACTCGGTGTGTGTGAGATGAAAGGACTACACATGCCTAAGAAATTAGTAAGATACTTGAAGAGGTTTGGATAAACTTGTTTGTCAAATAGAAAAAACGAGTCATTATAATTTTTTTGGTGTATGTATACAAATTACTTATTTTTATTAACTACTTTACATAATATTATTTTAAGTTAAATATTAGTCGAAAGTCTTGTAGTTCAAATAAAGTATATATAATGTGTTCTTAAACAAATTTATCAATAAATATACCACTTTGTTGTCCAAAAAATAATATTAATAATACCATTTTGTTATCTTTTTTAGATATGTAAATAGCGGGGAGGGGAAAGTGGGGTACCAGTGTACCACTTTGTTATCTTTTGTGTCACATTATATGTGATCATTGGATGATTCATAATAAATTATATAAACTCTATAACACAACTAGCAGTCTATTTTGACTAATGTTTATGTTGGTAATGTTTGTATAATTTTTATCACACACCATTAATTCTATGACAATGATGTATCAACAAAAATCTATGATAATGAAATTTATATTATTATTATTATTATCATTATTATTATTATTATTATTGGGAAAATGATAGACTGGTTTCTACTGATAAAAATAAACAAATAAATAAAAATAAAAACCTTTTGAGCATGAGAGGATCTCGCGAAGAGGTAGCTATAGGAGTTTAATATTTTAATATAACAATATGAAATAAAAGTAAAGGGATGATTAATGATTATAGTCCAGAAGCAAATATTCGTGCTTTATATTATATTTTATCACTTTATCTGGTACAAGGATACATTGTAGACAACATGAGTATAATGAAAATTTTGAAGGTTCTATAGAATTTATATAATAATTTTAAAAACTTTTATTGTTTAATTGTGTATATTTTCTCTCCAAAAGAAAATTATTTTTAGAGTGAGAAATTAATGTATTATATTAGATTAATAACGATGGCAGTAACATATAGGTGATTATGGTAGAATAATTTCATAGTAATTGTAAAAATAATAGTAATAATGGTTCATATAAGAACAATAATAATATTTGTAACTTAAAAGCATAAGAATTTTATAACTCAATTAGTACATCAAAATATGTCCAATTGAGACATCATAATAAGAGGTGGGGGTTGTATTAACAATCATGATTTTTAAAACTGCATTGAATCGGCTAATTCAATTGAGAATCGGATCCTAAACCGATTCAATAAAAACAGTCAAAATTGGGAATCATGCCCTTTTTTTGATTCTTTAACCATTCCAATTTTTTAAATTATGTTGACAATAGTAGTAGTGCTATGAGGATGGTAATAGTAGTAAAATTTAAAAAAGGTTATCCCCTCATTAAATTTGCAAGCTTGAAAACATTTTTTCTTTTTTGGATAAGGAAAACATAATTTCTTAAATAACTATTTTGCTAATTCAAAAAATAATCAATATAAAATCATGATTAGTTTATTACTTAAGTACAACCTCACCTCAAAATCCATTACAAAAAAAAAGGCTTAGAAATAAATATAATAGTTTCTTCCCTAAAATTAGATGTATGTACTTAACCATCTTATTAGCTAGGTTCAAATGATAGGATTAAAAACTCTTCATTATATATGAAAATATACCAAAAAAACAAAAACAAAGAAAATTCAAAAATGGAATATTCCTTTTTCATATAATAGTGGAGGAAACATAACTTAATTGCAAAGGTGGTACAAGTACAAACGTTTAATACATTTGTTGGCATAAAAAATGTGCATGACAAGTCAAGATCACAATCCAATCTTATACTTGTGATTGGTTGTTGGCTTTAGAAGACAAAGCACGGACGTATGATTTATGTGATCTGTAAAGTGACTCTTTGTTGCCACTTACCACTTGCCCTTTGAACTATTGACTTTCGTCCCCACAGTTTGTTCGTTTCTCTTCTCTGCCACATGATTCTCTAATAATGTTACCACTTGCCCTTTTGGACTTTTGACTTTCATCCCCACAGTTTGTTCGTTTCTCTTATCTGCCACATGATTCTCTAATAATGACGCTACTATGGTAGATAAGGCTGTGTGGCTAGAGATTTCCTCTCCTTGATCAAATGAGAGACTTACACGTTACACACATCTTATTATACACATATTTATAGGCGCCCACACGAAAATTGCATAAAAATTGTGACTTAAAGTTATGATTTTTCACATTTTTAGTATAATTTTTTTGTGTATCGATGCATGCAACAAGTAGTATATGATAAACACTATAACAAATAATGTTGAGTTGTCAGCTTTCCTTTACTAGGGGAAAAAAACGAGGAAAACGCATGTTACACACACCTTATTAGAAGTTATGGCAAAGAAAGTGATAATCGTGTAGATTCGTTTCCATGGTTTGATCATTACTAATAAAACACGGTGTGTTTGAATTCTAATTACTATTAAACGAGAAAAAGGGACCTCCCTAATCCCTCTTAAGTATATGTAAATGTGTGTACAACAAACAGTAAGTAATAAATACTAGTCTTTGTGTATGTCTTACGCACATTCATGGTGTATATACTTTTTCAAAGGAGGGCTATCAAGAATAATGAAATAATTGATGAGGTAGGATGGGCAGGAGGTTAAGAAATGGACTACGTATGGACAATAACTACAGTCGGCGGCTACGTGTCGGCACCTACATATTAGCTTCTAAAACTGTTTTTTTTTTTTTTTTTTGAAGTTTATCTTTTTGGCTCGCATTAAACTAACTAACAATAAAATATATATATATAAAAACTTTATATTTCGTTTGTAATAACTAATAAATAATCTACCAAAAACGCAAGAATGTCAAATTAATTATAGTAAAATTTCTTGTACTTTAACTAGTTAATACATTTTGGTATTTTCAAAACAATTACGCTTTAAATTACCTCTTTCTTGTTGTAATGGTCAAATTATTCAAAAAAAAAATCATTATTAAATTTTCTTTATGTAATTCAAATATTACTACCTTCAACTCGGTTGATTGAGAATAATTTATTCTCTATGTTGTACACTCTTTCTTCATTCAAGAAATGTATAGTTGATTTTGAATTGAAATAATAAAGTAATGTACATGAGAGGTATGTATAAAAATTACTTAAAAATAGTAATGTATGCTAGACTTTTTGGGTAGTTTATTTATTGCTCAAAAATGAAAATGAATAGTTGACCCATATCCATGAGGAAATTATTCGATCAATATAATGTATCACGCCTTCCTCTTGTATAAATGTGGATAATAATTATTTTATGCCATTTTGTTGTGAATGATTTTTTTTTGCGTTTAGATATATTTTCTATTACATTTATTTAATAGAGTCTCATTGAGAGCATAATTTAAAACGATTTAAAAAGTGTATAGTTTTATTTTTTTTAATTTATTGGATTTAAATTAAAAACCACCTCAAATTTTAGAAGAATTGTTTTAATAAATGGAATGTGGACATTTGATGTAAACATGACTCCTATGAATCAACGTTTATGATATGGCTCCAATGTACGGTTTTGTTAACAATTCACGTCATGAGCCACAATGTACGGTTTTGTTAACAATTGTCATCAAATGTTTGATATCCCCCAATTTTGTTACATTTTCAAATACCACAAAATTACATAATTGGTAAGTATGATTGAATGGTGAGAAATTTGTTATTTGTAAAATTTGTGATTTTTTGGTATACATACTTGTTTATATTAAAGGTGTACACAGTTCGAGTTTATGTGAATTTCTATTCCACCCATCACATGATCCAAAGATTTTAGTTTCAGAAAGTGCTCACTTATCATTGACCATTGACTTTTGGATGTTTGGTTGATTAGTATCTTTTGATGAGTAGTCGAATCTAATCGATTTTAGGGATGTGATGTAGTGGCAATGAAGAGTGGAATTTTGATGTGTGGACGGATTTAATCGGTTTTAGGGATGTTATGCGGTTGCAATGAGTAGTGAATCTTATGGCCTGTTTGGATGTTTAAAAAATGAGGGGAGTAGAGTAGAGGGAGGGAGAGTAATCCAATTACCTTGTTTGGAAGTTTTTTAAGGAATGAGTGGGAGGGTTTTGGGGGGGTTTCAACTCCCTCTAACCTCTCATTTTTAATTCCCCAAATTGGAGAGATTTGGAGGGAGAGTAGAATAGATAAATTATTGTCCAAGTAAATTCCCTAATTTATCATTTCTAAATTAATCATAAACCAATTTTGTAAGTCCATTTTCAAATATGGGTAAATTTGTCTATTTTAATTATTTCCTCTCATCTCCATCCTAATTTTTAAAACATCCAAACAAGGGGAAGGGCTAATTACTCCCTTCCCCCTTACTAATTTTAAAAGCATCCAAACAAGGTGGAGGGGAATCATTCCCCTCTACTCTCCTCCCCAATACTCCCCTCCCTCTCTAAACTTCCAAACAGACCATTAAGGAAGAATGGAGGTTTTTATACATTAATCAAACTTTATGGAGATCTTTAGATTTTTGTTCCCATTTTTATAGTTGGCACGATTTTTGTTCCCATTTTCATAAGAGAAATTAGTGGCGGCGCCACGTTCAGGTCAAGGTGGTCTATATATATATATAATAATTTAAAATTTTTTATTTATCTACCCTTAAAAAAAAATTAGGAACACCCTCAAAATTTTTTTATGCCAATAAAATTAAATTTTGGTGGATTATTTGTTCTACTTTAAAGCAAAAAGAAAAAGCTCAAAAAAAATTGTAATAGAAAAAAAAAAATTTGTAACAGTGTAAGCCCACCCAGGGAAAAAAAAGTCTAACATCAATCCTAAACAAAACCAACCCCAACCAGACTTTTTAATCAAAATAATTATTAAGTAAATAGTCAACTAACCCAACCCAAATAGATTCTCCAAAAAAAAAAAAAAACCAACCAAAACCCAATATGCTCCGCTGATTCATCATTCATCAAATGGTAAAGCAAAAATTAAAATAAGAAACCTAACCTAAAGAAAAAAACCTCATCAACGAAACAACTAATGGACCAAGCACTGAAGCACATCGGCGCGACGACGCCTCCACTTGAAACTTGAGCAACAAAGCACATCAGTCACCGTATCAGACCTCAAACCCGAGCAACAGAGAACATTAGGCATCGGAGATCAGAGATCGGTCTGATTGGATCAGAGCTTGCGACGCTTCGACTTGGCCTCAAGTCCTTCCTCGCCTTGACATGCTACTGCGGCCCGCAGCGCCGCCCTTCAGGCTTCCCTCAAGGTATTTAAGTTCTCTTTTTCTCTCTTACATCTTTGGGTTTACTATGGAGTGTGGACTATGGTCTGAGAGAGAGAGAGAGCTCTTTCTCTTTGAACTGAAATGAGAGTATGAGACTCTCTCTCTCTCTATATCTGATTCTCTCTCTTTCTCTTTGAACTGTAATTGGCTTGGCTTTACAGCTAAGAGCTTTATTTTATAACTTTACAATTATTTGCCCCTGTTTTGACTTTATCCGTTGGTGAGTTTGTCTTTAGTGTATTATGATTTGTGAATTTATCTAATTGGCTCCTCTTGTGACTCTTGTCTATTGAATGGGGGGTGGACGGGGCCATAGGGTCGTGTGGGGTGGGATATTTGAATTGGGGAAGTAAAGGCATGTAGAGGCAGGCACCAATACATTATAAAAGACAAAATTAAATTATGTTAGACACTAGGTAGTGGGTTGAGTCGTGGATAATGCACATGGGATGTGTGCTAGTGTGTGCTAATGCATAGTGGGGTGTGTGCTAAATTGCTAGTAGTTAGTAAAAAAATAAAATAAAGCAACTAAATAACAATAATTAATAATCTAATTAACCAATACATTATAAAAGACAAACAAATTAAATTATGTTAGGCTAAACAACAATTAATAATTTTATAATTAATGAAATAACAATGCAACAAATTATAGTTTATGCTTCTTAAAAAACACCCTGAGAAAAATTCATGGAGCCGCCATTGAGAGAAATGATATGTTTACAATAAATCCTAAGTGTAAAGTTATTATTGGGGCAAAAAAATAATCTTAGTGTTGGGTTCAAATTTGAACCAATAAGAACTAACCACCTATGATTTGTTGTGAAAATGTTGTAAAAATATTGTAGATGTAGCACCTTTCTTTTTATAATTGGCATGATCTCCACTCCTCTTTTGAGTTTTCCATTGAAATTCAATGTGGGAAATTCAAAACTTGTCTAGATGGGAATCTATATATCTATATTAATAGACAAAGCTCGGAAAAAGTTCAATTAGAATTTGAAATTAGAATCCAATTTTTCGCCATGTGTCTAAATTTATGTGGGAACTACATCATAATGAACCACTTAAGTTTGTGTCATATGTCCACATAAGCTTTTTAATCTTTGTGCCAAGTGAGTTAATGAGTGCAAAATACTAAAAATATAATATTAATGAATTATTAAAAAAAAAAAAAAAAAAACAACAACAACAACAATCACATATACTTAATAAAAATCACCACATGTTCTATCTTATAAAAAAAAAAATGATCATAAGTAGTATAAATTTAGGTATGAATTTAATTATGTGACTAATTACGTTTACTTATATATATATATATATATATAATTTGACTAATTATTTGTATTTTAATGATAAAATTTGTGTTTAATTTTAAATGTATCCATACGTATGCATGTGTTATATGCTATTTAAAAATAATAATAATTTGACTAATTATTTATATTTTTATAATAAAAATTGTGTTTAATTTTAAATGTATCCATGTGTTTGCACGTGTTACATGCTAATGTGTTATAAGAATTATTCTACCATGTTTTAATTTGCCATTGACTACCATAGGCTTTGAAACTAGTTAAAACTTAAAACTCATTGGGTTTATTTGAGTTAGTGAACATGATAGTTTTTGTGGGTGTATGGACAAATATTCTTCTTATCTATATCACTAAATATTTGTTTTTAATAAAAATTTAACAGTTAAAATAGCTTTAAGGAGGAAATTCGTATGATACTATCTTAATTCTTAATGATTAATTATTCGAGTTTAAGGTTTTTGGATTGGAATTTTAGTCAATCCATTGTTAACCAAAGAAAAATAAAAATCCCTTGAGGTTATGGAAATGCCAAAATCTCTCTCCTATTTTTATTACAACACTTAGATACATAAAATTCCTATGTTATTTTTCAAGATAGTCAAAGACAAAAAACAACATTAGTAAAAGTAGTAAAAATAGACATGTCAATTAAAAAAGTAATAAAGAGTATAACTTTAAATAAAATAGAATGGAGAAAAAGAATACATGTAACCAACTTTAATTGTTCAGTTAAGAATTCATGGTCAATTAAAAAAAATTTAGAACTAAACTTTTGTTGTTGTTGTTCGTGACACTTTAATCCTTTGCAATCTTGATTTATATATGTTTTATTAACAAATTAGTAAAAATACATCATTTTCAAATTAGATTATTGCACAATATAACTTTATAATATTAATTGTTAATAATTAAATTGGTCATATCATAAAAAATTTAAAAATAAAATAAAAAACAATATTAAATAACATTAATTAAGGAACTACGTGTTGTTTTTTAAAATAAGAAAGAATTTTGAATTTTTTCACAAATCTTTTATAAATGTAGAAAATAAAACAACAATATTTTTCACAATTTTAAAAATTGAAATGGTCCAATCGGTTCAAAATGAAATTAGACTTGAAACTAACTCAGTCAAAGTTGAATAAATTGACAAAAATAAAGGTAAAATTTGAGAATTAGTCATTTTTTCGGTTTTCTAACCATTTTGGTTTTTAAAATCATGATTTATTTTTTATTTATTAATTAATTAATTTATTTCTGTGAAAGAGTTTTTTTTTTTAAAGGATAAAAATTCAAAAGTAAGAAAAGTTGGCGCCAAAAACAAAACAAATCAAAAACCCGTACATTCCCCTTTCCAAAAGGGAGAATAATAGTAATTGACGCTTACCATATATATATACATGCCTCTGCGGATCTTCTCTTTTTCTCGTAACGCTCGCTTCTTCTTCTTCAGTTCTTCCTCCTAGGGCTTCGCGCTCTCTCTCTCTCTCTCTCTCTTCTGCAAGCTCTTGTGGAAAATGACCACTATGCCCCCCACTCTCTCTCCTTCTCGCACCACTTGCGCTTCTCTCCTCCACGAATTGCAGGTTCTCTCTCTCTCCTCGCTTACTGTTTCATAGTTACTGTGAGTTTTTCCGTTTACGTTGCGTTTGGTTGCTGAGAAAATTGGAACTGAAAGCGAACCGTTTCTTAATTCTTATGTGTGAAAATCTTTTTTTTTTTTTGGTAATGCTAAGAAAATGAGAAACTTAGTTGAACTAATAGTCAGTGTGATTTCACTTCTTTAGGGTATGAAAATCAGAAATGGAAAAAAAAAAAATAAACCATTTTTTTTTAGTATAATTTATCGGTTTTTTCGTTGTTGTTTGGATTCGATTTCTCTGTAATTTTGACTTTTAATTTGACCGAGAATTTTGTACTTAACTTTGTTTAATTGCAAAGAATTGGACTTTCTTTTCATTAGAAGTTCAATTGTTTTTTCTCTTAAAAAAATCAATTCTTTAATGTTCATACCTTGCCTGTACTAACAAATTCAAGTACAAGGTATGGATGGCAATCAATTTGAGGAGTTGAAATCTGGGGCATCCACAGAATTTCATGAAGGGCACTATTAAGCTATTATGGATGGACAATTCATTTGGAATGCTGTATATGTGTCGTATCCGTGTTGTAATGGTGTACTATCTACCGTATCATGTTATAATTTTTCAAAAATTGCTCGTGTCGCCATATTGTACCTGTATTCATGTCCGTGTCCGTGCATCCTAGCTATAATGGAAACACTGGTGTTATGCTTGTTCTTATACTTGTTATGTTCACTGAGTGTTATAGTAATTTACTTTTTGAAAAAAAAAAAAAGAATATTCATTTTTGGTGGTTTTTGGGGGTATGGGGTTGGAGTCTGGGAAGCACAGATATTTCATTTAGGTGCTGTACTGGTGTCGTACATGCTGTCTTGTTATAATTTTACAAAAATGGCTCATATTTCCGTGTTGTACCCATACCTGTGTCCATGTCTACACTTCCTAGGTTGGAGTGTTAGTTAACTAGCTTTAGTAATACAATGAGCTAGATTTACGCTAATCTGTGTCATTTTGATTCATGTGTAGTCTTTTTACATATGGTTCTTTGTTGTCATGTAGATAATGTGGGATGAAATTGGAGAGATTTCATGAAGGGCACCACTAACCACTTACTGGGATTGTATTAGTTTAGTTCTCTGAGTGTGAAATATTGTAATTTTTTTTTTTGGATTAAATTAGTCTTTTTTTTGGGGGGGGGGGGGGGGGTGGGGCTTGTAGGTTTGGTTAAATAGCTTACTAGTACAATGATTTAAATTTGCGCTAATCAGGGTCATTTTGCTTCACGGGTAGTCTTTTACGTATGTTATTTATTTTATTTTATTTTTTTGTTGTTGTCATATAGATAATATGGAATGAAATTGGGGAGAGTGACAGTGAAAGGGATAAGATGCTTCTGCAACTTGAGCAAGAGTGCCTTGACATTTACCGAAAGAAGGTTGAAAAAACAAGAAAGTACAAGGCTGACTTGCATCAGTCATTGGTTGAGTCTGAAGCTGAAATTGCCAATATTGTCTCTGCCCTTGGGGAACATGCCTCCTTTTCACGGGTTTGCTACTTCTTTTACATGATTAATTTCTTGTTGCTCCTAAAGTCCTATTGTTGTACAGAATATGCATTTCTCTATTGTGTTTTCATTTCCTGACAATGGCCTTACTATTTGCTGCACGTATTCTATATGACCTTTCTATATATATCTTTGCTCTATAATACTTATTCTTGCATGTTATTTGTTGAGTTGGTCCTTTTTGAACTGTTTGGAAAGGGAAGGGGCACTCTTAAGGAGCAAATATCTGCCATAAAACCAACTTTGGAGGAGTTAAGGTCAAAGAAGCAAGAAAGAATCAAGGAATTTTCAGAAATCCAGTCACAGATTGTTCATATCTGTGCTGAAATATCAGGACATGGTCAATCTAACAATTCTTCTGATCCACAAGTTAACGAACGTGATCTCACAGTGAAGAAGTTGGGGGAGCTTAAGTCACACCTTCAGGAACTTCAGAACGAAAAGGTACCTTTGATAGTAGTGATTTGGAGTTTGAAGTTGTATTATGAAGTAATTGAACATCCCATTTCACTTGTGTTTATCTCACCTTTTATTTAATTTGCAGATTTTCCGATTACAAAAGGTCAATAGCCATGTTAATACTGTCTGGGAGCTAGCAGTTGTGATGTCAATTGATTTTTCTAAGACAGTTAATGAAGTGCACCCAAGTTTGAGTGATCCCTCAGGTCATCAATCAAAGAACATCAGCAATGATACCCTTGCTAGATTAACGGGTGTGATCCACTCACTAAAGCAGGAGAAACAACAAAGGCTACAAAAGGTGACCTAACAATGGATCTCACTCTCTGTCTATCTATCAATATATGTTTGAGTGAGTGTAATATGTGCATGTATATATGTGGGTGCTTCCATGTGTGAATGTGCTTGTGTTTATTGTGTGTGAAGCAAGCATATAAATTTGATCTAGATTTATTTGGTATATAACATTTAGGCATTTTTTAATTCAGTTCATGTTTGTAAGAGATTGGGTAAGCAAGAGATGTTAATAACGGGTCTTAGTGAGAAGAGATATTATTCCTAGCAAGAAGCAGCCAACAGCTTTGAACCAAATGACATCTCCTTCACCTATAAACAAGGGGTGAGATGTGAAGGGGCGAGGTCATGGCTTCAGTGAGTTGTGCTTACTTATCAAGAAAAACAAAATGTATCATTTTTTTGGGGGGGGTGGGGTTGACATGGGAAATGCCAAAGAGGTTTGAAATCCCTCTCCTTCCCCATTCCCTAGGTGATGTGGAGTCAATGAGGTCTTTGTGATTTAAGGAGGCTTCTATACTATAGCTGCAATACCATCTATACTTTATGGTATGACTTGCTAGAATGATTTGAAGTAGATGAGCTGCAAGCAAAAAACTTAAAAAAGAAAAGCATGTGTCCTTGTGGTATAAAAGGCTTGTAGCAATGACAGACAAGAAGTGAAACATTGATTCTACTTGTATTTGTGATTTGGTTCAAGTGAAGCTGCTATAAGATGGAACATATGTTGAATGTGGTGGTCAGTACAGACCTGATGGTGAATGATTTAATTTACAAAATGAGTCTAGATAAAGTAGACTGGTGAAATTCATCCTTGAAAAAAAGAGAGGGGCAAATAGGCTATGTGGAGCCAGCCCTAAAAAGTTAGCCTAAAATTCTATTAAGTTGAATTGAGAGTGACATTATGAGATGTGTCAAAAGATTTACTTTTGCGTGTGTAAGATTTATTTTGTGATTTTTATTAATTGCATTTCATTTTCGAAAGTATATTGCATGATCAGAACTACTGTTCTCTCTCTCTCTTCCCCCTTGATAATATGCTTAGGGCTTGAGTCCTGTGCCATTATAAGGGTCTTGCATATTTCATGCTGTGATGTATTATATTCAGAAGTTTACTCAAAAGTTCTTTCTCTTAATAATATTGTTTTATTGTAGTTGAAAGATCTTGGGAGGACACTGACTGATCTATGGAATCTCATGGACACACCAGTTGATGAGCAAAAACGATTTGGACATGTGATTAGCGTAATTTCTTCCTCAGTTGATGAGGTGTCAAGGCAAGGATGCCTTGCTCTGGATGTCATTGAACAGGTGATGCTTAGTGTCTTTACTTTTCTTAGAATATTTCAGAGGACACTATGTTTTAGTTTTAATGATGTTATATCTGATTCAGACTGAGATAGAAGTTGCGCAATTGAATGTCCTGAAATCTGGAAAGATGAAGGAGTTGGTGTTTAAGAGGCAAAATGAGCTGGAAGAGATCTACAGAGGGGTTCATATGGATGTAGATAGTGATGCAGCACGACAGATTCTCACCAACCTGATAGATTCTGGTTCACCCAACTGTCCTTTTCCTTTTTATAATATTTCTAGGTTTAAAACTATGTTTGCATGTTAGAGTCCTATTATATAGCCTTTTCTGTTCTAATTTTTGATGCTCTTGCTTATACATTGTATTCCATCTTTCTACAAACGTGTGCTTTGCTTTTTCTTAAATATTAGATTCCTTTTAGATTGTTGTATTGATTTTGTCAATGAGCTCTAGCTCACAAGGCATCTTATCTTTCTTTAAAAACAAGGTGGTGGGTGAGGTCGATGGTTCAAGACCCATTGGGTGCATGTGTAATTATTAATAAAAAAATGTCGTATTAGTTTTTGTTCTATATTTGTTTTGGAGCTAGAATAGATTCTGTACCATTTTTCATACATGCTTTTGTTCTTGCCTTTTGGGCTTCTTACGAAACTCTTTTTTAATTTTATTTCAAAGTTTCATGCCTCTGAATTCTGTCTTTGATAAATATAAGTTTCCTAATTTGCAATCACTATTATGTGTGAGGCAGAGATTTTTTTATATTTATATTTGCTTTTTAATGGTTAGGTTATCCAAATTTAGAAAAAAAGATATGAATGAAGAGGAATAACCAATCATTTTGTTTTCAATGTCTTATTTCATCTTACTTTTATTACATTTGATGTTAAAGAATGTTTATTTCTTTCATCCATGCATTTAGACTGTGTTTGAGGACCCTTTTTCCTTACACTTACGTCAGCTGTTAAATAGCAAGTTTAGTGAGATAGAAACTGTTCTAGAATGGCTGTGATTGTTGTGCTTTCACATGCCTGCACAGGCAATGAGGATCTGTCGGATCTTCTTTCAAGTATGGATGATCAGATTGTAAAAGCCAAAGAGCAAGCTGTAAGCAGGAAGGATATATTGGACAAGGTAGAGAAATGGAGATACGCAACTGACGAGGAGAATTGGCTTGAAGAATATGAAAGGGTAAAAATTTCTGGAAATTTAGTAGTTTTATAAAATGCCAATTCTCTTTTCTCATGGGTAATGATGATATCTTACTTATGCTAGTTAAAGGCATTGCCTAGGTTCCATTAAGGTGCCTCTAAGGCTCTGAGGTGAGATGTCTTTATTAAGGTTCTTGCCTTTAGAGCCTAGGCGAGCAAGACAAGCGCCTTAAATAAATAGTGGAAATTATGTAATTTGTAGAAAAAGATGGAATATGTACTTTCAATGAAGTTAGTTAGGATGAGCTGGCCCTCACAAACCCTTTAAACTCATATAAAAAGGTCATTCCTGGTGCACTAAGCTCCCAATATCTGCCTCTTGACTCTTTCATCTTTTTCTTTTTTTCCTTTCTCTCCCTTTTGTCTCCTTATTTCCTCATAAATTTGGAACTTTTTTAAAAAAAATTTAAAGTTCTAGGCAAATCCCCTCTCATCAATTAGGAGAGGGGATTGGTAATTTGCTAAGTCATGAATTCTAGGCAAATCCATCACCTTGTGAGGCAGATATAAGTTTCCAAGGTTGGTAGTCTCTTACAACTATATGCAGGTAATGTACTTGTAATATTGGGAAGCAGATGGCAAACATTGTCCCATCAGAAACCCAACGGATTGCACTTAGCATTCTTGAGGGTTTGGATATATAGGTTAGGGTTCATGTTGGTTATGAGAATGCTAGTTAGCGACAGATTAAATCCAGGAACCATTTGGCTCTCTCTCAAGTTCGTGCTGATACATGATGTTATCTAAGTAAATTGATAAAAGAAGTGAGATGTATGTACAGTTTTAAAGTGCGTGGAAACCATCTCATCCACTACTGTTGATTTATCATTTATGTCAATTTTACTTATTCCTTTTCATTGTACAGGATGAAAATCGGTATAGTGCTGGAAGAGGAGCACACAAAAATCTGAAACGTGCTGAGAAAGCACGCAATTTGGTTGGCAAAATACCAGGTGAGCTTGTAATTATTATTAATATCTGTAATTAGGTTACATATTGTTGTAATTACTTTTAGATTATCATGTCTTCAATGGTCAATGTAAAGAAGAATTTACATTCACTCTAATGCACAGAAGCAAACTTAAAAACAAATTTTTTCACTCAAAATTTTCAAAATGCTTATCCTATTTTAAGGGATTAAAGTTGAGTTTGAAGTTGACTGTTATAAATGTCTTTTGTTGAAATTGAGAATCAGTACATCTTCACCTTTAGATCTATATTTTTTATTGATTAGATGAATTTTATAGTTTATATCTGCATTTTTTTTTCTTCTTTTTCTTTTTGGGTGTTCTTTTATATACATTTGTGTGATAGGATTGTGCTCCTTGCACTTTTTTTTAATGAAATTATTTTACTTATAAAAAAAGGTTGTGAATAATGTTTTGTTTGTTTTCCTTGTAATCACTATATGATTAAAGGATAGTGGTAATTGCTTCTACATTTACATGGGTTGTGAGGGTAGTTCTTTTGTCACCTCACATATCATGACCACCTTTAGAAAAGTAGTGTATGCCTGTTCTAGATTCTAGAAGCTTATTAGTTCCTAGTTCACAAAAATTTCTTATGAATGCTTTTCATGTGCTTCTTGTGTGTTATCATTGAACAGCTCTAAAAGGGAATTAACGGGTTGGGTTCAACACTATCCATCAAACATGCTAAGGAAGTCTCTCCTTTTAGTAGACTTTGACCCCAGTTTATCAGCAATAGGCATTATTGAAGTACCTAAAACAAAGTACTGGTATGATCCTTGAGACCATGATTGTGACTCACTGTTGGGGATAAATAGTCAATCTGACAGTGAAGCTCACAAGTGAGAACACTATGTAGCAATTTATATACACTGAGATGGGCAAGTTTAAGAATATGTATGAACACAATGCGATTTTGATTGCATAACAGTTAAGGCATACAGCATTGGAACAAGACGTACTATGTCATATCATACGGTGCCTTTATTGCTTGGTTTATAGAATTTGTAAGGATTCTTATTTAGGGGACTGAAATTTCAGTGGGAGACTGCATGCACTATTTAACTTAATTTCTTTATTAAGTTTATGTCATTTATTTTGATATTTACCTTTAAGATTTGGACTGTCATGAACATTCACCACCCTTTTTTACTAGCTATTGTCGACAATTTGACTGGAAAAGTAAAAGCCTGGGAGGCGGAGAAAGGAATCCCTTTCTTATATGACAAGGTGACTTACCATCTAGTTTATTGTTCAAGTGAGTTTATGGTTGTTATAGTCCCAACACTAATTTCAAATTTCAGGTTCCCATCTTAAGTAGCTTGGAAGAATATAGTTTGCTACGCCAGGAGAGAGAAGAGGAAAAGCGTAAATCTCGGGTATACTTATAGCTTGTTTATGTTCATTTATCTCATTTCTGTTGACATGTATATATTATGACACTTGTCTCTATTAACTTTCTAGTTCGCCTAAATTTTGAGGTGCCTATCATGGATCTGATCCTTGTATTTGACCTATTTTTACCTCAATAACCTTAATGAATACGACTACCATCTGGGAAGAGTTAACACTTTATACTTCCCAAAAAAATGTGGCAAAATCAGTTGCTCAATAATTACACACTCATCTTACAATTTTGACACAAACAGTGGAATCCATCCATTGCCAGTCTATGCTACATTTACAAAATGTTGGTTAAATACTACCAAATTGTTGTCATCAAAGGGTTCTTCAATGTGATCGGTCCAATGGTTAACCATATATTGGACAGATGTCTTGTGAACTATGTTACATGGAACTTATTATAGGTGTTTGGTGCCAGTACATTCAAGATAGATTAGTTTGCTTTTCAAAGAACTTCCTCCATTTTGTAGTGTTCGATAGCCATACCTATATCCATTTCTTGTTGTGTTGAAAATGTGATGGAGGGGTCAAGATGAAGGGTCTTGATATTACAGCTAGTTAAGGATGCCAATTCTTGACACCATATACTTTCCATAATCACAGTTTCATTGTTAAAAATATTTTAATATTCTTGCAGGAGCAGAAACGGCTGCAAGAGCAACTTGCTGCAGAACAAGAGGCACTCTTTGGTTCAAGGCCCACACCAAAGAAGCCTCTGGGTCAAAACACCAGTATTAACACCATGGCTGGAACACCCCTTGGTCGTCGCGTGTCAACTCCTTCAGGCCGCCCTGGAATATCAACTGGAAAGGAACGTAGAGAGAGTGTCAGGAACATAATTCCTGTAAATTACGTTGCTCTTCCAAAGGATGATTCATCAGTATCTCGGGGCAGTTAGGCTACTCATGTTTTTTTTCCTGATTGTAAATGAGTCTCTTCTTTCATTAAATGCATGACCTCATTTTAAGTTCTCTTATTTTCTGTACCTAACATTAGAAAAACAGTTTGTGTTTTTTCTTTTCTTTTCTCATATGATGAAAATACAAAATTGGATCAGCCAGAATAAAAACATGCTAAGGCATTTGGTGAAAGTTCAATAAGTATTTGGCATTGCATGCAAGTAGATGTGAATTTCATGCTCTTTGCTAGTTCCATGCAGACCATATAGGAACCAGTATCATATAAGATAATTTATTGGTTGAAAATCTTTATACGGAGCTTTTACAGAATCTATCAGTTGTATGGGGGTGCATTCTTAGATGAAACTAATGTTCTGTTTAGATATCGTTTATTTTGCTAAAAACTAAAAATTTATTGCTGAAAATACTGTGCCAAAATAATTTTTTTCTACTGTGGGTATGGTATGTTTTCTGCGTTTTTCATTTGTTGGCTGGTTATAAACAGTGCCGTGGGACCCAGCACTTAAAACGCAAAACGCAGAATATGCGTTAGGCAAAACTACTGCCCAAGAATGGTTGTCTGGCATCTGGTCAAAATTGGCCAACAAGTCAAAAGCCCAACTCAGTTTCAAAATTCTATAATGGGCTGGGCCATATTAATCTCGGTGTTTTTTTTTTGCTGAGAATACTCTCATTTTTCGATGTACACTAGAAAGGTCGTAATATAGTACAGAATGATGTGAAAATGACAACAGATTTTCAGAAATAACAATGAGAAACAATTCAACTAGTAACATTATTATTGCTGAAAATCCATAGTCAGAAAGTCTCTAGAATTCTAGGGAAAGAGAAAGAGAGAGATTCATGAAATTGTGTCAATATCATGGAGCAGAAAATATTGGAGGCAAGGGATTACTATTATTTGTGTAGTGTTTGAATTTGAAAGCAGAGGTTCCCTTGCTTATTATTATTATTTTTACCTCTAACAATGTAAAGTAACCTTCTTGTGCATAATCATGCTACCTATCTCTATTAGTTCAGGGCAAAACTTAGGTACAATATTTATGTGTTATTCCTTAAGTTTTCTTCTTAAAATTTCGCCATATGGATTTTTCCTCATGGGATTGAAGTGTATTTTTTAGTTAAGTAGCCACGTGGCTCAATCTTAAGTAGAGAATTTAAGGAACAGCATCTAAGGTATTGTACCTAAGTTTTATCCATTAGTTCATATACTATGGTCTTCACAAAGTATGATATCTGACAAGTGAAAAACCGATATCTGACAAGGATGTTGCCCAAGAATAGCCTTCACACAAGTTTAATTTGCTCAACATGTCTCTTGAAAATGATTTGTTTAGATTTTTATTTTGATTTTTGATTTTTTGATCATATATGCCTCAATAGTTAATACTACAAAAAAATATAGTTAATTTATGCATTTGTGATATTTTGGAAGAGAAAGAGGTTACTTAGTACAAAATACTAATTATTACTTGGAGATGATTTCCTTCTTGATTTTTTTTTTTTTTTTATTGTAAATCAATTTGAAGTTGAAAATTGAAATAAGTGAATTTCTTATATAAAGTTTATGAATGGAGGCATTGACAATCGAATTAGAATAAATGATATCATCAAGCCAAAGATGAAAAGGGATACACTTGACCAATTGACATGGTGATGTCCTTTTCTAGAGCTGTATGATGGTAAGTTGTAAATATGTCATTTTATTTAAAATGAGAGAAATTCTTAGTGCCGTCAAAAAGAAAAAAAAAAGAAAAAAGAAAAAGAAAAAGAAAAAGTGAGGTTCTTAGAAAAAAATATATAAAAGCTTTGCCGTTAAGAGCTTGTGATTTAGAGCCTTTAATCAGTCTTCCCTATAGGAAAAACTTACTTGTTTTTTAAGTCCAAAAATTCAAAAAAGAGAGCCAAATTGATGGATTGGAAATGACACAAATAGCCTATTCAAAAAATGAAATGACACAATAGCAGCAATAGATTAGTAGCTGCTATATTCCAATACACCCTAGAAATACCAAAAAAAAAAAAAAATGATTACTATAATAATTAAGGATCGTCAAAAGCTTTATATATAATTCAACTGACATTTTCTAGTATTTTCAATAGAAACATTATCGAATTATCAACATTAAATAAAAAAAAAATGTAAGAAATAAAGGATCACTAACTATATGTATAATTTCCTAAGCCCTTAACAATCATGTTAAACTTCTATAATCATATTATCCTGAATATGCTTCAATACTACTCTTCACAGTCAAAGGTTTCTGTATGTTTTTATCAATATCTAATCATCTTGAGGAGACGTGCCACAAGGGATTTGATTTGATATTATGGGTTTAAACTTTAAATCCTATCATTTAGAGAAAACAGCCAAAATAAAAGAAAAAGGAGAAGAAAAAAAAAATCGATTTCAATTAGGACTATATAAAAGGATATATAGCATGATACAATTTATTTATTTATTTATTTTCTCTTTTTGCTCAATCTAACTAATATGCAAAGGATTCATGTGCAGCTAACATGCCTAGCAAATATGCAAAAACCAAAGTAAAAAAGAAAAAAAGAAAAGAAAAGAAAGGATAAATCGAGACCCATTTCCAAATCAAAATTTAAATGGTTTCAAATGAATAGAAAAAATTTCCAGCAATCCAAAGTATATTTCTGCCACTTTACATTTCACTGTATTTGTGTAAGTCAGTGTGACAGGTCAAAAAAATGTGTTGGGTGGTATGTATTGTTGTTCTATGATGAAAATCAATGGTGAAATGAATTGGTAAGGGAAGAAAAGCTTGAAGAGGATTAGGGCTGAAAATTTGTTGGGTGCAATGTATTAAAAATTTTCCTATTACTATTTGTATATACTTGTGCTTTTGTTTTCCTTGAATAGACTGTCTATTGGATTTGGGTTGGTTGCGCTGAAGAAAATGTGTTTGTATTGTGGGCATGTTGTGTTTGATTTTGAATTTTTTAAGTTTGTGTTTTATTTTAAATTTGCTGGACTTGTGTTTGTATTTTGATTTATTTTTTTTGTTTTCAATTTTTAATTTTTCAAAAAAAAAAAAAAATTGATTAGCAAAAATAAATTTTTGGTAATCAAATTTTTTTTTTTGTTAGTGGATTTTGGCTATAGTGGCATTTTGAAGCTGCTATAGCCAATTTTTTTTTAAAAAATATAGGGGTCTATAGCAGTGCTTTAAAATGCCACTATAGGGTAATGCGACTATAGAACATACACTATAGTGGCGTTTTAAAACGCTGCTATAGCCTAATTAAAAATAAATTTGATCTATAGCAGCGTTTTACAAACGCCACTATAGGATATGGACCTATATCCCTCTATGGGTCCAGTTTTTTTGTAGTGATTGTTGTTCTACATTTAATGGTTTTGACACATAAGATCTACAAGTCATTTCCATTAGTGACTTTTGACTTATCATTCCCTTTAGTTCCTATTTATGATCAAATTAAGAAGACAACCCCCAAAAAAAAAAGAAAAAAAAAAAAAAAGAGAAAAGATGAAGAAGAAGTAAGAAACTGTAAGGAAATGATTTAGGTTAGTGTGCTTGGTCACACCCATGATCTCAATGCACTATTGGCTGCTTTCCTTTCTTTCAAATTATAAGGCTTTCGAATAATATTTGGATATACAAATATCCAATACAATCAGCAACCAACACCGACTCAAAATATTGTACATATATATAGTTTTTTTATAATAAAATATAGTTCACATAGTCTCTCTATTGAATCCAGTGGCGACTTTAGGATTATTTTTTAGGGGGGTCAATAAGAAATATAAATTATACAAAATTTAAAACAAAACAGAATTTAAATATATCGACATTACAAAAAACAAAACAAAAACTGAAATACATAAAATTTTACAGTTGCTTCCTACAATGTTTCATATTTTGAAATCGTTACAAAATATTTTCATTATCAATCTTATGAGCAAGTTACATCTTTTTCAATGTACACAGTCAAGCAATCATTCATTTATCGATCTTTCATTTGATTGATTTATTTCAAATTTTTTAAGATCTAAATGTGTTTTTTCTAAGATTTAAGATTAACAAATTTCTACTTTTGTTGTTGGGCTTATCAAAATTTTTTTTTCCAGATTTTAGATCAAATTGGTTTGTTGTTGAGCTTTTTTTTTTTTTTTTTTTTTTTTTTTTTTTTTTTTTTTTAAAATGCCAAGATATTGTTAAGATGATTATATTCAAATTTCTTTTAGCTGGGCTTAAAAAAAAAAAAATCTAGTATTAGGGTATTCAAAATTTTATTTTAGGGAGGTCAAAACAGAAACAATATTAAAAAAATATTATACATAATTTATTTTGGGCCAATAAGTGGAGCCGCCCATGATTGAACCTCCTAAATTTACTTGGTCTAGTTTTTAAGGTCAATATTAAAAAACCCAAAAAATAGAAATGTTTAATTTTGAATCATCTTGGTAGTGTTGTATGATGTTATAATTTTTTTTTATAGGTGACATCATGCCATAGCTCCAGGATAGAAAATTGTAAAAAAGCATAAGAAAATAGGATATTCATTATTTGGCTCCATGAATTTTTTTAAAAGAAAAATTCTAATTAGCTCTTTTTATTTTCAATTAGAAACTAAGGAAAAAATGGATCTACAAGTGTGCGCGTGAGAGATTTGGCTTAGCTTGGTTTTATTATGTACCAACAAGTCTGATTCCACCATTTGTAGTATAATATTTTAGATATATAGTGGAAGATTGTAGGAAAGAACACAAAGTTTTTGGTACAAAAAATAAAGTCACACACCAAACAAAAATTAACAATATTATAAACTATATCCACTCTTTAATCTGTATGTGACTAGCTGAGGATGAAAGAGAAAGATTTTCATCTCCAATTAAACATTCTTATCTACGAAATGGGATTATTCCCAGAACAAATATCAATGAAATGTTCTTGGAATAATGCAAAGTTTAAGTACAATATGAATATATATGATGCAAGCAATACTAGTGAACTAGTAAAGTGAACTTGCTATATATATAAAAATACACAATATAAATTGGCACTATTGGGTACTGTCTCAATGTTTGTTTAACCATTAAAGTGAAAAATGTAAATGTGGAGAATCGACAATATATCAATAATTGTATATGATTAAGAAAAATTTTAACCAAGCTTAGTGGTTTCCATGCAGATTAGCATTATTTTTGAATAGCATTTTGTGCTTTTTTAATTTACTTTTAACCTAATTGGTATTATAAGCTTTTTCCATCAGCTTAAACGAATTAATTAGGCACCCTTGGGTGGGGGGAAAGACAATTATGCGGAGGTTCGGCAATCGTTATCACAAAATTAAGCACAAACCCTAGCTATGCTTAGTGGTTTAATCTCTTTGATCAGTTTAATTACGTGAGACCTGTACTCACTATTTCATATTGGAAGCACTCTCAAAGATTTGCCATGGTTTTATTTATTTAATTTGATGAATATGACTTGCAATAGGACAAGGTGTTCCCAGTTGGCCCTCAAAGAATTAATTAGGACCCTACCAAAAAGGCAAGGGCAATTGTTTATTTCAGATTTGGTTGAGATATATAATACCTTTAATTTTTTTCGTTATTTGAACTTTTTAAATAATTTTAAAGAGAAAGAAAGAAAAAAGGCAATTCTGCATGGCATGTCAACCATGGATGCAATATTAGAACTTAAAAAAGCAAAAAAGATACTGTTGACATGTACAGCATAATCGATATATACTTGTTGAGTACACTTTTTTTGTGGATATATATTAGTTGTTAGAATATAAATGAGAATTTACATATGTGTGGACAATTTAGATTCTATAATCCATAAGCATGAAAAACATAGAAAGCTAATTAGGAACCATTCCATAAATGGGTGATATTTATCGAAAATGTACATGAGGGTGCAGGTTGATTCTTAAACCAGTCTTTTTCGTTCTTGTTGTGTGCTTTTTTTTTTTTTTTTTTAATAAAATTATTTACTTAAATAATTAAGCTATGTGAATATTTCTATGTTGAAATAATATGCTAGTCATCAATTCCTTCTAATCTACTCTGCAATACTATATATTTTCTTTGAACTACCAAATTGCTCTGGCATGTGAAAAAAAAGGGTTTGAAGATTGAAATTACTTTTTGTTTATGAAAAATATAGACGTACAATTACAAGAATTTTATACTCAAATCAATAACAGCTCAAAGTATATATGTCCAAAAAGACAGAACAAAGGACTCTTTTGATAGGAAAATTAATTTTAGTGTAATGGTATTGGAGCTAGACTTTTTTATTTTATTTTATAGAGAATACTAAATATTTTTAACACACACACTGCTCATGTGCAATTGGACATGTGGCATGCGTTGAATACGCATCAACATGCTACTCCAATGGTTTCAAGAATAATTGAAATAAAAGTCAAATTTTTGCATCTTTTATGTGTTAATTATAATAATTTAGCATTTAATATTTTCTAACAAAGTTAAAGTATACACAAGGACTAGCCACTTATATTAAATGGTACATAAATTATTTAATAATTTGTTTGAAAAGAAAATTATTTGATATTTTAGTTATCAAATTCTGCCAAAAAAAAAATACTTATTCTTATGTTAATCTTTTTTTTTTTTTTTTTTTAAGAAACTTATGTTACTAATTTTTGTTCATGATTTTAATGGACTAGGTGGAAGTGGTTGATTAAAACAATTGAATACCACATAAAATGTAATTAGAAAAATTGGAAAAGAAGGAATCTCTATACAATTACATTAAATTAAACCACATAGGTTGTATTTAGGTGTAATCTATCCTTAATGAAATTAAGTACAAGT
Organism: Quercus aquifolioides; assembly: GCA_019022515.1. Lineage (NCBI taxonomy): Eukaryota > Viridiplantae > Streptophyta > Magnoliopsida > Fagales > Fagaceae > Quercus > Quercus aquifolioides. The sequence continues at coordinate 19,487,114 of CM032333.1, read as the reverse complement.
TTTTTAGTTTCAAAATTTGTTATATAATTCAGCACTATTAGTAGAAGAGAAAAAAAAAAAAAAAAAATACAAAAGAGAAGACACAAGATGCTTAATTTTTTTTAAGTACAATTATAAATTATTTTTGGTAATTGACAATATAACTTGCTTGGTTCTTAGGCAATTAATCCATCTTAATCACGTGGTTTTAAGTTTATTAAATTAAAAAGAAAGTTTATTAAATTTATGATTCTCACAAAAATTAAGTTTATTAAATTTAGTAAATAACTCTTATCATTTTTGTAACAATAAATAATTTAATTAGAAAAGGTTTTGTCTTTAATTAAGGTAGAACTTTTGAGTCTAGATGTAATTTGTAAGGTTGAAATTTATCAACCATCTTGTTGGCTTTATTCCGTGCCAATTTGCTTGTAATTTAAGCACTTAGTAACCCTGTATTTAGGTGGGATTATTGTAAGGGTAGTGTGTGCGAAGATGTGAAGAAAAGCTCAAGTATGTGCAAAGAAGTAGAGCTTCGCGGCTAGGACTCGTGGGCGGCTCGCGGCTGCAAGTCGCCAACTTCAGGCACTTGAGATGCACATAGGGAAGCTGAAGGGTCGCGCCAGCTGTCGCACTACAGGATAAAAGTCCCAGGCTGGCCAGGCCGTTACGCCGCGACTTGAACTCACGACTTGGACAAGCCGCGAGACCAAGCCGCCAATTTACCCTGTTTGGCAAAAACTGTCTCTTCGTATTCTTTTCTCACCTCATTATATATAGACCCTTATACCCACTAAATTGTGAGAGCTTCCAGAGAGAATTTTTGTGAGAGAAACCCTAGAGAAAAACAAGATTGCCTCATCCCCAATCTTTACCTTAGAGTCTCTACAAATTCCTCTACTCTCTTCCTCTCCATTGTCATACCCTTGAGATGTCATTTACCAAATCCTTATCTCACCACACCCACGTCTGTGAGAAGGTTCATTTGGTGCTAAGGGAAGCAGTTTGGAAGGAACCAATATACATTGGTTGATGCTATGGTCAAGTAGCGGAATCCGGGAACCTAAAGAAGAAATAGGTTCGGCGTAACCTCGTTGGAGCAAGAAGTTTGGAGGGCTTAGGTACTTGGGTAGATTAGGCTTGGAGGGTCTTCTGCTGTTCATGTATCCCAACTATATTCTTTAGTGGATTTTATCACCGCTTGGAGGGTGGCGGAGAGGTTTTACGCCGAGAACTTCGGTTTCCTCTTCGATAACATATCGTGTGTTGTCCGTGTGTTTACATCTTCCTTCCCTTTATCTTTGCCTTATATTTACTGCTGTGAATGTGTTTATATTTGGCTTAGTTATCAATTCTGTGATTGGCTTATGTTCATGTTCCGCACATTAATTGTTTGATTATAAGCTTGAATTAATATTTTATAATTTGGGGTCTAAACGTTCAAAGGTGTTTCATACCCATATTGAACTTTCATAATTATACTAGACCAATAGAGAATATTAGTTTATTTAATAATATAATATTAATATCCAAAGGTAAATTCTCTTTTCCAAAAACCTTTTATTAATTATTTTAAAAATTTTCATAGATACTTTCTGTCACATTTTATTCTCTCTATGGGCAATATTGCTCCTAGTTATGTTTATAATACTGTGGTGTTTAATTAAGATCATCATCAACTGAAATTTGATATCTCTACTTTAATAAAAAAAGACCAATAAAGCTTTTTTTTTTTTTTTTGAAAGAGTTTAAACCTATATTGTCCGCTGCAGATGATAGCTCTTTATCATTAAACTAAGACACCGATTAGTTTTTGACGTAGACAGAGATTAAACCCTAGATATTTTATTTAACTACCAGAGATTTTACTAATTGAGCTAATTGGTGGAACCCATGAACAAAATGTTGTTAGGTGAATTTTAGTTTCTGTAGAACAAACAGTATTATTTTAAATGCAAATAGTATTAATGTCTAAATATTCGTTTCTATATTAATAAAAATTAATAGTTTATACAAAAAATTTGTATAGAAACTATCTATAAAGCAAATTCCTTGATCAATCTGATTAGTTAATGAGAATCTACTTTTAGTTTTAAATATTTCAAAATATTCCCAGGCATTTTCTTATTTGAATAATGTAGTTTCGTCACGTGATCTTCTAAATTCAATGGAACTAATAATATTCTTGTTGCCATTGTGGACTAACTGTACAATAAATTTCCTAATGTTGGAATAATTTCAATTATGATTGATCATAAAATTTATTAGAAGAACCATATGTATGTGTGGTCAAGAGGGATTGAAAATTTTCTCAAACTCAATCCTATCTATAAGGTATTAGAGGCTTCCATTATAGCTTATAAGTTCAGTGGATTTCTAATAGATAGATCAAGTTCATAATACTCAAGTTCAAATAAAAATTATAATAAATTTAGCAGGATATATAGTAAGGACTTAAATGATAAATAAGAGGAAAAAAGAAAAAGAAAAAAAGCTTCTTACTGATCAATGATTTGCATGGCGGTTGCTCTTCAAGTCAAATACATGAGGGTGGAATCAAATTTATAAGAGATTTTTTTCATCAAAGGTTTTGATAAGAAATTTTAATTTCACCATAATTCTATATGAAAATTCTGTATTTTTTTTTTTGGCAAGAAAATAATTTTCAAGTTTTCAACTATTAGTAGCTGACACAACAAGAATAATATTAGTGACCCCATATTGACCTTTCCTGCCACCATGATCAACGAACATTCCTCCCATATTTTTTGTTGGTAATTTTTAATTGTGACTTAATTATAGCTAATATACTTAGATTCTTCTCATGAATTATCATAAAGCCTATATACCCTTCTAGATTAAGCTTTTACTGTATTACATATATGCATGTTGTCTTTAGAAAATTTCTAAACTAGGAGGTGTGAAACGAAGCTCATCCCTTTACTACGTGGCCAACTTATATATTTGTTTCTTAAATCTTTCTTTTTTTACTTCCATCATCATCATCAAGGTTCCATTACTCCTATCCATTTAAATTGTCATTATACTTATATATATATATATATATATATATAACAGAATATAAAGTTACTTTGAGGATAGTATTTTTTTTTTGATAGGTAAAAAAATAATTGAAAACTTTGAGGATAGTATTATTGTTAAGTTCAAGCATGGCTATATATAGTACTAGTAGACATATAAATTATCAAAAGAGAGAGAATGGAGGGTGGCTTAACTATAGCTTATAGGCATGGGATTCCAAAGATTGCTTAGTATGAATTTAGTCATGTTCTCATCTCTTTTTAAGTGTGAAATCAAGACTAACCTTTATGTGTAATGATAACTGTTAAGTTATGGTTTTTCACATAACATTTGTGTTGGTTTTATTCTATGATAAAAAGTGTTGTAATTGCATTAATTTATTTCTTTGTATTTTGTGGGATTTATTTGTATTGGGTTTAGTATTAAGTTGGTGAAAATTGCTCAAGAAGTTGATCTCATGATTTGGCTCGCGAGTGGTGCAACTCGTAAAAGTCATATGAGAAGTACATGTAGAAACTGAAGAGTTAAGTGCCAGCTATATTTTGCGAGTCACTTCGTGACTCAGGTCAAGTCGCGAGTGACCCGTGAAACTCTCTGCTTGGAGGATTTTAAGTATGACCTTTCATCTTCCTTCACCCATACTATATATACCCTCATTACTAGGGGTGACTCTACAGCTAGCCCAGGGGGTTCAAATAAACCCTCTAGCCTGACCCGAATATATATATAATTTTTAATTTTTATTTTTTGACTCCTAAAATAAAATTTTGAACACCTTGACTCTAAATTTTGTTTAAACCCAATTGAAATAAACTTGAAATATGATAATCTTAGTGCTATTTTCACAATATTTTTACAATAAAGTTTAAGTGACTAGTTGTAATTGGCTTTTTATCTAAACTCATAAGTGATGTCACTTTTTTACAAATTTTAACAACTTGCCACCTAGATTTTATTGCGTAAGTGTTGTGTCAGTAGCACTACTCTTAAAATTGCTCATTTGTTAATAAATAAATAAATAAATAAACATTTTCTCTAAACTCTGACTTACTTTATTGTTGATGGTAGAATGAAACGGTTTTTTCTTGCACTTTTCCTTTTCATCAGCAAAAAATTATACCACTTGTACAACCAACTAATCTGTATTTACATCTATGATTTTTTTCTCATTCTCTCTTTCTCCCTTCTATATTTTCTTTTTGTTTAATCAAATAGTTTGATAAGCGTTCTATAGTTTTTTGAGTCTAAAAAATCTTTTAGTGCTTGCTCCAATTCCAAGAAAATGACCACGTGTGTGGTTAAAAATCCATACATTTCAAAAACAAAATCTTATATAAGTTACTTTTTTTTTTCCTTAGTATCACATTTACTCCCGAACCTACTCTTAGGTGTGTTACTATTCTTCTTTATCATATATTTATATTTAATTGATATTACATATGATTATAATAAATTATTATTAACTTGACAAATATTATGATTAGTTATTTATTTTTATTTATTTATGCATTCAATTGTTGTTTTCTTACCGATCTTTAAACTATTAATAATTTTTTAAGACTATTGTACAGTATAGTTGTATTGTATACTATTTAAAATACTATGTTAGATTATTGTATGTAATATGACAATTGTATATATATAAAAAAATCATTTTATTTTTTTAATCCCCACAATAAAATCCTAGCTTAAGACACTATTAACCTTCCTAGAAAAAAATCCTGGAGCCGCCACTATTCATTACCCACAAAATTGTAAGGAGATTAATTTAGAATAAAACCCTAGAGAGGTTCCTATTACATACCCACCATTTTAGAGAGAGCTACTCATCCTTAAGTGAGAATTTCTTTGTAGTCTCTTCACATTCCCTTCTCCCATTGTTATACCTTGAGAGGAGATTTGTACCCAAACACAACCCATACCTATTTAGAGTGTAGAGAGTGTTTTGAAACTTGGGAAGCATTTGGGATTTACAAAAAGAAGCCGGTAAGACTTGGTGGATGCAATCGGGCGGTATTGCGGGATTCAGATAACTAGTGAAGACAAGACTCCAAGAAGTTCGTTGGTAGCTAGAGCTTGGAGAGCTCAAGTACATTGGGTAGATTAGACTTGGAAGGTCTTTCTGATATTCGTGTACTCCAACTTATTCATTAGTGGATTGATTTCAACTTAGAGGGTCGCGGAGAGGTTTTTCGTCTAATTCTTCGGTTTCCTCTTCGATAACATGTCTTGGTGTTATCTTGTATTTGCATCTCTTTTCTTTTACTCTTTAAGCTTTACATTTATTGCTCATTGTATATGCTTATGCCTTAGAGAGTAGTGTTTCGGTTTATTGCGCTTCATTTACTCTTGTTCCGTACTTAGATAAGTTAGAGTAAAAACAATCAAGCCGTAATATAAAATTGGAGGTTTAAACAAGCTATAGTGTTTCACACTATTTGAGCTTTCATTTGGTATCAGACCGGATACACTTGTTTTGGTTTAATTACCTAAGTGTGGTCCTTAACCCTTTGTGTTTATTGTCATGGATAATGCTTTATGTGTTTCTTTGCATGTTTTGAATGTTGTTGATTGTAACATGCCACATGTTTATGAAAATTCCTCTATGAGTGTTTATCCTCATGCTTGTGATGACATGTTACATGACTCTTTAGGTGTTGTTAAAATTTCAAATGTCAAACTCTTGAAGAAAAAGGCTAAGAAGTTTCATGAGAATTTGAGCAAGTTCATTTGTGAAAATGATGATTTGATTGCTAAGTTCAATGAATCCAACAAATTGGTTGAAAGTATAAGAAACTTGTTGAACATTCTCTTGAAAAACTAAAGGAGTTTGAATGTTTGAATGTGGACTTGGATGCTAAACTTGTTTTGTCTAACAAACTTGCTGATGATTTTAAATGTGAAAATGAATCTCTTAAGATGCATGCCAAGTGTTTGATTGCTAAACCTATTGCTAAAAGGGAAGATGTTATTTGTTGCAATCATGTATGAGACCTAATTTTGTGCCTATTGTGAGTTCTACCTTTAAAGACAAATCGGTGTACATTCCTCCACAAAAAAAAAATCAAAAAGTGAAGAGAAAGGCTCTTAAGCCAAAGCCTTCGTTTAGGTCCTTAAGCCAAAGCCTTCATTTAGGTCCCATCTTAGGAATTTAAGTGGATCTAAGTTTGTTCCTACTTGCCACTATTGCGGTGTGATCGGTCATATTAGACCTCAATGTTCCATGTTGAAAAGAGAACAAAACCATGTTATTAGATCCCTCCCTAAAAAGCCTAGTGGACCTAAACACATTGTTTGTCACCATTGTGGTGCTTTTGGTCATCTAAGACCTCTTTGCTCTAAGTTTCAAGCTCTTAAAAAAATCAAAAGAAAAGAGAAACTTGAGCTTCTTGGAAGGTGTGCTAAGAAAGAAAAACCAAATTTGAGTGAAAATGGTAAGTTGTTGAAGAATGTTTTTAATGCTTTTACCTTGTTGTCTATGTGCATTTCCGGTTCTTATTCTTCCAACCCTCATCTCACTTTTCATGAGACACTCATTCCAAACAATCGTTCCATTTGGGTGAGGAAGAGTTCCTATGATTGAGCTTTGCTCTTTTGGTCCTTAATCTAATTCTTTCGATTCTTGTAGGACTCTTTATGCATTAGATGCTTTATTGTCATGCATTTGTACATCATGCATTTCTTTATATGCATTGTTTTTGTTGTTGATCTTTATTTTTTTAGTTTTGAGTGAGTAAAATATCCAAAAACTCATAAAAAGTAAAAATCCCAAAAAGTTTGATCACTTGTGTTGTGTCATATCACATGTTGAGTTTGGCCTAGTACCTTGTACTAATGATGTAGTGCATTTACGAGCTTAGCTTATTATGTATGCACATTTTAAGTGTAAGTGAAATCTAGAAATCTATATTTGATTGTTGTAAATAGATCTTCAAGCTTGTCATGAATACCTAGCCAATAGTCTTGTTTGATCTTGATACATGCGTAGACTTGATCTTATATATCTCCTTACATTTATTTTTATGTCAAAAAGCTCTTAAATCATCAATCTTTAAAAAGAGAAAGAGCTGAAAAGCCTTACTTCGAAAACTAGTTTGACTAGGAAAAGGTGGAACAAAATGTATTCAAAATGTTTGATGCCAAAGCCAAATACTTATTCCTCAAAGAGATATAAAAAATTTCATGGCATCGTTGCTCAAAATTGAGTTGTATTGATCATAAGTATGAAAAATGGAAACCAAATGAAAAGTTTTCAATCAATGTAAACACTTTGGTGAGGGGTCATATATGTTCATTTCTACTAGTGAGATAGGGTCACTTGACTTCGTGCTATTTGTGTATGACTTGATTGAATTGATCATTGAAGTTTTATTAGACTATGGACTAATTCATACTTGGTTCCCACACATAACACACAAGTCCAATGTTCAATGAATGCTTATTTCATTTGTGTGATTGTAAGTGTTCAAATGTGATTTGTGTATGCTCAATTGCTTGATGATCAAACTCAAAAAGATTTTTGAGTATTTCATGTGTTTCTAGAAGTGATTTTTGCCACTTTGGTCCTTAAAGTTTTTTTCAAAATGTCAAATTTTTAGTGTTGAAAAACTTTGTTTTTGGCCATTTTGCGACTGGAAATCGTGACTGCCTTTGTGAGTGGTTTCCAATTGTAAAATTCTTAAGAAATTTTCATTTCTTAAAAATTTCAGGTAGAGAGTTTCACGAGTCCCTCGCGAGTGCTTTGCAACTCAGACTTGACCTGCGAAAATTTGCCCTGTGCATTTGCACATTTCGCAAATAGGCTTGCGACTGACTCGAGAGTCACTGACTCGCGAAATGCAGAAAAAGACAGTTTTCAAAGGGTTCAAAACGCCAGTTTTCAAAATCATTTGTCTTTGCGCACTTCGCGTCTCCCACCCACAAAAACTCAAATTTTCTTCAAATTTCAACCAATCTTCCTCGGATTTCATCTCTAGGACTTCTCTAAGGTATTTCTAACCTTTTTCATCTTTCAAATCCTTAGTTTAAGTCTTTGATTTCATAAAACCTAGGGTTGGGGTTATTTTTGTGTTTGGGTTAGGAAAATTTAATTTTTGCAAAAATTTTCATTTTTGTTGATTGGGCTTAGTCCCATTTTGTTTCTTGTTGATTGTGTTGGCCCCATGTGGCATTTTAACATGTATTTAGGCAAATTTCAACATGTTCATGCATTGTTTATCATACATGTATAGTGCGTGCATACTAGGCGTTTGATAAAATGCCTCTATGATATTTTTTTCATCCGTTTGGACTCCAATGAGTACCAAATTTTGGGGTTTACCATATTTACTCATGATTAACATGTTTTGATCATTGCCCCACATGTGCATTTCTCATGCCTTGTTCATGCATTGCACATAGTCACCTCATGCACACACATTTGCTAACCTTGTCATGCTTGGTCTATATCTTGTTTCCTAATCCTTAGCATGTCATTATTACTTTATGCTTTGTAGCATTTTGTTTTTAAGGTGTTTTGTCTTTTGTTTGAGCTTCATTTCTCATTCATCTTGTACCCCTTATGCATCATTACCCTTGTTCATATCTTCTTTTCTTTCCCTCCTTCCTTTTTATCCATTTGTCTATTCGTGACAAAAAGGGGGAGAGTATACGACAGAGTATACCAGAGAGTATTGTTATTTTTATATGACTCTTGTGCACATTCTCAGGAGGAGAAATTCTATCTTATGCACATTCGTAGGGGGAGAAATTCCATAGGGGAGATGCATATACTAAGGGGGAGAAGACATCTTTTTATGAGAAAACCTTGTTTTATTTGTTTTACATTATGTTTGTTTTCTTGTTTGCTTTGAGTTATGTTTAGTATTTATGCTTTGTTGTTCTCATCGCATCGTGTTTATGTGTTGGACATGCGTACATCCTTTTGCTATTGTGCTTTATTGATTGCATGTTTGGATGATCATTTGCTTTACTATGTGATCATTGTAGTCATTTCCATATGACTGTTTTGTGTTTGATCTAGGACCTTTAGTAAAGGTCAAACATGGTGTAAACTGATGATCGCCCTAAACAGCAGGATGCTCACAAAAAGTAGAAATAATCTCATCTTTGGACACAGTCCTCAGACACACACAACCGGGGTAGTCAGGATGCTCTACCCTCGGGACACGGAGCACATCGAATACCAACTCCGGTGTGACAACTATGCGCGTACCTCGAACGCAAGTATGAAAGAGAGGTACTGAAGAATCAAGTCCATGCATGTTAGAGTAAAACTCCTGGATCAGCATGGATGGACAGGTAACTGGGACATCACATAGTGACTCCCAACCCTGATTGTGAATGACGGTGGGTTGGTCAGTGTCAGAGAAGTTCGACAAAATGACTCGGCTTTCCGAATGAACACCTCGTCGAGAAAAAGTTCTCTGAGAAGTCCTTTCTGGCATCCTCATCACGGAACCAAACAGAAGAGGGGGTAGGATCAGAAGAAGACGATGCCCCGGAACGAAGAGGGTTCCGAGACAGAGCAGACTTACGTTTAGGTGCCATTGACACACTAACGTAAACTAGAGAGTGAGGGGGAAGAAAGAAACACTCAGAAAAGTCCCAAACAGTTCAATTATACATAAATATATTGAATGGAAATGGCGTATGCATGAATATGCATAAGCATGTGACATGCAATAGTAATATCGTCATGGGCTCAGCCCAATCCAAACCTACCAGCACACAATCAGTTGCACACATCTAAGTGCATGATAATACTGTTATTATGCTTATGTGATGCAATGCATGAGGTTTAAAGATCATTTAAACAAAAAACCATCCCAAAATTTCATCAAAAACTCAACAATTTTGAAAAACCCCAAAAAAATTTTCAAAACCCAAAACCTAGATTTGAATGCATGAAAATCATGAAGAATGAGAGGAAGAGAGATCATACCAAGTGATTTGAAGCAAGAAAAGGCTGAAAATCACGTGGGTTTGAAGGTTTTGAGAGAGAAGTGAGTGTTTGGGAGGTGAGGAGACGGATCTGTTGAGAGAGATCGAGGAAAGTGAGATCAGAATCGCGAACAGCGTATATATAGGAACCTTTTAAAGCTCGATCAATCAAGATGTGTCGAGGAGCTGTCGAGGTTTAAACGCGTATCCTAACTATCGAGCCAGCGAACGAGGATCTATCGAGGATCAGATCAACAGAAAAGATCATAAAAAAGCTCGATCAATCCACCTAGCTATCGAGAAGCTATTGAGGAGACAAGAGATTACTTGATTGATCCACCTAGCTATCCAGAGGTGTCGAGATTGCGATGAAAAATAATAGATGAGCTTGATAGATAAGCCAGGTATCGAGAGGTGTCGAGGAGGTGTCGAGAGGTATCGAGGAGGTGTCGAGATTGCTTAAAAACAGTTTTTTAAGAAGAGAAAAACACAGATATGAATGCAATCAAGCATGCAACTCAACCAATTGTCCAAACAACATTTTGAACACTCAAAATCATCTCTCAACAGTAAAAAATGTTAAGCACATAGATCCCAAAAATACATACACACACTAAACAAGTCTAACAAATTTTATATTTCAAAAACAAGTCAAGACAGTTTAGTGAGCATAAATTAACACATGTAAACCTTGTGATGGCCAAATCACATTGTACCTGCACATGTATCAAGAGTAGCAAAGAATATTGCGTGTTGTGTGTGAAAAACATCGCAAGATTGCATAAGTGTATACATGTTATGATGATTTGAGATATGAGAAAATCACTTTAACTCACACATAATCATAACTGTTTGATGGAGACTATCACTTTCGAGGTACATCTTATAACTCCCACATCACCTAGAATACACGCTTGCAATCATATATAAAGCACTTTGATCTTTTGCTTTTTATTTTTCTTTGCATATTTTTTCTTTTTAAGCAAATCATGCATGAGCATATAAGAGATAGAAAAGAAATAACCAATGATGTTAAACTTTTGACATTCCAATTTTGCTATGCTGAAGCACACAAATGTCATTTCATGATTGGCGGGCAACAGTGGTGAGATAGTTATTTATGCATTTCTCTTAGGATTTTCTAGTCATTCCCGTCAAAAAGAGTGATACGAGTGTTAAGTATAAGAGATTACTTAATCTTACTCATCACAAACACGAGCCACAAAGCTCACTTGCTTAGTTGTGCATAGAGATGCTCATCTAAGCTATAAAAGATACAAAGTTTAGAAAATTTTGTTTCAATGGCCATCCAAGGTACACAAGTACCAATGTACACAAAACACATACTGTTTTTGTATTTTTCTGATTTTTCAAAATTTTATTTTGTTTTTATATCAAAAACAAAATAAACAAAACTGAAAATAAACAAAAACATGTTAAACAAAGAAAAGCATAAAAACTAGACTGTCTCAAAATAATAAAGCAAAACACACAAATAATGTAACAAAAAACAAGAAGGGAGAAAGAGAAGAAATGATAGAATCACTTGGAGCCCTTTTCTTTCCACACCTTGGAAGAACCTTTCCGTCTAGCAAAACCTTGATCCGGTGGTGAGGGGGAAGAATTGAAACCGTTCAAGTTCGAAAGGAACATGAGGGCTTTGAGAAGATCTCCAAGAGGAGCAAGAGAGGATGGAAACTGATTCTAGTTTCCCGATGCGATCATGCTGTTACTCTGTTGAGTGGCTAGCCACTTATAACAATTAGGTCGAGTATGACCGGTTGCTCCACAGTGATGACAGAGATGCTGCTTCTTCTGTTTAGGCTTTTGAGAGTTACCCTTCTTAGCCCTAGGGTTTTTAGTCTCATTCTTAGCAATTTTAGGGGGTGCTTACTTACCCTTATCTATGTTTTCACTAGCTAATTCATTTTTAACTTCATTGTTCTCAGTTTCAACATTATTAGCAGGAGGAACAAAAATAGTAGTACTAGTAGAAGCAATACTAGGAGAGGAGAAATCATACCCAAAACCGGTTCGATCGGAAGCAGATTTCTGAAGACTGAGCATTTCATCGAGCTTAGCGCTTGGAGTCCTCTACAGCTGAGCTTTGACTTGGAACAGTTCTACCTCAAGCTTCTTGACTTTCTTAGCCAATAAGTTATTCTCAAACCTTAGTGCTCCAATAATCTGATTGGCTTCATCAAACTTTGTGGAAAGCTCTTCACGCTCAAGCTCCACATCACTAAGCTTCTTGGTAGTCAACCTATACAACTTCTCATACTTTTTTGATACTTTGTATAGCTTTGCATAAGCTGTGTGGATGTCATCTTGTTCATCCATCTTCTCAAACTTGGACTCCACCAATTCCTCTTCTTCATCCATATCTTCAACAATCCCTTTAGTAGGATTGACAGTGGCAGTGGAGGCATTCAAGATTTCGTCATCCTTATTGTTGGAATCATTTTCAGGCTTAGTGTCACTCAATGTAGCAGCAAGTGCCTTGCTCTTCCTAATGGTCTTGAGATATGTAGGGCACTCTTGTTTCATATGACCGAAGCCTTGACACCCAAAGCACTTTGGTCCTGAAGGAACAGTGTACTGACCGCCATCCCTAGCATCCTTCTTCCCTTTGTCTTAGCTTTTGAACTGAGAAGAACTGGATTGCCTACGATCCTTGTCGAAGCCCTTTCCATTTGCATTCTTTATAAACTTCTTGAATTGCCTGGTGATGTAGGACTTCATCTTAGAATTTTCATCGTCTGAAGATTCATCAGTATCACTACTCTTGGCCTTCAATGCCATGCTCTTGCCCTTACCCGACTTGCCAATTCTTGTTAAACCTAACTCATTGGTCTGCAGATTACCAACCAGCTCTGTCAGAGGAATCTTGTCGATGTCCTTTAATTCCTCGATCATAGTGATCTTGGCATGAAATCTTTTGGGTAGAGATCTGAACACCTTTCTCACAATCTTGGGTTCAGGAATGGTTTCCCTAAGATTGAAAGCTGAGTTCTCTATGTCCTTGAGCTTGGCATAGAACTCATCAAATGACTCATCCTCCTCCATCTTGATCTCTTTAAAGCTTGTAGTGAGCCTCTGAAGTTTTGAATCCTTCACAACCTTGGTTCCTTCATAGGTTGTCTGGAGAATGGTCCATGCTTCCTTTGCAGTTTCAGTGAAGGATATCTTCTTGAATTCCTCATTAGTGACTGTATTGAACAAAGCATTCAATGCCCTGCTGTTGAAGTTTGCCGCCTTGATCTTAGCATTATCCCAGTCGACCAACGCTTCCTTTGGCTTGGTCCAGCCAATCTCTACAGCTTGCCACACCTTCTCATCTAGTGACTGCAAGAAAGCTCTCATGCGTACTTTCCAGTATGCATAGTTAGTACCATCAAACAAAGGAGGTATAATAAGAGACTGTCCTCTATCCATGACAAACAGGGGTCAATGAATCACATAGCAAAGATTAAAACCTAATTAGAGTGTTTCTGCTCTGATACCACTTGATAGGCCAAAAACGTATTGACTTCTTGTGATGAATTAATTGATTAATTAGCCAAGTTTATTAATAAATCAAATTAACATGCAAATGCGTGGTAGCACAAACAAATCACCAAATAACTAAGTATGCAGCGAAAAATAAATTAACACGGTGATTTGTTTACGAATGGGGAAAACCTACACAGCTAAAATCCCACCGGGTGATTTTAAGGTCACCACTCCCGAGAATCCACTATTATCACAACAAGCGGTTACAAGTAAAGGAATCCATGTACCTTATACCAACCTACAGTTGATCCCTTACCCCAATACACAATTGGACTTGTTCTGTAATGATAATCTCTCCTTGTAATGCACGGCTCCCAATACGTGACTAACCAATTGCGCGGATCCCAGTACGCGACTTCAATCACCAACTAGAGAAGGTTGTTGGCTGCAAAGTTCTTCAATTCATCCAGACGATGAAGATCGAGAAGATGCTTGGTCACAAAACCCTACGGTGTACAAATATAATAGCTTCTTCACAAGAAAGATGAACTAGGGAAAATTCTGTCTTCTGTCACAATTTGCTTGAACAAACTTTGCTCAACACTTGTGCAACTTGTTCCACCTTTGACGACCCTTAAAATAATCTTTTTATATGTCTAGAGTTATGAGAAAAGAAAGCCTAAACACATAATCATGGATTTGAAGAAAACAGAACAGAAAAATCTATTTTTCTTAAACCTCGACAGATAGCTATCTGTCGAGCTGTAGTCGAGCCACGGGGCTAGAACAGCTCTTTAAGTACGATAGATGCTAGTTGTCGAGCTTTAATGACAGACACTTTCTCAGCTTGAATCTTGGACAGACTTGTATGGATTTAACACTTGATTTTGAAATAAGATTTCTTGAAGTATTAAACACATCCTAGATCTACCCAAATACAAGTAAAGTACGTTTTGTCAAAGGATTAGCCAATTACAAAAAATAGTGACATATGTTCCTAACAAGTGAATCACACATGTCTTAACAAGGCTTGACGGACGCAATCGGGTGGTATTGCGGGATTTGGATAACTAGTGAAGACAAGATTCCAAAAAGTTTGTTGGTAGCTGGAACTTGGAGGACTCAAGTACATTGGGTAGATTAGGCTTGGAGGGTTTTTTTGATATTCGTGTTCTCCAACTTGTTCATTAGTGGATCGATTTCGACTTTGAGGGTCTTGGAGAGGTTTTTCCCTGAATTCTTCGGTTTCCTCTTTGATAACACGTCTTGGTGTTATCTTGTGTTTGCATCTCTCTTCCCTTACTCTTTAAGCTTTACATTCATTGCTCATTGTATACGCTTATGCCTTAGAGAGTAGTGTTCCAGTTTATTGTGCTTCATTTACTCTTGTTCCACACTAGATAAGTTAGAGTAAAAGCAATCAAGTCGTAATTTAAAATTGGGGGTCTAAACAAGCTATAGTGTATCACGCTATTTGAGCTTTTATTTGGTATCAAAGCGAGTACACTTGTTTTGGTTTAATTACCTAAGTGTGATCCTTGACCCTTTGTGTTTATTACCATGGATAGTGCTTTGTGTGCTTCTTTGCATGTTTTTGATGTTGTTGATTGTAACATGCCATGTGTTTGTGAAAATGCCTCTATGAGTGTTTATTCTCATACTTGTGATGACATGTTACATGACTCTTTAGGTGTTGTTAAAATTCCAAATGTCAAATTCTTGAAGAAAAAGGGTAAGAAGTTTCTTGAGAATTTGAGCAAGTTCATTTGTGAAAATGATGATTTGATTGCTAAATTCAATGAATCCAAAAAATTGGTTGAAAAGTATAAGAAACTTGCTAGATATTCTCTTGAAAAGCAATCAAGCCATAATTTAAAATTGGGGGTCTAAACAAACTATAGTGTTTTACACTGTTTGAGTTTTCAATAACTAATAAAGATTAATTAAGATATATGCTTGTCAATCAAATTGTGCAAGGAGAGAGAGAATAAAGATCGATGATCTTGAGCAAGTAAAGTAAAAGCTGATTGAGATTCAAAGATGGCTATTGGCTTCTTTGTAATAAGGAATTCGTGCAACTTGTCCACTTAAAAATGTTCTGTATGCAACCTTGGGATCCTCTATTTGTTTCATAAAGAGAAGTTTGTTAATAAAATACATATCTCATGGTACTGTGTGTGTTCTATGGATCAACTTGAATTATATATGCTTACATAAATCGGAAAGTTATGAGAAATATAAGGCCGCTCCTTATACTCACTTATCACATCATTGACATATTGTCAATGACAGTTGAGAAAAAAAACATCTATATCAACTATATATATATATATATATATATATCTACAAGTTAGTAAATATTCAAGAAACTGGATCCTCTTCACTCATTAGAAATCTCCATCCATGTCTCAATAATTTATTATTATATTTAGAATATTTCATACGGTAACTAAAGCTTGTGAGGTGCACTAAACTTCTTTAGTTTAGCAAACAAAAGAATCTTATATTTTTTTTTCCTTTAAAGAATAATTTTACAAAAATATGTTACATAATAATGTGGCACGGCTAATTGGTTATGCACTTTGACAAGAGTTTTGTGACTTAATGATACTGCCTAATTTATTTTAGAATAAAGTTTAGATACAAAATTTGTTGTAGTCTTAAATTACAATTTTTACTCAATATCTTTTTATTGGAGGTGAATTTTGATAAATCCACTATTGGATTACATCTTCTTCTTATATTCTCCATACTTGCAAAATTGTTAGAAAATTAAAGATCAATAACTATGTCATCAATAAATTGTTTAAATTGTAAGTTTTTGTAATTTAAAATTATGTATGAAATATAAGTTTATAGATCATATAGTAAATAATATCCGATTAACACAAAATTTGACATGTATATTAAGAGTGTAAAGAACATGCAATCCAGTGGTTAAATTTCCAAAATATGTAGTAGTGTTTATTTTATTAAGTAAGATTGTAGCCTTAAGTTACAATCAATTTTGTAGTTAAACTATATCCTCTATTTTATGTGGAGAATCTCGATTCATATTGTCCCACCCCACTTACATTGTAAGGGAGGAAAAAAATACCTATAAATTTTTGCATGCAAATTATATAGATAGTGGTCCACATACGCATGCATAAAGCATGCACCACATCATTTTGTATGTAAGGTATCAAACAAAAAAAAAAAAAAAAAATCATTCTGTATGTAAGTTTTATAGAAAAGCTAGCATTTTCCTTTCACAAATGTCCAATACATGAATCAATAATCAGTTAGAAGATGTGCATAAAGCATGCACCACATCATTTTGTATGTAAGGTATCAAACAAAAAAAAAAATCATTCTGTATGTAAGTTTTATAGAAAAGCTAGCATTTTCCTTTCACAAATGTCCAATACATGAATCAATAATGAGTTAGAAGAAAAAAGAGTTCTTTAATGGTGATGACATATGAGACAATAGTGCTACTACCAGGACAAATACCTAACCCCATTGAAGAGAAAATTGATACATACTTTACAACACAAAACAAACATTATTAACTTTTGTATATTTAATTATAGACAGACCAAGAGATTTTAATTATCACCTTAGTGCATGTGTGTATTACAACGTTGGAGAAACAACTATATCATATTTTGATATCAGAATATATAGGACAATGAAGGCCATTGGATTTTCTATATGTTCATAAATCATATACCATAGTGCTATAGGATGGTCATCTTAGAATTGGTTTTATATATTCAGCCAAACAATCGGATACCTTTACAAACGTTGTGAAAATTTGGTAAAGTTTTTTCAGTGATCTGTGATGTATTGGTGCAATAATTCTAGTAGCTAGCTAGGTACTCAGAGGCTTCAATTAAAATATTATCAGAGGTTATGGGTCTTTTGTCATTTGACAAACTAAAAGCTTTTCTTGGATGAAAATTTTCTCTTGTGGGACCTTAAAGTCCATTAAGAATATTCTGTCAGAGACTCGGAGTTGATAGATTCATAGAACCTTTATTTATTTCATTTCTTATTTATTTTTGCTCTAGATTCTTTAACATTTTAATCTTTTGAAAAAATGTTGGTAAAAGGCCCGAATAAGAACATGGGCTTCATGAATTTAACCTATATTATTATTTGCTAAGAAGTTAAGAGAAGGAGAGGAATAAGTAGACCTACCTTTAAGAATTTTAACATGTAATCCTAGCTAGGGTTTGGAATTGGGTGCAGGAGACAGAGATAACATATGCTTTTGATAGTAGGGAAAAGAAACATGAGTAGTACAATTTTTTTAGAGCTTAAACTTGGTTAATAAATTAAGTAATGTTAAGCACACAATTTTTTTTTTTTTATAATTGTTAATATAATTTGTTATGATTGTAACAACATTACTTACACTATTTTTATTATGTCCTAATCATTATATATCACATAAATGATTATGAAAAATGTCATTGAGCATATCATGCATCACATGCAAAAGGTTACATCAATCCACATCTCTCTTATCTTAACTAAATGGCCAAGGAAATCAAGCACTGGATATTTTTTAAATTAGATAAGGTGTTATGCTCTCCCATTCACCTTATTCTAATTTACAGACAGCAATTAGACTTTGGATATGTGAACCATAATTAAAATCTTTCTCAAATACACAAATATTATAATAAGATAATTGCTAGAATAAGTATAATATAAAGATAGTTTCAAACCAACACCTCCAATATCATGTTGATGAGATCTTTCAACCAAACATGCATGTAATTAAGTAATGTCAAATATTATACACTAGCTAACTAAGGTACCCTTCTCAAGAACTCTTTATGCTGCAGAATAGAATCAATGAGGTTGATTTTGCTTAATTCCACCACCCCAATAAATACTATAAAGCTAGGATTTTGAACTTAAAAAAAATAATGAAAGAAAGGGAAAGAAGAAGAAGAAGAAGAAGAAGATATAGTTGCTAGGATTGACCTTTCATTGATAATGGTTTCCCAATTGTATTATACCATAGTATGTGATACTTGTTATAATCAAGTACTGATGCACAAGGAATAGCTAAGTCATGTGCATGCTTGGTCACTTGTGGAACTACAGCTAGAGAGGAATGGTGGCATCAGATGCAAAAATACATAGATGCACTTTAAGATTCTGACAACATTACCAAGTAAGGATTCAATTGGTGCAATACATATAAATATGTCAACCACCACCATCAGTGGAATCTGAATCAGACGTCAGCTATTATAAAATAGAATCAAAAGTTCTATAAAGTTATTCAATGAAGACACCGGGCGCACCCAAATTGAGATAAAGGAAAACTCTAGGATTCTCATATATAATTCCATTATAGATTTATATAAAAGTCTTTTTGAACTATTATTATTAGCTAAGATACAACACCCCAAACTCCCATATTATATAACTTCTAAGAAAGAAAAAGGATAACAGAATTGGGGATGAAAAGACAAAAAAGCCAATCTCAATGCATCCATTTTGATAATTATGGCTTTGTGTCTTGGTTGCCTTTCATGGGCATGGTAATGGCCATAGAAGAGAGCTTGTCTCCTTTTCCCCTTCCCATTTCTATTTCATCAGCTTCAATATCTTCCATTCTTGAAATCGCATCTCCATTTACTTGTGTACTCTTTATGACATCTGGTATTTCCTCAACTCTATTCTCTATGGTCTCTTTGTGCTTTCCCCATAGGACTGAGTAAAGCCCCATGACAATCAAGATAGAACCAATAATGCTGCACTCACTCACAAATGAAGTTAACTTGTTAGTGTTGTAGTACAAGAATTATTGAAAAACAATCATATGGCAAAAAAGGAGATTAATGAAAACAGTATTGGTGATAATAATAGTGCTATTATTATGATGATTATAGAAGTTATGCACTTATATTTCAAGAAAGATTCTATAGAGATATTTATATCTTTGGATAAGGATGCCACAATTAAGGGATAATAGTATACCTTGAAGAGAATAAGCTTTATATACATACATATTTATTCATTAAACAAATATATAAATATATATATATATATATATATGTATGTATGTATGCATGCAAATAAATCAAGTGAAGAGGAAATTACCTTCCGAGGAAAAAATTTTCTTTCAGGATGAAGGAGCCCATAAAGGCTACAACTATCAGCATCAAGGGGCTAAAAGCAGTTGCAAAGACAGGGCCTTTTTTCTTTATCACTAGTCCTTGGACATAATATGAAATGCTTGATGTTACGATACCCTGCACATATTTTTAAAAGATTAGCAAGCT
Source organism: Quercus aquifolioides (assembly GCA_019022515.1). Lineage (NCBI taxonomy): Eukaryota > Viridiplantae > Streptophyta > Magnoliopsida > Fagales > Fagaceae > Quercus > Quercus aquifolioides. The sequence continues at coordinate 19,467,369 of CM032333.1, read as the reverse complement.
ATTCACACGATCTAATAGTCCTCATGCACACTTGCACTTTGGTAAATTACCGACTATTCCAAGAGTTTTATTACGAAATAATAAATTTAATTATTATTCTAAAAACACAAGGAGACTTACAGCATAGGCGGCAGCAAGGAGATTCATGTCAAAGCCAATTTTCCAAACAGATGGTTTGTGTTCTACAACAAAGGTGACAGCAATGGCTTGTAGAGTGCCCACAAAGCACATCAGAGATGTAAGAGAGAGTTGATGATTCTTGTATGTCTTCAAAGCATGGGCCTGCCAAAAAAAAGTCACATAAAAACAAAATTTTCATTTTCATTTTCATTTAAAAGTAAAAAAAAAAAAAATTCCCTACTAATTCTATTGCAGGACTTACTTGTAAAACAAAAAGACCAGCCCAGGCAAGAGTAGCAATGATAAGAAACATAGAGCCCTTGAAATAGTTCTTGCGATAGGTTCCAGTAGTATCTGTGTTATAAGAGTTATGAGACGGGATGTGCTTCGACCCCAACACGGGGCCCTGGTACAAGGTCATTAACAAAGCTCCAGCCACTGTCACTATAGTTCCCACTAGCTTCGCTTGGCACCTTAATTTTTTCAGGTTTAGCTTCTCCATCCTTTTCATTGCACCAGAAATATATTGAAATCACTTGGCCAATATTCACGAGGACAAAAAGAATATTAATTATGAGATGATGATTTTGGTTAATTTGCTATTTCATACCTGAATATGACAGCCATTAAAAATGTCATGGCAGGGAGCATGTTGCTCATTGCACACGAGAAAGTTGGTGATGTATATTTCAGCCCCGCATAATAGAAGTTCTGATCAATCACAGGGCTATATATCACACATACGAAAATTCATTGTCAGAATTATTATATAAAGCCAGAGAATTAGATACGATGAACTTGATGTATAAACATGGAACATGATCCTCTTGAAAGTGTCTATTTTACTGTTAAGAATTTTTATCAGTGTATATAGTATCAAGTTGCTTAAAATATTAACGTGAAACCAAAGACACCTTTAGATTTGTAATATATAATCTTGACCATAAAATGAATCCATTTAAGATAGAGAGAGATCATGGCATATTCATGATGCTTATAGATGGTTTAGAAAGGACTAACCCAAGAAGAGCTAACGCAAATATCATCATGAAAACCTTAAATGTGATTCTGGGTTGCGCTTTCCTGAAATATTAGACCAAACATTCATGTATAGATATCAGAATTTGTAAAGCTGATTATTATTTCATGCAGAGTGGAAATTAAAAACTAAAAAGCTTGTACACAGATTCAGTTCGGACCTCTCAAAATAAAAAGCAAAGGGGGCTATGACTGCGGTTGCAATGGCATGGCGATAAACCACAAGCACGTAGTGGCTCATCCCTCTGTTGAGAGAAACCTTGGTGATAATATTCATTCCGGCATAACCGAATTGCAATGATATCATTGCAAAGTAAGGTTTTGAAGATTCTAGGAAGTTGCTCAGCTTCTCCATTTTCATGGGAAAGGAAAGGGACTTTGCCACGAAAATATAACTGAGAAAAGAGCTATCTGCAAAAGCAAAGAACGCCTGAATGTGTGTTAGGGAAAAGTATGGGAAGGCTTACTCTTATTTATAGTAATAGTAGTAGTAGTGGAAAATCATTGTTCATTTATAAATTATGTTATATATAATTTATATGTATGAACTTATACTTTTAAAGAAAATGATATTCCTTATGGAAAATTGATCACTAGCTAGAGAGTTGTTGATGTCGTATCAGCAAGTATATATATTAGACCCATATCAACATATAAAAGAAAATATTGATGAGCGTGCTATATGGTCCATATCATTCAAGTAGTGAGTGTATTTTATAGATTCAAGCTATATGTGTCTTATTGTCCTCTCAAAAAAGAAAAAGAAAAAAAAGAAAGAAAGAAGAGCTATGTATCTTATTGATATTCTTGGCCGCCATGGTATCACGCCTACCTTTTTTTTTTTTTTTACTACAAATAATAATAAAGATCATATATATATATATATATATATTTTTAAAATAAAGTTATGTACTTTATAGAATATTAAAAGTTTTATTTATACGGCTAATTTTCTTTCTCTCTCTTACTCAGTACTTTTGGTTACCTTAATAAAGTTTTCTACCATTCTTTCTAGAATTAGAATTTGTAGAACAATTTTATAGTCATCTAGAAGGGGGGGCGGGGGGAGGGATTCTCTCATTTCATTGTGACCTATTTATAAGAGATTACTGCCTAATGTTACAACATAAGGGTTTAGGATTTGTTTATAATATTTGAAGAGATCTAGGAGTTGCTAGAACTATATTAGGCAAAATTTTCAAATATTGTATTAGGGCTAATAGCTATCAAATTTGACATATGTATGGTTTTTTACTTGTGGAGTTCTCTAACAATTTCTTGATCACTCAAATTGGTTAATAAACGATAAATTAAAGATCAAATCTTTTAGAATTCTTAGACCATTCTACCACATACTCTTAAGAGTGGGAATATATATATATATATATAAAAGATGGGTTCAAGTTACACTTGGTGTAACTTTAAAAAATTACACATTTTTTAAACCATTGGATTTAAAATTTAAGTAGATCTAACGATAAAAAAAAGATCCTCATTAAATGTTATCTTACCTTTAATATCTCAATGAGAGTTTCTCATTGAGCTTGGTGAGAGAGTGTAATTAAAGTTGTGTTTGGAATTTGAGAAAAAATTAATTTATTTTACTTTTTAGCTTATTTTTGCTTCTAAAGTGGGTTTCATTGCATTGTTAAGTGGGTTCTATTGCTCCAAAATTCAACTTTAGTTTTTTTACTATATGAGTAATACTACAGTCATAAACTATTTTGTAACATTTTTAAAAAATGTTGAAGTTGTCAACTTCTTATTGGTTTTCATTTAGGTCTACCTTTAATATCACTTTTTCATTTATCAATAATCATTCACCACATCAGCAATTTATAAATTTTTTTATAAAATAGTTTGTATCTCTAGCATTATTCTTTTCTACATATTTTTAGCAATAAGTTTTTAATTTTAACAAAATAATCGGCTCTCAAATGGAAGTGTGTGTTTAACAGTTAGTTTATTTCTCAAAAAATAATAAAGTGAGTGTTGCCCCACATCGTTTGAGTGTTTAACAGTTAGTTTGTTTCTAAAAAAAAAAAAAAAAAAAAAAAAATCTTATAAAGAATTCCAATAAAAAAAATTCAAACCCATTTGACCCACGAAAATTTCGAATCCAATATCTAAAAATTGAATTCAAATAGTTGGCTACATATCTCGAAGCTGGCTTTTTCTTTGCAAGTATTCCTTGTTCCGTAGTTTTACAATGGTCGTTCTTTATAATTAAAATAAAACACTAATGAATTAACAATTTATACAATGACTTTTGTGTCAGCTATCAATCCGATTCAAAATATTGGTTTTCATTCTAATTTTTAATATTTGTTGTATCCACCTTTGTATCATATGTCATTTTCATGCATATATTTTTCATAGTTGTTAGAAAGAGAAAAGAAATGAAATTAATGTAGAGAAATAAGCGGAAGAAAGAAAAAGAGACATGAAGAAGTTTTGATGGCTACATTTTTGTTACAATAAACTCATAATAGGGTATTTATAGGAGGCTAAAGTCTATACTAATAGGATTAAAAGACATGCAATACAAGTATAGATATAATGTTTAAATAGTTAAAACATAACTTTGATATCATGTTCGAAAGGAAAGAAACAAATAAAATAAAGTAAATATGGGACACTAAAAAGGATACGATTACTATTGGATTATCACTTAAACCTTTATCATAAATATTTGCTCATGAATAAACATGAATTTATATATTTTATATATATATATATATATATATATATATTTGAAAAAAAAATTGTTTAATGTAAAATTTGACATACAAGGCAATCACATAAATAACCTATAATCCAATCAATATAGGTTAAATAAAATTTGATTTAGTGAGAGTTTATTAAGTGATATAAAATCAATAAAGTGTTACACCAATGTAACTTAATTAGTCTTAATCCACACACACACTATATATATACGTGTGTGTGTGCGTGCGCACGCGCGTTTGTTTTTACATATTTCATTACTTTATCATTCAAATATCTTTGCATCTCCATCCCTTGTTTTTCTCTTCTAATTGTATCCTTAAAACTCTTTGTTTACTTCTTCTAAGTACTCTATTTAACTATATTAGTATTAGAAAATTTTATAATAGTGGGTTTCAGTTAGCTCAATCAGTAAAGTTTCTGATGGTTGAATAAGAGATTTATGGTTCAATCACTGCCTACACTAAAAACTGATTGGTGTCTTAGTTTGATAATAAAGAGTTATTACCAAGAGTGGACGTCATAAGTTGAAATTCTCTCTAAAAAAAAATTATAATAAAATTTTTTATGCTACTTTAACCACATTATATGTTACTTTAATGCTCTTAAATTATTTATTTTTATAAGTTTCCTTATATTAATTTTTTTTTTTATATAAGATAGAATTTCTACTCTAGCCTAATCTAAGTGTATATGTGTGTGAAACTTCTTTCTGGAGACTTGAACTCCGACTCTTACCCCCCCACACTCCATAAACACTTATACCTGTAAAGTGACCATCGCATCAAGAGTGTGCGGTGGTAGTTTTCTTATATTAATTTGGCAATAGGTTGCATGTAGAATTCTTCTTCCTTTTCCTCTGCCATCTTTTGAATAATTTAATCACAAAAACTAATGTAGTGTACAAGTAGAAAAGGGAACCATTTCGGCCTAACACTTAACGTGGGATATGATTAAGGTATATATTAAGCAATAATTAGAAAAGATAAAATCCAAATGATCCACTTTGCATATAAACATATATATATATATATATATATATATGATATATACTTTAAAAAGGTTTATATATGTTTGTGAAGTTCTGATCCTCGAGAGAGAGAGAGAGAGAGCTCGATCGAGGGGTGCGCTACGCGTGGCTGCACAATGGTGGTTGGTAAGGGCATCTGAGTCACCTGGGTGGTGGGAGTGATCAGTGAGAGTGAGACAGTACCGAGTGAGGTAATAAGGTCATATGACATAGACCCCATTGTTATTAAAGTAAAATAATATTTGGATCCCACCATGACGGTCATATACTGTGCAAATTGAGGCACTGTTTGATGATGATTGCATTGGGGTGCAATTATTTGTGTTTCAGAAAGAAAACCAATAAAACCATAATCAATTTGCCTTTTGCCTTGTGGACCATGAACATGCCATTTGTAACACCAATATTCACATACGTGTAAGAGAGCAATGATGGATCGCAATGTGTTTTATAAGAGGTATTTTATATTACGCATCGCAATGTTTTTTTAAGGCATATATTAATTATTTATTTTATAAAAATATTTATGTAAAATTGAAAAAATTACCAAAAAAGTTAGTTTTTTTTTATAAATTTTTTTTTAAAATAGTTTTAAAAACAAATGCCTTAAGAATAAATGATAGTAAAACCCGTGATTTTAAAAACTTGTACAATCAATGAACCGTTTTTAAGCAGTTGTAGGAGTTTTACCAAACTGAGTTGGCACCCGATTTTCGGTTGAATACGTTTGCCTTGCCGGCCTAGTCAGATTTTAAAACTATGGTAAAACCTATATAAGATACATCTATTACATAAGGTGTAATGGTGTATCACACGTGTTTTTGTGTGTCACTCTTAACAAAGGTTGAATTCATGTAAAACCAAATAGCCAAACACAAATATATATAATGTACATTTCTTATTATACCAAGTTGAGAACACACTTTTCTCTCGTACTGTACTGTTTTTAACGAAAAAGATTTTTTTTTTTTTTCACATTTTTGGTGTGACAAAAAATGTTTTTCCAAAACATTACATACTCAGTAAACCATCATAAATATATTCTAAACTAGAAAAATTTATGTCCATCAATAATGAACTCTCCTTTTACTCTTTCTCTCTATGTGTAGACTGATCATTAACTGATGTTGACTTACCATTAACTTTCTTTCACTCATTTTTCAAATAAATTTTGTTTCTCAAACATGATCTCTACCCTATGATCCAAATGCATGCCGACATATTGGATAAGGTGGAAATAATTTGTGTGCTTTCCTGCGCACAACTTCATGCAAGTATCATTAATTATCCTTTTAGTCTTGATGGAATTTAAAAAAATGACTTGGTTATCCAATTCCAAGCATAAGACGGGAGTGGTGACTAGATGACTAGTCCAATCATGGACAATTGCTTAAGTGAGTCACAACACTGTAGGAAACATTTAATGCCTATACTTAATTATATTATAAAGTAGCTTAGATATGATTTTTTTTTTTTTTTTTTTTTTTGAGGGGAGCTTAAATATGAGGAAATTAATTATCTCACATTGGTTGTGTGTGTCTAGTGTCCGCTGTTTATAACTCCAGTCTACAATTACAAATGTTATGCCATTTTGTAGTTATATTCTGGTTATGTAATGTATTATAAATCCAGTTTAAAATACTATTGTAGGGTCAGATTCTGCAGCCCAAGCCCAAGAAGGTGTGGATTTGGAGCCCACTGAACCCAAAACAATAAATTTGTAGAGAATGGGTGAAAGAGCTAGGCTAATAGTGAAAAATAACAGTATTAAACGGCAATGATGACAGGAAGATTTGAATTAAAATGTACTCGGACAGTGGTGAATGTCTCGTCCGAGGAGGTGATTTTCATTGATGAACTTAGGTTACAAAAGTGGGAGCTACAGTAAAATAATATGCTCTTCTCTTTCTCTTCTTTTTCGATCCCCTTCTATCAGAGACCCCTCTCTCTTATATAGTACTGCCTTTCTACATCTCCACCATCCACTTGTTTACCATCAGGGCGCCCACTTGAGTGCATGTCCCATCACACCCCCCCTTTAGCCATGTCTGAGTGGCAGTTGCTGAGGATGCACTGTTCAGGGGTCTTCTCCACATAAATGCGGCCAGAAGGGTAGGTGCAGTGCATTAAATGCGGTGGTTGAAGTCTGTCTCCTTGATATTTCTCTTCCTGTTACCTTCTTGTGTGTCCGAGGCTCCCTTTCTCCCTTAACACTTGTCAAACAGATCGCTTGACACGTGTCGGACAAAAAACCTCATCGGGTCCGAGGGTATCGGTCTCCTCGGACATATGAACATCTCCTCGGACAGTGCACGTACTCATCTCCAGACATTCTCCTTTTACATGGGCCTCTGACTGTGTCCTGGCCTCCTCGGACGAACAGTGGTCCTCGGATAGGGCCTTGGGCCCAATAAGTTGGGTTGGGCTTTTCTCCCCCCACATTAGCCCCTCGAAATTGTAGTTTTTCCCTCGCATCCGAGGAGAAAAAGTAGGATTTTGACTTGCCACGGAGCAAAAGCTTAGAAACACGCACAACCGAGCTGGCACGTGTGTAAACGTGGGAACAGACGCCTCATTAATGCCGCTGCGGTTTCCTTATTCCCAAGGCGCTGCATTAACTGCACCAGGTGACGTTTCGTCCTTCGCATCCAACGGTGGCTGATTGATCCAATGGCTGTGGTTTTTCTTCAGGATTTGGGCGGGAATGCCCCTGACCCTTCGCTTGACCCCGTATAAAGCTTCAGAGGAAATCATTTCCTCCTCACTTTGCAAATCTTCAGACGCTCCAGCAAGAACAGACGCCTCACTCCGTCCAAATCTCTCCGTCCGAATCTCTCAGTCGCCGGTGCCAATCTTACTCAGAATCCTCACGAGTCCTCCTACGAGCCTGCAGTCGCTTCTCCGGTCTGGCCCTTGTAAGTCGTCGCCCACCGAATCTTTTAGTTTTCTCTTCGGCCAACCGTTTCACTTAAGCACCATGGGAAAACTCGAGTACATGATGGATAGCCCTGAGCAAATAGAGGCGTTTAGGACCGCGTACCGCATACCCCCTAACGTGGGTGTGAGGTATTGCCCCCCAGAAAAAATACTAACAGACCGGCAGACGGGAGAGGTGGTTATCCCCCTCATCGCCTTCAAAGAAGGGGGGATGACAATCCCCATGGGCCCCATCACCGCCAGTTACCTTCGGAACCATAGGCTTACTCCCTGGCAATGCGCGCCCAACATGTTTAGGATCCTAGGAGCGATTGAGGACCTTGAGCGTCATTTGGGGTTGGGACTCACCTGGCTTGACGTGGTACATATGTATGAATGCCATAGCCAGCAAGATGCTGGGTACTACTTAAAATCCCGGTCGGATGTTGTCAGGCTCATTTCCTGCCTTCCCAAATCCAACAAAGGGATGAAAGACGACTATGTGATCGTCTCGGGCGCCTGGCGCAACGGCCCTGGTTGCCCGACCAAGCCTGGGAAGCCAGGTGTGACATGTAGATTTAGGCGCACTGACCATAGGCTTAGGGCTCCCGTCTTTTAACTGTCTTTGATTTCTCTTTGGTCGCTATTTCTGAGCTTCTAACCATTTTATCTTTTTACTTGCAACAGATAAGAACCAAGTTTCTCCTCGGCTCAGCCTAACGAATGTTGTTGCCCTCAACTACCTTTTAAGGTCGGAGATCTTCGTGAGCGAGGACGGGCAACTACGATCTGCTCCCCTTATTCTTGGATATAAAGCGAAGTCAAAGGGTTTTCAACCGGTCGGCAACGCAATCGTCCAAGGAGATCATCGCCTTGCGCGTATCGACGTTGGTCGGAAGGGCTTCTTGGCGCCAGACGATCTTGAACCTGTACCCCGTCCAATTCCTCGGGCTGCACCTCCCCTTATCCAACCACTCCAGCAAGTTCCCCTCGGACAAGAGATTGAAGGTGAGGGGGCTGGCTCTTCCACTTCCTCGCTTGAAGAACAAATAGATGAATTTCGGTTTGAGGGAGAAGCTTCAAGGGTAAACCAGGTGGTAGAGATCTCAGACGCCGAGGAAGAAGCCTGCGAGCAGTCAGGCGCCCAACTTAACTTGTTAGCCACTCATTTAGAAGACTCCTCGGACGACGATATGGATCTGAGGAATTTGATGAAGGGTAGAGGCAAAAAGTCCGACCCGAAAGATGCCGGGACATCTAAGACACTGGTGACACTTCCTCCGGCGCCTACCCAGATCCCTGACCCAAGCTTGAAACCCATGCTAAAACTGCAGAAGAAGAGACCCCACACTGAGGTTGAGGAAAAACAGGTGCCACCAACCAAGGGGGCCAAACAGCAAAAGGTGGCATAGGACAACCGAAGTCGCAAGGCTCCGTCTACTGAAAGCCGAGACGAGGGCACAGTGGCAGAGGTGCGCCGAGGAGGAGGGGGACCGCGGATTTGGTCTCTAAAACTGGAGTTGGAGGGCGCTCCAATCCTCTGGGAGACCTCCCTCAGGAATTATGATGGAGGGAGGGCCGGCTACGTTGCTGAGGCCCTGCAGCAACCACTTCTCCTCCCTCATGACATGGAGTCCTTCAGGCGTTTCAATCAGCCGGAGCTCTTTCGATCCCTCAAGAGGGATTTAGCCATCGTAAGTAACCTCAATCCGATTAGCTGACTCACTGATTTTTGCCTTTCCCATTTTTCTGCGTTTGATCTTTAGAGTTTCCATCATGCAGGTCACTCAGCAGATTTACGTAGCCGAGGAGTGGGACAAGAAGAATCGCCTTGAAACCCAGGCGGCGTTCTGCTCCCGAGACGAGGCGGAGAAATGTCTGGGCCAACTGAAGGACGATTATACCCGTCTGTCCGGGGAGCTCGCGGAGATGACCAGCCAGAAGAAAAGCCTTGACGCTGGGATAAAGAATGTTGAAAAGCAGGTTGAGGACCAGCGTAAGTTGCTAAAGGCGGCAGAGGCAAATCTGAAGACCGAGAGGGAGCTGGTAAACGGGCTAAGGGATGAACTCCGAAAAGCCAAAGACAGCGTCCGATATGCCGAGGAGAAAGCCCAGTTGGCCCAGGAGGCGGTTGAGGCTGAAAAGAAGACAGCTTACCAGCTGGGGGTAGAGACGGCCACGTCCCAGCTTCTAGAGCAGTTCGCCTCGGTCAGCCGAGATTACTGCGACATAAGTTGGGGCAAAGCCCTGGATGCAGCTGGAGTCCCTGCCGACTCGGAGCTGAGGCTGCCTGGGAGCGTATACTATGATCCTGATATCCGAGAGCTCCCGGGAACGGATCCCCCTCCTGCTCCACAGCTTCCAGAGGCTTCGGAGCCAACTTTGGTCAGCCATGCTCCTCCACTCGCTCTTGGTGCAAGCAAGGAAGCTGGTCAGCCAAGCGGCAAGGATAGGCCAGCTGAACCAGCCACAGAGAAAGGCCAAGGGTCAGGCGAAGAGAAAATTCCTTCTGAGCCCAAGGACCGAGCCCCTGAAGCAACTGCTCGGATAGGCCAGGCTGCTGACCCCGTGCTCCCTTCAGCAAAAGAATAGACGTATAGGGCTTTCACTTTTTGCACCTGTGCTTTCTTTCGTTTTATCCGAAGAATTGTAAACTATACTTTTATTTATGGAATAGATTTTCATTTGTCTATGATATTTTAAATACCTGCCTTACTAATTACTACTGTCACATACAACTGTACATTGTACTTATAACCAAATAATGCAAATAAATCTGCTCGATACATCATACTTATGGTGTAAGTAACCAAAATTAATATTGACAAGGATAGGCCGACCAAGAGTTATTGATGAGTTGCATGTCTTTCCAAGTTAAACATAAGTTATCATTCCTCGGCTTCGAGCTAAACACGACTAGGGGAAACATTTATAAATTAAAATCAATTTAAACGCGATTAGGAGTTTTAGCACTAAGCCCCAGTGACACTGGCCGCGTGGGGGTATTGACTAACCTGTCGCTTGGTTCAAGGATTATAGAATTCGAATGTACTCGAGTGTTAACTAACCCTAGTCATCTGGTCCGAGGACTGCAGGCATGACTGGATTTAAGTTTAAACACGAACCGCACCGGAGTGTTAACTAACCCTAGTCATCTGGTCCGAGGACTACAGGCATGACTGGATTTAAGTTTAAACACTAGAACCGCAACTGAGTGCTAACTAACCCAAATCATCTGGTCCGAGGACTACAGGCATGATTGGATTTAAGTTTAAACACTATAGAACTGTAACTGAGTGCTAACTAACCCAAATCATCTGGTCCGAGGACTACAGGCATGATTGGATTTAAGTTTAAACACTATAGAACTGTAACTGAGTGCTAACTAACCCAAATCATCTGGTCCGAGGACTACAGGCATGATTGGATTTAAGTTTAAACACTATAGAACTGTAATTGAGTGCTAACTAACCCAAATCATCTGGTCCGAGGACTACAGGCATGATTGGATTTAAGTTTAAACACTTGAGCTAACGGTGTTAACTAACCCTAATCATCTGGTCCGAGGACTACAGGCATGATTGGATTTAAGTTTAAACACTTAAGCTGGTGGCGAATGAGTGTTAACTAACCCTAATCATCTGGTCCGAGGACTACAGGCATGATTGGATTTAAGTTTAAACACTTGAGCTAACGGTGTTAACTAACCCTAATCATCTGGTCCGAGGACTACAGGCATGATTGGATTTAAGTTTAAACACTTAAGCTGGTGGCGGATGAGTGTCAACTAACCCTAATCATCTGGTCCGAGGACTACAGGCATGATTGGATTTAAGTTTAAACACTTGAGCTAACGGTGTTAACTAACCCTAATCATCTGGTCCGAGGACTACAGGCATGATTGGATTTAAGTTTAAACACTTAAGCTGGTGGCGAATGAGTGTTAACTAACCCTAATCATCTGGTCCGAGGACTACAGGCATGATTGGATTTAAGTTTAAACACTTGAGAGAAAGCGGCGAATGAGTGTTAACTAACCCTAATCATCTGGTCCGAGGACTACAGGCATGATTGGATTTAAGTTTAAACACTTGAGAGAAAACTTTACGCAGCGAATGGGTATATCAATTGAAGAGAAGACTTGATTAATAGAAGTACCTCTTGAGGTTATTTACATTCCAAGGGCGAGGGATTACATGACTATCCAGGTCTTCTAAGAAATACGCTCCAATACCAGCGCCTGAAGTGACACGATATGGTCCTTCCCAATTGGGTCCTAATTTCCCCCAAGCTGGGTTCTTCGCGGTGCCCACAACTTTCCTCAGCACCAGATCACCAGGCTCTAAAGGCCTCAGCTTCACGTTAGCGTCGTGGCCTTGTCTGAGCTTTTGTTGGTAGTGTGCCAGCCGAACCATTGCATTCTCTCTTCTTTCCTCAATAAGGTCCAAACTCTTCTCTAGTTGCTCGTTGTTGCCGGTCGGACTAAACGAGCTGGTTCTAAGTGTTGGGAACCCTGTTTCCAGAGGAATGACAGCTTCAGCCCCATAGGTCATCGAGAAGGGGGTCTCTCCAGTAGACCTGCGGGGCGTAGTTCTGTAAGCCCAAAGCACATGTGGCAACTCTTCTACCCATTTGCCCTTTGCATCATCTAGCCTCTTCTTTAAGCCATTCAGTATGACCTTGTTGGAAGCTTCTGCTTGGCCATTCCCCTGGGGATAGGCTGGAGTGGAGTATCTGTTCGTAATTCCCAGCTCACTGCAGTAATTCCTGAATGCCTTGCTGTCGAACTGTAAACCGTTGTCCGAGATGAGGGTGTGAGGAACTCCAAACCGTGTGACAATGTTCTTCCACACGAACTTTTGCACATCAACGTCTCTGATATTGGCTAGCGGCTCAGCTTCAACCCACTTGGTGAAATAGTCTGTTCCGACCAGGAGGTATTTCTTGTTTCCTGCAGCTTTGGGGAAGGGTCCCACAATATCCAAGCCCCACTGGGCAAAGGGCCATGGGCTAGATAGTGGATTAAGGTTTCCCCCTGGCTGGTGAATGTTTGGAGCGAAGCGCTGACATTGATCGCACTTTTTGACGTATTCGTGTGCCTCCTTCTGCATGTTAGGCCACCAATAGCCTTGGGTGAGGGCTCGGTGAGCCAAGGACCTACCTCCAGTGTGGCTCCCACAAATTCCTTCGTGCAGCTCTTCTAGCAGTGCCTCAGTCGCCTCGGGATGTACGCATAACAAATATGGTCCCGAATAGGAGCGTTTGTATAGTTTCTGGTCTTCGGACAACCAGAACTTAGTCGCCTTCCTCCGAACTTTATCGGCTTCTCCCTTCTCTTCCGGCAATATATCTTCTTTGATAAATTTGACTAAAGGGTCCATCCAGCACGGCCCGGCCCTGATCTGGTGAACCTGGACTCCCCCTGACTTCGTCTCTGTAGGACTGTGCAGGTCCTCGACGAGGATGACCCTCGGCAGGTCCTGTGCCGAAGAGGTGGCAAACGTGGCCAAGGAGTCAGCATGTGAGTTGCCACTCCTGGGGATGTGCAGCAAACTGAAAAATTCGAACTCTGATTGCAGGTGTTTAACACGACCCAAGTATCCCTGCATTCTTTCGTCCTTTGCCTCGAACTCGCCTTGTACTTGACCTACTACCAGTCTTGAGTCCGAGAACAGCTCCACGGACTTCCCACCCATTCTACGGACCATAGTCATCCCCATCAGTAGGGCCTCATACTCTGCTTCATTATTCGTTGCCGAGAAGTCCAACCTTAGCGATTTCTTGATAATGATTTTCTCGGGGGATATCAATACTAGCCCGACTCCAGAGCCTCTTTGGTTTGCTGCGCCATCGACATACACTTCCCAATGGGAGGGATTCTGTTGAGAGACCATGCCAACTGATTTTTCATCCATGCCCGACGTGGGCTTCACCTCTTCTAGCTGGGGCTCCGTGAACTCAGCCACCAAATCTGCGAGGACCTGTCCCTTGACCGATGTGCGGGGCATATATCTTATATCGAAAGCCCCTAAGATTGTACCCCACTTGGCAATCCGACCAGTGTAATCGGCACTTCGGAGTATAGCTTTGAGTGGGAGTTGTGTGAGAACGATCACCGTGTGGGCTTGGAAGTAGTGAGGTAGCTTCCGTGTGCCAAGCACTACTGCTAAGATAGCCTTCTCCAGTGGCAAGTAACGAATCTCAGCCTCATGCAGCGACTTGCTTACGTAATAGACGGGCCTTTGTACACCAGAGTCCGACCGTATCAACACCAGGCTCACCGCATAGGGAGCTACAGCGATGTAGGCGAACAGTACCTCGTCTGGCTCAGGACTGGACATGATTGGTGGCCGAGAAAGATAATCCTTGAGTTGCTGGAATGCCAAAGCACATTCCTCAGTCCATTCGAATCCCTTCCACTTGTTGAGCAGAGAGAAAAAGGGCCGACACCTGTCTGCTGATCTAGAGATGAACCGATTGAGGGCAGCAGTCATTCCGGTCAGTTTTTGAACCTCCTTGGGATTCCGAGGAGCTCGGAGGTCGTTGATGGCCTTTATCTGGTCGGGGTTTACCTCAATTCCTCTGTGGGTGACCATGTATCCCAAGAACTTGCCGGACCCTACCCCAAACGAGCACTTAGAGGCATTTAGTCGTAGCTTGTATTTCCGTAGAATCTCAAAGGTACTTTCAAGGTCTTTCACATGCTCGGCTATAACTTTGCTCTTCACTACCATGTCATCTATGTAAATCTCGATGTTCTTGCCCAGCTGTGGCTCGAACATCCTCGTCATCATCCTCTGGTAGGTAGCTCCAGCGTTCTTCAGGCCGAACGGCATCACTTTATAGTGGTAGTTGCCAATAGGGGTGACAAAAGCAGTTTTCTTCTGGTCCTCCAGGGCTAATGGTATCTGGTGGTAGCCTTGGAAGGCGTCCAGGAAGCTCATCCGAGGGTGGCCGACAGTGGCATCAACCAGCTGATCGATTTTCGGCATAGGGAACGGGTCTTTGGGGCATGCCCTATTCAGGTCCGTGAAGTCAACGCATACTCGCCACTTCCCACTCTTCTTCTTCACCACCACGGTATTCGCTAACCATTCGGGATAAAAAACCTCTTTGATAGCCCCAGCTGCTTTGAGTTTCGCTACCTCGTCTCTCACTGCGTCGGCATGTTCTTTGGATGGGCGCCGAATAGGTTGTTGCTTGGGGGTGACCAGTGGATTCACCTTCAAGTGGTGGCATATAAACTCCGGGTCCACCCCTGGGGCTTCGTAAGCGCTCCAGGCAAAAACATCAAGATTTCGCTTGAGGAGCCCTATCAGCTCTTCCTTCTCTTGAAGAGGCAGCTGAGATCCGACTTGAAAGAATCTGTCAGGATCGTCTCCAATGAGCACTTTCGTTAGATCCTCGCATCGAGTGCTTTCATCTGGTTCTTCAAAGGGCAATCCCCGGGACTGTAGTTGCTATAAATTCCTTCCAGCTACGTCCGAGGACTCGGCCGGGGCCTCATGCTGAATGGCGGCTACCAGGCACTGTCTAGCAACAGACTGGTCTCCTCGGATTTCATGTATCTGTCCTCCTGATGGATATTTGACCTTCTGGTGCAAAGTAGAGGGGACAGCCCCAAGTGCGTGAATCCAAGGTCTGCCTACGAGTGCCGTGTAGGGCGAATATGCGTCCACGACGATAAAATCCAACTCCACCACCTCGGAGCCAGACTGCACAGGTAAGCGTATCCGGCCTTTCGGGATGACAGGCCTTCCTTCAAAGGTGAATAGGGGGGAATCGTACGGCGTTAGGTCCTGGGGTTTTAGGCCTAGCCCCTTGTAGAGGTCCGGGTACATTATCTCCACGGCACTGCCCTGGTCCACCATTACCCTCTTTACATCGTACCCTCCTATTCTGAGGGTGATGACTAGTGCATCATCATGGGGTTGGATGGTGCCGATCATGTCCTCGTCCGAGAATCCCATAACCAGCGGGGCACCAGACCTAGCTCTCTTCGGTCCTCGGCTCGACTCCCCTGCGGGTGGTCGGCCTACTGACATAACTTTCAAAGGCCAGGACCCTGTTCTCCCCGGCGCAGCGAAGACGACGTTTATAGTCCCAAGCGGTGGCTTTGAGGGGTCGTCCCTGCGTGGCCCCGAGCCTGTCTGCCCTCGGCCGCTGGAGGGGTGCAGAAGATGTTTCAGTTTACCATCGCGAATCAACTGGTCCAGGTGATCCCACAGACTCCTACAATCTTCCGTTGTATGCCCATGGTCTTGATGGTACTGGCAGTAGAGATTGTGGTTGCGTCTCTCGGGATTTCCTACCATCTTGTTCGGCCACCTGAAGAATGATTCATTCTTAATCTTTTCCAAGACCTGATGCACTGGCTCTTTGAACACGGTGTTGACCGATTGAGGATTCATCGATCCTGATTGTCCGGCAAAATCCCTCCGCGGTTTATTGTAATTGTACCGGTCCGACCGCGAATCTCTCCTCTCCTGAGGGATAATCTTATCCTTTCCCTTGCCCTGCTGCTGATCTTCTTCAACCCTCTTATACTTCTCTATGCGGTCCATTAGTTGACGCACGTTTGTGACTGGTTTGCCAGATAAGGATCCCCTCAAACCGTGGTCAGTAGGGAGGCCGAGCTTGAACGTGCTGAGGGCCATTGCATCGTTGTTGCCCTCCACCTCATTGAACATCTCCCAATATCTGTCTGAATATGCCTTCAAGGACTCGCCTTCCTGCATGGACAAGGATAGCAGGGAAGAGAGAGGTCTGGCCACTCTTCGGCACGTAACAAAACGGGAGCCGAATGCCTGAGTGAGCTCTTTGAAGGAGTTGATGGAGCCCGCCTTCAAACCATCTCATAGCAACGGGCCCAAGACTGGAAGGGAAAACCTTGCACATCAGAGCTTCATCTCTGGAGTAGACAGCCATCCTCTGGTTAAAATGACTCACATGCTCCACGGGGTCAGTTTTACCATTGTAGACGGTGAACGTTGGCTGGTTAAAGCGCCGAGGGAGTCTGGCCTCCTCTATCCTACGCGTGAAGGGTGATCTAGATATCTGATTTAGAGCCCTGTTCATGGCATCGTTCTCCACGTCCTCGCGTGATGGGCTCTTACGCTCCCTTTTACGATGAGACTCCTCTACATAGGTGTAGGACTCGCTAGCTGGTGTCTTAGACTTACGTTGATAAGAGACGTCCTGCTCGTCATCAAGATCATCTTCAGAGTACGAGGAAGCCCGCTTCCTCTTTGCGTATCGCAACTCCCTCTTTAGTTTTTCCACTTCCAGTTGTAAGTCACGGTTCTTCTCTGCATGGGACATGTGACTCCCGCTCTGTGATTGGCTCTGGCTAAGGCGCACAGTGTGTACACTGCCCTCACGGTTTTGTCTCCTCTCTAAGTTGCCAAAACGGTCCACGTGTTGGGATGCCCTGGATTCTGCTTGTTGTTCACCTTGTTCTGCCATTATCAACTGTTTATTTCACTCTTGCACAAGCTCTTCCCACAGACGGCGCCAATTGTAGGGTCAGATTCTGCAGCCCAAGCCCAAGAAGGTGTGGATTTGGAGCCCACTGAACCCAAAATAATAAATTTGTAGAGAGTGGGTGAAAGAGCTAGGCTAATTATGAAAAATAACAGTATTAAACGGCAATGATGACAGAAAGATTTGAATTAAAATGTGCTCGGACAGTGGTGAATGTCTCGTCCGAGGAGGTGATTTTCATTGATGAATTTAGGTTACAAAAGTGGGAGCTACAGTAAAATAATATGCTCTTCTCTTTCTCTTCTTTTTCGATCCCCTTCTATCAGAGACCCCTCTCCCTTATATAGTACTGCCTTTCTACATCTCCACCATCCACTTGTTCACCATCAGGGCGCCCACTTGAGTGCATGTCCCATCACACTCCCCCTTTAGCCATGTCTGAGTGGCGGTTGCTGAGGATGCACTGTTCAGGGGTCTTCTCCACATAAATGCGGTCAGAAGGGTAGGTGCAGTGCATTAAATGCGGTGGTTGAAGTCTGTCTCCTTGATATTTCTCTTCCTGTTACCTTCTTGTGTGTCCGAGGCTCCCTTTCTCCCTTAACACTTGTCAAACAGATCGCTTGACACGTGTCGGACAAAAAACCTCATCGGGTCCGAGGGTATCGGTCTCCTCGGACATATGAACATCTCCTCGGACAGTGCATGTACTCATCTCCAGACATTCTCCTTTTACATGGGCCTCTGACTGTGTCCTGGCCTCCTCGGACGAACAGTGGTCCTCGGATAGGGCCTTGGGCCCAATAAGTTGGGTTGGGCTTTTCTCCCCCCACAACTATTATTACTATTTTCGTGTGTGTTTTAAACAAATAGGGATGTTTATCCCATATTGGTTGTTTGTGTTTAGTGTCCGTTGTTTATAACCCCAGTCTACAACTACAAAGGTTATGCCCTTTTGTAGTTGTACTCTGGTTATGTAATGTATTATAAACCCAGTTTAAAACACTATTATTACTATTTTCATATGTGTTCTAATAAATATTAATGTTTACTAAAAAAAAAAATTAATGAATAGTTTAATTCAGCCCAAAAATGAAGTTTTAAACTGGTTGCATAAGTCTTAGAGGGCCAAAAAGCAGGGACAGACCCAAGTGGGGTCTAAGGGGCCCAAGCCCCCCTTGGGTCCAAATTTTTATTTTTTTTAGTTATGCTATATTTCATTTTTCATAGTTTGGCTCCATTTTCAAAATTTTAGCCAACTTCTCCGCAATTAACTTAGTTAGTTTAACCCAAATAGCAACTATCAAATTCAAAAATAATAAAAACATTCACAATAGTGATTGTATTTTAGCAAAAAAATTATTTTACCATCAAAGAACTAAAAAATTATGTGTTATTGGAGAAGTTAAAACTATATATTTTGCAACTACAATAAACTGGTATAAATATCAGTTAATTGTGACAAGTTGTTAAAAATAAAATAAAATATTTTATTAAGATTATATCTCTTCTTAAAATAAAAAAAAATCAAATTCTCTCTCTTCCTTTATTATTTTAATGAGTTGTTTATATTATTTTACATAAAAAAAAAAATAGAACATTTGATATTGGGTGTGTAGAGATAAGGGGCCCAAAAGTATATATATTGGCCATTGGGCTTTAATCGAGGACGTTGAGTGGTCCGAGGACATGTAAACAATATTGAAGATGTAAGACTCAGAGCCCCATGAGTAAGCTACAAGTGAGAGGGTTGGGGAAGGTAGGCCGAGGAGGAATATCCCCTCGGCTAAACGAAGCAAATATCAAAATGTGTGTCTTCTCATCCAGGATGACGTTCTAGGAAGTTCTATTGATAAAGATATGCACTGTGAACGTACAGGATAGATGGGAGCTAAGAAATATTTAAGAGAAAGCTGCTACCATCGCATTGAATGCTCTGTAATTAACTCCCTGGTCGCATTAATGAGGAAGTGATATCTGAACAGTGCTTTTCAGCCTTATAGCTACCCCCAAAGACTTCAGGAGAGTGCTGATGGGACATGGATCAACACAAACAATCTACTGTCCACGTGGAAGGTGGAGATAAGAAAGGAGAAATAGTATAAATTAGAGGGAAGGCCCTAAGAGAAAGAGATCGAAAAATTAAGAAAAAAGGGACTATAGCAATTAAAACTGTATTTGTAACCAACTTCAAGTAATATATACTAGAACTAATCTCCTCAGATTGTGCCGAGTATAATTTTCCTTAGATAAATCCAGTCCATTTTCACTTTATTGTCTTCTGGATCCATTATAATTATTACCTAACTCATTATAGCCTAGTTTTCCAACCCACTCTCTACAAATTCATTGTATTGGGCTTATTGGGCCTAGATCCACTTCCTTTTTGGGCTTAGGAGCCAAATTGTGTCCTTATAATTGGCGCTGTCTATGGTAATTTCTGATGCTGTGGTAATTTTTACGTCCAACCATGGTAGGTTCAAGTCCAAATCTGGAGGAATCTATGGGATCCCAAAGTCAAGATCATTTTGTTAATCATGAGCGCAGAAGGGATCGAGAGGTTAGTATGCATACCACTTATACTAGCAGGAGCCAGTCTCGAAACGGAAGCCACCTTTCTCATGAGGAAGATACCAGAGCCTTGCAACTGGAGATTGATCATCTAAAGAGGAAGTTGCGCCATGAACGACGAAGGTGAACTCCCTCCAATTCTGACTTCTAAACTGACGATGAGGAGGATGGTAGTTATATACCTAGATCAAGGACTCCTCCCAGTGAGTCTTTCTCGTATGATAAGGACTACCACCATGAGCGCAGGGGCAGAAACTCATCTTCCAAAGGCTTGGGAAATGACGCGATGAGCAGAGTGCTCAACCAAATTTTCAGGTCACCTTTCAAGCGCAGGATTGAGGAAGGGAGACTTCCTCAGTGGTTCACTCAGCCAACGTTCACCATATACAATGGTCGAACAGACCCTATGGAGCATGTGAGCCACTTCTACCAGAGGATGGTTGTGCACTCCAAGATTGAAGCCCTGATGTACAAGGTGTTCCCCTCCAGTTTGGGGCCCGTGGCCATGAGGTGTTTTGATGGCTTGGGAGCAAGTTCCATTGATTCCTTTAAGGAACTCATTCAGGCATTTGGATCTCACTTTATTACATGCAACAGGGTTCCTCGACCTTTAGATTCCTTACTGTCTATGGCCATGCGAGAAGGAGAGACCCTGAAAACATATTCAGACAGATATTGAGAAATGTTCAATGAG
Source organism: Quercus aquifolioides (assembly GCA_019022515.1). Lineage (NCBI taxonomy): Eukaryota > Viridiplantae > Streptophyta > Magnoliopsida > Fagales > Fagaceae > Quercus > Quercus aquifolioides. The sequence goes on along the minus strand of CM032333.1, from coordinate 19,446,793 downwards.
ATAAATGGTGACTTTTACAATGTGGCCATCAAGACTTTCAAGGTCGGCTTACCTACCGAGAATGGTTTGAGGAAGTCTTTGACTGGGAAACCTGCCACTAGTGTATGCCAACTCATGGATCGAATTGACAAATACAAGAGGGTTGAGGAAGACTAACAATAAGGGAAGGGGAAGGACAAGGTTGTCCCTTAGGAGAGGAGGGACTTCAGGTCGGACCAATACAATAATAATAGACCCCAAAGGGATTTTGCTAAGCAATCGAGGCCTACAGCTCCTCAGCTGGTTAACACAGTGTTCTGAGAACTAGTACATCAAGTCTTGGAGAAGATCGAGAATATGCCATACTTCAAATGGCCAACAAGATGGGAAGGGACCCCATGAGGTGCAACCAAAGTCTTCATTGCCAGTACCACCAGGAATGAGGACATACCACTGAGGATTGTAGAACTTTGTGGAATCATCTGGAGCAGCTGGTCAGAGATGGAAGGTTAAAACAGTTTTTACATCGGCCCAATGGGTAAAGAGACCAAGTAGGGTCGAGGGCTCAAGGGAATGCTTCTTCAAGGCCCCCTTTGGGCACCATTAATGTCATTTTTGCGGCCTCAAGGAGAACCGGCTTTCACCCATTCAAGGTGATGTTTGTAGCCCGGCTACCTGCCGAGGACTCAAGACCTGAGTTGAAGAGGGCTAGAATGGAAAACTAATTGGCGATGAGTTTCTCTGAGGAGGACAAGGTAGGAACCATATAGCCGCATGATGATGCTCTGGTGGTCACCCTCAAGATAGGGGGATATGATGTTAAGAGGGTGATGGTGGATCAAGACAGTGGAGCAGAGATTATGTACCCTGACTTATACAATGGGCTGGGCTTGAAACCTGAGGACTTGACAGCTTATGATTTGCCTTTGGTAAGCTTTGACGGGAAAGTTGTCATTCCTAAGGGCTAGATTCGACTACCCGTACAAGATGGATCAGAGGTGGTGGAGGTGAATTTCATTATAGTGGATGTCTATTCTCCCTACACGGCCATTGTGGTGAGACCCTGGTTTCATACCCTGGGAGTCGTTTCCTCCACTCTACATTTAAAGGTAAAATATCCATCTAGGGACCAGATTGAGGAGCTGGTTAGAAGCCAGTCCATAGCGAGGCAGTGCCTGATTGCTACAATAATGCATCAGCTAAGAATGGAGTCCTTGGCCTCTGCTGGAAAAAACTTATAGCAATCAAGGACTCCGGTGTTACCCGTGAAGGGGGCAGCCAAGGAGGCAAAATGTGAGGATTTAGAGAAAATTGTTGTAGGTGATGATCTAGAGAAGTTTTTTTCAGGTCGGAACTCAGCTGCCTCCTCAGGAGAAGGAAGAGCTGGTAGAGTTCCTCAAGAGGAACATTGAAGTGTTTGCGTGGAGTGCTTATGAAGCTCCTAGGGTGGATTTAGACCTCATTTGCCATCATCTAAATGTCAACTCATCTGTCCTCCCTAAGAAGCGGCCACCTTGGCGCTCATCTAAAGAGTATTCTGATGCTGTCAAGAAGGAAGTGAACAAACTTAAGCAGGCTGGGGCTATTAAGGAAGTATTCTACCCTGAATGGTTGGCCAATACGGTGGTAGTGAAAAAGAAGAATGGGAAGTGGCGGGTGTGTGTAGACTTCACATATCTGAACAAAGCATGCCCCAAGGATCCTTTCCCTATGCCTTGAATAGATTAATTGGGGATGCCACTGTGAGCCACCCTCGGATGAGCTTTCTAGACGCCTTTCAGGATACCACCAGATACCTTTGGCTTTGGATGATTAAGAAAAGACAGCTTTTGTCACTCCTATTGGAAACTACCACTACAAGGTGATGCCTTTTGGTTTGAAAAATGCAGAGTCTACCTATCAAAGGATGATGACTAGGATGTTTGAACCATAATTGGGTAAGAATATTAAGGTTTATATAGGCGATATGGTGGTAAAGAGTAAGGTGGTGTCCGAGCATGTGGAAGACCTTGGGGATATTTTTGAAACACTGAGGAAACACAAGCTGCGCCTTAATGCTTCCAAATGCTCCTTTGGCGTGGGATCAAGCAAATTCCTGGGCTATATGGTCACCCATCGCGGAATTGAGGTCAACCCTGATCAGGTTAAGGCAATTAACAGTCTACAATCACCTCGAAATCCTAAAGAGGTCCAAAAGCTAACAGGAATGACTGCTGCTTTGAACCAGTTCATCTTTCGGTTAGTGGATAGATGCAGACCCTTCTTCCAGCTATTGAATAAGTGGAAGGGATTTGAGTGGACCAAGGAGTGTGCCTCGGCCTTCCAATAGCTTAAGGAGTACCTTTCTCGGCCATCTGTCATGTCTAGGCTCGAGGCGGATGAAGTCTTATTTGCCTACATTGTTGTGGCTTCTCATGCTGTAAGCTTAGTGCTGGTGTGAATTGATAATGGTGTGCAGATGCCAGTTTACTATGTAAGCAAGTTGTTGCATGAAGCAGAGGTTCGTTATCTACTATTGGAGAAGACCATTTTGGCAGTGGTACATGCCACACGCAAGCTCCCTCATTACTTCCAATACCACACAGTTGTTGTTTTAACCCAACTTCCACTTCGCTTACTACTTCGGAGTGCTGATTTCACGGGGAGGATTTCCAAATGAGGTACAATACTTGGGGTTTTTGACATCAAGTATATGTCTCGCACCTTTGTCAAGGGCTAGGTTCTTGCAAATTTGGTGGCCGAGTTCGTTGAATCCCCATTGGAAGAAGAGGTAGAGAGGCAAGGCATGGATGGAAAATCAGTTGGTATGGTCTCCCTGTAGGAGCCTTTATCTTGGAGGGTATATGTTGATGGTGCAGCAAATTAAAGGGAATTCGAAGTGGGGCTAGTTCTAGTATCTCCTAAGAAGATCACTATTGAGAAATCCTTAAGATTAAGCTTCTCGGCCACCAACAATGAGGCTGAGTATGAGGCTCTATTGGTGGGGATGACCATGGTTTAAAAAATGGGCGGAAAAGCAGTGAAGATATTCTCAGATTCAAGATTGGTTGTAGGCCAAGTGAAAGGGGAGTTAGAGGCTAGGATTGTGAGAATGCAAGAATATTTAAATCAAGTTAAGTACTTGTAATCGGGATTTGAGTCTTTCAACTTGCTGCATATCCCTAGGAGTGGAAACACACATGCTGACTCTTTGGCCACTCTTGTAACTTCCTCAGCATAGAGTTTACCTCGAGTCATCCTTGTTGAAAACTTATGCAAGCCTACTAAGGTGAAGAGGGAGACAGTCCATATCCGTCAAATTAAGGTGGGGCCCAGCTGGATGGACCCCATAGTACTATTCCTTAAGGAAGATATCTTGCCCGAGGAGAAATCAAAAGTTGACAAGGTGCGGAGAAAGGCTCCTCGGTTTTGGTTGTTCGATGACCAAAAATTGTATAAACGCTCTTTTTTTGGGCCATACTTGCTATGCATACATCCTGAAGTATCAAAGCTACTCCTCGAGGAGTTATATGAAAGGATTTGTGGGAGTCATACAGGAGGCAGATCTTTGTCTCACAGAGCCCTTACTCAGGGATACTAGTGGCCGAACATGCAGAAGGAAGCACAAGAGTATGTGAAGAAGTGTAATTAATGCCAAAGATTTGCACCAAACATTCACCAACCGGGAAGAGTCTTTAATCCTCTGTCCAGCCATTGGCCATTTGCTCAATGGGGCTTGGACATTGTAAGTACTTTCCCTAAGGCAACAGGGAATAAGAGATATTTGCTAGTCAGAATGGATTACTTCACCAAGTGGGTTAAAACTAAACTGCTGGCAAATATCAAGGATGTGGATGCCAAGAAGTTTGTTTGGAAAAATATTGTCACTCAGTTCAGGGTCCCCTATACCTTTATCTCAGATAACGGCCGTCAGTTTGATAACAAAGCCTTTAGAAGGTATTATTGTGACCTGAGAATTGTGAATAGGTATTCCACCTCGGCCTATCCACAAGGGAATGGACAAGTCGAGGCTGTCAATAAGGTCATAGTGAATGGACTCAAGAAAAGGTTGGATGATGTGAAGGAAAAATGGGTGGAAGAATTGTCGCATGTCTTTTGGACATATCGTACCACACCTCGTAGATCAACATAAGAGACACCCTTTTTAATGACCTATGGAGCTGAAGCTGTTATTCCTCTGGAGACTAGATTCTCAACACTGAGAACGAGTTCTTTCACTCTGAGCAACAATGATAGGCTTTTAGGGAAGAGCTTAGACTTAATTGAGGAGCGAAGAGAAAATTCCATGGTTCAATTTGCGTACTATTAACATAAGCTCAAACAAGGGTATGATGCCAATGTAAAGCTTAGGCCATTAGCGCCTAGAGACCTGGAATTGAGAAAGGTTTTGGGTACTACAAAGAACCCAGCATAGGGAAAATTAGAGCCCAACTGGGAAGGGTCATATCGCATCATCTCAGTGGCTGGAGTAGGTGCATACTATCTTGAAGATCTAGATGAACATGTTATTCCATGCCCTTGGAATGTAAATAACCTGCGAAGGTACTATTATTAATGAAAGTCTTTTCTGCCATACTTTTGCTAATGACATTATGCGCTACGTGTTGTTTTACTAAGTGTTAAACAAAACCTTAGTCATACCTGGTCTTTTGGACCACATACTTTAGGTAAATTAATGTTTCAGTTCATTTCACTAAGTGTTAAACAAAACCTTAGACATACCTGGTCTCTCGGACCACATACTTTGGGTAAATTAATGCTTGAGTTCATTTCACTAAGTGTTAAACAGAACCTTAGTTATGCCTAGTTTTTCGGACTACATACTTTGGGTAAATTAATGCTTCAGTTCATTTTACTAAGTGTTAAACAGAACCTTAGTCATGTCTGGTCTCTCAGACTACATACTTTGGGTAAATTAATATTTCAGTTCATTTTACTAAGTGTTAAACAGAACCTTAGTCATGCTTGATCTCTCAGACCACATATTTTGGGTAAATTAATACTTCAGTTCATTTTACTAAGTGTTAAACAGAACTTTAGTTATGTTTGGTCTCTCGGACCACATGCTTTGGGTAAATTAATACTTCAGTTCATTTTTCTAAGTATCAAACAGAACTTGGTCATGCCTAGCTCCTCAGACCACATGCCTTGGGTAAATTGATAATTTACCAAGTGTTAAACAGAACATTAGTTATGTCTGGTCCCTCAAACCACATGCTTTAGGTAAATTAATACTTAATGACACTCCTCATTTGTTTCTTTAAGTGTTAAAAGGAACCTTGGTTATGTCTGGCTCTTCAGACCACGTGTTTTGGGTAAATTGACACATTCTATTTATTTTTTCTAAGCGTTAAAACAGATCTTAGGTTATACCCAACTCCTCGGATCACTTGCCTTGGGTAAGTTAATGTTCTTGGTTATTTACCTAAGTACATGGTCATTTTCCTTAATATTTATATGTGTTCGATTTGTCTGAGTTAGCAGCAATGCACTACTGTTGGCTTTGATAAAGTCAGGGTGGCAATAACTCACTATTGCCAACAAGCATCATCAGTTTTAAGTCCCACCAAAAGGTATAATGATAATTGCACCAACTATAAAGCAAATATTACAGAGAAAGGAAGATTCATAAAGTAAAAAATATAACCCTTTTTATTAAATAAAGGAAAAGGTTCATTATATACAATGGCAAACTGCCACTACAAAGGAAAAGATACAAAGTGTAAGGTTGAATTTTATCAACCATTTTGTTGGCTTTATTCCATGCCAATTTGCTTGTAATTCAGCATTTAGAAACCTTGTATTTAGGTGGGAATCATGTAAGGGTTGTGTGTGAGAGAGTGTAAAGAAAAGCTCGAAAGTGTGCACTGAAACAAGGCCTCGCGACTGGATCTTGTGACTGGCTCACGGCTTGCAAGTCGCCAAAGCTAGCACACGAGTGAAGCATGCAAGAGAGCTGAAGAGTCACACTAGCTGTTACACTATAAGAAAAAAGTCCTAGGCTGGCCAGGCCGTTAGCTCGCGGCTTGAGCTCGCGACTCAGTCCAATTGCGAGGCCAAGTTGCCAGACCACTCTGTTTGGGAAAAACTTACTTTTCGCATTCCAAACACACACCAGTATAAATACCCCTTATATCCACGAAATGTAGAAAGCTTCTAAAGAGAATTTTGAGAGAGAAACCCTAGAGAAAAACAAGATTGACTCATCTACAATCTCAATCCTTTGATTCTCCAAATTCCTCTACTCTCATCATCTCCATTGTTACATCCTTGAGAGGTACATTAGCCAAATCATTTTCTCACCATACCCATATCTGTGAGAAGGCTTTTTGGTGCTTGGGAAGCAATTAGGAAGGGACCAATTGATATTGGTTGATGCTATAGGCTATAGCAGGATCCGGTAAGCTAAAGAAGACAAAGGTTCGGCGTAACCTCGTTGGAGCAAGAAGCTTGGAGGGCTTAGGTACATTGGGTAGATTAGGCTTGGAGGGTCTTCTATTGTTCATGTATCCCAACTTCATTCTTTAGTGGATTATTGACCACTTGGAGGGCGGCGGAGAGGTTTTACGTCGAGGCCTTCGGTTTCCTCTTCGATAACACATCGCTGTGTTGTTCTTGTGTTTGCATCTCTCTTCCCTTAATCTTTGCCATTTAATTTCTGTTGTTGTTGTGATTTTATTTGGTTTAGATTGTTTATCAATTCTGTTGTAGCTTATTTTCTGTTCCGCACATATATTGTTTGATAATAAGCTTGAATTGGTAATTTGTAATTTGGGGGTCTAAACGTTCATAGGTGTTTTATACACATTTTGAACATTCACAAAGGAAAACTACAAAAAGAAACAAAAATGACGGAAAGAAAATAAAATCCTAAGAGCTAGGCCTTGGCTAGAGGATGAGGGTCTTCTTTCTTGCTCGGCTGAGAGGCAGGAGCATCTTTGGCCTTGGGGTCAGCATCTTTGGATTTGGCCACGGCCTCCTTTGCTTTGACTGCAGCATCCTTGGCCTTGGCAGCGTCCTTGGCCTCTGAGGGGCTTGGCCTCCTTGCCCTTGCCCTTATCCTTGGCCACCTTAGCCCCTTGGCCTTGATCACCAACTTGGCTAGAACCTTTGGAAGCCTTGGAGGAGGGAGGAAGAGCTTGAGCAGCCAAGGGCTGCTCAGCGGATTCTGGAGCAATGGCAGAGGGAGGCGGGAGGTCAGCTGGGACTTCGTGGATGTCAAGAGGGTAGTAAACATTCCTAGCCAGTCTCCACTTCGAGGCAGCAGGGACCCTGTAAGGTTGAGAGCCTCTATCCATGTCTCTTTGCAGTAATCCCTGCATACCTCGGTTAGCTCCTCAGCTAGCCGGATCTTAGTTTCTTCTACCTCGAGGTTATAGGATACTTGCCTCGAGGCCTCCGCAGCTTCCTCGGCTGTCCGAGCGGCGGCTTTGGCTTTCTCCAATTCAGCTTTGAGGTCTAGGACCAGTTGCTTCTGAGTGGCTAGCTCTATCTTAGTAAGATAGAGCTTTTTACGTTGGTTTTCAGCCTGGTTCTGGACATTCTTCAGCCCAGCCTCAGCGCTCGTCCGCGCCCTCTCCTCGACGGTCAGCTTGGTGGCTAGTTCCTGGTTCTCTTACTTCATGGCTCCCAGGACCTTGTTGGTCTCAGCGCGGAGGTTGGTCTCAACCCTGGCCTCAATCCGGGCGTCCTTGACCTATTCCTTAGCTACAAAAACCTCCTGGATAGCTTACACAAAAATGACAAAGGAATCCCATGTAAAAAAGAAAAAGAAGAAAGAATGGCAAGGACACTTTAGCATTTAACTAAAAGATATGATGGTGAAACTTACCATGGCAAGATCCCTCTTCAGGGACATGAAGAGGTCTGGCTGCTTCATATGCCTTAAAGCGTCCATATCTTTGGCAAGAGGAAGGGCTACTCTAAGGCTTCAACCACATACGCGGAGTGCCCTTTTTGGAACTCCCTGATGGAGGAGTTCCAGGGGATGGCAGCGCCATCCAGCTCCAGCCGAGGAGCCCAAGTTCGTTGTTATTGGCGCATCTCGGCCATACTTGGGTCCTCTCTACTATCCACAGAGGAGGCCTGCTTGTCCTTGGCCGTCCTCTGCTGTTTGGCCTCCTTCTGAGGGACTACCTCATCCTCCTCCACTTCCTACTCCTTCATTTTCTTCTTTAAGTTGGGAATGGGGAGAAGGCCGACGGTGGTTGTAGGAGGAGGAGGGGGAGGAGGGAGGGTAAGAGGAAGCTGGGATTTAGGGGCCTCCTCGGATGATGACCCTTGATTCCTCCCAGCCATGAGGTCCCTCAAGCCTTTCCTCGGATTCAGAGCCATTGCATCTTCCTCCTCGGAGCTGCTATCTACCTCGGCGATTATCAATTGGGGGAAGCGAGTTGTTTGCATCTTTTCTTCAACAGGATTTGGTTGCACCTTTTCTTCTTCCTCGAGGTGGAATTAGTCTATCTCCTCTTCGAGTGATAGGTGCGAGGAAGCAGTTTCTTCCCTCGGAGCCGCTGCCTCAAGGAGAGCAGGAATGAGGGGCAGCTTAGCAGGCACGACGTCCTCTCAGGCAATGAAGCCAGGAACAAAGACGTCTATCCTACGGAGCCTAGGGTCGCCTACCTTGATTGCGTGGCCCACTTCTTGGAAGTTGTCCGAGATCGGTTCGAAGTCCAAAATAAGGTGGACCGCCCTCAGTTGCCTATCTTCACTCACAAACACCTCAGACCTGAGAACTCTGTTGAGGTCTGCGACATTGACTAAGCTGAGGTGGGCTGCTACGTGCTTTTTATCTGCAAAAACAGTCGAGGAGCAAATCATGGTCAGACCAATAAATCCCATCATCAAAAGAAAACGAAATATTAAAGGTGAAAGCAACGAAACTAAAAGAACTAAATCCCGTGCCAAGGGACCTAACCTTAAGGTACCCCACCTAGCTCTCCTTCCCGAGTTGGGTAGTGAAGACTGTCGTGCCACTCCCCAGAGGTGATTAAGTAGTCATCCTTCATGCCCTTGTTAGACTTGGGAAGAAACGATACAGGCCTAACAATGTTAGACCTGGACTTGAGGTAATGCCCCAAGTCAGTAAGGGAATGACACTCGTATATATGGACGATGTCGTGCCAGGTGAGTCTCAAACCCATCTGCTCATTGAGAGCATCGACACTACCTAAGACTCTAAATAGGTTGGGCGCGCACTGGTGAGGACACAGCCTATAGTTAAGTAGGTAATCTCGGGTTACCCTACCCATGGGAAGCGTCATTCCTCCCTCTATAAAGGCAATCATAGGAATGACAACTTCCCCTTCGTTTCTATGTGAAACCACCTGATCTGGAGCATAATACAGTAGGGAAACTCCCTGCGGAATGTGATATTTAGCCCTGAAGCCCTCCATACCGGCAGGAAAATCTACGAGGTGCTTAAATCTACCAATCTAAACAAATTAAGGGGAGGTAAGGGAAATGTTTTTGAAAAGGAACTGAAGATTAAAGGGCTGAGAAGAAAAGAACTTAAAGAATGTAGAGACTTACAAAAATGAAAACAAAAGACACTTCAGGAGCTTCTTGAGAGTTGGGAGATTTGGTAAGTCTTTAGAACTTGAGAGTTTGAAAGGTCTTAAGAGTTTGTGGAATTGTGAAAGTAAAGAAAAAAGTAAACCCACCAGGCGCCTTATATAGGAGGCGGAGTTAAGTGAGAGTTATCCCGCTCAAAATTCAAGGAGAGATACCAGCCGTTGGATCATCATCCCCCCATAGGATGCAGGGAACAAAGCGCCGCCTAGAGCATTTAATGAGACATCGCGAGCTCTGAAGGGTCAAAAATAGTTACAGGACAAGCGAAGCGATATTCTCATGTGTGTAAATCAGAGAAACAAATAGATTTAATTCTCCAAAGTCAAAACCCTATTTTTTCTCCTCGGATAAAAAGGGAAAAACTGGAGTTTTGAGGGGCTATTGTAGGGATAAGGGGCCCAAAAGTATATATGTTGGTCCTTAGGCCTTGGCCGAGGACATTGAGTGGTCCGAGAACATGTAAACAGTATTGAAGATGTAAGACTCAGAGCCCCATAAGTAAGCTACAAGTGAGAGGGTTGGGGAAGGTAGGCCGAGGAGGAATATCCCCTCGGCTAAATGAAGCAAAAATCAAAATGTGTGTCCTATCATCCATGATAACATTCTAGGACGTTCTATTGATAAGGATATGTACTGTGAACGTACAGGATAGATGGGAGCTAAGAAATATCTAAGAGAAAGCTGCTATCACCACATTGAATGCTCTGTAGCTAACTGCCTGGTCACATTAATGAGGAAGTGATATCTGAACAGTACTTTTTAGCCTTACAGTTACCCCCAAAGACTTCAGGAGGGTGCTGATGGGACATGGATCAATATAAACAATCTACTGTCCACGTGGAAGGTGGAGAAAAGAAAGGAGAAATAGTATAAATTAGAGGGAAGGCCCTAAGAGAAAGGGATCGAAAAATTAAGAAAAAAGGGACTGTAGCAATTAAAATTGTATTTGTAACCAACTTCAAGTAATATATACTAGAACTGATCTCCTCGGACTATGTCGAGTATAATTTTTCTTAGATAAATCCAGTCTATTTTCACTTTATTGTCTTTTGGATCCATTATAATTATTACCCAACTCATTATAGCCTAGTTTTCCAACTCACTCTTTACAAATTTATTGTATTGGACTCATTAGGCCTAGATCCACTTCCTTTTTGGGCTTAGGAGCCAAATTGTGTCCTTACAGGGTGTATTGTAAAGTGGGATGGTAAAATAGATAAAGTAGCTTTTTGAAGTGCTAAAAGCTAAAAGTTAAAAGTTTTAGCACTACCACTACGAATGCTCTTGTTGGGGACATATTTTTATGTAATTGGCATATACAAAACGCACTTTACTTGTATTTGGGTAAATCTAAGTAGGTTCAAGATGATCATCACAAGTGGTTAAATTGAAGACATGAAGGTTACTCAAGAACTGCTCAAGAAAAGTGCAATCTGTAGGTCTCGATACCTCCTCGACAGAAGCTCAATCTGTTGAGATTCATTAAAGCTCGATAGATGTCTCGATCGATCGAGCTTACGAGTTTTCAGATTATAGCCACAATGTTTTTATTCTAAAAGGCTATTTGTTTATGGGTTTGTATAATCCTTATTGGACTAGGAAAACCCAAGGTTTGTGTAAACCTATTTGGAATAGGAGAGCCCATTGAGCTCCTATTTAAAGGAGGTGGGAAAAAGAAAAACCCTAACCCTAGAGAGCTTCATAAGGTTTTCTTTTTGAAACCCTAGCCTCCTCCTACAGAAGAAAGAATTTTTGCTGCGTTTCTTGTACGCCTTTGGGTTTTGTGACCAAGCAAAGTCTCTTGCACCAACATTGAAGATCTTATTGGTGTTTCTATGTGAAGCTGCTGCAAATCAACTACAACAATCAAAGGGTTGCTGTGGAGTTAGTCACGTACTGGGATTCGTGCAAAGGAGTAAGCTGCGTACTGGGATCCGCGCATCAAATTGGTTAGTCACGTACTTGGGAGCCGTGCATCAAAAGGGGAATTGTCACTACAGATCAAGTCCAATTGGGTATTGGGGTAAGGGTTCAACTGTAGGTTGGTAAGGTACTTGGGATTCCTTTACTTGTAACCGCTTGATTTGATAATAGTGGAGTTTCAGGAGTGGTGACCTGAAAATCACCCGGTGGGGTTTTTGCCGCAAGAGTTTTCCCCATTCGTAAACAAATCACCGTGTCATTTAATTTCCGCTGCATATTTAGTTGTTTGGTGATTTGTTTGTGCTTCCACGCGTTTGCATGATTAATTTATTAATTAACAACTTGGCTAATTAATTAATTGATTTAATCACAAGGGGTCATTCAGATTGTGGCCTATCAGCTCTAACTTCAAAAAAAAAAAAAAAAAAATCCTAGCCAACTTAGTATTAAAAAAAAACATTATTTTGTATTTGTTTTTGTCTTTGTTAGTAGATGATTATTGATAGAAATTTAGACCCCTTAAACAACTAGATTGCGTAGCCTAGATTAATTAGCCAAGTTGTTACTTAGTCAAATTATGCAATTCTAGGTTAAAGCAATCCAACAATCATATCAAGAATAATAATGCAGCGGAAAATAAATGAACACAAGATATGATCACTCAGGAAACCACACGGTAAAAACCTGGGGAGGATTTGACCCACCGATCCTCAAGGCATAACAGAATTCACTATGAAAGAATTGAAGTTCTTACAAAAGGACTACAAGCTCCCCGCTCGACTTCCTAATGCTACCCACCAGTAGAACTTCCTGGCACGACCACGCGCAGGCTCCGAATCCACGGACTACTTCCTTCTTGAATTCCTCAATCAGCTACAAGCTCCCCGCTTGCTTTTCTTTTAAGTTCCAATGGTTGCAACGGTAATGATCTTCAAGATGTTGAAATCATCTCTACCTTGAAAACCCTAAGTTTTGTGTGAAGGAAAGCTCCTCAAAGATCTCACAAGAGATTCACACCAAACAGCAATGTATGAGCAACAAAGCAATATGGACAACCTTCAAAAACGTGGCTAGGGTTTAGTTTATATACATAGGGTAAAAACATAAAACCCTAAACGTTTAATGAGGTAGGGCTGAGTTGGAAATTCTGCAGAATAATCAACCTGTGCGATTTTCGATCGATCGAGTCTATTCTTCGATCGATCGAGCCAGGCCAAAAGTCCCAAGTACTTCTGCAGCCACTCGATTCCAACTTTACAATAATAAACCAACTTTGAGCAAGCCTAAACAAGACTAAATACAATGTTTTGATCATGGTTTGCCAACATTACAAATTAGAGTTCTAAATACATAAAATCCTAAGACCTTAGAACCTAACAATTATATCTTAATGTATTTAGAAACAACAATTTTGTGTATTTATAATTTTTTAATATTATATGGGTGCCTATTTGGAGTTTATTTATTTTATTTTATTTTATTTTTCTTTATACTCTAGCCTCTGCTAGCTTAAAATTGTTGGCTCGTACCTGCCAAAAAGAAAAAGGGTTCAAACTTAGGGAAAGCTCGGATACTTTCTTTCATTTCTTTTTGGTCTTTTTTGGGTGGGGTTTTTATTACTTTTAATTGGTCCATCAAAAACTACATTTCCTTCTTTTCTCTTTTTGAAAAGGTAAATTTTAAAAATTTTTGAAAAAAATTACATGCTTTATCGAGTTTCTCCCGTTTCTTACTAATTATCAATTTATCATCAACCAACATTAATAATAAAATAAAATAAAAAACTTGAATTTTTTTTTTGAGAAGGTTTAAATTTTCTATTTGAGCATCGGGAAAACTCATAATATATTTTTCGATTATCATATAATTCAAAAAAAAAAATCCCTATTCATGGTATGCATATTTTAGACACTTAAGAGCATTTCTAGCAGATTATCTAAATTTTTGTATTGTTTGAGCAATGAACAGTGACATTTAGTTTTTATATATCTACTTTTTCAAATACACTTTCCAACAAATTCTCTATCATTTTCTTCATCTCATTTAAATATTATTTCTTCATTCATTCTTTATTCTTTTTTTTATCATCATTTATTCTTCCTATATATTCATTCCCAATAATTATATTTTTCAATAAAAAGTGTTATATTCACAACATTTTTCGCAATACTTTCACAAGAATCACATCAAAATCTTATGTGGAATCATTTTCTTCATCTCATTTAAATATTATTTCTTCATTCATTCTTTATTATTTTTTTTATCATCATTTATTCTTCCTATATTCATTCCCAATAATTATATTTTTTAATGAAAAGTGTTATATTCACAACATTTTTTGCAATACTTTCACAAGAATCACATCAAAATCTTATGTGGAAAGCTGTTACTAGTTCTAATTTGAACCCACCGCTGAAATTATTTTTTTACTCATCAATATTAGCTAATAACAATCTATTACTTAAGATTTATTATGAAAATATTGTGGTAGCATTTTTTAATTGTCATTTCTTATTTTATATATTATTTTTCCTTTCTTAATTTCATCCATACGTTTCTTTCTTCTTCTTTTTTCCCCCCTTGGTTTTTTCTCCACCACACACGTATCCCACTCCTATCTCTATCTACCCTTCTTTTTCTTTTTCTAGTTCATTCCAGATAATTTCTTCAGCTATCTCTCTCTCTCTCTCTCTTTCTTAAGCTCTCTTTTTTTTTTTACTTTTTCTATTTCTACCTGATTCTAGAACACTCTCTCCCTCTATCTCACACAAACAAATTCTCTCTCATACACACATAGATCACCGGCAGAGAAGTGGAAATTGGCGTTCTACATAGATCGGAGTTCCACATGTCTTTTTTTTTTTTATTAGTTTTATTTTATTGTTCAAATTTCATTAGGCTTATAAGAAAAATAGTTTTTGTGTTTCAAATCTTTCGATTGGGTTTTTTGTTTTTGTTTTGATTGTGGTATGTTTTAGTTTGTAACTGTTGAGATAGATAAGCAAGAGAGAGTGAAGAACGAAAGAGAAAAGGAATGAGAGGGAAATAATTTTTTTTTATTCAACCGAGTATTATTTTAAGGGAGAATATTGTTTAGAGATGCTACAGTAATTGCTACTGTGTTCTCTACTTGTAGAGAAGCATTGTAGCAATTCGAATCTAAAAAATGGAGATGGAGAAGCTGTTGGAGTGGGTTTTTGGGTTGAACAGTGGGGTTTTTTCTCCAAAAAAATAGATATAGATAAGCTATTGGTGATGCTCTAATACATATTTTCTTCACATAAAAAAAAGAAAAAGAAAAAAAAAAGATGATTATTGTTGTTGTAGTAAAAACAATTTATTAACAAGTTGTGGTAGGAATAACTAAGTGAGAATAGTGATTAAACATAATATCCACGTATTGGATCTGATACTGTGTTCATCAAAATTTTTGCAAGACAAAAAACTAAATTTATTGATAAAAAATCCAAAAAAAGAAACACATGTGTGATAAGAGCAAGAAACTTGTTTAGAATATAAATAAAAAGGTAATTTTGTTTGGCTTGATGGTCACTCCACATATAAGTATATAGTTCTTATGGGGTGGGGGGATAAGAGCCGGGGTTCAAGACTTCAAAAGAGAGCTCCACATACATATGCACTTAGATTAGGCTAAAATAAAATTTTTACCTTAAATTTGCTTAAGTGGCCTCTCTTATTTCTCATTTTTCTATTAAATTTATATTGATTAAGAAAATTTATTTATTTTTGTATTTAAAACTATTTAGTTGCATAAAACACCAAAACCATTAAAAAAAAATTCTACAAAAATTTTGATATAATTTTTTTTATTTATATAGGGAGTCACAACTCACAAGTTAGATGCTAGCTGACCCTTTTTGGCTTCCCTTGGTCCCAGAGTGGGTCATCCCTGTACTTTGATTAATTATTCTAAAGTCCGATAAGCTGATAGAAGAAAATAGAGAATTTACATTTATTCGTATTCATTATAATTAAGTTTTTAAGAAACAACTAATTTAATTATTTAATCATTTTTTAAAAATTATTCTAAGTTACACTCAATAATTGAAGGTCACTGCATGAGTTTTTTTTTTTTTAATACCTAAACATGAGATAATGCTCGAACTTATAACCATTAACTCTAGCAGCATGACAAAAAATCACTTTTACCAAAAGTTTTAATTAACTTTAGAATATAATGATACTAATAATTTGGTCATTATTTTCACAAATTTAACTATTTGATACTAATAAGGGGTCCTTGATATGTATTTGCTCTAGTTTCCCATTCATTGTTTTACTTGAGATGTATTTACTCTAACATCCAGAAAAGACATAATATGTATTGAATTAAAAGTGTCAGTCATCCTAAAATTAGGATTCATTTATTATTGCAAATATTCACTTGTAGCATACTATATTTCAATGGATTGTCATAATATTTTTACTACGAAGGTGAGTGAAGTGAACACCTCGACTTTCAAGCTAATACCAAAATTAGGAAAATTAAAATGAAAATTTAGAGCAAAACTAGACTTCAATTAGAAATTAATATATGATTAGGAAGAAGCCACAATGCTGATGACAATAACATGTTCGAAAAGGGATAAAAGGATACTGTGCATCTTATACATGTAACCACCTTATTCTCACGTGGGGGGACTCCACATGAAATGAAGTACGAAGTTATTTTTTTATTAAAAAAAAACTCATGGTAATGAATTATCAGTTGGAGAAAAAAGTTATTTTCATTCAAAACACTTAAATTTTTTAATCAACGAAAAAAAAGCAAAAAAAAAAAAAAAAAAAAAAAAAACATAATACATGGATGGAGTGTAATGTCTATTTTATAAGGAAAATTAAATAAATACATGACAAGTTGTGATTAGTGAATTATAAAGTGGAACACAGAAAAAGTGATACAGAGGATTTGTAATCTATATTGAACTACATCGCATAAAAAAAATAGATTCATTAAAAAAAGGGGATATATTGCTTTATATGTTGTATAAATCATGTTAATATATATGTAGAAAAATTATTATTTAATTAACTTATTGTAACTTTTTTTTTAAAAATGATTGAAAAATCTGTTTTAAACCCTATGTGATCTATGCATTAGAATAAACAAATAAATTCATTAAGTTTAGAATAATGCTAGAGATATAAACTATTTTACAAAAAATTTTACAAATGATTAATGTGGTGAGTGATTATTGGTAAATAAAAAAGTGATTTTAATGGTGGACCTAAATAAAAACTAATAAGAGGTTGGTCACATCAACATTTTGTAAAAATGATGTAAAATAATTTGTGGCCGTAGCACTTCTCTTAAATTTATTATGAACTCCACGCATAAGTGGATATATACACATCAGCCACATATATAAACAGCCAAAACTAAAGTAATAATGATAATAATGAAAGTAGCAAAATCACACACATATTTGGCAACAAATTAAGTAGAAAACAAATGAAGAACCCTATAATGGAAAAACCACTATAGTAATCCAACCTTGTAGAAAATCTACTTTAAATGAATGGTCCATATTGATGGTACCTTTGCACAACTAAAATTTTTATTACAATCTCTACAAATGTCCCTATCTTAGTAGCCCTAAAACTTCTGAAATCCTCTTATGGTGATTTTATCCACAAGCTTCTCACCCACGCGAATTAGAACCTCTGGCACTACCTCCATGGATTTCCTTGAAGATTTGCTAAAGTGAACTCATTGGAAAAAGATATTTGAGATTTCAAGAATGCTTTAAAGCTCAAGGTGTTATTAAGAGCGCACACAACACAACACAACACAAGGAAGATTTTTCTCTGTTTAGGCTTAGGAAGAAGACTTCAAGATATAAGGTTTTTACTTAATTTGGTATAGCAACCTTTCTTCTCTTTAAAAGTCATGCATAAAACTGTTTTATACAGGCGCACACAATGGTTAAAACTAAGCAAGAATTATTTTTCTAGCATAATTCAAAATTCCAAACTTTACTATATCGCTTGAGCGAACATCGGGTAAAGTATAGGCAATTTTTCGTTTGATTTCTTCCTTTAATGATTTGCTTGAGTGAATTTGGTTTAGCTCAAGCAAAAAACATTTTGCTTGAGCAGAACTTCTAAAGACAATATAATTATGCCAACTACAAATGATCACATTTTACTCGTTTTAATATAACATATAAAGATACTACTTAACCCAAAAGCTTAAGCCAATGAGTTTTGGTCCAATTATATTATATTAATCACTCATCATGTTCTAATTAGTATCAAATGTGGGATTTCATTACTCAACTAACTACGTTATTCCAACATCTCGAAAGTTGCTAGACCAAACTTGAAGCTTTATAATCCAATAATTAATTTGAAATAGTTGGTTACATATTTGGGAACAGCCTTTTCCTTTCAAGTTTCCCCCATTCCGTGGGTGAAATTAACCAAGATCCATATCTTATGAATAAAAAAGAAGAGGTACCCACATATCACTATAAGGCTGTTGGATCATCTAGTGGAAGGCTTGGACTCTTAAGACTTGGCAAAATTGCATATCAATTAGTGATTTATCCACCCCCAAAACCAAACGATTGAAGTATCTTTATTATTTTGGTGACTTAGTTCTAGTTATTCTTTGATTCATATCATTTATTAAAACAACACTCAAATCTAGTGAGTGACTTTATATTCAAACAAATTCTGTGCTTCAAATCTTATATACTATTTAAAGATTTTAAATGGTGATGTTTGTGTCAGCAATCAATCCAACAAACTAGGAGAAAACTTGCACACAGAATTTGCTATTTGTGAGAGAAGAAACAACCATGATGTAAAAGTTCCCACATGAAATAACTCAATAAGTCTAAAAGACTTTCAAGTGGAGCACCAAACCAAAATGGGCGTCTAATCACCCCTCAATCATCTCACATGATTCGTCACCTATGCCAAAAGCAGTTCCAAAATGCATATAAAGATCAGGATAAGTTGCGTGAACAATACGTTCGAATCGTATGTTGATGAACAAATCTTAGTTCACATTGTGATTGGAAAATGTCTACCACATCATGAATTATTCGCGTGTCAATGGCATATTTCCTACAGACATGTATGGAAGAAGCACATATAAGTGGTCTCCTTCTCTCTCTCTCTCTCTCACTCTCAGGCCTAAGTGAAAATGAAAGATATGAGAATGAGGACTTTGTCTAGGACAATTATGGTTATTATACATATGGATGCTGGATATCTTTACCAAGGGGCTATAAAGGAGTTGTCATTGTTTTACATTATATGAAAAATATGTGTGATTGGACTAAAGTGCAAGTGCTGAGAGCAGTGGGGAATGGTGAATGTCCCACATGGTGTGGATGTGTTGGAACTTCTGAGGCAGTTCTTAAAGGGAGTAAACAAAGCCGTAAATGTTCCTTCCTTGTCCACTCTTTGTTCTTATTCTTTTTTCCTTTTGGTTTTCCAATTCATTTATCCTTCTACTTTCCAGCTCTGCATTTAGTGTAACTTTTTTTTGAAAAAAAAGAAAAAAAGGTTTCTCTCTGTTTTTTCTTGGAAGCTTGGAATGATCACCGTTAAGTCCAATCAAATTATTAAAATGTTCAATAATGAATGGGTACTGAATAAACTTATGTGGAAAAAATCATGTAGAAGTTTCAGAATAAACATATATTCCAAAGGCAATGAATCTATAACCCAAAACTATTTGCAGATATTGTGCTTGAGTGATGTTAGCCCTATGACCTACCCTTAACAGATTCTCAAATTTAGTCAGCATGTATAAATAACGCAAGCCAGGATCTATCTTTTTGCTATTTTTTGTTGGAGTAGCTTAGAAATCCATGCAATATTCTTTTCAGTTTAATATATTGCAGTATCCAGTTCTGCATGGCAATGTGAACTTATATATCTTTGTGGTGTTATAAAATTTCATTAGCATATATATGCAAGACTTTGGATGTAATAATACGACAAACGTGTATGCACAAGGTCATGAGAGAGAGAGAGAGTGTGCGCGGGGGCATGTGTGTGAGTGAGTGAGTACTCGTTTAGTAACGCAGTTTCAAAATACAACGTTTTAAACCCTTTTTTACTTATAACAACGCTACTTTCATATAATTCGATAATTGAAATAGTTGAGATTTAAACATTAAATTAATTTCTTCATTAAAAACGCTACGATGCATGTACTAGTTAAGTTATAATGCTATTAACAACAATGCCATAAAAAAAAAAAGAAAAAAAACTGTAGCCACCCACGATGCAGACAATGCTGAAAGCAACAATAAATTTCAACTATCAATTGGAAATTAAAAGATTGCTGGTCAATCATCACCAACAAAGGTCCCTTCAAGCATACTTGTACACTACTGTTTTATAGCTCACGATTCCCAATGTGTTTTATAAAAGGCCTGCCCTACATGCATGTTCTTCAAAATGTCATTTTCTTATTATAACGTACGACTCAACTCAACTCAACTCAATGGAAGAGATAATTATGATATATAGGCTTGAGTTATTTCTTGTCTTAATCTTTATAACATAAAAAACAAGTTGTAGGACCATAAATAATACTGTGTAGATTTCAAAAGGTTCTCTTTTTATTTTTTTGTTAACTTTAAGCAAACCTCCTCCAAGGACTGAACTAGAGGATATTACCAGAAAATGTTCCACCGACTAGTTCACATAATCATAAAATTTTCACCAATATATTAAATAAATATCTAGATTACTTTTTAATAATTATTGACATATTAATTGAAAGATTTAAAAGTAAGATCTGCAGTATCCATATCATCGTTCTATTCTAACCTAACCTGAAAATAATAATAATATTCATTTCTTCCATTGATTCATTTTCTTTCATTTCCAATCCATTGTTTCAAGAAGAAATTAAAATACATAGAATCAAATCTGAAAACGATAAAAATTTACCTTCAATTGAGATTTTGGCTACGTACCACTATATAGAACATTCAACACTCCTTAAATTGAGTTTCATGGCAAAGTCATAAAATCATCCGGCATGACATTAGAAAGTCATATGGTCAGCTTCTTCTTATATATCAAGCTAGCATGGTCTTACACACAAGGTGATCCCCTTCTATCATTGAACTATAAAACAATCACAACAATATATAAGAACTATATATGATAATGATATAATAATAATAATAATATAAAAACCTTAAGGATATTCCATTAGCAAATCTCATTTCATCTTTCCACCGGTGGCGATTATTTAATTAGAGGAAAGTTGTGATTTTTATCAATCTTCTAGGCCTTAACCTCTTTTTATATCAACACATTCATGCAGAAAATTTTGTTGCCTTCCATAAATCCAAAATATCTAAAAGTTCTTTCTTTCTTTCCCTACCAACTACTTGCTCTTAATTTAGAGAAAAGAAGGTCATGAAATGCCATAGCCCTGTAGGTGACGAACCTTTAAGCAAAGCAAAGCACACTATATTAGCTTTTTGCTAATTTCTGAACAAACCGTATTCATGGACCAAAAAGCTTTCCATTATTGATTCTATATAAGATCATCACATTCAAAAAAAAAAAAAGGTTCCAGTCAAAGATTCATTTTTTTTCTCCAACATATGAATCTTTACGTGTTCATCAATATGTTCCAATCTTTGCTTTGCTTTGCTTTACAGCTTTTTCTTGTACGAACTTCGAGTGACAAGCAAAGCACACAAAAATGTTAATATAAATCAAATTAGACCGCTTGCACATTCAATAGAAAATAACAAGCATGCAAAATTGCCTTTCCATCTAAAACATAACAATCAGTGTTCAATAATTTTAGAATGCAGACAAATTAAAGATTCAATCGTGTAAGCAAAATCACAAGCAAAGACTGAGAGTATTATATTTTGGGTCCAGTTTGAATAATTGAATATAAAGGTATATTTTAGTACTTTGAATAGTTCTAAGGGACCCCTGTATCTCCTTGATATATATATATATATATATATTTTTTTTTTTTTGAGAAAAAATATCTCCTTGATATTTAATAATATACCATATGCTGCTCAAAAGTTTTTGCATGATTAACTGTAATGGAGTGATAAATTAAAATTTACATTCTTTTAGTCCATGATTAATTCTATAGTATAAATTGTTGTTAATCTATATAAAAATAAATAAATAAATAAAAACTTTTTTTTTGGATAAAACATTAATTAGTGTGACACCTTGTTTATTAATTTTAACTAAATATAGTATACATGTTCGCAAATCAACCTAGGGTTGCTTATATTAGAAAAATTGATTCACCTAGCTATATAATTAGCCCGAAATCAAGTTCAACTCAAAAGGACTGTGCAGTTAGCTAGGTTGTGAACCAATAAAGTTTGCCAATTTTTTTTCCTTATTTTTGTAGGCAGGATTTGATTTGATACTGTAACGCACACTACAATTATATATATACTTGGATGCAATTTTTAACCTAAACTAATTCACTTAGAATATCTTTATTGATTTCCTACATTGTTCAAATTAAACATCGCTTAATTGCTTGGCTTGTTTTCTATATATATAACACTATATGTTATATAATCATTTTGGTTTCAGCCAAGTACTGAAAATGGACATCAATATGCAGAGACTAACCCACATGTTTCGCAAATTCAATTAATGGACCCCTTAAATGTTTACTTGTTCATTGAAATTATATATGGACAATCACCCAGCAATCGCTACAGACTATAGTTTATTACATACTTGTATTGTTGATGAAAGCCAGATGTTTCTCAACAACATGAGACAGAATCAGGTTTATTATATACTAGTAACACACATGCCCAATACGAATTTGCTAAATACAAATTGAGAAAATATGGTCAATGCACTTCAACATTATTTTATAAGCAAAAAGTAATGGATCTCGGCTTATGTAATAAGTTCATTTGAAGCCCAAAAGTCCCACATCTCATCAAACCACAAAGATTGGATTTTTGTTCAAAAAGTTATCATGCCTAATGGGTTAGGCTCATGATCCATATAAATTCACACGTAATAGACTCACTATCCACATTTCTACTCCATGGATTGGGCTCATGTCCCATCACAGAATAGGTTCTTGGTCCTTGTTTCCCTTGTATCACATATTAGACTTGAGCTTGTATCATTTTCTCAATGGATCAAGGTTCATGGTCCACGTTATTTCTCTCATGCCTCAAGGAACAGGCTTTCTCAAGAAAAGCCCATATTTACACCGAATAAGTTTAGAGAATAAATGCCCAACTATAAGGCCTATTAAATTTTTAGGATACTAAACTACGAAATCAAGAAGCCCATCTATATTTCTTAAAGGCCCAAGCTCAAAGGGTGAAATAATAAAAAAAAAAGCCAAAAACAAAACAACCAACTCATCAAGCCCATTTCACTAGAAAACCAAATGTTTAAGCGGAAAAGCATGCTAAGTAAAATAAGACTCAAATGGGAAAGAATAAACACGTTTATATAAACTAGGTAGGGCCGCACATGCAAGGTACGTGCTAGCTTTAGTAAAAAAACAAAGGTAATTAAGTTCAAATTTTAATTATATTTTCAACATTAAGGCAAAATATAAATCAATTTATTTTTAAAGTAATTTTTAAAGTGCATATGTATTTTATCATCAAAAGGGACATTAAATTGAACGCATCTGAAAGAAATACAAAGATTATAATAGCTAGCTAATATAATAGCTCATAACATAATATATTAACAAAGTTCAAATATATACATGTGCTTTGAAATGCACCATAGTACATACTTCAAATATATACATGTGGATGATATCATAAGTATATATGATTTACATACTTCAAATATATACATGTGCCTTGAAAAGCACCATATGATAAGTATATATGATGTGCAAAAAGAAACCCAAAATGTTAATTTCTAATAATAGGCACATACTGGAGTAACAAAAATGAGGTAACATTTTGATGACTTCATTTAGTTATATGAAAAGACAAAGTGATACACTATATATGAATAATGTATCTATTTGTCTTTTGTATGTGCCTATTTTTTTTTTTTATACAATTCCAAAAGGAGATGTCTTGCATTACATAGTTCTTTTTGAACTTCATTTTCATGGATTTTCTTGAGGTGAATCATGAATAGCAATGATGTTGAACTTATAGCGCAGTTCTACAGGGGTGTCCAGCTTTATTGCTCTCATTTGGATGAGAGAGTTCTTATCAGCGGAGAGCTTGACAAAGCTTTCAATATTTTTGATTCCATCCTATAACCAAATAAGTACACTTAATTAAACTAAAATAAGGATTTGATCAAACTTAAATTTAGAGACTTGAGTTCTCTCCACCACAAATCACAGAATGCAGCAACCAGAAAATGCAGCAACCCAGAAACCAGAAAATGCAGCAACACACAGGAAGAAATCACAGAATGCAGCAACCAGAAAATGTGCAGCAACCCAGAAACCAGAAAATGTAGCAACCCAGAAAAGAAAACTCAATGCAGACCAACGCAGAAACCCAGAACAACACAGAACAGTAACCCAGAAAACACAAGCAGACCAAGCAGAAAAGAGAAAAACCTAGAACATCAACCCAGAAAACACTAACAGACCCAGAAAACACAAACCCACAACAGAAAATATTCCGGGATGGCTTTTATAGTTATTTTAAAAAAAAAATCCTAAAATTAGCCATACAAAGCGCAAATAAAAGAGTTTTTTGTAATTTATGCTTAAATGTTTCTATTATGTCATAGATTGTTTTTTGTTATTCATACTACTTTCTATATCATCTTACATTTTAGATTGCTAGTTTTAGTGAACACCCTTTTAAGCAAGAAAAAAAAATCAATGTTAGGCAACAAATAAAACACCATATATCACCATTCTAGCTTTCCAAGCGTGACTACCAAATAAAATTCTAAATAAAAATAAAAATTGAAACAAAAGGCAAACACCCAGTTTAGATATGTTGAAGTAACACAATGAAGCTAAATTAACTGAGACAATCACATGGTAAACCTGAAATAACACTTGCAAAAATATGATATACTTAAATTGAAAAAACATATAAAATTAAATCCAATCAAGCAAAACAAGTAGAATCCATAACTTGGAGTGCAGCCTGCATGAAGATTTAGAGGAAAAAGTTTGAAGTTGTGCATATTTGCATTTTTGAAAATCAAAATTGAGAAATTTTATATATACCATCATTGAAGCAACCAAAGTCCAAAATAGCTTCCATATATACAAAAGACCAAATTAGATTAATTTCTTTATATTTGAGAAAGATTAGATATCCAAGAACTTCAAAATTCATATCCCTAATCCTTTTTTCTTACCTTTTTCTCAATTTCTTCGAGAAGAGAGGATAAGGAGTATGGACATTTTAATAAGCTAGCAAATACAAAGAATAAAATTTTGAAATCACTACGGTTGCTTTTATGATGTCTACCAATAGCTTTAGAGTATCTGTTGTACGCATCAGTCCATATTCTCTGAACTAATACCAGCTTTGAATTTTCCTTAAAATTACATCAAAATATCAATAAGGTGATAAAGAAAAAACAAAAAGGGAACATTCCGTCATAGCAGTGACCATGAATACTGATTACTTGAGATAGTGTGAAAACACTCATCTTTGTCATTTAAAACTCCACCAAATGCCAATTCATATAACAAGTCTTTCTAGAAGATAAGCAAGAAAACAAACTTGAACTAATGATTCTTCATAACAACTGGGAGGCACGACAACTCTACAAGCTGTATTATTATGTATTATATTATTTGCCGAACTGTAAATTAGTTGTATCTTGTTCTAACCATTGTGCAAGAGTAACTCTCAATTTCGCTCATGGACAACTCTAGATGTTCTGACCACGCGAAATCTTGCAAGCTTAAGAAAAATAAGGGTTTGTTGCTCTTTTCCACTACATTTCATTGCATTTCTTTTTTTACTATTAATGCTTGGGCCCTTTTGTTTTGTCAGGTTTGTCATAGAAACTTTGAAAGTTTCTTTTGGTTGATACTTGATAAGCATTATGTTTCTGGTCTGGTAAAGCGGCGTAGAGTTAGTTCGTTCTTTATTGTAAATGCAATGTGTTCTAAAGTGTAATAATTCTATTTTCAAATTGATAAGACTTGGCAATTCAATATGTTCAAAAATTTTATTACTTTTAGTGGCCAAGATGTTGTTCATCATGGATGAAGACATGATCTAACAAAGGGAGCTTACGCAAGAAGGCTAAAGTACATAAAGAATTGTTGGACAAACAACCCATCAACACATTGTGGATAAGTTGTCATGAACTCAATGACACGGCCTAAACTTCACAAACAAGACAAACATGCATATAGACCTATATCAACAATTTATCCTTTTTTTCTTTTTTCTTTTTTCTTTTCTTGAAGAATTAAGACATTATCCTCAAAATGCAAAGCTCGGCCAAGCATGGCAAAGCATAGCTATTGCCATGACAAGAAGCTAACCAAATCCAAACACATCAAAAACATTACCATGACCTATTACATAACTAAGGTAAGGTAAGGAAAGGAAAAATAATGCACAGAGAACAAAAAATATAAAATAGCCCTTTTTGGCATTTTCACAAACATGTATATGCATAAGCACTCTTATAAAAAAGTGAAACTTTGAATGCAAAAAATTCACCCATCCCAAATCCTATTTACTAACTCAATCACATGCAATTCAATATTATCTTCTCACATCATAAAATCAAAAGAAGAAAGAGAGGAAAAGAACCTTATGGACATTTACTTTCATGTCCTCGAACCTTGAAAATCTGACCTCATCACGATGTTGTTCTATTAAGAAAAAACAGAATAGGAAATTGGAAAAAAGTTTATCAAGAAAACACAATCAAATAGAAGGAATGAATGAATCAAAGTGGGAAAAAAAAAAAAAAAAAAAAGGTTAAAAAGAGATTTACCTACTGTATGTGTGATTGGTAGTCTTTGGAAAGAGAGAGCTTCAATTTCACAACTAAAAGAAGCTCAAAAAATCATAGCCACAGTCCATAATCGCTAGCTGAATAGCAAAAGTTAAAAGGTAATAACATGTACATGTCAAATATCAATTATATGGCATAATTTTTCTATTACTAATTGAATTGAAAAAACCCAAGAATTTTTTTTTTCCCAAGCAGATGCTTGACCTAGAAAGTATTAAAGAACCCATATTTTGCCCCCCAAAAATTAGACCCATGGAAAGGAAAAGAGGTTTTGAGGAGAGGTGTGGATCTTGATCTAAGACTAAGAAATACCAACCTGAGCATTATTTTGCCATGAAAATCACTGCTTGGTCTCAGGTTGTGTGATTTCTACTCTCTGTCTCCCAAGGTTTTCTTTTTGGATAGAAATTTGATTTAAGGGAGCAGGTTCTGGAACACACTTTCTCACTCCTTTCACTCTCGGTTTCTCTCTCCATTTGGTTATTATCCTCAACCAAACGCACCGTTTTAGCTCAACAAAAGGACAAAACTTAACCAAATCAAAATCACTGTAGAAAGAGCATTCGCTCTTTTTATTATACAAGAAGAAAAGAGATTAATTTGAGTGAAAATTGATTTGATTACAGATCACTGATCACGTTATGCCTAGAATCAATATATCAAATATTTACAAATATATATATTTTCAAAGACCTAACATTTTTACCAAAAACACAAAGCATACCTTACCTTTGTGAGGATGATATCCAAAAGATTAGTCACTACTTTTGAATCAAATAGCTCAGCTTGGTGGCTGCAAATCGAATATAACAAATTAGCACTTCCAAAAAATTCGTTTAAACCAAAAAAAGAAAGAGGAAGATTACAAACCCCATGACCAACCACATCACCACCACCATTACCGGAAACAAAAACAACAACAATTGATATATTCTTCTAGAACATTATAATTTGTATGGTTTTTTAATTCTTTCTACAGGTAGGATCATTCATTTATGTGTATAGAGAGAAACATAAAGCACAAATTTTGCTATGAAATTGATGGAAAAACAGCA
The DNA here is from genome assembly GCA_019022515.1 of Quercus aquifolioides. NCBI lineage: Eukaryota > Viridiplantae > Streptophyta > Magnoliopsida > Fagales > Fagaceae > Quercus > Quercus aquifolioides. Next base: position 19,419,308 of record CM032333.1, on the reverse strand, counting down.
ACTTTACAATCGATTGGAGTAGGCAGCTTTTCTTTTTGGCAAAATCGGTTTTGTCTCCGGTGTATAGGTCTGTATCATCAGTCCATTTTTTCACGTTGTTAAAAAATAGAGAGAATGACATGGGATTAGGCAAAAATGGAACCAAATTATGATTAGTGAAACTTCAAAGTGGAAATATTAGAGAGAGAGAGAGAGAGCACTTAGCTATAGTGTGTTAGCCGAAAATACCAAAAATGGAACCAAATCCCCTTTCTTTATGATCTGTTTCTCTCTCCCTCTTTCAATATCTTCTCCCCTTAGAAAGGAGAAACCCACGCGCACACAACTCCATACCCAGCAGCTAAAAGTTTAGAAGAAAAGAAACCCAAAATACCCATATTAGTAAATGAAAAGAAGAAATCAAGAATGGTTAATACCCATATTTGATTTTTAAAGTACATAGAGATTTACATTAATCAAATCAAAAGAGACATTAATTCTCAAAAAATAAAATACATTAATTTTACTATATGCAAATGAAACACTGATATATCCTTCTCAAATAAAAGACATTAATTTATAGGCAAATGAATCCAGTTGTATCATCCAATTTAACTTCACCTCAGCAACTAGAAGTTGAACAATGAAATGAATAATCAATTAAAAATACTTATCTATAGTCTATGTGATTGTTCTTTGAAGAGATACAGAGCTTCAGTTTCATAGCTCAAGGAAGCTCAACAAAGACGAATATATTATTATCTTTTGGTTTTTCTATTCGGCTAGCATGTATATATCACCACCAAGAATTGCCAATTCAAAGTTTCAGCAACTATTTGCTAGTACAAGCTAAGCAGATGAACCATTGGGAATTTATTCAGCCCTTCACATGCAAGCAGGGCCATAAAGTCCTATAGCAATAACAAATTTTCTAATGAAAAACCAGATAAATGCCAGCAAGGAAGCAATAATTTATAAATTCACTCTCTAGAAAATATTGTTGCTACTCTGCATACCATTTTCTAGAGCAGAAAAGTCCTCATTCTTCTCCTGCAAGTCATGTGCCAGCTGATATGTCAGCTCAATGGTCTTCAGTGCATTTCCCTCCAAGGTAAAATGAAAATTCATGAGCATAAACTATACAATTACAAGCATCAACAACCATGTATTCAATAGATAAAACAACCTATAAAATATTGATAAATTATTCAAAAATAACAAATAAGAAAAATGGCTGAGATGATTATCAAGATCTATAATTTATATTCCCCTTTGTTATCTCCAGAGGATGTGTTGCCACAAATGGTTAGCCAAAATTCATAAAATTTTGAGCAAATTGATTAGCAAGGCATTCAACCACATAGAGAATAAACATAGATTTGCAACTACTTGGAAGGGTAAGCAAAGCCTTAGAAATTTTTTTCAATTTAGCGTCCACTAACACCCATATGCATATTATATAGCCAACTTTGAAGCAAATAACTCAACTCTCAATCATGTGAAGATAAATACAAAGCGACTCAGATTGGTAATGAATGCTGGACGGTGGTTCTGTTTTCGACTTTGCGTATCAAATTTTCCACCATGCAAATCAAACCACCAATCTTGAGGCCACCTAAACCACTTTCTTGAATTACATAAATGTAAAATCAAACACATATCATCATATAAGTATCTCTCGAAACTACACAAAAAATTCAACAAAACAAGCCTATCGTGCAAGTGCAATAATTATAGGAGTGTGCTCTGATGGTGTGAGTAACCATCGTAAAACACTAAGAGTGAGCAGATTTAAATCCTATTACTTTCCCAACCAGAATAGTAAATTTCAATTACTTTTTTTTTTTCAGTTCTCCATGCCCTCAAGATAATCATTAGGCTGTTTCATCCCCAGGTCAAGCAATGAATGCCTCCATCATTTCATTAAAGCAAATTACGGACAAGATTTGATTCATTGATAGCCAATGACACACAAAATATATATATATATATATATATACTGAAAATCATAAAATAAGAAGGCTAATTGATGAAATCAATAATCAATTTTTAGTTTCTTATTAAGTTCCCAAATTGCTAGCAAAATGAAAAGCTAATAATATATACAATGTTAAATATCAATTACAAACCCCAAGAAGCCAAAGGAACAAAACATGCCCACATAACTAAGATTTTTGCCGTTTTGAGCTTTAGGTAAGTTATATTGTGAGCTGCTCTAGAACTCAGGAAAAAAAAATACAAATTCTATTCTCCAAATTTTCTACTAACGAACTTGTAATCAAATGTACACAGATCTAATCATTCTAGAGAGGAGGGGATTTAAAGGAGATTAAAAATAAGAGAATGAGAAGGAGGATCTACCGATCTAGGAATTTTAGGGAAGGCGAATCAGAAAATTAGGAGAGAGAGACATACCTAGCCAAGCCACCCATTTCTCTCCCATCATGTAGAGAACCATTAACCAAGCAGAGAAAAACTCTCGGCTCCCTTCGCTTCCATCCCAAACTTTCCCTTGCCACCTCCCACACTCTTTCTCTCTTCAAGTTTTGTTTTGGTCCCTCCACTTGAAACAGCTTTGTTTTTCCTAAAAAAAAAAAAAAAAAAAACTCACCGTTTTGGCTACCAAAACAAACATTACTTGACTAAACACAACTCCATACCCAGCAGTTAAAACTTTAGAAGAAAAGGAACCCAAAATACCCATATTAGCAAATGAAAAGAAGAAATCAAGGAAATCATAAAGAAGATAAATTTAGAGAATGTAAATAGCTGTGGTATGAGTTGAGAGAAAAACTAAAGCCACAAACCAGACCTTTGATTCGTATAATAGTTGAAAAGCCCTCTCCATCCAAGTAGGCAAAGCCCTCTCTGCTCTTTCAGCAAATAGAGTGCGAATCGGTGAGAGAAACTCAGAGTTCTTTCAGCTCTGCTATCACTGATGAGGTCTCTCGTCTTTCACCCCTCTCTGTTCGTCGCTCTCACCCACTCCCATCTCCGTTTCTTGTGTAAGCCAAAAATACCCAAAACAGAACTAAATCTCCTTTCTTTATCAAAACTAGGTCTGCCAACTCATCAAAGTTGCTCTCCACTACAAGAGTAAAGGAGGGATTTTTGTGTGTGTGGAGAATCTGAGTGCACAGAAGCTATACATGCGAAAAATGATGATGGGGCAGATGTTATTGGAGGGTGTAAAATGGAGAGATTACAACATGTGTAAATGATGATCTAGCTAGTTATCTAAGAAAAATAGTTAAAATGAGTTTGCACACCTATTCTCATACTCAATTTCACAACTTGTTTACTTGTGCAATTATGAGTGGTCGATCAAAAGTGGTAAGTCCATATAAACAAGTGTGGGCAGAAAATGTCCATCACTCACAGTCGCACACATTACCATATTAGCATATTATAAAATTGAGTGTAGAATTAAGTGTGTTTTTAAAATTATTATTTGCCAAGACATCAACCAAGGCCTGATTGTGGATGTTTTCCGTAAGTAACATATTTAAATATGTTAGTGCAAAATTATTACCTCTTTCAATAAGCATGCAAACATTAGATACTTTAACCAATTGATAGAAGTGCCTTATAGATGTCATTTCACCTAAGCAAGCTTATTACTGCATGAGGATAGTCAATAAATTCGATCTTCTGTAATTTTTTTGTAGATGAAAACACAAAAGGAACCCATCAATTGGGGTTTAGTCGTTGCTAAATAGTATTTACTTTGTAAATTTGCATACCCATCTGAGTTTTGATGATGCGGTTACTATATCATTGCTTTTTAAACTATTATCTTGAAAATGTATTCTATATAACAAAAAGAGCACAACACTTGCCAACAAGAAACCTGCGTATGGCAGAGATGAAAATTTATATATTAACATAAATAAATATATGAGAATCCTTCATCAAATTTTTATGTGGAAACAAAAGCATAGAAAACTCAAATCAATTTTATTATGAAAAGAGCAATCCTGATCAAGCAGATGACTCTCTCCGCCAACAAATGTAGTCAAGATTAATATTAATGTTGTGTCACAACAAATACCTACATAGTATCTCAGAATACTAGTGGTCAGTTCCTTAAGGTTTGAACAAAAAATAGAATACCCTATGTGATCCTCTACATGTTGAAGAAAAATCTTCCTTTGGCCTTTATAGATTGCACAGACAGAAGGATTGCAGGAGATTATTGTAGAGCGTAATGCCAAATTATGTGTTGATGCTTTAAATTATGGTTTAATTTTTGTCAGATGGTCTATACTCACCTTATTAAGCAATGTCTTAGAGCTTAGCAGTGGTTTTTTCCGATGCATTTAGCTTGATTAGGAGAGATGCTAATTGTGTTGCCCATACCCTTGCTAATTTTGTTGCTGTGAATTGTTATTTGGATATATATATATATATATATATATATATATATTTTTTTTTTTTTTTTTTTTTTTTTGGTTAAAAGGGAAATATATTAAGCATTAGCTAGCCAAAAAAGGCGAAGTATTGGCTGACAGCCTTAGAGAATACAAACCAGAAGCATCCGAATTAAGCATTACATAAAAACTATCATTAGGGGGAAGCTCTAAAACAACAAAATCCTGTAAGAGGTTGCAGCCACCCTTAGCAAGTGAGTCCGCACAACGGTTGGCCTCCCGAAAGGCATGACTAACTCTGACTTGTTGGAACCGGTTCAGGAGGAACCTGCAATCATTCAACAAGGAAGAGTATGGACTGTTAGATGACTTCCTAGATAAAACAAGATCAACAACAACCTTTGCATCAAGTTCTACAAGAAGTTGGGTGATTCCCAGCTGAGAAGCAAGAATAAGCCCATCTCTTAGAGCCCAGAACTCAGCAGTGATGTTAGTGGCTATTCCAATATTTCTCATATAGCCCTTGACCCAATTCCCTTGACAATCACGGATCAAACCTCCCCCTCCAGCCTTCCCCGGATTTCCTAATATTTGGATAAATATTGTTGTAAAAGAAAATGGGTCTCTTTCAAAAAAGTTATTGGGCCGCTCTTCTATTAAAATCAACCCCAACTATGCAGGCTTGATCCAAGTGGGACGTTTCTTTTTTAAAACAGCTTTGGTTATTCAATATTGAGCAAACAAATAAAATATGGACTTTAGTTTTATTTTCTTGTTCAAAAGGACCCTTCTTATAGAAACCGGGCCCAAATTATTCCTAAACCAAACTCCTGTGGCCAGAACGAGATGTAGATAAATTAAGTTAATAAGGCCCATAATAGTCCACTAAAGACCTGAAATCAAAAAACAATTGGGGGTCTTACTGGACCGTTCTAGGCCTCATTTGAGACTTTAAATGCATTGTTAATAACATAGTTATAATTGAGGAGCGAAATAGAACATTTACAGTAGACCAAACCAAAGTTGTGGCCCATAAAAACCAAATGACCGCATTGATAGGAAATCAGTGGGTTTTTATTTATTTATTTTTTTTGAGGTAAAAAATTTTCATTCACAAAAGAGAAACATTTACTTCAAAGAACAAATCCTCTATGGCCAGAGGAGGAGAATCTTCAATCCAACTTACATCATCAAAGATAGATTTAGCAAACTTAGCTAAAGAGTAATTACTAGATTTATTGACACATGAGAAAGAGCTTTTACGAAAACCAGCCACCAACGTCTTTATTTCTTGCAAAATATGCCCAAGTTGTGAATAGTTCATATCTGCCAGAAAGAGTTTGCTTATAACATTAATACTATCCCCCTCAATGATGAGATCATAGAATCCAGTTTCAATTGCAAAAAGCAAAACCTTCCCGCAATTAAGAATTTTTACTTCTTCAGCATCACTCACATGGGGACCTTTTGCACTAAGAGTTGCCATTACTTCACCTCTATCATTTCTAATAATTGCTCCAAAACCCAAAGAAAGATTATCAGAGAAAACTACACCATCAAAGTTGAGCTTATTACCTACATCCACTTTTCTTATCATGTGTAAACATTGTTTACAACGGTTGATATGATATTTGTGATTAGAGTAACATTTTTTTCCATATAGGTCTACTACTAATGCGATTTTTTTTTTTGGAAGAGAGCACCATTTTTATAATTCACCAATCACAGTTGTTAACATACAAGTTATGTCAACAATTGTGAAAAATGTTGTCCTAAGTAGCCAACCTATCATTGTCAAGGAAAAAAAAAATGTAGCTGACCAGAGGTGACTACTGAACAGTAAAAAGAAAAAGGTCAATTGCTAGTAAACCATCAACTCATTTCTAATTCTAGAGTTCCACTGTTACCATTTTCAAAGCCCATCTATTTTTAGAGAACCAATTTATTAGATCTCTTTTAGAAAGCCCAAGGGAAACAAAATAGTACGCAAACTAGAAGTTGTCACAATGTGAAATTCCTTCAGCCCAATATTGTGGATTTTTAGAGTATTCACAGCAAGGTTGCTAAAAAATATAGTTTTTAGTAACTCAAAAAACTATTTTATTTATTTTACCAACTCACTTTACAATACACAAAATATTGAAGATTCTTTTTTTATCACTTCACTTAAATATTCTTTCTTTATTCGCATATTTTTTAAAACCCCACTTTTTTTAATAAGGGTTTAAAAAAAAAAAGTTGAACAATCATATTTTTGAATTTTTTTTCAACATCCATTTATCCATAATAGTTGTTGTTTTGGCTTCTAGAACACCTATAGAATTTCCAAGACATCAATGATGATTCAATGTCTGGCAATAGGAGAGGGACCTCACCAGTACCACCAGAGATGTGTATTCTGTGCTTCAAGAGAGTCTCTTTGTTCACATTTGGTTGAAGGTAAGTAGTACTTAAATTTTCAATGATATCATAAATGTTTCCAAAGCTGCCCATCGTACCTTGAATAAATAATTAGTTTTTGTTTTGAGTTTTAGCTACAGTGAGTTGCTAGAGATATGTGTATTTTGTGCTTCAAGAGAGTCTCTTTGTTCACATTTGGTTGAAGGTAAGTGGTACTTAAATTTTCAATGTTATCATAAATGTTTCCCAAGCTGCCCACCTTACCTTGAATAAACAATTGGTTTTTGTTTTGAATTTCAGTTTCAGTGAGTTGCTAGAGATAGCAGTTCATTGCAGTTGAAACTCAAAATTTTTAAGTTTGCTTTTTTTTTACTGCAAAACACATTTTTAGGGATTGGCTGCTAAATTGACTTTTTAGTCAATTTGAATGTTCTTAAGAGATAATATCTCATAGACCGCTTCATAAGATAATTTTCCAATTGTTAGAGAGTTAAAATGCTAGAAAACTTCATGGTTGCTTATACACTTGATGAGAAATCTACTTTGCTGAATAACTTGAAGATAAACTATTCAAAATGCAAGTAAATGGTTGAATAGAATGCCCAAAAGCATTTTTTTTTTTTTAATATTTTTAATTGTCTAGGTTTCATAACAGATTATGATTTATGGCTCGACCTTGAGGTCCTTAATTATGAGGCTTTCTCTTAAGTCCCAACGCAGTTTTAATAAATTTGTAATTTTGTATAGCTAGATATTCAAAGAAGCCTGATACCTTCGATTGTATATATATATTATAGAGTATTGGCCACATCAGCGGTGTGTGTGAGTGTGTCCATACCATTGCAATTACTATTTGGGTATGTTTGACAACCTTTTTGGGCTCAGCGTTGGTGATAATCGAGAACAAAAGGCCCAATTCGCTTTTGGTTCTTTAATACCAAGATCAAGGACCAATTAATTTTTTTTTTTTGGTTAGGACAAAGAAATTTATGTTTTTTCATTTTTCCCTCTTTTCTCATTCAATCATTCATGGCAAGTGCTTCACTTCAGCTAATAAAAATATCATCATCATCTTAAGCTTTTTTTTTTTTACCACTCCTTACATTTCCTTTGCATTGTTTAATTTAGCATGACAGAAAGAAAATGAAGAAAAATTTGAAAATTTCTTATTTTCCATCAGTTAGTAAGTGAGAAGGGACAAAAAATAAATAAATAAATAAATAATAGTGTTTTTTTTTAAGAAGAGAAATAATGTTTTTATTTTTTACCTATTTTTAGATAGATAGTAAGAAGGTAAGATTCGAATCACAATCATAGAACACCACAAGGTTCACAACAAATGATACCATTATGACATTACCATTGAGGTATCACTTGAATTCTGAGGAAAAAATAATTGTTATAACAAAAGTTACGAGAGACATGTTTTCTTTCTATTTTCTACGTAACAAAACAAAAGAATATAATATAACTCAATTCTCTTTATCTTCTCTAGTATAGAAAGTAAACACAAACTATTTATTTATATATTTAAAAAAAAAGTGTGAATCAAATGATATATTAATGCTCTTAGAGCATCCATTAAATTTTTTTTTTCCCTCCTTATTTAAGTATACTAATGTGAAAGCTGCCTAGTCTAGTTTGCACCTTCCAGATTAGTTCCATTACTTTATCATCATAACTTTATTTTCAATAGCAACTCTTGAACTTTTTTTATTCCATTTGTTGTTGTCAACAAGCTTAACTAACTCTAAGAAATTAACAAATCAGAGAAACCAGTTTCCACGAAACAAGAAGGCATTGTGATTCCTTTTTCTATTTCAGTTTTTTAATTGGTCAAGAAATTATTATTATTATTATTTTCATTCATGTCTCACTCATTGGCTTCATGTACACACGGGGGCATAAACAAATACTGTACAATAGTTTTTCATGGAATTTATGCATCTTCCTAACTGAACAAAAATTTTCATATACGAATATTAAAAATTGTCATATATTTGCTTAAGCAATAAGACCACCACTCATCACCATTATCTATGACTATGAAAGTCCCACTAGCTTAGAGAATTGTGCAAAGCAGTTAGTCACATATTGGGATCCGTGTAAAAAAGTTAGTCACAAATTAGAAATTTGTGTAAAGCAAAGAAGTCTACTACAAAATCAAGTTCAATTGGATATTGAAACGAAGGTTCAACTATAGGTTGATAGGTTGATATTTTGGGATAGACTAGGGTAGTGGTAAGATTCCTCATCATACTTGTAACTGCTAAATTATTGATTAGTGGATTATTGGGAGTGGTGACCTTAAATTCACCCGATAGAGTTTTTGCCTTGCGAGAGGTTTTCCCCATTTGTCAACAAATCACCAAGTTATTTATTTTCTGTTGCATATTAGTTATCTGGTGATTTGTTGGTGCCTCCACAATTTACTTGTAATTTGACCTAATTAATCAATTTGGGTAATTGAATTAATTAAACGGGTCAATCTATTTTTTTTTTTAGAGATAATTACAACATGCTGCTAACCCTGCAGCTCGAACCATTTCTCCCCTAGACTCCCAAGCACTTTATATATGGGGAGGTGTCAATTCAGATACAAGGCCTTTGACAGGTCAGTCTATTTTAACCTAACATAGTTGTTATAACAAAAGTTATGAGAGATATGTTTTCTTTCTATTTTCTACGTAACAAAACAAAAGAATATAACATAACTTTCAATTCTCTTTATCTTCTAAGTAAGTCAAAACTATTTATTTATTTAAAAAAAAAGTGTGAATCAAACAGTATATCAATGCTCTTTTTTTAAATAAATAGTTTTGAAAGCTGCTAGTCTAGTTTGCACCTTCCAGATTAGTTCCATTACTTTATCATCGTAATTAACTTTATTTTCAATAGCAACTCTTGAACTTTTTTTTTTATTCCATTTGTTGTTGTCAACAAGCTTAACTAGCTCTAACAATTAACAAATCAGAGAAATCAGTTTCCATGAAACAAGAAGCCATTGCGATAACTTTTTATATTTCAATTTTTTAATTGGTCAAGAAATTATTCTTTTTTTTTTTTTCAGTCATGCATGTCTCACTAATTGGCTTCATGCACACACAAGGACATAAACAAATACTGTAAAATAGTTTTTCATGGAATTTATGCATCTTCCTAACTGAACAAAATTTGTAATATACGGCTATAAATAAATAAATAAAAATGTCATATATTTGCTTAAGCAATAAGAGCACCACTGATCACCATTTTCTATGACTATGAAAGTCTCACTAGCTTAACTGTTTTGTCCAAGATTTTAGACTGATTCTATTTGACTTGCAATACTAAATTTAAATGGAGGCGACTTTCATAATCCAAGTGGGGTGGATTATACTTGTTCATAACTATTGAGTATTCGCATACTTTGATTGTGCTTTAAGGTGTTGAATTGACTGGATTATTTGGTGACTTTCTTCCAAAATTCGTGTTGGCTTCCAAACAATTTAATGGAAGTGCGAATGTGGGTTGTGGTTCCCACTGGGTCTGGCTGCTAGCTCTTTAGACTAGACCTGAGTTTACTACCTACATGATTTTTTTTACAAGCTCTTTCACTCATTTTTCAAATAAATTTTGTTTCTCAAACATGATCTCTACCCTATGATCCAAATGCATGCCGACATATTGGATAAGGTGGAAATAATTTGTCCTTTTAGTCTTGATGGAATTAAAAAAAGAAAAAAGACTTGGTTAGCCAATTCCAAGCATATGACGGGAGTGGTGACTAGATGACTAGTCCAATCATGGACTATTGCTTAAGTGAGTCACAACACTGTAGGAAACATTTAATGCCTATACTTTTTTTTCTTTTTTTTTTGAGGGGGAGCTTAAATATGATGTAATTAATTAATTAATTAATAGTTTAATTCAGCCCAAAAATGAAGTCGTAAACGGGTTGCATAAGTCTTAGCGTGGTGGGGTCCCAAATTTTTATTTTTTTTAGTTATTATATATTTCATTTTTCGTAGTTTGGCTCCATTTTCAAAACCTTAGCCACATTCTCCACAATCAACCTAGTTAGCTTAACCCAAATAGCAACTATCAAACCCAAAAACAATAAAAACATTCACAATAGTAATTATATTTTAGCAAAAAAAACTATTTTACCAACAAAGAACCAAAAATAATGTATTATTGGAGAAGTTAAAACAATATTTTTTGCAACTACAATAAATTGGTATAAATACCAGTTGACTGTAGCAAGTTGTTAAAAATAAAATACAATATTTTATTAAGATTATATCTCTTCCTTTAATTAAAAAAAAAAATCAAATTCTCTCTCTTCCTTTATTATTTTAATGAGTTGTTTATATTATTTTACATAAAAAAAAAAATAGAACATTTGATATTGGGTGTATTGTAAAGTGGGATGGTAAAATAAAAAGTAGCTTTTTGAGGTGTTAACAGTTAAAAGTTTTAGTACTGCCACTGTGAATGCTCTAACTTCAAAAAAAAAATAAAAAATAAAAAAATCCTAGCCAGCTTAGTATTAAAAAAAAACATTATTTTGTATTTGTTTTTATCTTTGTTAGTAGATAATTGCATCTTAATGTATTTAGAAACAATGATTTTATGTATTTATAATTTTTTTAATATTATATAGATGTCTATTTGGAAAATTTTTTTTTCTTTATACTCTGACATCCGCTAGCTTAAAATTGTGGGTCCGTACCTGCCAAAAAGAAAAAGGGTTCAAACTTGGAGAAAGCTCAGATACTTTCTTTCATTTATTTTTGGTCTTTTTTGGGTGGGGTTTTTATTACTTTTAATTGGTCCATCAAAAACTACATTTCCTTCTTTTCTCTTTTTGAAAAGGTAAATTTTAAAATTTTTTAAAAAAAAATTACGTGCTTTATCGAGTTTCTCCCTTTTCTTACTAATTATCAATATATCATCAACCAACATTAATAATAAAATAAAATAAAAACTTGAATTTTTTTTTGAGAAGGTTTAAATTTTCTATTTGAGCATCGGGAAAACTCAAAATATATTTTTCAATTATCATATAGTTCAAAAAATACTCTAATCCGCCACAATGGTCGCTCCCGCCCATCCATTTTTTTTAGCCAAAAAAAAAAAAAAAAATCCCTAATCATGGTAGTGCTTATTTTAGAGGGAAATTATTGTATATTCCCGGAGTACCATAAATGCGTATTCTCCCTCTCACAAGAATGGTGGTAAATGAAAAAACGATATTAATAGTGGGCCTAAATAAAAACCAATAAGAAATTGGTCACATCAACATTTTATAAAAATGTTGTAAAATAATTTATGACTGTAGCACTTTTCTTAAGTTTATTATGAACTCCACACATAAGTAGATATATACACATAAGCCACACATATAAACAGCCAAAACTAAAGTAATAATGATAATAATGAAAGTAGCAAAATCACACACGTATTTGGCAACAAATTTAGTAGAAAACAAATGAAGAACCCTGTAATGGAAAAACCACTACAGTAACCCAATCTTGTAGAAAATCTACTTTAAATGAGTAGTCCATTTTTTTTTTTTTTTTTTGGTTGAGAAAATGAATAGTCCATATTGATGGTACCTTTGCACAACTAAAATTTTTATTACAATCTCTACAAATGTCCCTATCTTAGTAGCCCTAAAACTTCTGAAATCCTCTTATGGTGATTTTATCCACAAGCTTCTCATCCACGCGAATTAGAACCTCTGGCACTCCATGGATTTCCTTGAAGTTTTGCTAAAGTGAACTCATTGGAAAAAGATATTTGAGATTTCAAGAATGCTTTAAAGCTCAAGGTGTTATTAAGAGCGCACACAACACAACACAAGGAAGATTTTTCTCTGTTTAGGCTTAGGAAGAAGACTTCAAGATATAAGGTTTTTACTTAATTTGGTATAGCAATCTTTCTTCTCTCTAAAAGTCATGCATAAAAATGTTTTATACAGGTGCACACAATGGTTAAAACTAAGCAAGAATTATTTTTCTAGCATAATTCAAAATTCCAAACTTTACTCTGTCTCTTGAGCGAACTTCGGGTAAAGTATAGGCAATTTTTCGTTTGATTTCTCCTTTAATGATTTGGTTGAGGGAATTTGGTTTAGCTCAAGCAAAATGTTTTTTGCTTGAGCAGAGCTTTTAGAGACAATGTAATTATGCCAACTACAAATGATCACATTTTACTTGTTTTAATGATATCGTATATGTTTCCAAAGCTGCCCATCGTACCTTGAATAAACAATTAGTTTTTGTTTTGAATTTTAGCTACAATGAGTTGCTAGAGATATGTGTATTTTGTGCTTCAAGAGAGTCTTTTTGTTCACATTTAGTTGAAGGTAAGTGGTACTTAAATTTCCAATGCTATCATAAATGTTTCCAAAGCTGCCCACCTTACCTTGAATAGACAATTGGTTTTTGTTTTGAGTTTTAGCTACAGTGAGCTGCTAGAGATAGCAGTTCATTGTAGCTGAAACTCAAATTTTTTAAGTTTGCCTTTTTTGCTAGAAAACACATTTTTAGTGATTGACTGCTAAATTGACTAAAAGTCAATTTAGCAACCTTATTGTGAATGTTCTAAAGAGGTAATATCTCATAGACCGCTTCATAAGATAATTTTCCAATTGTTTGAGAGTTAAATTGCTAGAAAACTTCATGGTTGCTTTTCTATGCACTTGATGAAAAATCTACTTTGCTGAATGACTTGAAGATAAACTATTCAAAATGTAAGTAAAAAATGGTTGAATAGAATGCCCAAAAGCATTTTTTTTGTTTTTTGTTTTTTTTTTTAATATTTCTAAAGGTTTCATAACAGATTATGATTTATGGCTCGACCTTGAGGTCCTTAATTATGAGGCTTTCTCTTAAGTTCCAATGCAGTTTTAATAAATTTGTAATTTTGTATAGCTAGATATTCAAAGAGGCCTGATACCTTCGTTTGTAAATATATATATATATTATAGAGTATTGGCCACATCAGCGGCGTGTGTCCATACCATTGCAATTACTATGGGCTATGTTTGACAACCTTTTTGGGCTCAGCGTTGGTGAAATTCCAGAACAAAAGGCCCAATTCGCTTTTGGTTCTTTAATACCAAGATCAAGGACCAATTAATTTTTTTTTTTTAGGACAAAGAAATTTATGTTTTTTCATTTTTCCCTCTTTTTCTTATTCAATCATTCATGGCAAGTGCTTCACTTCAGCTAATAAAAATTTCATCATCATCTTAAGCTTTTTTTTACCACTTCTTACATTTCCTTTGCATTGTTTAATTTAGCATGAGAGAAAGAAAATGAAGAAAAATTTGAAAATTTATCTTATTTTCCATCAGTTAGTAAGTGAGAAGGGACAAAAAAAAAATAAAAATAAAAATAAAAAATAGTGTTTTTTTAGAAGAGAAATAATGTTTTTTTTTATACCTATTTTTAGATAAATAGTAAGAAGGTATGATTCGAATCACAGTTATAGAACACCACAAGGTCTACAACAAATAATACCATTGTGACATTACCATTGAGGTATCACTTGAATTCCGTGGAAAAAATAATTGTTATAATAAAAGTTGCAAGAGACATGTTTTCTTTCTATTTTCTACATAACAAAACAAAAGAATATAATATAACTTTCAATTCTCTTTATCTTCTCTAGTATAGAAAGTAAACACAAACTATTTATTTATATATTTAAAAAAAAAGTGTGAATCAAATGATATATTAATGCTCTTAAAGCATCCATTATTTTTTTTTCCCCCTTATTTAAGTATACTAATGTGAAAGCTGCCTGGTCTAGTTTGCACCTTCCAGATTAGTTCCATTACTTTATCATCATAACTTTATTTTCAATAGCAACTCTTGAACTTTTTTTATTCCATTTGTTGTTGTCAACAAGCTTAACTAACTCTAAGAAATTAACAAATCAGAGAAACCAGTTTCCATGAAACAAGAAGGCATTGTGATTCCTTTTTCTATTTCAGTTTTTTAATTGGTCAAGAAATTATTATTATTATTATTTTCGTTCATGTCTCACTCATTGGCTTCATGTACACACGGGGGCATAAACAAATACTGTACAATAGTTTTTCATGGAATTTATGCATCTTCCTAACTGAACAAAAATTTTCATATGCGAATATTAAAAAACAAAATTAAAATTAAAAATTGTCAAATATTTGCTTAAGCAATAAGACCACCACTCATCACCATTATCTATGACTATGAAAGTCCCACTAGCTTAGGGAATTATGCAAAGCAGTTAGTCACATATTAGGATTCATGTAAAAAAGTTAGTCACAAATTAGAAATTTGTGCAAAGTAAAGAAGTCTACTACAAAATCAAGTTCAATTGGATATTGAAACGAAAGTTTAACTGTAGGTTGATATTTTTGGATAGGCCAAGGTAGTGGTAAGATTCCTCATCATACTTGTAATTGCTAGATTATTGATTAGTGAATTATTGGGAGTGGTGACCTTAAATTCACCCGATAAAGTTTTTGTCTTGTGAGAGGTTTTCCCCATTCGTCAACAAATCACCAAGTTATTTATTTTTCATTGCATATTAGTTATCTGGTGATTTGTTGGTGCCTCCATAATTTGCATGTAATTTGACCTAATTGATCAATTTAGGTAATTGAATTAATTAAACGGGGTCAATCTATTTTTTTTTAAGAGATAATTACAACATGTTGCTAATCCCGCTAGTCGAACCCTTTCCCTCCTAGACCCCCAAGTACTTTATATATGGGGAGGTGTCAATTCAGATACAAGGCCTTTGACAGGTCAATCTATTTTAACCTAACATAGTTGTTATAATAAAAATTATGAGAGATATGTTTTCTTTCTATTTTCTACTTAACAAAACAAAAGAATATAACGTAACTTTCAATTCTCTTTATCTTCTAAGTAAGTCAAAACTATTTTTTTTTTTTTTTTTTAAAAGTGTGAATCAAACAATGTATCAATGCTCTTTTTTAAAATAAATAAATAAATAGTTTTGAAAGCTGCTAGTCTAGTTTGCACCTTCCAGATTAGTTCCATTACTTTATCATCGTAATTAACTTTATTTTCAATAGCAACTCTTGAACTTTTTTTATTCCATTTGTTGTTGTCAACAAGCTTAACTAACTCTAGCAATTAACAAATCAGAGAAATCAGTTTCCATGAAACAAGAAGCCATTGTGATAACTTTTTATATTTCAATTTTTTAATCGGTCAAGAAATTATTATTATTATTTTTTTTTTCAGTCATGCATGTCTCATTAATTGGCTTCATGTACACACAAGGACATAAACAAATACTGTAAAATAGTTTTTCATGGAATTTATGCATCTTCCTAACTGAACAAAATTTGTCATATACGACTATAAATAAATAAATAAAAATGTCAAATATTTGCTTAAGCAATAAGACCACCACTGATCACCATTTTCTATGATTATGAAAGTCCCACTAGCTTAATTGTTTTGTTCAAGATATTAGACTGATTCTAGTTGACTTGCAATACTAAATTTAAATGGAGGTGACTCTCATAATCCAAGTGAGGTGGATTATTCTTGTTCATAACTATTGAGTATTCGCATACTTTGATTGTGCTTTAAGGTGTTGAATTGACTGGATTATTTGGTGACTTTCTTCCAAAATTCGTGGTGGCTTCCAAACAATTTAATGGAAGTGGGAATGTGGGTTGTGGTTCCCACTGGGTCTGGCTGCTAGCTCTTTAGACTTGACCTTAGTTTACTACCTACATGATTTTTTTTTTACTTCTTAGTTTGCTTCCTTTATAATTTATTTAGACTATACTTTTTAGTCTTAATATATATGATAAATTTTGAATCTATGGCATATGCTTTATAATTGTTGTTTTTTATCATCAAACTAGGACGTCAATTAGTTTTTGGTACTAGCAAGGTTCGAATCTCATATCTTTTATTTGATAAGAAGAAATTTCATCAATTGAACTAACTGAAACTCATTATTTTTTTTTTAATATTAAATTTTTTTTAGAAGGATATTAATATTGGGTTAGTAGGACACTCAATCTAACATTTATTAAATTGATAATATTCCTTCAAAAATTTAAAGAATTACCCAAAAACAGCTCGCGATACCCTGAACTAGTGTTTCCAATTGGGAAAAATTAGTCATCACATATCTATATAAGTCTCTATACATACTATGATTTGAGAAGAAAGAGCATTACTTTTTTAGTACTAAATAATTACTCAATATCATAGATAAATAAATTTTTGGAATTTTCATAGTAAAATGCCTAAATAAGGAATTAGAATTACAGTTTTAAATGAACCAAAACGAACTTAGTATTAAAAGTTGATAATGGTTTATTTAATTTAATTTTAAATTCAATTTGAGTTCATACTCATCATCTAACAAGCTTATATATATGTTCAACTTCAAACTTTGTTCATCAGCTATTTGCTAAGTATAAATCAAGATATATAGTTTTTATGTTAAATGGGTTATAGAAAGGTAAAAATTAAATTTTTATAGATAAATACAACGAGAAACTTCCAAGTTCCGACCCATTATGCATCATCTATCGATCTACAGTTCTATGCTCCCTGCTCTGTACTATTGATTTATCACCTTAATAATTAGTAATTACCGTCTGCCACTATCTTGTGGGCGTGTACGGAGAATATGCGCATGCATTATTGCAAAACTAAATTATATTTTGCCCGAGTAATTTTAGTACTACATAAATTGTCATATTTTTTATTATAATTATTTTACGTGTTAAGTTGTGATGGCTTATCTTTTACTTTTACATAAATTTATTTATTTATTTTTCATCATTCATAGTTTGTCACTTGGATGTACAATTGTGGCATAGATTGTATCATTTTATGTGATCTTAGAGTTTTTTATATTCTTCTTTGCAGGAAAAAGTACACACTAATATATATATATATATATATATGATAATGTGAATAATAAGTAATAAAATAATAAAGGTATGTACAAATAAGAATTCAAAAAGCTTATCAATTAAATTGTTATAAAAAAATATTATGAATTTTTTTTTTTTTTTTGTATATGCTAATTGGAATGTATAAATTATTGCATTTCACAACCAAACAAAATTCCAATAATGGTCGACCATTAACCGATAAGATTCCTTGGCTCCAAGGCCCCCAATGATGCACTCCTAGCTAACCAAGCATAGAGGTTGCCCCAAAATAAAAATTCTCTTCTCTATAGGGTGTTCAAACCGAAATTCTTTCCCAATGGCTCATTCATGGAGGCATCGGACTCTCAAGCTAGTTCTTATGCGTGGCGAAGCATCTTAAAAGGAAGAGAAGTATTAAAAGAGGGTATGAGATGGAGGGTTGGTGATGGGTCCTCAATCAACATTTGGTTTGATCCGTGGCTGCCCTCCTTTTTCTTGCCATTCATTTCTTCTCCAATGGTGCCAGGTTGGGAAGAGGCAACAGTAGCCTCTCTATTGGATCATTCTAATCAGGGGTGGAAGCAAGACTCACTGAACTTGCTGTTCAGTCCAAAAGACAAGGAATTGATAAATTCCATTCCCTTGTGGGGCAAACCGGTGGAAGATGTTCTAATGTGGCCTTTCACTCCAACCGGGTCTTACACCGTAAAATCTGGTTATAGATTTCTCTACAATTCAAGAAGCTTGGACAATGGAGACTATCAACCGGATGACAACAGCTTATGAAAGAAAGTGTGGGCAATGCAAGTCCAACCCAAGGTCCGAAACTTTCTGTGGAGGGCCATCAGGAACTCCATTCCAACAAAACAGAATCTTAGACGACGGAAAATTCTCACTGATGATGGTTGTGATCACTGCCATGGTGAACCCGAGGATGTGCTCTATGCACTTTGGACGTGCCCCTCCATTTCTCAGGTTTGGAATCAAAGTAGCGTGTGGAATAACACAGGACCCAGCCCACGTTTCTCTTGTTTCAAAGATTTGGTGGAAACTATTATCAGAGTGATCAAGATAATCACAAGGGAAGCAAGAGCAGAGCATGATCCGGTGGAGCTTAATCAGAGTAAAGAACAAAGCACTGCATAAACGACATCAGTTCTGTTGTTTGAGTTTTGTACATAAACGGCATGTAGCTTAGTCTCTGGTTTTATTTGTAAAGTGTTCACATGTGGGAGAGTTAGTTTCTGTACGTGTGAGAGTTAGTTATTCTTCTGTTAGCTTCAGTTATTCAGTTAGAGTTAGTTTTCTAGCTTAGATCAATCTATAAATAGTTTTGTACTCTCATTTCTCATTTTAATGAAATACACAGAAATTCATTCAATATCTGATATGGTTTTTGTTTTCTTTCTTTTCTTCTTCAGTTTTTCTCGAGAAAGGCACTCTGTTTCTGAGAAAATTTCTCTTTCTTCTTTCTTTAAAGAAAATCTTCTTTTTCTTTATCATCAATGGCTTCCGCTGCCACAACCACAACCACTGGTTCTGCAAATGGTTCTATACCTGGAAATCCATCTTCCTCTTCTTCTCAGGAGTCACCAATGGACGATCCCCTGTTCTTGCATCATGCTGAGAACCCAAGCTTAGTACTAGTTACACAGCCTTTAATTGGTGGAGAAAACTATTCTGCTTGGGCTCGAGCTGTGAGGAAGGCCTTGCTCACCAAGAATAAGCTGGGATTTATTGATGGGACCCTTACTCTCTCATCACCATTGGTTTCTACTCCTTCGAATGTGCAAGCATGGATTAGATGTGACAACATGGTTGGAACTTGGCTAACCAATTCAGTCTCTTCAAAGCTTCAAGCAAGCATTATATACGAAGATGCTGCTCTAGAAATATGGAATGATTTGAAGAATCGTTTTGCCCAAACCAATGGACCAAGAGTGTTCAACCTTCAAAAGGAAATTGCAGAGCTACACCAAGGAGAGATGAGCATCACTGATTTCTTTACCCAGTTAAAGGTCTTTTGGGATCAATTACAAAATCTTAGTCTGTTTCCCACTTGCACCTGTGGAAAGTGTATGTGCAATATCAACAAAAGGCTTAATGATCTACAAGGTCGAGAGTCTGTGATGAAATTCTTAATGGGAGTGAATGAGTCGTTTTCCCAAGTTAGGTCTCAGGTGTTGCTCATGGATCCTATTCCATCCCTTAGCAAGGTTTACTCTTTAATGATTCAAGAAGAAACCCAAAGATCAATCCCAAATGCACCTATTGTTAAAGTAGACTCTAAAGTAGACTCTACTGCTTTGGCTGTTAAGGTGTCCACTGATCAAGTCAATCATGTTACCAATCTTGTTAATTCTGGTGGGAAGGGCAAGGATAGGCCAGTTTGTACCCACTGTGGCAAGACTGGTCATACTATGGATAAATGCTACAAATTACATCGGTTTCCTCCTGGTTTTAAGTTCAAGAACAAGCCTGCTATGGCACATCAAGTCTCCTCAGGTTCAAGTTCGGAGTTTGCTTCTCCAATGCATCAATTTTCTGCCTTCACCCCTAAGCAGTGTCAACAACTTTTAGCTTTGTTTAGTGCATCCAGCTCCTCTCTTGCAACACCATCTCAAGCATTATATAGCCCAATGGCCAATGCAACATCCTCCTCTACTTCTGCCAATGTGGCAATGGCAGGTATGGATTTTTCCCATAGTATTTTTGCTACACAAGTGGTAAATAGGAGGGCTTATGGTGGTAAAACCTAGGTATTGGACACTGGTGCAACTGATCACTTTGTGTGTTCAGTAGATTTGCTAACCTCAATCATAGCTATTAGGTAGTCTTTGGTTCAATTAGCTAATGGGGAATCAGTTCAAGTAACCCACATTGGAACTGTTACTCTTTCCTCTTCACTAACTCTTAAAGATGTTCTTTGTGTTCCATCCTTTTCTTTTAATCTTTTTTCTATTAGTTCTTTAACTCATTCACAGCCATTTTGTTGCATTTTTCTGTCTGCTTATTGTTTTATTCAGGACCTTATTTTCTGGAAAACGATTGGGGTAGGCAAGGCACATGATGGATTGTACCTGTTGCAGTCAACCAGCCTTCAAGAACCATCTTGCTCCTCTTTTGCTACCTTCTTGTCTGCTCACAACCTTACTGATGTTTTTGGTCATTTCACTGCTGCCACTTCCACATCTGTTCCTTCTCAGTCTTCATCTATCTGGCATGACAAGTTGGGGCACCCATCTGATGTCAAACTCAATAGCCTATGTCATGTAATTCCTTCTTTAAAAATTTCTTGTAATAAAAGATGTCAAATCTGTCCTATGGCAAAACTTAAGAGATTGCCTTTTCCATTTCATAATAATATCAGTTCTCATGCCTTTGATTTGATTCATATGGATGTGTGGGGTCCCTACTCAACTCCTACTTTAGATGGTTTCAAATACTTTCTAACTATTGTAGATGATGCTACAAGAGCAACATGGTTGTTTTTAATGAAGTCTAAATCTGAAGTTAGGCAGCTTTTCTACTCTTTCTACACTATGGTTCATACTCAATTTGGTCTTAAAATCAAAACAGTTAGAACTGACAATGCCAAGGAATTTAACATGTCTGAGTTCTTCAATTCTCATGGAATTGTACATCAAACCAGCTGTGTTTACACTCCACAACAAAATTCTGTTGTGGAGAGGAAACATCAGCACCTCCTTTGCATAGCCAGAGCCCTACAAATTCAATCACAACTCCCTCTTCAGTTTTGGGGTGATTGTGTTTTACATGCTGCCTACCTCATCAATCGACTTCCAACTCCTTTGTTACATAATAAAACCCCTTTTGAGCTCCTTTTTCACAAAGTTCCAGACTATTCTAATCTCAAAGTTTTTGGTTGCCTATGTTTTGCATCCACCATTCCTCAACACAGATCAAAATTTTCCCCAAGAGCAAGGAAGTGTGTCTTTCTTGGTTTTCCTTTCAACGTTAAAGGTTTTAAAGTTTTTGATCTTGAATCTCACACGGTTTTTGTTTCTAGAGATGTCACATTCCATGAAAATGTGTTTCCTTTTGTTTCAAATTCAATTAAGTCTGTCCAGCAACCAGTTTCTATCCCTATGTCTTCTATTCCTGTTGTTGATCCTCTTCTTGATCCTTTCATTCATCCTATATCTACTTCTGCTATACCTCATGATTCAATTACTCATATTCACCATTCTATTGATGATGACTTGCTTGATGAGGTTCCAGTTGAGCCCCCTGATCCTATTGTTAATCCTATACCCCTTAGAAAATCATCCAGACCTGTCAAACAACCATCCTATTTGCTATCAAGCTGCTTCTGACCCCAAATGGCAAGAAGCCATGTCTGCTGAAATAGCTGCCCTTGAAGCAAATCAAACTTGGACTTTAACCCCCCTTGCCTGTTGGTAAGAAGCCTATAGGGTGTAAATGGGTGTATAAGATCAAGTATAAGGCCAATGGTTCAGTTGAAAGGTACAAGGCACGGCTTGTTGCTAAGGGATTTACACAAAAAGAGGGTGTGGACTATTTTGAGACTTTTTCTCCTGTGGCCAAAATGGTTTCTGTCAAGGTACTCCTTGCTGTGGCTGCCATTAAGGGCTGGTACCTTAGTCAATTGGATGTAAACAATGCTTTTTTGCATGGTGATTTGGATGAAGAAGTCTACATGGCTCTTCCACAAGGGTTTCATAGCCAGGGGGAGATAGTTTGTAAGCTGAATAAGTCTTTGTATGGGCTTAAACAAGCATCCAGGCAATGGTTTGCCAAATTTTCTGGCACTTTGCTTCAGCTTGGTTTTACTCAGTCCAAAGCTGACTACTTATTGTTTACTAGGAGGCAAGGTGATGTTTTCATGATGCTTTTGGTGTATGTGGATGATGTCTTGGTAGCTTGCAATGATAAGGCTGAAATAGACAGATTCAAGGTTTTGTTAGATGACAGGTTCAAGCTTAAAGATTTAGGTGACTTGAAATACTTCCTTGGATTGGAGGTTGCCAGATCAGCCAAGGGAATTGCACTTTGTCAAAGAAAATACACTCTTGAAGTACTTAATGATGCTGGTATGTTGGGGTGTAAACCAACTAGAACTCCTATGGAACAAAGTCTGAAACTAAGTCAGTTGGAAGGTGAAGAACTTAAAGACCCTAGCATCTACAGAAGGTTAATTGGGAGGTTGCTGTATTTGACCATCACAAGGCCCGACATTACTTTTGCTGTTCATAAGCTTAGTCAATACATGTCCAAGCCAAGAAAGCCACATCTAGATGCAGCTTACAGAATCCTACAATATTTGAAGAATGAACCAGGGAAGGGTCTCATGTTCTCTTCCAAGGCAGATTTACATTTAAAAGGTTTTGCAGATGCTGATTGGGCTTCATGCTGTGACACAAGGAAGTCAGTAACAGGTTATAGCATTTTCATTGGAGATTCTCTGGTGTCTTGGAAATCAAAGAAGCAGTCCACAGTTTCCAGGTCTTCAGCAGAGGTGGAGTATAGAGCTATGGCAGTTGCAACATGTGAAATTGTGTGGATTCTATATTTTCTAAAGGACATTGGAGTTAAGCATGACAAAGAGGCATTGTTGTTCTGTGATAGTCAAGCAGTATTGCACATTGGTTCCAATCCCATTTTTCATGAGAGGACCAAGCACATTGAAATAGACTGCCATGTGGTCAGGGATAAAGTTTTGGAAGGGGTTATCAAGCTTAATCATGTGAGGTCTCATTGCCAATTAGCAGACATGCTTACCAAGGCATTGGGGTACAATCAATTTTCCAATCTCGTTGACAAAATGGGAATGATAAATATACACACAGCAGCTGCTCTTGAGGGGGAGTATCAGAGTGACAACAGAGATGATCACAAGGAAGCAAGAGCAGAGCATGATACAGTGGAGCATAATCACAGTAAAGAGCAAAGTACTGCATAAACGACATCAGTTCTGTTGTTTGAGTTTTGTACATAAACGGCATGTAGCTTAGTCTTTGGTTTTAGTTGTAAAGTGTTCACATGTGGGAGAGTTAGTTTCTATACGTGTGAGAGTTAGTTATTCTTCTGTTAGCTTCAGTTATTCAGTTAGAGTTAGTTTTCTAGCATAGATCAATCTATAAATAGTTTTGTACTCTCATTTCTCATTTTAATGAAATACACAGAAATTCATTTCATTCATTTTCTGATAACTATTATTGAAACAGGGGAGGATTTGAACTCATTCGCTACAACTGTCTGGGCAATATGGTACAGGAAAAACACGATGAGAACAAGTGGGGAACACGTTCCGGTGCAACAGGTGTACGTTGAAGTGCAGAAGGCAAGATCACAGTTTATTCGAACCAGTCAACCCCGTCCTCCTGAGCAGATGCCTCTCTCTGTTTCTCAGCCCATTTAGAAGCCTCCACCATGGCCAAAGCTCAAAGTTAATTTCAACGGTGCCTTGTTTAGGGAGATTCAACGCGCCGGGGTGGGAGTCATTGTCCGTGATGCAGAAGGAAAGGTGTGTGCGTCTATGGCAGAGAGTTTTCATCTTCCGTTCTCGGTTGCTACAGTAGAGGTGTTAGCTGCAAAAAAGGCCCTTCAGCTCGCCAATGATCTCGGGTTCCATTCAATCATATTGGAAGGTGATTCGAAGATTGTCATTGATGGTCTATCGAGCAGAATCTCTTCCTTGAACGAGTATGGTCACCTGCTGTGTGAAGCAAAAGAGGTGACAGACCAGATGGATGGCGTGGAGTTTCAATTCGTACCAAGACAAGCAAACAAGTCAGCTTATAACATTGCTAGACATGCGAGACATGTTAGCGAGTTTACGGTGTGGATGGAGGATGTTCCTCCACACCTTGTTCTATAATTCAAGCCGATTCGGCTATTCATCAATAAAATTACAGTGTTCTTTCTCAACAAAAAAAAAAAAAATGAAAAAACGTTGAATAATAAAAGTAATAATTAAAACCAACAAAAGTAAGAAATTATTATTATTTTAAATAAAACAGTAAAAAGAAATTATTCATGCATAAAAAGTTAAAAACAATGTTCATAGAAAGAAATTTTTATGAATTTTTTTTTAAATAATTGTTTACTGATTCTATTAGAATTGGTATATAATAAAAGTGGTGTATAAATCCAAAAAAAAAATGATAGGAAAAAACTTCAATACAATTCTTTAATTGGTTGCTTAATTAAATTTAAACACATGATTGTAATAATAACACACAATTTATTTTTACAAATTTTAAAGATAATTAAATTTAATGCAGTTATATGTTTATATTTAATTAAAGAACCTAATATCTTATTCATCTAAGTAACTTGACCTAAGTTTTTATCAAAAACAGATATTGCCTAATCACAAGAGACCTAAAATTACATGAATTGTTGTGAAAAATATTGAGTGCCTGTCATTAGTACTCTACATAAAATACTATCCTAATAGGTTGTGTGGGTCATCAAAATCAAGTCTTTTTCTAATCTAGTATACTAGTGAAAGCTTGTACAGTTCTTTAATTAGGTTGATTAATTAAATTTAAATTCATGATTGTAATAACACACAAACGATTTTACAAATTTTAAAGATAATTAAATTCAAAGCAGTTATATGTTTGGGTTTAATTAAAGAACCTAATATCCTATTCGGCTATTCATCTAAGTAACTTGACCTAACTTTTATCAAAAACAGATATTGCCTACTGATCAAAAGATACCTAAGATTACATGAATTGTTGTGAAAAATCTTGAGTGCCTATCATTAGTACTCTACATTAAATACTATCCTAATAGGTTGAGTGGGTCATCAAAGTCAAGTCTTCTTTTTCTAATCTAGACTGTCTAGTATACTATTGAAAGCTTGTGATGGCTTGGGTCCCCAAAGCCAACCTAAAGATTAGAAAACTCTAAAAAGAGTAAAATGACTCGCAACTTCCTCTCTTTCTCACACATATACACAACCCCCTACCCTTAAACTCCTATATAAAGAAAGCAATGCTCATGCTTTTACTCTCACACCAAAAAGCTTAACTTACTCACTCTTTTGTGTGTGACAAAAAGAAAGGGCTAGCAAAAAGAGAGATTATTATAGTGTTTGATAATAAGTACACAATGGTTCAAGCAAAGAAAATTGTAGAGGAGGTGTCAGGTTGGTTGAGAGTCTATGATGACCGCTCAGTCGACCGAACTTGGACTGGACCCCCAGAAGTCAAGTTCATGGCTGAACCAGTCCCTCCACACCATGAATTCGTGGATGGTGTGGCCACACACGATGTCAAAAACTCTGGCCAACTCAGAGCTCGGATTTACCTTCCAGAGAAGAACCCAGATGAAGAAAACGTCAAATTTCCAATCCTGCTTCACTTCCATGGTGGTGGTTTTTGCATTAGCCAAGCTGACTGGTACATGTACTACAACATGTACACTCGTATGGCACGTTCAGCTAGAGTGATTTGTGTCTCAGTTTATTTACACCTTGCTCCTGAGCACCGATTGCCAACAGCTATTGATGATGGCTATTCAGCTCTCCTTTGGCTGAGTTCTTTGGCTAAAGGTGAATCATATGAGCCTTGGCTCAATGAAAACGCTGATTTCAACCGTGTGTTCCTTATTGGAGATAGCTCAGGAGGGAACGTTGTTCATGAAGTGGCTGCAAGAGCTGGGAAAGTTGATCTGAGTCCTTTGAGACTAGCTGGAGCAATTCCAATCCACCCTGGTTATGTGAGATCAGAGAGGAGTAAGTCTGAGTTAGAGCAACCTCAATCACCATTTCTTACACTGGATATGGTGGACAAGTTTTTGAGCTTAGCATTGCCTTTGGGGTGCAACAAAGACCATCCCATAACGTGTCCAATGGGCCAAGGAGCACCACCATTAGAGGGGCTCAATTTGCCACCTCTCTTGCTTTGCATAGCTGAGAAGGACTTGATTTTAGACACTGAGATGGAGTACTATGAGGCTTTGAAGAAGGCTAATAAGGATGTGGAGCTTTTGACTAGTCCTGGAATGGGTCACAGTTTCTATCTTAACAAAATTGCTGTGGATATGGACCCAAATACCGCTGCTCAAACAACTGGTCTTATTGCAGGAATCACTGAATTTGTCAATAACCATTAAATAATTTTGTATCTATGTTATGTAATATTTATGTTTGCTAGTTTGCACTTTGTGAGAGAGATCAATGTTCGCAGAGATGTGCACACAAAGACCACCCTTAGGTTAATTGCTTTTGCCTATGTGTTTCTAGTTTATAATATAAATAAATAAATAAATATCCATGTTCATATTTTGGTGGTTGCAAAATTTGTTACGAAATATTATTCTCGTTAAGTTAAATAGTTATTTACTTGTCATACGTACTCATTTGAATTTATTAAAAATAATAAATCAAAATTCGTGCTAATCACTGTGCATACATAACATTGTGTAATTGGTTTAACATAGTCATCATAAATTGACACGTATTGCAAATACTATGTGGTGCAAAAATGAGCAAAAACAGTGTGTGTGAAATAGACATTGTCCTCGCTAATAAATCCTTCAAAATACTGACGAAAGTGACATTTTACCTCCATTTCAAATGATGGAGTTTCCCACACATGTCGACGCAAGAATTGAATTTTGGGGTCGTTTTCCCAGTCTTCGAGTACAGTCCTGTGTTTGGAATTTAGTTGTAAGGTTTAAATCTACTTCTCTTCTGCGAATTGTGACAAATTGGTATTTGGTTAAATTTAGAAAGGACCATATATAGCTCATCAATGATTATGAAACTCCAGCACCTTACTTCATATTTAGAAATTGTAATTTTTATCCATATCCATGAACTCACTTATTACCTACATAATTTGAATAAATTTTAACCCAGCCCATTTTAATATTTGGGTTAAATAGGTAAAAACCCATTAGGTTATTTAATTATATGAGTCTTAATGGATAAACCCACTAATATCTACTAAAACCCATCTAAAATTTAAACAAACAACATAAAATCTAAATTTCTAAAAAATGACCAAAATACTCCAAAAACCCAAAAAATTACCAAAATACTCCTAAAATCTATAAAATGACTAAAATACCCCCAAAACTTAAAAAATACCAAAATACCCCCAAATCCAAAAAATGACAATATGGCAGTGGTTGTTGCCCCCTGAATAGAGCTTGCACTTATTTGAATGAATGTCACATGTAATTACAGAAAATATATTGTCTTGATATAGAATATATATTGTCTTGATACAAAATAATATGGTTGAGAATGTGACAATTATGAGCTACTTCTAGACTCGACCTAAAAGATTAGGACTTAATTAGTCATTGTTTATACTCTACAGTTTATACTCTCAAACTTATATATGCAAACTTTGCATTAGCAAGATCTTTTAAAAGGTATTTTATACTTACGTGTCAGTCTCATATAAGAGAAGTTATGCCATGCACCGGTAATATATTTGCTCTCTCTCACAATTGATGGGTCTCACTCTTTAGTGAGACAATGAGACCCATTCATTATGAGAGAAAAGAAACATATACAGGGTATATTTTTCCCTCATATAGAGCACATGAAACAGGTGCATAGTTCATATATATAATATCTAAACCCATACCCATAGTACTATAGCTTTTGTCCTGGGACTTGTGAGGGCCACAATTTTTTAGGAGCATGGCCACTCAAATTGTGTGATTCGGATTGGGCAAAGCTATGGAGTAATTTAGTAGGTATGGGACTAATCGTTGAACATTTTATATAAAATTAATCTCTGGAAGGAAAAACAATTACCTTCTGTTGAGAATAACCCCTTCTTCCATGACAAATTGACAGTGTTCATGTAAGAAGGAAAATGAAAGATAATGTGAAATTAAAAAAAAAAAAAAAAAAAATCAAAAGTATAAACATTTTCAAATGCTTATTGGGGTGAAATTTCTTTATTTATCTATATTAATAACTTTTTTTTAGTGAGCATTCATAAGTAAGGAAACACTAATATTTTATTTAAGACGCTATATTCATGTCGTATTTGTGTTATACTGACTATTTTATATTATAATTTTTCAAAAATTGAATGACATTATTGAAATTTGAAACGAAAGGATAATGTGTGTTATTGTGATGTCTGTAGCCATTGGCTTTTTAACATGCGAAGAAGTTGTGATTTCACACAGGAGTACAGACACAGAGTACTCCATTCATTCAGGCATTCATCCAAAGAAAAAAAAACACATCAAAGCATAAACTTCATTGAAACTATCAAACCAAGGATAATGAGAGAGGCCTTGAAATCAATGGAAGTATGTGGAACAAAGCAAAGCACTGACTATATATGACACAAATGTTGTCAGGCTAGCTGTCTTATCATGGCTTTATTATTTGAGTACCATAACTGTAACACACTAATTATCGCATCCAAGCAAAATTGTGAATGGTCTACCTAAAGTGACGATGACAACACGGTAAAAAAAATGTTTTATCATTTGTATCCACATAACTTGTTAAGTTATGAAATTGAGTGGGTTATTAATTATTAAAAAAATAAATAATGTCACAAACATAAAGAGAAAAAAATTCACAACAGTTAAATTGAAATTGAAAAGTTTTTACTAATTTTTATATGAAATCATTATTAACATTATTATTTTTTATCTACTACTAATAATCAGCCACATCATTTGAGGGTGAAATTTTTGTCAAATTTTCCTTAGCTATAAACTTTCTCTAAAAAAAAAAGTTAACACAAATAAAACTTTATTTTTCCTTTGGATTCAAAACCTTAATACACAGGGAATATTCATCGTCCACATGCTAACTCGTCACCTACATACTCATGTATCATCTACATGTTCACTCGTTACTTACACGCTCACGTGTCACCTACGTGTTCATTCGTCACCTATATGCTCATAATCTTAACTATTTTTCTCTAAAATTAATATAAAAGAATTTCATTGTTACAAAAAGCTTTCATTATTTGTAGTCAATTATAGCCAACTGCACCGACTTTACGAGGCAACTTCATCACGATTCAAGTGAAATTACTACGTTCTTGCTGCTTTTTTTTTTTTCTTTCTCTTTTGAATGAACTGAGTTCTTGTTTATTCTTGGCATATATATACATTCGAATCCACTAGTGTATGGACAATTTTAATTTACTCAAAAAGACCTTGACTCACTCTTACTTGGACAATCTTTTTCACTACTGCCGGCCCAATCAAAATAACGAAGCCACAAAGAAAAGCCGAAGCTAATTTAGAACTCCTTTGGGTCCCACTTTATAATGGCTTGAATATGAATAGCATTCGCCAAGCCAATTTCCTGACAAATTCGACCAAGGTGCCATACAATTTTGTCATAAAGTGGAATGTGATTGCTACTACTGCACTTTACTTTTGGTTTTCTAAATTTCATGTTAATAATAACTGTTTGACCATTCAATTCCCACTATAAAATATATTCAACAAAAAAAAAAAAAATCCCACTAAAAATTTACTACTATTCAATGAGCTATATATTAGTGTGTTATAGCTTTTTCACTGGTTAATGTAAAATGGTATAATTGCAAAATTTTTACCAAATATAACTCAAAAAACTATCTGTCATTTTGTCTAAAATTATGCATATCTTATCCACATGTACAGCTACAGTACTTGTGTAAATACATGACTATTGTGCATGTGTTAAAAGCATATTTTATTTATTTCTCAATTTATTTCTTTGGTTGGTGCAAGAGCATTTGAAGCAGTGGAGCTAAATAATTATATTGCTATTTTAGCTCCGCCAAAACACCAAAAAGAGCATGCAGCAGTGGAGCAATACTTATAATTTTTAGCTCAATTGCTACAGTGCACATCTATAGATAGATGTGCACTATAGCTGAGAGCTAAACAAAAAAAAACAATTTTTTACTCCTCAACTGGATTAAAATATTATTTTTTTTCTTTCTTTTAATCTGCTCTGAATTGCAAATGAGTCTGGCTTCCCTTCTTTCTTCCTCCACTTTCATCATCTTCTCTCTTTTTCCTCCACCGCTAGCCCGATCTCACAGCCCAGCCGCCAGCCCAGCTTCGACCCATCACCGGTGCCGACCCATCTCGTCGATCTCTCCACCCAAGCCGACCCAAGCCCCAAGCGTCCGATCCACACCTCCGCCTAGTCCTCCATCTCAACGCTCACCCAACGTCGACAAGCCTGGGTTTCTCTGGATTTCGTGGGTTTCATTCGTTGATCCAAGCTCTGGGTTTCATCATTGAAGTCGCCGCTGCCTTCCTCCGCCCATTACTTTGGTTTTCCGTCGATCCAAGCTTTGGGTTTTTTTTTTTTTTTTTTTCATTGCATTGCATTGCAAGAATTTGATTGCCGTGGTGTGGGTGTTGCCTGGTGGGTCGGATGGGTGTAGGCTTGGTTGATTTTTTTTTCTTTGTTATGGGCTGTGGTGGTGGTGGTGGTTGTGTGTGTGGTTGTGATTGATGTTTATTGTAGAGTATATATTATTTTCTTGTTGTAAAAATATTATTTTATTGCAGTATTTATATTATTTTATTGGGTTAAAAGTTAAAATAGATCCACTGCTGTAGCATGTGTGTAGGTAAAATAAATAAAATGACTTTTTGTGGAGCTAAATAGTTAAAATTTTAGATTCACTACTGTGAATGCTCTAAGTAGGTGTGAGTGATGTGACGTGGGTGTTTAAAAAAAAAGTAGTGATGTGAACAAAAAAATGAATATTATATTAAAATAGCTTTTAGAATAAATAATTTGAAGATGTAAGAGCTTTTGAAAAGTGATTGTGTAAAAAAATTATAGATATATATATATATATATATATATTGTGGGGCCAGAATAAGTCAGCAACCCCGGCCCATTCCAAGCCAGGCCCAGAAGCCCACGCCGAGGACGCCTTCAAGGTCCGAGGTCCGAGGACGAAAGTTTAATGCCCAGGGCCCAAGGAGCATTGCCGAGGATGGTTACATCCTCGGGTGACCGAGGTCAGAAGATGGGCAAACAGCATACCTTTAAGGGGAATCTCCCCAAGCATCCAAGGAGCAAATAGCAAGAACCAATCACCGGACATTGAAGCATGGTGGAGGAGCAAGTCCCAGGTGAACTGTCACCTCCACATTAAATGCCCTCAACTAACGCTCTGGCCGCATTAATGAGGATAGGACCTCTGAACAGAGCCATCTGGGGCGCTGCAACCCACTGAAGGTATGGGAATGCGGCTGATGGGACAGGCTCTCAAGTGGAAACCGGGCTGATCGACAAATGTAGGGCTAGGATCAACTGAAGGAGGAGTATATAATGTAAAAAGTCCCTCTTGTGAGGGGGACGGACGGAAAACCAGAGAAAGAAAGAATACTGTAGCAGAGTATTTTCTCTCAACCATTGTAACCTCACTTGAAAGAAATAAGAACAACTTCAACCCCTATAATCCCGTCCGAGGAGACCTACTAGGCAATCCGACCCACGTTTAGCTTAGCACGATTCACGTACAACCATGCAGGGCCGTTGCATTCTTTGCTAGGGCCTAGCTCTTGAGCCCATACTCTACAAATTTATTGGAGGGTTAGCTGGGCTTGGGTCCACTCTCCCAACCTGTGGAGAGCGCTCGA
The DNA here is from genome assembly GCA_019022515.1 of Quercus aquifolioides. Classification (NCBI taxonomy): domain Eukaryota; kingdom Viridiplantae; phylum Streptophyta; class Magnoliopsida; order Fagales; family Fagaceae; genus Quercus; species Quercus aquifolioides. The sequence goes on along the minus strand of CM032333.1, from coordinate 19,387,046 downwards.
ATCCGGTCCCTACATATATATATATATATATATATATATATATATTTTTATGCTAAAATAGACATATTTGTTTTGCACAAACTGTGAATGCTCTTAATATTTATTTGTATACAATGTTTAATTTTTTTGAAAAAATATTAATGTTAGAGGTGTGCGTGCATCGAATTGAGTTGAATTTGGAATATTTTTTTTCAACTCAATCCAAATCTCCTAGAATTTAGAAATCTTCAACTTAATCCAACTCATAAAAACTCTAAAAACCATCCTGATACAAAGTCCATAGGTTGGGGTAGGTAATTAGATTATGGCCACTTTGTCATACCTAATATAAAAAATAAAAAAATGAAGCTTTATTTCAACTATCTAACAATATTTTTAATAAATAATTATCAATTTATTATACAATTGGGTATAAAATTTCAATTTCATAAAAACTAAAAATCTCAAAATGCCAAAATAGATCGATCAAACAAACTTAAAATGCATATACTTTTGAGAATATTAATAGCACAAACACAACCCAAGATTCAATAAAAAATGCAGAACCCAACGCAACGTAGTTCATCAATTTGAGATAAGAAAAAGAATAAGAAAAAGGCATCGAATTGGTGGGTTGAATACTCATCCATAGGTGTGTATAACTGTATTTTTTTTCATTTATTAACAGATAAATGAATAGCCTTTCAGGAAAATAATAATAATAATCCAAACAAACGTTAGGTGAAAAGGAAGTCCCAAAAAGACAAGAAAGTAAAATGGAACCGTTGCAAACTTGAAATAGGATAAGCAAAAAGATAAGAAGATAGTAATCTGAACCTACGTTTGTGATTAATTTGTTGCTAAATGAGCTAGCATCTTCTGATGTGCATGTGTTTGGCAGGCATTTTAATGCAAGATATACATATATAAGAGTTAATTAATGTTGCACAAACGGTGCAACATTAATTACCTGCTGCTATCTCGATCAATTACAAGTGGGGTAAGGCTAGTGTGCCCTATTCTATGGTGAAATTAATTTGAACAAGACGCAACACAAGTGAGATTAAGTCATCTTATCTGGTATGTCCTATTAGAAAAAGAGATATCTTATGAGACGTCTCTCGTTTTCTTTTCACAAAGAAACATAACACAATTAAAACTAGACCCTTAGAGCGAGTACTAAAAGAATCGAATTAATACCCTTTGGTTGGCACTCCACTATCCAGTGTTTATTCAAATCTCCTTAATTTGTTGGTGTTCATTGTTCACTTAGCTATACAATCAACTACTTCACTATCTTCTCAGGAAAAAAAAACGATGAACAAGCAAACACCGATGAAATCCCACCAATTTTTTAACTACTACTTCATAAAAATTAAATTTATAATTTTGTAAAGTAAGTTCCAAAAGATAAGAATGGTCTCCCACAAATTTGAGTTAGCTCAATACCCCACCAAAAGAAACCTTAAGTATTTTCTCTTCTCTTTTTTCATTTTCTCGTAAAATTACCCTTACATTTAAGTTTTAGATTGATTCTGAGGACTTTATGGGTTCCTGGTTTTTTTATTATTTATTTACTTATAACTTATTATTAATGAATTTGATTTATGGACGTGTAATATATGAACTTACTGAAATATTTTTCACTTGCTTATGTTTTCAATTATTTGTCAATATATATATATATATATATATATATATATATTGTGAAAGAATTATTTGTCAATAATTGATTGAGTTAAAATGATAAAATTATTATTATGCTGAAAGGAATAGCAAACTGGGGGAAATTTAATTTTATTGATAGTTCCTGGAGGAATATTGGAGACTGTAATATATAAAACAAATTAATTGAAATAATGGGGATTTTGCTAGTATTCTGATTAGTAATAGACAACTTTTTTTTTTTTTTTTTTGGGATGAAGTGTAGTAATAAACAGCTTTAATATATTCATTAAAGTACATTTTATAAATTTCCAAAACTAATAGTTTTTTTTTTAATCAGAAAAAACTAATAGTTTTTTATATACTATATATATAATATAATATAATATATAAAGATGTGTATATATGTTTTCTCACAAACATGTGCTAGTGTATTACATATATTACATACTAATAATAATAATATTAATTAACAAATTAGATACATGCATATGCAATTTATGGCCAAAATGAGGTTTTCTCCATTTCTCACAAACTTTCCAGCAAAATGCCACCCGTCTGAAACTATTTAAGAATATGTCCCTATTTTGATACTTGATTTTTAGAAAATCGAGTTTCAATTTAAAACTCGATTTTTGGACAATTGAGTTATAGCGAAATAAAACTTAATATATATATATATATATATATATATTTGTGGAACTCGAGTTCCATGAACTCGAGTTTCATTCAAAGAGCTCGAGTTTAAGGAACTCGAGTTCCGCTTGAATATTTTCAAGGAACTCGAGTTCTTTTTTTTTTTTTTTTTTTTTTTTTTTAAGTTTCATTTTGCTATAACTTAATTGTCCAAAAATCGAGTTTTACATTTGAAACTCGATTTTTAAATAATCGAGTTAAAATAGGGGCACATCCCTAAATAATTTCAAACAAATGACATTTTGCTGAAATTTTTTTTAAAAAAAATTAGTATTTTGCCATTTTGACCTGCAATTTATATGCCGGATTAAACATGTTGCACATGATTTTAGTTGTTAAACTAAAATCGTGCATGCGTCCACGTATTTTCTATTTGTGTTGACCTTTCATCAACTTACTGTCTCTAAAAAAAATGAGTATTTTGCCATTTTGGCCTGCAATTTATATGTCAGATTAAACATGTTGCACATGATTTTAGTTGTTATCAACTAAAATCGTGCATGCGTGCACGTATTTTCTATTTGTGTTGACCTTTCATCAACTTACTATCTCTACACTCAATCATTCAATTTGAAGGGACGACTGACTTAGAGAGATTGAGCCTAATATTGATATAATAGCTTCAAAGTTCAAGAATCAAACGTTTTAAGCTAAACAAAATATGAGTTTTCAGTTTTCACGTATAAAATAAAGATATTAATGTAACATATACCTACTACCTACCCAGCTAACCCATAACTACCCATACCGTACAAATCATTAAGTGTTCACCTGTTATAATTTAGGAGCAACTGATATAATAATTTTCATAATTTTTTGACATTTTTTGTAGGTTTTTAAAAAAAAAAAAAAAATTCAATACTTATAGTGGGAAGATAAGATTTGAATCCTTGATATCTTATAAGCTGAAAACACTGGAAAATTTCAATTGAACTACAATGTTTTTTTGGTATTTCGTGATTCAAGCAACATCTTTTACACTTAAATCCAAGGATGAAGTTATGATTTTGAGTTAAGGAAGTCAAGTATAAGAAAAAAAAATTCAAAATAAGCATCTATTTAATATATAAGAAACTATCAACAAAGACAAAAATACAAAATTATTATTTCATAAAATATTATAATATAATCATCTACTAATAAAGATAAAAACACAAAGCAACATTGTTTTTTCTTACATTAGAGCATTCGTATCAATCGTGCAAAATTTCTGTCTATTTTAGCAAAAGAACTTATTTTTTTCTATTTTACATACTCACTTTTCAAAATACCCCACATTAGATTATCTATTTTACACTACATTTTATTAAAATATTATTTCCTTATTAATTTTTTATTATCATCCCAAATCATATCTCCCTCTTCTTGAACCAAAAATCACTGCTCCAAATCTAAAAAATTACTAAAATATTCATTTGCATAGTTACTATAGCATATATGTATTTTTGTACAATAATACATAGATTGATGTAGATTTATTTTGGAGTTGATTGGACAAATTTGGAGTCTTATGCTATTTACAACTAATGCAAATACTCTTACAATGTAAATCTTTAGAGGAGGGACCAAGATATTTGCAAGGGTCCAAATATAAAATTATAACAAAACATGTGGAATACATTGAAAAAAAAAAAAAAAGGTCTAGTTAATGTATACTCTTAAGGTATACATTAATTTTTTTTTTTTTTTATCAAAATTTTTATAAAAAATTTAAAAATGTATCAAAAAAAGTTAATAATTTTTTCATAAAAAATTTATTAAAATAGTGTATTAATGTATGCTCTAGCTCTATTACTCTAAGGCATGCGTTAGAAACCCTAAGAAATTAAAATGTTGTATCCCAACTTGTTGGTGGTTTGCATAGCAAGGTAGGTCGTGAGTTGTGACAGTGGTGACTGATGACTAGTGAGGCCCTCCCACGCATGTGGAAACAAAATCTTATTCAATCATATTCTTTCTGGTGGCCCTCTGTTATACTGAACCACCCAACGTGAATCACTTATGACCATGTACTCTATATTTACTTTAATGTAAGAGTTTCTCCACTCTCATCATCCACTTGCAAGTCCTTACGTACCTACAGTCTTTTCTCTGTGATCTTCGTTGGATATATGTTATATGCTTCTGCTTGTCTTGTACTCAAGCATTCAACCAAATTCCTTTGGGTGATTGGAATTTAACTCGTTTCAGACCTTAACAACTATCAAATCAAATATGTAAATTGTTGTTAAGAGTTTTGTGGTTGAATGGCTTCTTAATTTAGTTCTCTTCCCCTGTAGTAAGAAAAACAAAATCTTGAATATTTATAATACATCCAAGAAATCAACATCAGAAATCAAGAAACATGATTTGAAAAGTCCTTAAAGTCATTATCAAACGAGAAAGTTATAGTTGAATAGCCAAACAAAAGTTGATAAAGGCAATATGGTATGTTTGAAGAGGACAGCTTGTGAAAAACGAAAGAGACCAGTGTTTGGTTTCGAGACCTATATAGGTAGGACTCAAGAGTATACTACTACACGTGTTAAAATTCAATTGATGTGACAAATAGGCACCATGCGACGAAAAAGATTTTAATTCTCAATTATGCCAAAAATATAGAGTTGCTTGGTCTAGAGTTGACAAATTTTATGGCAATGTAAATTGTTAAATGTGTCTGTAATATTATGCTCTGTTATTTTCAATCAAGTTCAAAATAATTTGTGCAAGAAGTTGCTTAAGAGAAGTAGTTTATGAAGTTTTGACTACTCTTTGATTACTCAGTTCTAATCAATCGATCGAAAATTGCAGATTCAAAATCTTACGTGTTTTACTAAAGTTTGGCCCTTGTGTTTTTTATTAAGCCTTAAGTGGAAATGATTTTATACACAACTTCTTAAGAGGTTGGAGAAACAAAAACCCTAGCCTATATAGAGAGTTGATCTTAGCTTCCATATTATGTATCTATGAGTTTAGAAGAATATTTTTCCAAGTTATTTCTCTTTAGTGACATAAAAAATTGAGACCATAGAGTTAGATGTTGTTGCTGCTTCTGCTTAGTAAATAAATAAACTTTTAGCAAAATAATAATAATAATAATCCAAACCTGTTTTTAGTGAGAAAAAAAAAAAAAAAACCAAGATTAACGGAAAAGGAAAGATGATGGTAACCTGCGCCTACATTTGTAATTTGTTGCTATTTGAATAAATTGAGCTAGCATCTGCATGTGCATCATGCAGACGCTGATGGTTCATGTGCTTGGAATTTTAATGCTAGAGATCTATAAGAAATTAAGAATTCAGATGCTCAAACGGGTGCAACGTCAATTAATTGCTACCTCAATCAATTAGAAGTAGGGGAAGGGCTTGTGTCCTGTTCTAACGTGGAATTTTGAAAAGGACACAAGTCATATTAACTGATTAATTAAGCCTTCATATCTTGTGTTCTTTTTTCTTCACAAAGAACATTGACGCAAACCAATCCTTAAGAGCGTTCGCACTTTGCATTAGGCTGTGAATGATAGAAAAATGTGTCAAACTTATATATTTAATCCTAAAAACTATTCACATTAGTTAAGCTAAAATTATGTAAATATGCATTATTGCTACAACAACCATATAAACTATTCATTTGTATTTTATATTTTATTCTTTTTTTCTCTCACCTCAGATCTCTCTCTCTCTCTCCAAACACACAAATAGTTTTTAATAAAATATAATATAAAATAGATTATTTGATATGAGGTGATTTAAAAAATGGTTGTGTAAAATAGAAGAAGTAAATTATTCTTAACTTTTTTTTTTTTTTTTTAAGGGAAGTAAATTCTTCTTATAATAAAATAGACAAAAAATGTGCACCAATTATGCGAATGCTCTATGTAGGGTCAGATTCTGCAGCCCAAGCCCAAGAAGGTATGGATTTGGAGCCCACTGAACCCAAAACAATAAATTTGTAAAGAGTGGGTGAAAGAGCTAGGCTAATAACGAAAATAACAGTATTAAACGGCAAGGATGACAGGAAGATTTGAATTAATATGTGCTCGGACAGGTGTGAATGTTTCGTCCGAGGAGACGATTTTCATTGATGAACTTAGGTTACAATTGTTGGAGCTACAGTAAAGTAATACACTCTTCTCTCTCCTTTCTTTCTCGATCTCCCTCTATCAGAGACCCCTCTCTCTTATATAGTACTCCATTTCTACATCTCCAACGTCCACTTGTTCATCATCTGGGCGCCCACTTGAGTGCATGTCCCATCACACTCCCCCTTTAGCCCTGTCTGAGTGGCGGTAGCTGAGGTTGCACTGTTCAGGGGTCTTCTCCACATAAATGCGGCCAAGAGGGTAGGTGCAGTGCATTAAATGCGGTGGTTGAAGTCTGTCTCCTTGATATTTCTTTGTTCCTGTTACCTTCTTGTGTGTCCAAGGCCCCCTTTCCCCCTTAACACTTGTCAAACAGATCACTTGAACCTCCCATACACGTGTCGGGCAAAAACCTCGTCGGATCCGAGGGTATCGGGCTTCTCGGACATATGGACATCTCCTCGGACAGTGCACGTACTCATCTCCAGACATTCTCCTTTTACATAGGCCTCCGACTGGGTGTCTTGGTCTCCTCGGACAAACAGTATTCCTTATATAGGGCCTTGGGCCCAATACGTTGGGTTGGGCTTTCTCCCCCCACATTAGCCCCTCGAAATTGTAGTTTTTTCCTCGCATCCGAGGAGAAAAAGTAGGATTTTGACTTGCCACGGAGCAAAAACTTGGAAACACGCACAACCGAGCTGGCACGTGTGTAAACGTAGGAACAGACGCCTCATTAATGCCGCTGCGGTTTCCTTATTCCCAAGGCGCTGCATTAACTGCACCAGGTGACGTTTCGTCCTTCGCATCCAACGGTGGCTGATTGATCCAATGGCTGTGGTTTTTCTTCAGGATTTGGGCGGGAGTGCCCCTGACCCTTCGCTTGACCCCGTATAAAGCTTCAGAGGAAGTCATTTCTTCCTCACTTTGCAAATCTTCAGACGCTCCAGCAAGAACAGACGCGCCACTCCGTCCAAATCTCTCCGTCCGAATCTCTCAGTCGCCGGTACCAATCTTACTCAGAATCCTCACGAGTCCTCCTACGAGCCTGCAATCACTTCTCCGGTCTAGTCCTGGTGAGTTATCGTCCACCAAATCGTTTAGTTCTCTCTTCGGCCAACCGTTTCACTTAAGCACCATGGGAAAACTCGAGTACATGATGGATAGCCCTGAGCAAATAGAGGCGTTTAGGACCACGTATCGCATACCCCCTAACGTGGGTGTGAGGTATTGCCCCCCAGAAAAAATACTAACAGACCGGCAGACGGGAGAGGTGGTTATCCCCCTCATCGCCTTCAAAGAAGGGGGAATGACAATCCCCATGGGCCCCATCACCGCCAGTTACCTTCGGAACCATAGGCTTACTCCTTGGCAGTGCGCGCCCAATATGTTTAGGATCCTAGGAGCGATTGAGGACCTTGAGCGTCATATGGGATTGGGACTCACCTGGCTTGACGTGGTACATATGTACGAATGCCATAGCCAGCAAGATGCTGGGTACTACTTAAAATCCCGGTCGGATGTTGTCAGGCTCATTTCCTGCCTCCCCAAATCCAACAAAGGGATGAAAGACGACTATGTGATCGTCTCGGGCGCCTGGCGCAACGGCCCTGGTTGCCCAACCAAGCATGGGAAGCCAGGTGTGACACGTAGATTTAGGCGCACTGACCATAGGCTTAGGGCTCCCGTCTTTTAACTGTCTTTGATTTCTCTTCGGTCACTATTTCTGAGCTTCTAACCATTTTTTCTTCTTTACTTGCAACAGATAAGAGACAAGTTTCTCCTCGGCTCAGCGTAACGAATGTTGCTGCCCTCAATTTCCTTTTAAGGTCGGAGATCTTCGTGAGCGAGGACGGGCAACTACGATCTGCTCCCCTTATTCTTGGATATAAAGGGAAGCCAAAGGGTTTTCAACCGGTCGGCAACGCAATCGTCCAGGGAGACTATCGCCTTGCGCGTATTGACGTTGGTCGGAAGGGCTTCTTGGCGCCAGACGATCTTGAACCTGTACCCCGTCCAATTCCTCGGGCTGCACCTCCCCTTATCCAACCACTCCAGCAAGTTCCCCTCGGACAAGAGATTGAAGGTGAGGGGGCTGGCTCTTCCACTTCCTCGCTAGAAGAACAAATAGACGGATTTCAGTTTGAGGGAGAAGCTTCAAGAGTAAACCAGGTGGTAGAGATCTCAGACGCCGAGGAAGAAGCCTACGAGCAGTCAGGCGCCCATCTTAATTTGTTAACCACTCATTTAGAAGACTCCTCGGATGACGATATGGATCTGAGGAATTTGATGAAGGGGAGAGGCAAAAAGTCCGACCCGAAAGATGCTGGGACATCTAAAACAGTGGTGACACTTCCTCCGGTGCCTATCCAGATCCCTGACCCAAACTTGAAACCCATGCCAACCCTGCAGAAGAAGAGACCCCACACTGAGGTTGGGGAAAAACAGGTGCCACCAACCAAGGGGGCCAAGCAGCAAAAGGTGGCACAGGACAACCGAACTCGCAGGGCTCCGTCTACTGAAAGCTGAGACGAGGGTACAGTGGCAGATGTGCGCCGAGGAGGAGGGGGACCGCGGATTTGGTCTCCAAAATTGGAGTTGGAGGGCGCTCCAATCCTCTGGGAGACCTCCCTCAGGAATTATGATGGAGGGAGGGCCGGCTACGTTGCTGAGGCCCTGCAGCAACCACTTCTCCTCCCTCATGACATGGAGTCCTTCAGGCGTTTCAATCAGCCGGAGCTCTTTCGATCCCTCAAGAGGGATTTAGCCATCGTAAGTAACCTCAGTCCGATTAGTTGAATCACTGATTTTTGCTTTTCCTATTCTTCTGCGTCTGACATTTAGAGTTTCCATCATGCAGGTTACTCAGCAGATTTACGTAGCCGAGGAGTGGGACAAGAAGAACCGCCTTGAAACCCAGGCGGCGTTCTGCTCCCGAGACGAGGCGGAGAAATCTCTGGGCCAGATGAAGGACGATTATGCCCGTCTGTCCGGGGAACTCGCGGAGATGACCAGCCAGAAGAAAAGCCTTGACGCTGGGATAAAGAATGCTGAAAAGCAGGCTGAGGATCAGCGTAAGTTGCTAAAGGCGGCAGAGGCCAATCTGAAGACCGAGAGGGAGCTGGTAAATGGGCTAAGGGATGAACTCCGAAAAGCCAAAGACAGCGCCCGATATGCCGAGGAGAAAGCCCAGTTGGCCCAGGAGGCGGTTGAGACTAAAAAGAAGGCAGCTTACCAGCTGGGGGTAGAGACGGCCACGTCCCAGCTTCTAGAGCAATTCGCCTCGGTCAGCCGAGATTACTGCGACATAAGTTGGGGCAAAGCCCTGGATGCAGCTGGAGTCCCTGCCGACTCGGAGCTGAGGCTGCCTGGGAGCGTATACTATGATCCTGATATCCGAGAGCTCCCAGGAACTGATCTCCCTCCTGTTCCACAGCTTCCAGAGGCTTCGGAGCCAATTTTGGTCAGCCATGCTCCTCCACTCACTCTTGGTGCAAGCAAGGAAACTGGTCAGCCAGGCGGCAAGGATAAGCCAGCTGGACCAGCCAAAGAGAAAGGCCAAGGGTCAGGCGAAGAGAAAATTCCTTCTGAGCCCAAGGACCAAGCCCCTGAAGCAACTGCTCGGATAGGCCAGGCTGCTGACCCCGTGCTCCCTCCAGCAAAAGAATAGATGTATAGGGCTTTCACTTTTGCACCTGTGCTTTCTTTTGTTTTTTCCGAAGAATTGTAAACTATCCTTTTATTTATGGAATAGATTCTCATTTGTCTATGATGTTTTAAATACATGTCTTACTAATTATTACTGTCACATACAACTGTACATTGCACTTATAACCAAATAATGCAAATAAATCTGCTTGATACATCATACTTATGGCGTAAGTAACCAAAATTAATATTGAAAAGGATAGGCCAACCAAGAGTTATTGATGAGTTGCATGTCTTCCCAAGTTAAACATAAGTTATTATTCCTCGGCTTCAAACTAAACACAACTAGGGGAGGCATTTATAAATTAGAATCAATTTAAACGCGATTAGGAGTTTTAGCACTAAGCCCCAGTGACACTGGCCGCATGGGGGTATTGACTAACCTGTCGTTTGGCTCAAGGATTATAGGATTCGAATGTACTCGAGTGTTAACTAACCCTAGTCATCTGGTCCGAGGACTGCAGGCATGACTGGATTTAAGTTTAAACACAAACTGCACCGGAGTGTTAACTAACCCTAGTCATCTGGTCCGAGGACTTCAGGCATGACTGGATTTAAGTTTAAACACTATAGAACCGTAACTGAGTGCTAACTAACCCAAATCATCTGGTCCGAGGACTACAGGCATGATTGGATTTAAGTTTAAACACTATAGAACCGTAACTGAGTGCTAACTAACCCAAATCATCTGGTCCGAGGACTACAGGCATGATTGGATTTAAGTTTAAACACTATCGAACTGTAACTGAGTGCTAACTAACCCAAATCATCTGGTCCGAGGACTACAGGCATGATTGGATTTAAGTTTAAACACTATCGAACTGTAACTGAGTGCTAACTAACCCAAATCATCTGGTCCGAGGACTACAGGCATGATTGGATTTAAGTTTAAACACTATAGAACTGTAACTGAGTGCTAACTAACCCAAATCATCTGGTCCGAGGACTACAGGCATGATTGGATTTAAGTTTAAACACTTGAGCTAACGGTGTTAACTAACCCTAATCATCTGGTCCGAGGACTACAGGCATGATTGGATTTAAGTTTAAACACTTAAGCTGGTGGCGAATGAGTGTTAACTAACCCTAATCATCTGGTCCAAGGACTACAGGCATGATTGGATTTAAGTTTAAACACTTGAGAGAAAACTTTACGCAGCGAATTGGTATATCAGTTGAAGAGAAAACTTGATTAATAGAAGTACCTCTTGAGGTTATTTACATTCCAAGGGCGAGGGATTACATGACTATCCAGGTCTTCTAAGAAATAGGCTCCAATACCAGCGCCTGAAGTGATACGATATGGTCCTTCCCAATTGGGTCCTAGTTTTCCCCAAGCCGGGTTCTTTGCGGTGCCCACAACTTTCCTCAGCACTAGATCACCAGGCTCTAGAGGCCTTAGCTTTACGTTAGCATCATAGCCTTGCCTGAGTTTCTGTTGATAATGTGCCAGCCAAACCGTTGCATTCTCCCTTCTTTCCTCAATCAAGTCTAAGCTCTTCTGTAGCTGCTCATCGTTGTCGGCTGGACTGAATGAGCTAGTTCTTAGTGTTGGGAACCCTGTTTCCAGAGGAATGACAGCTTCAGCCCCATAGGTCATCGAGAAGGGGGTCTCTCCAGTAGACCTGCGGGGCGTAGTTCTGTAACCCAAAGCACATGTGGCAACTCTTCTACCCATTTGCCCTTTGCATCATCTAGCCTCTTCTTTAAGCCGTTCAGTATGACCTTGTTGGAAGCTTCTGCTTGGCCATTACCCTGGGGATAGGCTGGAGTGGAGTATCTGTTCGTAATTCCCAGCTCACTGCAGTAATTCTTGAATGCCTTGCTGTCGAACTGTAAACCGTTGTCCGAGATGAGGGTGTGAGGAACTCCAAATCGTGTGACAATATTCTTCCACACGAACTTTTTCACATCAACGTCTCTGATATTGGCTAGTGGCTCAGCTTCAACCCACTTGGTGAAATAGTCTGTTCCGACCAGGAGGTACTTCTTGTTTCCTGCAGCTTTGGGGAAGGGTCCCACAATATCCAAGCCCCATTGGGCAAAAGGCCATGGGCTAGATAGTGGATTAAGATTTCCCCCTGGCTGGTGAATGTTTGGAGCGAAGCGTTGACATTGGTCGCACTTTTTGACGTATTCGTGTGCCTCCTTCTGCATGTTAGGCCACCAATAGCCTTGGGTGAGGGCTCGGTGGGCCAAAGACCTGCCTCCAGTGTGGCTCCCACAGATTCCTTCGTGCAGCTCTTCTAGCAGTGTCTCAGTCGCCTCGGGATGCATGCATAACAAATATGGTCCCGAATAGGAGCGTTTGTATAGTTTCTGGTCTTCGGACAACCAGAACTTAGTCGCCTTCCTCCGGACTTTATCGGCTTCTCCCTTCTCTTCAGGCAATACATCTTCTTTGATAAATTTGACTAAAGGGTCCATCCAGCACGGCCCGGCCCTGATCTGGTGAACCTGGACTCCCCCTGACTTCGTCTCCGTGGGCCTGTGCAGGTCCTCGACGAGGATGACCCTCGGCAGGTCTTGTGCCGAAGAGGTGGCAAGCGTGGCCAAGGAGTCAGCATGTGAGTTGCCATTCCTGGGGATGTGCAGCAAACTAAAAAATTCGAACTCTGATTGCAGATGTTTAACACGACCCAAGTATCCCTGCATTCTTTCGTCCTTTGCCTCGAACTCGCCTTGTACTTGACCTACTACCAATCTTGAGTCCGAGAACAACTCCACGGACTTCCCACCCATTCTACGGACCATAGTCATCCCCATCAGTAGGGCCTCATACTCCGCTTCATTATTTGTAGCCGAGAAGTCCAGCCTTAACGATTTCTCGATAATGATTTTCTCGGGGGATATCAATACCAGCCCAACTCCAGAACCTCTTTGGTTTGCCGCGCCATCGACGTACACTTCCCAATGGGAGGGATTCTGTTGAGAGATCATGCCAACTGATTTTTCATCCATGCCCGACGTGGGTTTTACCTCTTCTAGCTGGGGCTCCGTGAACTCAGCCACCAAATCTGCGAGGACCTGTCCCTTGACCGATGTGCGGGGCATATATCTTATATCGAAAGCCCCTAAGATTGTGCCCCACTTGGCAATCCGACCAGTGTAATCAGCACTTCGGAGTATGGCTTTGAGTGGAAGTTGTGTGAGAACGATCACCGTGTGGGCTTGGAAGTAGTGAGGTAGCTTCCGTGTGCCAAGCACTACTGCTAAGATAGCCTTCTCCAGCGGCAAGTAACGAATCTCAGCCTCATGCAGCGACTTGCTTACGTAATAGACAGGCCTTTGTACACCGGAGTCTGACCGTATCAACACCAAGCTCACCGCATAGGGAGCTACAGCGATGTAGGCGAACAGTACCTCGTCTGGCTCAGGACTGGACATGATTGGTGGCCGAGAAAGATAATCCTTGAGTTGCTGGAACGCCAAAGCACATTCCTCAGTCCATTCGAATCCCTTCCACTTGTTGAGCAGTGAGAAAAAGGGCCGACACCTGTCTGCTGACCTGGAGATGAACCGATTGAGGGCAGCAGTCATTCCGGTTAGTTTTTGAACCTCCTTGGGATTCCGAGGAGCTCGGAGGTCGTTGATGGCCTTTATCTGGTCGGGGTTGACCTCAATTCCTCTGTGGGTGACCATGTATCCCAAGAACTTGCCGGACCCTACCCCAAACGAGCACTTAGAGGCATTTAGTCGTAGCTTGTATTTCCGTAGAACCTCAAAGGTACTTTCAAGGTCTTTCACATGCTCGGCTATAACCTTGCTCTTCACCACCATGTCATCTATGTAAATCTCGATATTCTTGCCCAGCTGTGGCTCGAACATCCTCGTCATCATCCTCTGGTAGGTAGCTCCTGCGTTTTTTAAGCCAAACGGCATCACTTTGTAGTGGTAGTTACCGATGGGAGTGACGAAAGCAGTTTTCTGCTGGTCTTCCAGGGCTAATGGTATCGGGTGGTAGCCTTGGAAGGCGTCTAGGAAGCTCATCCGAGGGTGACCGACAGTGGCATCAACCAGCTGATCGATCTTCGGCATAGGGAATGGGTCTTTGGGGCATGCCCTATTCAGATCCGTGAAGTCTACGCATACTCGCCACTTCCCACTCTTCTTCTTTACCACCACGGTATTCGCTAGCCATTCGGGATAAAAAACCTCTTTGATAGCCCCAGCTGCTTTGAGTTTCGCCACCTCGTCTCTCACTGCGTCGGCATGTTCCTTGGATGGGCGCCGAATAGGTTGTTGCTTGGGGGTGACCAGTGGATTCACCTTCAAGTGGTGGCATATAAACTCCGGGTCCACCCCTGGGGCTTCGTAAGCGCTCCAGGCAAAAACATCAAGGTTTCGCTTGAGGAACTCTATCAGCTCTTCCTTCTCTTGAAGAGGCAGCTGAGATCCGACTTGAAAGAATCTGTCAGGATCGTCTCCAATGAGCACTTTCGTTAGATCCTCGCATCGAGTGTTTTCATCTGGTTCTTCAAAGGGCAATCCCCGGGACTGTAATTGCTATAAATCCCTCCCAGCTACGTCCGAGGACTCGGCTGGGGCCTTATGCTGAATGGCGGCTACCAGGCACTGTCTAGCAACAGACTAGTCTCCTCGGATTTCTTGTATCTGTCCTCCTGATGGATACTTGACCTTCTGGTGCAAAGTAGAGGGGACAGCCCCAAGTGCGTGAATCCAAGGTCTGCCTACGAGTGCCGTGTAGGGCGAATATGCGTCCACAACGATAAAGTCCAGCTCCACCACCTCGGTGCCGGACTGCACAGGTAAGCGTATCCGGCCTTTCGGGATGACAGGCCTTCCTTCAAAGGTGAATAGGGGGGAATCGTACGGCGTCAGGTCCTGGGGTTTTAGGCCTAGCCCCTTGTAGAGGTTCGGGTACATTATCTCCACGGCACTGCCCTGGTCCACCATCACCCTCTTTACATCGTACCCTCCTATTCTGAGGGTGATGACTAGTGCATCATCATGGGGTTGGATGGTGCCGATCATGTCCTCGTCCGAGAATCCCATAACCAGCGGGGCACCAGACCTAGCTCTCTTCGGTCCTCGGCTCGACTCCCCTGCGGGTGGTCGGCCTACTGACATAACTTTCAAAGGCCAGGACCCTGTTCTCCTCGGAGCAGCGAAGACGACGTTTATAGTCCCAAGCGGCGGCTTTGAGGGGTCGTCCCTGCGTGGCCCCGAGCCTGTCTGCCTTCGGCCGCTGGAGGGGTGCAGAAGATGTTTCAATTTACCATCGCGAACCAACTGGTCCAGGTGATCCCACAGGCTCCTACAATCCTCCGTGTTATGCCCATGGTCTTGATGGTACTGGCAGTAGAGATTGTGGTTGCGTCTCTCGGGGTTTCCTACCATCTTGTTCGGCCACCTGAAGAATGATTCATTCTTAATTTTTTCCAGGACCTGATGCACTGGCTCTTTGAACACGGTGTTGACCGATTGAGGGTTCATCGACCCTGATTGTCCGGCAAAATCCCTCCGCGGTTTATTGTAATTGTACCGGTCCGACCGCGAATCTCTCCTCTCCTGAGGGATAATCTTATCCTTTCCCTTGCCCTGCTGCTGATCTTCTTCAACCCTCTTATACTTCTCTATGCGGTCCATTAGTTGACGCACGTTTGTGACTGGTTTGCCAGATAGGGATGCCCTCAAACCGTGGTCAGTAGGGAGGCCGAGCTTGAACGTGCTGAGGGCCATTGCATCGTTGTTGCCCTCCACCTCATTGAACATCTCCCAGTATCTGTTTGAATATGCCTTCAAAGACTCGCCTTCCTGCATGGACAAGGATAGCAGTGAAGAGAGAGGCCTGGCCACTCTTCGGCACGTAACAAAACGGGAGCCGAATGCCTGAGTGAGCTCTTTGAAGGAGTTGATGGAGCCTGTCTTCAAACCATCAAACCACCTCATAGCAACGGGCCCAAGACTGGAAGGGAAAACCTTGCACATCAGAGCTTCATCTCTGGAGTAGACATCCATCCTCTGGTTAAAATGACTCACATGCTCCACGGGGTCAGTTTTACCATTGTAGACGGTGAACGTTGGCTGGTTAAAGCGCCGAGGGAGTCTGGCCTCCTCTATCCTGCGCGTGAAGGGTGATCTAGATATCTGATTTAGAGCCCTGTTCATGGCATCGTTCTCCACATCCTCGCGTGATGGGCTCCTACGCTCCCTTTTACGATGGGACTCCTCCACATAGGTGTAGGACTCGCTAGCTGGTGTCTTGGACTTGCGCTGATAAGAGACGTCCTGCTCGTCATCAAGATCATCTTCAGAGTACGAGGAAGCCCGCTTCCTCTTTGCGTGTCGCAACTCCCTCTTTAGTTTTTCCACTTCCAGTTGTAAGTCACGGTTCTTCTCTGCATGGGACATGTGACTCCCGCCCTGTGATTGGCTCTGGCTAAGGCGCACAGTGTGTACACTGCCCTCACGATTTTGTCTCCTCTCTAAGTTGACAAAATGGTCCACGTGTTGGGATGCCCTGGATTCTGCTTGTTGTTCACCTTGTTCTGCCATTATCAACTGTTGTTTTCACTCTTGCACAAGCTCTTCCCACAGACGGCGCCAATTGTAGGGTCAGATTCTGCAGCCCAAGCCCAAGAAGGTGTGGATTTGGAGCCCACTGAACCCAAAACAATAAATTTGTAGAGAGTGGGTGAAAGAGCTAGGCTAATAATGAAAATAACAGTATTAAACGGCAATGATGACAGGAAGATTTGAATTAATATGTGCTCGGACAGTGGTGAATGTCTCGTCCGAGGAGGTGATTTTCATTGATGAATTTAGGTTACAAATGTTGGAGCTACAATAAAATAATATGCTCTTCTCTCTCTCTTCTTTTTCGATCCCCTTCTATCAGAGACCCCTCTCTCTTATATAGTACTGCCTTTCTACATCTCCACCGTCCACTTGTTCATCATCTGGGCGCCCACTTGAGTGCATGTCCCATCACACTCCCCCTTTAGCCCTGTCTGAGTGGCGGTAGCTGAGGATGCACTGTTCAGGGGTCTTCTCCACATAAATGCGGCCAGGAGGGTAGGTGCAGTGCATTAAATGCGGTGGTTGAAGTCTGTCTCCTTGATATTTTTCTGTTCCTGTTACCTTCTTGTGTGTCCGAGGCCCCCTTTCTCCCTTTACAATTGTCAAACAGATCGCTTGAACCTCCCATACACGTGTCAGGCAAAAATCTCGTCGGATCCGAGGGTATCGGGCTTCTCGGACATATGGACGTCTCCTCGGACAGTGCACGTACTCATCTCCAGACATTCTCCTTTTACATGGGCCTCTGACTGAGTGTCTTGGTCTCCTCGGATGAACAGTATTCCTCATATAGGGCATTGGGCCCAATACGTTGGGTTGGGCTTTCTTCCCCCACACTCTAAATATTAGTTTAGATTGATCAAGTCTGATGATGATAACAACTTGATCGAATTAGCAGCTTTATCTCACACAAAAAATAATTCTTCCACATGTAATTTGCACAGGCTGAGTGCACTGGTGTGGAAGGAGATACACTCGGCTTGAAATATTCGACTCAGGGAATACTCAAGTAATCAAGTTAGCTATATAGGTTTATTGAGGTTTAGCCCAGCCGAGTAAATTATAGGGATATCGAGTAGGTGCTCGACTTGTCATTGTCTGAAGTCGATCAACATGAAAATGGGAATGATAATTGTGCTCTCATGTTTCACCACTCTCATCCACTTGCAAGTCTTTATAGAGTATTGTACTGACTCTTGTCTCTAAGATCTTTGTTGGAAAGTTTGTTTCTGCTTGTCGTATGCTATGTACTCAAGCATCGAACAAAGTCTACTTTTTCTTTTTTCAATTTTTGTTATTGGAATTTAACTTTTCAAAACTAAAAAAATCTAATTAAATACATGAATTCTTGTCAAGAGTTTTGTGTTTCAATGACACTTAGTAGAAATAATCTAGGTTTGAATTCGATCTCCTCTAATTATTGTAAACAAGATGGGGGGTAAAACAAAGGTATTTCGGTTTGGATCAAGAGGAAAAATAAATAAATAAATAAAATAGGATGTGTTTAGGTTTGGTATGGTAATTAATATTAAGCTTATATAGTGGCACAAAATAGGGTTTAATCAGGTTGTCAAATGGCTATCTAAATCTAATTCTGCATTATCTCACTTTAGAGAATGTCGAGTGAGTGACTCACGAAATCTCTGCCTACTTTAATATTTCACAAAAGCGATCTGAAGCCTTCAAACTCTTTCAACATTTTGACAAACTTTCATGCTCATAATCCTAACTCAAAAGTATTGAAATGTTACCCCTGATTTTTTCATATATGGAATATGCCACCCTAAACTAACAATATAATAAATCAATATAAAAAAGAAACATGATTAGAAAATCCCTAAAGTCTTAAAATAGAAAGTAAAATTAAGTTAAATCCCTGATTTTTTCATATATGGAATATGCCACCCTAAACTAACAATATAATAAATCAATATAAAAAAGAAACATGATTAGAAAATTCCTAAAGTCTTAAAATAGAAAGTAAAATTAAGTTAAATCGACAAATAAAATTTAATAAAAGCATATTATGTTTGAAGGGGATTTAACTTAGTAAAAAAATAAAATAAAAGAGACCAAGTGGTTGGTTTTGAGGCTTGAAACATGGAAGGAGTATAGAACATGATCAAAATCCAATCGGTGTGACAAAATATGCACCAATATATAATGCGACAAAACATTTTGATCCTCAAGAGAAATGAGGGAGGGATAGACTACAAATATGGAGTTGGTGAACTGTGCTTGTGACAAAATCACAAAATCCATTTGGTGAGAAAATTGTGGCAGAAGATACTAGGGTTTGGTGAATGCTGACCATGAAATCCTCGATATTGCTTGAGATTAGGAATGAAAATGTAGATTGATTTTATGGAAATCAGCGTATTCCTTGATAATGGCATGGAAATTTGTTCATGACAATGAGATTTGATGGCATATTTTGGGTGACCAGTCCACTATACTGAACTGTTGCTATCATGAAACAAGATTTTATTAGTGACTGTTTATTGATCCCCACATTGAGGTTAATCAGCTGTGGGATTGGCTGAGTTGAATTCATGATCGGTCACTTTCTCTGTACCTGAGATGGATTATATGTTAAAGATAGTCATGGTGATAGTGCCATGCATGGTGGCAATAATGCAGCAATAATGTTGCACGACATAAACAGGTCACAACATTTTGCCATAATTATTTTACGTGGTAAACTATGACTGACGGTTTACTGCTTTCACATGAACTCACTGTTTTTTTCTTCATCACTCACAATCTACTGCAACGTGAACACCTGTAAAAAATCCTGTGTTTTTTTTTTATTTTTATTTTTTATATATATATATGATACTAGAATTTTTGTTATTTCAACTTACCAATAATCATGAAGCATGAGAAGGCTAGATGAATGTTTGGTGACTTCTATGCATTTTTCGTTTAATTTAGCTTTCTCATAACTACTTGAAGAGCATATGGGTACGTCCCTGGTATTTTCCTTTTTGGTCAATGTGGAATTCCATAGCATATGTCCCTCGTGATTGAATATTGTAGTCGTCATATAAGCAGTGAGCACCCCAGCTCGAAGTCTATTTTTGTGAAGCGGGATGATCACGTTACTCGTTGTAGACTCATCCTTCACATAAGCTCATGTTTTTATTTGGATCTAAGGCTATTATTGGTTTTGTTGTGAAGTTTCCTATTGTTTGTTAATGATGTAAATTCAATATTATAATGTGTAAGAAAATACCTAGACATGTTACAAATAATAGGTACTTTAAAAAATAAGAAGGATTGAAAAGAATCAATAAAATGATTGTGATATTTATTTATTTTTGCACGAATCTATAACAAATTAAGCAATTTGTGTATACTCTTTAGAATTTATAAAGATGATAAATTATCTTAAAATACACACACAAGAAAATTATTATATTAAGTTTTAACTTGCTTTAATATTAAAATTTGTATTCCTCTCTCTCTCTCATACACGTTTTGAATTTTTCTTAATTGGTATATCAGATTCATGGTTCCACCTAGAAGTGAAATGAACAACAAGAAGTCTTAATCCTAAATTTTTTTTTGCCACTATAGATCATCAATAAGTTAGTTAAGGTCAACCACATGCCTCTGCTATACAAATTGAAGAAAAATTTCAGTGCTCTAAATTCTAAACTACAGTTCACTCATACATAAATGCCACTACCACTATATAGAGTGGAAAGTTGGCTCCATAAGGAATTGTAATTTCCATGGAAATAGTAATTTCTTATAAATCATGCTAAAGTTTAGGGCTGTGATTTTCCTGACTTGCACAAATGAATTCCTTCTTATGCTCGAATAATAAAGTTGCTCTTTTTTGAATTTGATATACAAATATATAGGATGGCAAAATAAAAAAGAGAAAGAGGTGCATAGTATTATTTCACGTTTGCCCCATGCTACTGGTACATGCTATGTTTTTTTCTAGACAGGCCCACAAGCAAAGCAAACTGGGTTGGACTGTCTTCACAGAGATAATCTAAAACAGAACTTGGGAGAAAATAAATTAATGTTTCGATGACAGGCCCATTTCATTTTGGGCCACAGTAATTTAGGTGGACCTTAGCTCCCCCTATGTCCCTTTGCGGTCCATATTCCATTATTCTTTTTCTCTTTTGTTTTTTGTTTTTGGGCCAAACAGGCCCATCATCTTTGTAGCTCCTCCAGCTTTTTCCTGCTTGCAAAGTAGCCGTTGGATAGTTTTTAAGATACTTGAATAAAATAAATTTGACTGCATAAAGCAGGGTTGGCTTGTACGTAGTGATAAAGTGCGAAAACAAGAGCTAATGAACTCAAAGTCTGAAAGCAGTTAAAAGGATCAACATTATATTACTTGAGAGTCTCCGGCTTCATCTCTCCAAGATGCACAATTCTCCTCAAATCTTGGGTTTCAAGGTCCTTGTGATTTAACAATACTGTAAACATCTTATTTCGTTTCTCAATTATGATGCATACCTCATATGCACGTTGCATCCACACTGTAAATAGAAAATGGCAAATCCTTCTCAAATCGATAGCGTGTGTTAAATATTAGCTATGATACACTATGTTGAATATGTAACACAATGTTGAATATGTTAGTATGGATGTGGAAACGGAAGCTTAAAGACACAAGATAGAACACAAAAATACGAGAATTACATGATTCAGCTTTACGGCCTACGTTCACAGAGAAAACCCTTAAAGGCTACATCTTTATTATATAAGAATGTAGTACAAATCTTGTGTTATAATGAGCATAACATGGGTATATGTGGTAGATTAAACCCTAGACTAATAGACTTCTAGTACAAATATGAGACTTAGCTTACATACAAAGTAGAATTAGGTTTGAGCCTATGCTAGTGGGCTAATATATTTCTAATAGAGTGGATGTTTACAAGATGCCCAAGCCCAACTCATATTTGTGAGATAAGGTAATCATTATTGTTTACCAGTTTTTTACTTGGGACAATAACCTACACTCCATGAGATACTGCCCCATTTACTTGATGTTAGTGTAACTATGCGTAATTTGCTTGCTTGGATGCACATTCAAACTTATTATATATTTTGGGTACAAGAAAATATTATAAATAAACTAAGAATATTTTTTTTATGGAAAAAAATACATATGAAAAAAGTTGGTCAGATTCTCATCTTGAATAAGAGAAATCATAACACTAGAAAATGTATTTAGTCTACTTGAGTTATGAATTTAATTTGTAATCATATCGTCCGTCATTATCCGTGACTAATAACTTACATCTTTCTTTATATTCTGAGCAACCTCCAAGAAGAACTCGTATTGACTCTCTCTCTCTCTCTCTCTCTCTCTCTCTAAATATCCTCTTCTACTACATTCAATCTAAAATCTCACAGATTATCCATAGACATTCATGTTGAGGTCCATAATTTTCTTTATGTGAACATAAAGGAAAAAATGGTTTTTTTTTTTCATAACTGCATGAATGTAAGAACATTATTAAGGAAATATAAAAAAAATTCTTTTATCCAAATTTTAAAAACAAGTTTAAGTTTTTTTTTTTAATAGTTGCACAACTCTATTAAAAAAAATTATAAAAGGGATGAAACTAACATAGCATGCTCATATATGATGGCATTAACCCAAAAAAAATATGTTAATAGAGTGTTCAAGACCCCCTTTAAGATTATTATTTATTTTTTTTCCTATAAATGAGAAATTGCATTTCAAAGAACTTATTATTGCAAGTCAATACAGAAATATTTCAGAAATCTTACTAAAACAGCCAGCATCCCAATGACATTTTCATCCCTACATTTTCATGCAATTCCCACTTTAGTCCCTAACTTTTATTTCCATCGCTTTTAGTCATTATCCTGAAAAACGTGTCTCGTTTTTGTTCCTACCGTTACAACAGAGACGGAAAATACACACGTGGCAAACGGAGTGTACTGTTGACACACTAAAAGCTGACGTGGCCATTAAAATAATAATAATAATAAAATGTTATTTGGCATTAAAAAATGTCATACCAGCATCTAAATTAAAAAAATTAATTTATTAATTTTAACTAAATAAAAAAAATTAAAAACAGAATTAAAAACCAAAAATCACATGAATTGAGATCTAAGTATGTCTTAAACAAGAACAACAAGAACACAAACCCATAAATTAAAAAAAAAAAAAAAAAAAAAAAAACCAAACCCCTGAGCTTGAAATCGACCTCACCAA
The DNA here is from genome assembly GCA_019022515.1 of Quercus aquifolioides. Classification (NCBI taxonomy): domain Eukaryota; kingdom Viridiplantae; phylum Streptophyta; class Magnoliopsida; order Fagales; family Fagaceae; genus Quercus; species Quercus aquifolioides. The sequence goes on along the minus strand of CM032333.1, from coordinate 19,364,172 downwards.
CCTCTCTCTGAAGCAAGCGTGATTGTTTATTCATGTTGAAGAACATGAATAAACAAGAACAACCCCAGATCACAAGAATGAAGAACATAGTACTCAAAGATTTTCTTTTCCAACATTTCTTATAACATAAATTCAACTAAATACATAGAATTTCATCCCAAACATATCTCCAAAACCAGTAAATCAAAACCCAACCAAATCAATAACAAAACATCTAAATCATCCAACATCAAAAACAAAACAAAACTCAATCATCAAACCAAAATCCATAAATTCCAGACCACAAATCCTCAACAAACCCTAGAGAAAAGCCAATCATCAACACCGATTCGTGCAGCGCCAAAGCCTCCGCCAGGCTGTGTGGTTCCTCCACCAAGCCAGTAGCCGTTGTGTGATGCGCGAGTCATCGATGATGGTTTAGGAGACCGCAGCGGAGCAGCTCAAGGAGCGACTAGGCCTACTCGAAGCCCGTGGTGATCCTCGACGTGCTTTGGAATCTCGCCTTTGAGCTTTTAAAAAAAAATTGGTGGGGTTGTTTGGTGGCTGAGAAAATGGGGGAAAATTTTCAGTGATGGGGATTTGGAGCTTGGGTTCTTGGTTATTTGTGATGTGGGTAATGGAAAAGGTTAAGTTTTTGTGAGGTTGATGTGGTTATATAGCTTAAAAGACACTTTTTTTTTTTTTTTTTTGTATGTGTTTTTGTTTGGTAGCTGAGAAAATGAGGTACAATTTTGAGGATTGGAATGTTAGAGCTCGGGTTTTTGGTTATTGTGATGTGGGTGCTTTTGATTTTGTTTTCTCTTCTTACTTGTGTGTTCTTCATTTAGATTAAGAAATAATTAATTAAGATCAAAGGATTCCAAAGTCCACCCAGATGTGAATTTTTCTGGTTTTGAACTTTCCTGGGCTTGAGGATGTATGTTCTTACCAAAAAAAAAAAATGAAAAGTAAGAAAAAAAATTAATTAGATTAATGTTTATTTTAAATTTTTTATTTATTTTCTGGCCTAGCTTTTTATTCTCTGGGCTTTTTAATTTTTTATTAATTAAAATGCTGATGTGGTATTTAAAAATGCCAAATAATTATTTTTAATAATATTTTAATGGCCACGTCAGCTTTTAGTGTGCCAACAGTGCACTCCATTTGCCACGTGTGAATTTTCTGTCTCTAATATAACGGCAAGGACAAAATCGAGATGCGTTTTTCAGGATAGAGACTAAAAGCAGTGGAAATAAAAGTTAAGGACCAAAGTGGGAATCGCGTGAAAATGTAGGGACGAAAATATGGTTTTCACCTTTAAAAAAATTATAAAAGGGATGAAACTAACATAGCATGCTCATATATGATGGCATTAACCCAAAAAAAAAAAAAAATGTTAACAGAGTGTTCAAGAGCCCTTTTAAGATTTTCTTTTTACAGTTTTTTTTTTCTATAAATGAGAAATTGCATTTCAAAGAACTTATTATTGCAAGTCAATACAGAAACATTTCGGAAATCTTACTAAGACAGCCAGCATCCCAATGACATATTGTCAAACATATAATTTTCATAATTGAGCTACACTCTTAAAATTTGTTCATGAAGGATGAAACAGGAAGGCATCTTATCGCATTAACATTTGAGAGGGAAAACTTAGTTCATTTGGTTGCAGTAGATTCACTCTCTTTTTTTCCCCAAATTCCATCCTTTTTGCCTCCTAAATTCAGGATTAAAGATGGGATGTGTATATAATTGTGAAATATATTAAAGTTTTAAAAATAAATTATTAAGTGCTTATCATTTTAATTTCAGGTACTTATCATTTCATTCAATGAATAGGATAGATATTACATTCATGGTGAATATAAAATAAAAGGGAGTAAGGATTTGTTTCACTCATTTTTAAAAGAAAAAGAAATCTTGGCGACAATAGCCTAGAAGTTGATAAATTTTAGGGGTGTCCATGGGTGAAAACTCAATGAAATTGGCTAAAATTTGACTGGATCTCACCATATCAGATTGTGATCTTGCAGAATCTGACCGAAATTTATATTTATTATCGATCCGGTCAAGTGACTCGGGTTTTGGAAAAGGAAGCCTGTCACTCGACTCGGTGGCATCGATTCTTTGAGGTAGAGACCTGTGACTGGCCGGCAGGAGCTTCGAATCAAGCGGACTACAGGTCGGTTCCGTCAGTACTGTGGTTTTCAGTTGGGTTTGAACACCCTAGTTGATATATTAATAAGAAATGTTGGTATATAGGACTTTCAAATTATATAAGCAATCCCGGAATTTGTACACATTCTGGATAGTCATAATCATGAGGAAAAGTCTTTAAAGTGATTCCAAATTCCAATTGGTGAGGTCCGAGACTTGAACAATGAGAAAAGCCAATTATTATACCATGTGCTATTGATTTTCTGACGAGTGAACATTTCATTAGTGACCCATCTCTTTTCATTGTCGTTGACCCCGTCAAAAACGGCACCCTTTTCATTTTCGTCCAAATCAAACCCCACTTGATCACTTTGTAAAAAGGCAAGGGACCCCCGATGATGAATAAATTAACACAACATACCTAAATTCTTTTCTCAAGTTTATTACTAAGCACATAAATGAGCATAAGCTCAACTTATTTTGTATTGAGCTCTAATTTTTATTATCACTATTTTGTTGCTTGGGCTCGACTTTTTTTTTTTTAAATTTTTTTTTTAAAACAAGTCTAAAATTAAAGTTCAAGCTTGACTTGTTTATAAATTAACAAACATAAACAAGTTTTTTATAGAGCTAAGTCCGAGTTATTTAATGAAGGGCTTGGTTTATTCACAACCCTAAATACATGCATGTCGAATCTAAATTCAAAGATCATATCATAATAAATAAATAAATCTAAATCCAAAGAGAAATGTATGTAAGTGTTTGTGGTTCCAAAAAAGTAAGGAGCTTATTCAAGGGCTAAAAAAATGGCATGATACAAATCAATGATTGGACCAAACAGAAAATTAAATCAAATCTAAAAAGCTAAAATAAAAAATTTAAAACTTAAAGAGCCAAAATAAAAACAACCATAAATATTGATGGTCACAAGTGTACTTTCTTTAAATTTGTTGGTATGATTAACTGATAAAGCTGGAATATTATTCCTAATTGTTTAAAAATTTTAATTTAAATCCCAATTTTTATTATTATTATATTGGATGTATTGTTTTCATACCACTTAGAAGTTTAAAAGATAACTGATCCAAATATTATTTTCATACCACTGTGAAGTTTGAACATATAACTCATCCAAATGACTGGAGAGATTGTTCCTCAACATAATAGAAAATATCAAAACATTTTTCATGTGCATGTGGCACAACATGAACAATTGGTTAACTTTGACACTACTCCATGCTCGAGAAAGTATCTCATTGTGCCAAATATATGAGACCAATATTTCACTAATATGTGGGTCTTACGCATTTGAGAACAATGTCTCACTGACATAAGAGTTCTACACACATAAAAGTCATGTATCAATAAAATATTGGTATCATACGTCTAGCGCATAAAAAATATTTTTCCCCGTAACACATGCTACGCCAAAGAGGGCAGGAATAGAGGGTGTTTGGTGAGTATTTCCAAACAACAATTTTCAGTTTTTAAACAATATTTTACGTATTTCTACACACTTTTTCACTCACACGTATTTTTACAAAAATTTTTAAACAACAATTTTTAATTTTTAAACACATGTACCAAACGGGTCCAATCTCTCTAACTACAATAGAATGGTCCAACTATTCAGCAAAAGAAACTATAAATGTATAATAGAATGGCAGATGCTGCCATAATGAGATGATAAATCTGCAGCAGGAGCAGGAAATTCGTGCCCCATTAACTTCAACCGCAATCTAAGGCAACTCCCACCAAATTATTTTATCAGTATGAATCTCACTTTCAATGGGAACTTTACATGCAATTTATGGCCGAAAACCCAATCCAACTAAAAGTATACCAAACCTTGGGTGGTGTATTGGTGCCGACCACTCCATATAATAAGGTCTCTATCAACTTTTCTTTCTACTTTGTTGAGAAATTAAATATGCACATTAATATATATACCAATTACCAAAAGATTATAATGGTTATGGACCCCATATACATACACTAGAAAGCACAATAAATCTAGAGTTAGGTATTCTTGAGCCATTGGAATTGAAACACCTATCCCAAAAAACCCCAATGACCTCATGCTTACACGGTTTGTTCTCTTCACCTATCCCTAAATAAGTGTGAAATATACATTGTATTAATAGTCTTACTTTTGGTCCATACCACTACCTGTCATACACTCCCATCATAATAGTTTTATCCCTAAAAGTATGGTTAAATTGTTTCATACCCAATATTCTTGACTGCTCAATAAAACAAAGGAAATCTCAAAAAAAGAAGAAGAAAAAACTCTATGTTTGTACCAATTTTTTAACCAAAAAAAATAATGAAATTGATACAAAATCACCTGGCATGAAAGGCCAGTGGAACCAATTCTGACAAAGGAGTAGCAAGAGGTGTAGAGTTCCCTGATGGAGCAGGAGAATTTCGACACAAAGGACATGTGGCACTCATTTGGAGCCATTGATCAATGCAATTTGCATGGAAACAGTGATGGCACTCTGGAATACATCTTATGGTATCCTTGGGCTGGTAGTCGGACAAGCATATCGAACATGGGCCGTTGTTGGGCTTAGGCAGTCGTCGGCTTTCACCAAGAACTATCTTTGGGTAAGACTCTATGTTGGACCCGTCTAAGCCCATCACCATCACCACAGGCTCTATTGAAATCCTCGTTGTAGATTGGTGATTAGACCTTCTTCTCAAGATATTATTATCGTTACCACCACTATCACCACTACTATTATTACGACCGTTAGCTTTGATCCTAACGCACATATACGAAGCAAGCATGATAGTAGAGATGAGTACGAGAATACTCACGGCAATGGCGATGCCGTACCCGAGGCCGACACCGGTGGTGGCCGACGGCACAGGTGGATCAGCCGTGGACATATGAGTAAGAGAAGGAGAGAAGATCTTAGGCCAAAGACAGTTGTGAGGCCTAAATCCTAATGTAAGAAGTGGAAAAGGAAATAAAGAAAGGAATGGAGAGGGTTTATATAACGCTAAAAGGACAGGTGGGCCAAGGCCAGCCGGGGTCCGCGGGAAAAATTAAATGACTTTGGACTTTGGAGATAACGTTCAATGAGTATTGAAGTTCCAATATTACCCATGCAATTGATATCCAAGAAAGGGTAGGATCGGTAAAGTAGTCTTGAAACTTGAAAGTCCATTTTGTTTGTTGATCATATATTTTATTATGCACCAAAAGAGGCATGGATCATCATTCATCATGATTAATTGTTTGTTATCTACTATATTTCTTTGAAGGCCAGTTTGATTAGGTTTCTGATTCCAACTTTTCTATAAAAATTGGTCCTTAATTTTTGTGAGAGAGAGAGAGAGAGAAAATTGGAGTATGTTCAATAAGGTGAGTGACATCTTAGCTAGAAAGTCTTAAAGCTTTTACTTTTGCTCTAAAGAAATAAAGAATTCAATACCTAAGTGCCTTTAAATTCTCCATTGTGGATCTCAAGACTATAAGGAAGAAGATCATGTACGGCTTGTTTTGATTCTATTTAATTTAGTTTTTTATTAGTTGTTGAGAGAGTATATTTTATATATTTTTTTTTGTTATTTTTTTTTTATAATACTATAAATTAATGTATCAAGTATCAACTAACAATGTTTCTCAAAAAAAAAAAAAAAAAGTATCAACTAACAAGGACAGAGGTATAACTAAGTGCTACTATACTGCCAAATACACTCAGAAAATTACAGTATCATCTAGTAATTAATATACACAATATTTATAGCAATGATGAAAATTTAACACATTGTTAACAAGTTGCAAAAAATTTCGGCTATTTTAGTGTAAAATTTTATATGCTCACTTTTTAAAACATCTCACATAAATGATCTATTTTACACTACAATACATTAAATTTCTTTTTTCTTTTTTCATATACAATAACTACCGTTCACTCTCTTATTTTAATATCGAAATACGTAAAAAAAATAAAAAACTATATGCAGAGTAAACAGTGCAGCGTAAATTTACACTATAATTTTAGGAAGTTGAATGTGTAAGATGTATACTTTTTTATTTATTTATTTTGCATTGGTTGATGCATGGACGGAGCCATTCATGGACCGGGGGGCAATGCCCCCCCCCCCCCCAAATATTTTTTTAAAATAATATAATTATATAACTATATATTTAGGTATTAATTTTAGCAACTTCCTTCAATAAAACTACATTTTGTCCCTCTTCTTGATCATTATAGGAAAAATGCTACAGTTACAAACTTTTTTACAGACTATTGAGGTAGCAAATTCCTACTGGTTTACATCTGGGTCCACCACTTACATCACTTTTTTATTTATTAATAACCACTAATCACAACAAAAATTTGTAGATCTCCTTTTAAAGTCCATAAAAAATTTATAGATTTAAAATAAATATATATATATATATATACACAAGCCCAAAATATTAGTCCAACAACAAAAATTACCAATAAGCAATAGCAAAGCTTTTAAAAAAAAAAAAAAATTTGAGACTAATCAACCAATATTACCAAAAACAAACAACTTAACCCTCTAAAAAACTTTAAACAAAATAATTTTGTCCTTACCAACAAAAGACACTCTACACACATAAAAAAATAATAATAAAAGAAAACTTTTGCCGACTAAGCAATAGAGCCAAAAGCCGAAACGACTGCATATAGCTAACAATAAAACCGTCCCCCCTAACTTCAAGTTCTGGCTCTGTCCCTGAGTTGATGCAAAAGATTTTTTTTTTTTAGAGTAATTTAAAAAATATATATCAATTTTTGATAATAAAAAATCAAGTCAACGAAAAACTTAATACTTGTCATGTATCAAGATTCAAGAGAAGAAGAATTTTCCTGCTACGTAGCCTAATATCAGGAAATCAGTGGCTCGAGAAACGGCATAGGAAGAATATATAAAAAAACACGACTCTTCGGATCCATTTTTCCACAGCATGCTGCATGCATACATTGGATAGAGATTGAGTGATGTTACATGCATGTATTATTAATTTTATTACATTAATTAGTTCTATAGTGTTTTAATTTTTAAATTTAAAAACAAAAAAATACTTTTTTTTTTGTTTACATTGTTGATGTGATATTAGTATTACACTTACTTACAATAAATTATTGTCAAGTCAATTTATTAAACATTATATATTTAAATTGCTAATATAACTAGAATTTTCTATTGGTATTTATAGGCATACCCAAGCATAAAATATACATATTTTTTGTTTATAGATCTTGTTTGATAGCTTGATTCATGAAATCATTTTTCAATGGTATAAACTTTTTATTGTGACAAATAAAAATTAATTAATTTTTTGTTTACATTGTTGATGTGATATTAGTATTACACTATTACTTACAATAAATTATTGTCAAGTCAATTTATTAAACATTATATATTTAAATTGATAATATAACTAGAATTTTCTATTGGTATTTATAGGCATATCCAAGCATAAAATATACATTTTTTTTTTACAGATCTTGTTTGATAGCTTGATTCATGAAATCATTTTTCAATGGTATAAACTTTTTATTGTGACAAATATTAGCAAATAGAAAACTAAATACTCAGCTTTTTGGTAGCAAGTCATATACAAACTCTTGGAAACTCTTAAACCATTTTAAAATATTAATATGTACATATTAATATTTTAAAATGGAGTGAGGATTGTAGAGGGGAAAGTGGTCATATATTCTCTAATATTCCAATCATAAAATAAGGGAGAAAATTTAAAAAAATAATAATAATAATATGAAAAGGGAGAAAAAAAAAATAAAGAAAATAAAGATGCTTATTATTACAAAGCACTAGAAATGTAACATGCTTATTTAACTCATTATGCACTTTTGTATTAAATTAGGATCAAAATAATGCCTGTCATTTCACAACTTATTATATTACTATGGCCTTATCATTAAACCAAAAGCCTATTGTTATGTACTCATGTCTTTCAAACATCTTATTAAATATCAAATTGTCTTGCTTTTTCCTTCTCAAAAAAAAAAAAAAAAAAAATATTGTCTTGCTTTTTTTTGTTTCAATAATTTCAATCTTATTGGTCGGAAATATGCATGTTTTCCTCCAACTTTTGGTGCTGCGAAGAGGAAACATTTAAATTAAACTAATGTTCACACCAGAACTACACCATGATTAAAGAAAGCACTAAGATGAGCAAAATTAGGTACAAATAAAAAATGTGCTATCTTCCATGTACATTGAAACATGGAAGAAACATAGCGTAGCCAAAACCAACAAGGTGAGGGCTAAACCAATTAACAATGCTTCTCAACTAGTGACTAAGATTCTAAGCCAAAAAGAAAAATTAAAAATTAAAAAAAAAAAAATGGGAAGGGGCCAAGGGGGTGGAGATTATGAGAAAGGGAAAAAGAAAAGGGCATTGAGCGCACAAGTCTTTTTTTTTATTTTTTTAAATATATATAGAGGTAAAACAAATGACAACAATTTTTTTATTAAGAGATTATAATATGTTATTATCAATATAATAAATATAAAATTGTCACACAAACTTAATTCTATTAAGGATACACTTGTAACGGTCACTTCATAAGTACAAATTCTTGTGAGATGAGAGGCATGAGCTGAGGTTCAAGTTTTCAAAATGGAGTTTTACACACACACAGATGCACGCAGATATATATATATATATACACACTTAGATTATGCTAGGGTATGATTTTTATTTTATGCTAGGGTATAATTTTTATTTTAGTAAAAAATAAATACAAATGGTCAAAACATAATGCATCATGACAATAACTTAAAAAAAACAATGGGCTCCATGATATCCACTCATAATGACTAATTTATCTACATGACGTGGTTGTTGGTTAGTTGCTTCGAGGCTACTGACCAACTACCGTGTTATGTAGATAAATTAGCCGTTATGAGTTCTCTATACACAGATCGTACAAATACCTTAAAAGCTCTAGCCTCTACCATGTTATGTAGATAAATTAGCCATTATGAGTTCTCTATGCACAGATCGTACAAATACCTTAAAAGCTCTAGCCTCTAGGGAGTAATGTCTGGAATCCAACGCCAAGTCCAAATAGCACGAAGGAATCAAAATTTTGGATATGTAATAAATATAAAAACTCACATAGAGTAAATTTCCAAAACAACATCAAAGAACCACCGAGGGATATGGTCTACTGGTCTTGGGTGATACACAAGATGTGCTGAGTGTGTGATTCAAGGTTCGAGTCCAAATATAGACTCACTTGGGTTGCCTCCTTCAGCAACTCAAGGTTCATTAGCGTTTTTCATGGAGCTAGAAAGTTTTGACTCACCGTAGTTCCCCTGCACTCCAACAGGTAAGGTGCTATTATGGTTATGCCTAGATAGGATTGCTTGAACGCATCCTCAAAAAAAAAAAAAATCAAAGAAGCCTAAAAATCAACCCCAAAGTTTTGTAAGGCAAATGGAGCCCAATATTGAATGCAAAACCTACTATTCCAGTTATCATTATGATCGTGCAGATTCTGTAGAATATATTCAATTTGACATGACCAAACGGGGGTGATTCCAAGCTATTACTTTCTCAGCTACTTGTAAATTTGTTTTTAGAACACAATTAATAAATATAAAATAAAATGATTTAAAAAAATAAAAATAAAAATAAAAAAACCCACAAGTGAATGTTATGTTAATTAAAATACGATGTACCACTTTTTTTTTTAAGAAAGAAAATACGATGTACCACTTGATGGTGGGAAGAGTTTCTTATTGGAATAATAATCAATACTATACTCCGGAAAGCCAAATCAGGACAAATTTAAAACTATGGTTGTTCATAGTTCATACTTCCATTGTGCTCTAGACACGGACATTAAAAAACCTTCCCCAAATCTAAGTTTCACTTTTATGCGTAGTTTAAAAATTGGACCAAACCGGACTGGTCTGTTCAAACAAAAACTGGACACTAATTCGGTCTAGCAAAACTGTCAAAATTGATAGCAAGGTTGTTAGACCCGGATTGGACCGGCTGGTCTGACCTAGTAACCTTGAATCGGGTAGAAATCCATTTTTTTAAGTGGAAGTTATGCTTCAATTACTTTAAATATAAAAAAAAAAAAAAAAAAAAAAAAATCCCAAATAGGTATAGGCGAGGGATAGAACCCGGGATTAGTAAGTCAAATACTGACTATGCTCCTCTGTTGTGACATTCTTGGATTTAATATTTTATTTATTTACAATTTAGAATATAGTTTTCCAATTTATTATATTACCCCTCTCAATCTATTATTATTTGATAATTTTATTAAAGGTTCAAGAACTATACTTTTTACATGTGAATATACAATTTACTAATTTATGCTGAAAATGATTTTATTTTAAATAATTTTTTTATTTGAAAGATTACTAGACACAATTTTTTGACACTTGTTTATGCTTTATTATTTTCTATTAACCTTATAAAAATGGTGAAAATTCATTTGAAAGTTGTTAAATTTTTTTAGACATACTTTTAGTAAAAATTTGTTAATGTTTTCCATTTTAATACCTTTATTTGTATTTTATTATTATAAAATTAATTATGACATCATCACAGTTCGATCTCGATTGAACCTCGGTCCGACCTTAAAAACCTTGAACCTCTCCTTTTTGCGGTTCGTTAAATGGTTCGGGTCTGAAAACCATGATCGATAGTTCAATTGGTAAAAATTAAGAACAATATTATTTTTTGATTTTTTTTTTTGGCATATGTGAGAACTTAAATTTACTTCTTCTTCTTTTTCCTAATCTTGATTTGAGTAGAGCTAGATGCAAAGCTCATTGTGCATACTATTTCTAAACAGTCTCTTAACAACGTTATGATGAACCCTCTTATTATTAATTGCAAGACCTTGATTAGGAACTTCATCAACTGGACAATCCAACACATATTCAGGGAAGCCAATCAGTGTGCTAATGCACTAGCTAAACTAGATGCCCCTCAAAGAACCAATCATGTTATTTTTGCTAAACCAACACCTGTTGAGTTGAGCTCTTTTTTAACAGAATGATTATCAGTATCTATTTTTGCATAATGGCACCGTATTATCCAAAAAATAAAAATAAAAATAACATTCCTCTAAAATTTATGAGAAATGGTAGTCAATCTGAAAAACAAAAAATACAATTTGACCTAACACTACCGTTAACAACGAGTTTGAATTTTATGTGGACTAATTGTCCTATTGCTACCCTCTCATCAAACCCAGCCCAAACCTAACTCTAAAAGGCTCCTTGATCCACTTCATAAACCCAAGCTCCAACGTTGTTGATCCAAGATAACTCAATGCATAAATGAACCCAAGCTCCAACGTTGTTGATCCAAGATAACTCAATGCATAAATGAACATTTTGGGCCGAAAACTAAATATGTACTGTTCAAAGCTACTTGGACCGCAGCCCAAGTCCAAAAGTTGATCCCTTCAAGAGATTTCTCAGTTTGATATCAGTGTGCCAAAACACTAATTGATATTTAGCGTGGGCAAGCAATTAAAATCATTTATTGGAGGTTAAAAGATTTTACCAATTAACTTAACTTCGAAGCATTACCATACAATCCAAGATATTATGATAGTACGAGAAAATGTAAATCTTGCACACTACCTATTTCTTCTCTTGGAAAAGGCTTATGTGAATTCTCTTTCTCGTGAGCTTTCTCTAATGTTCTCCACTTTTTTTTTTCTTTTAACAATCTTATAAAGATATATGATGCAAGGATCTAATTATATGATCAAAACAGTATGAGGACGTGGACAGAAGTTTTTTTTAAGACTAACAACAAATTAAGTGTGATTGCCACATCATGCAAAATTTCCATATAAACATACTCGAAATTCGACACATGGAGAGAAGAATTTTGATTAAATTTTGCTGTCCAAGTGCTTAATTCAATACTATTCCAAAAATTCATGATAAACTTCAAATATGTGACAAAAGATTAATATGTGATTGCATTCTATTACAATTTAGTTCATAAACTTTCAATTACTATATTTTATCTTTTAAAAATAAAATTGTTAGAGTTCCATTCAAAATATCCCTAACGAATTCATTTAATTCTAAACATAAGCAAGTCAAAATATAACAATTGAAAAAGCTTGTAATACTAAATTGTTATTAGGTCAAAGTCAAACCACAAGGAGGGTAATTTATTTGTCCAAAAAAATGCAAAATCTATTAATTTGAACAGAATCCTAATAGTTTTATTTCAATCCTAATTTTCAATAGTAAAATATAACTGTGGGGCCCGTGTATTGTGGGCTCGTAGGCCTGGGAGCCCCGGCCCACCTTTCGGCTGGCCCAAGGCCCAAGCCGAGGAGGGACAATCGTCCCGGACAGTTATTTGAAGGGTTTTCAGCCCCTTTTTGGATGCATGCCGAGGATACTCCCTTCCTCGGCATACCTAGTCTAACTCAGGGTAGGGGACAAGCCCAGGGAAGGCAGTCACATCTGCAGTCAATGAATTCGTCTGGCTCCCCAGGCCGCATTAATGATGACAAGACCTCTGAGCGGCGCAACCTGGGGAGATGAAGCCCTCAGCATGGGGGAGAACGTGTCTGAGGGGACAAGTTCAGAAGCAGGGGCCTGGATGGCCAACAGCTGTAAGGCCAGGATCAACAAAAAGGGAGTATATAAGGCAAAGAACCCCACTCGTGGCGGGGGGCCCCTCTCGGGCCCCAGCCGAGGAGCAACCCCAAATGAAGAAAAGCTAAGGAAAAGATCCCGGAGGACCGGCGAGGAGCCGGCCGGAGCCAAGCCCTTCAACCCACTCTCTACAAATGTATTGTCGGGGGTGTCCTCCGAAAAAGGAGCCCCTACAATTGGCGCCGTCTGTGGGAAGGGTTAGTGCGCTGACCGGCGCGACCGGCGGTCGTCTCAAAGCAAATGCTACGCAAAAAGGTGGCGGTGCAAAAAGAAAGAAGAAGAAAGAAGAAATTCTGCAGGGAAAAAAAAAAAAAGAGAAGACTCAACAGCAAATAAAAGAAGTTCTTTATTATTCCATAAAAGAAGATTACAAGATACAATCAGAGGCTCAGGCAGGCTTGTTTTACAAGCTTTATTACAAACTAATCCTACAATCGGAGGCTCAGGCGGTCCGATTCTACAACTAGCTAGGGGGAGGGAGAAGTGTCAACCCGTGCTTTTATTGGCATCAAGAGAATGGGAGAACTTGACAATAAAAGCAGGGAAGGGGGCTGAGGCTGGCTCGCTTCAAGGCGGAAGCTTGAACAAAGCGAGGAGCAGATGCAGGGGCACCGGAGTGTCCCCCCCCCGTGATGTTTCCTTGATGCTCTCCAATCCTCCCGAGCGCCGGCCGTTGGAGACGGCAACACTCAGGCGCTAGCCATGACATGAGTTCGCGTGTCTCCTCCACCGGAGATGCGCCCCGGGGAGAGACGTTAGGTACTTCAACAACGTCCCACCTGGCCACCATACAAGGCACTGCCAGTGTTACGCCTGGACTCTGCTGCGCCGGAAGCCCAGTGGGGGCTGCGGCCACAGCGGCCCTCGATTCCATATCTCCCAACTTTGGTCACAATCCTGGCGGTGGTGTCAAAGGGGCTTAGAGAAGCGGAAGGACGTATTTCTGGTTGTGGTGGAAGGTCCATGGAATGAGGAGAAACATTCCCCCAAGAACGCCTTATATAGAAGGCGAAAACTGGTGGGAGTTGAGCCATGCAGAATTCGAAGGAAGAATTGTCAAAAGAAGTTAATGCTCACCCAATTCCAAGGGGCTTGCCAACCGCCGGATTCGCGTTAATCCACGAAGGCATTAATGAAGGCGCGTTACGGGCACCGAAGCGTCAAACACAGAGCGCGGAAGGCCAAGCGACGCCTCGTAAACCAAGAAGATGAAGAACACGAACTAGAGGCGAGGTCAACGTCACGTGTGAGGTCACGATCCGACCTGAAGAAAAACAACCCCCAACAAACGGCCCGTGGACATCGTTACACCAAAAGCAAAACTCTCGGATCCGAGGACGAGCTCCTACTAAAAAGTGTTAGACAGAACCAAGGCTCTGCATGGTCCTCGGACTCATTCCCCCGGGGAAACTAGCTACTTAAGAATGCTAAGCTTTAGACAGAACCAAGGAACTGCATGGTCCACGAACCCAGTCCTATGGGGAAACTAACTGCTTCAGAAAGCTTAAGAGTTAGACAGAACCAGGGAACTGCATAGTCCTCGGACTCAGGCCTATGGGGAAACTAACTACTTCAGAAGATCAAGTGTTAGACAGAACCAAGGCTCTGCATGGTCCTCGGACTCAGGCCTATGGGGAAACTAGCCACTACTTATGAAGGCAGCACCTGTGCCTAGGTCTTGCATGGTCCCCGGACCCAAGCCTACGGAGAGCTAGCCACTACTTATGAAGGCAGCACCTGTGCCTAGGCCTTGCATGGTCCTCGGACCCAAGCCTACGGAGAGCTAGCCACTACTTATGAAGGCAGCACCTGTGCCTAGGTCTTGCATGGTCCTCGGACCCAAGCCTACGGAGAGCTAGCCACGACTTATGAAGGCAGCACCTGTGCCTAGGTCTTGCATGGTCCTCGGACCCAAGCCTACGGAGAGCTAGCCACTACTTATGAAGGCAGCACCTGTGCCTAGGTCTTGCATGATCCTCGGACCCAAGCCTACGGAGAGCTAGCCACTTATCTTGAAGGCAGCACCTGTGCCTAGGCCTTGCATGGTCCTCGGACCCAAGCCTACGGAGAGCTAGCCACCACTGATGAAGGCAGCACCTGTGCCTAGGTCCTGCATGGTCCTCGGACCCAAGCCTACGGAGAGCTAGCCACTACTGATGAAGGCAGCACCTGTGCCTAGGTCTTGCATGGTCCTCGGACCCAAGCCTACGGAGAGCTCGCCACTTATCTTGAAGGCAGCAACAGAATCTCCTATGCGAGACTAACTATTTACCGAAGAACTGAAGCACCAAGCTGACTATTTGGGGAAGAACCAACCACTGGGAGGCCTTCCGGAACCTGAGGGCCGTTGTTTTCAAAACCCTCCTCCCCGTCCGAGGGGACGTGCAGCAGGATTTTGAGGGGCTATTGTGGGGCCCGTGTATTGTGGGCTCGTAGGCCTGGGAGCCCCGGCCCACCTTTCGGCTGGCCCAAGGCCCAAGCCGAGGAGGGACAATCGTCCCGGACAGTTATTTGAAGGGTTTTCAGCCCCTTTTTGGATGCATGCCGAGGATACTCCCTTCCTCGGCATACCTAGTCTAACTCAGGGTAGGGGACAAGCCCAGGGAAGGCAGTCACATCTGCAGTCAATGAATTCGTCTGGCTCCCCAGGCCGCATTAATGATGACAAGACCTCTGAGCGGCGCAACCTGGGGAGATGAAGCCCTCAGCATGGGGGAGAACGTGTCTGAGGGGACAAGTTCAGAAGCAGGGGCCTGGATGGCCAACAGCTGTAAGGCCAGGATCAACAAAAAGGGAGTATATAAGGCAAAGAACCCCACTCGTGGCGGGGGGCCCCTCTCGGGCCCCAGCCGAGGAGCAACCCCAAATGAAGAAAAGCTAAGGAAAAGATCCCGGAGGACCGGCGAGGAGCCGGCCGGAGCCAAGCCCTTCAACCCACTCTCTACAAATGTATTGTCGGGGGTGCCCTCCGAAAAAGGAGCCCCTACAATAACAATTGAAAATTTATTAGATAGATTGTGATGGGCCTAACCACAAAAGGTATTACCCAATAAAAATTCACTAATATGTTGCCTAAATAAGTAAGGTTTTCATTCAATGCATTGAAATATTGGACAAGATACAAGATTGACACGTGATCAATTTTAAACACATGTCCTGTTTATGTCACATCCAGTACATTAAATCATGGATACAAGCCTGTAGGGGCTCCTTTTTCGGAGGGCACCCCCGACAATACATTTGTAGAGAGTGGGTTGAAGGGCTTGGCTCCGGCCGGCTCCTCGCCGGTCCTCCGGGATCTTTTCCTTAGCTTTTCTTCATTTGGGGTTGCTCCTCGGCTGGGGCCCGAGAGGGGCCCCCCGCCACGAGTGGGGTTCTTTGCCTTATATACTCCCTTTTTGTTGATCCTGGCCTTACAGCTGTTGGCCATCCAGGCCCCTGCTTCTGAACTTGTCCCCTCAGACACGTTCTCCCCCATGCTGAGGGCTTCATCTCCCCAGGTTGCGCCGCTCAGAGGTCTTGTCATCATTAATGCGGCCTGGGGAGCCAGACGAATTCATTGACTGCAGATGTGACTGCCTTCCCTGGGCTTGTCCCCTACCCTGAGTTAGACTAGGTATGCCGAGGAAGGGAGTATCCTCGGCATGCATCCAAAAAGGGGCTGAAAACCCTTCAAATAACTGTCCGGGACGATTGTCCCTCCTCGGCTTGGGCCTTGGGCCAGCCGAAAGGTGGGCCGGGGCTCCCAGGCCTACGAGCCCACAATACACGGGCCCCACAATAGCCCCTCAAAATCCTGCTGCACGTCCCCTCGGACGGGGAGGAGGGTTTTGAAAACAACGGCCCTCAGGTTCCGGAAGGCCTCCCAGTGGTTGGTTCTTCCCCAAATAGTCAGCTTGGTGCTTCAGTTCTTCGGTAAATAGTTAGTCTCGCATAGGAGATTCTGTTGCTGCCTTCAAGATAAGTGGCGAGCTCTCCGTAGGCTTGGGTCCGAGGACCATGCAAGACCTAGGCACAGGTGCTGCCTTCATCAGTAGTGGCTAGCTCTCCGTAGGCTTGGGTCCGAGGACCATGCAAGACCTAGGCACAGGTGCTGCCTTCATCAGTGGTGGCTAGCTCTCCGTAGGCTTGGGTCCGAGGACCATGCAAGGCCTAGGCACAGGTGCTGCCTTCAAGATAAGTGGCTAGCTCTCCGTAGGCTTGGGTCCGAGGACCATGCAAGACCTAGGCACAGGTGCTGCCTTCATAAGTAGTGGCTAGCTCTCCGTAGGCTTGGGTCCGAGGACCATGCAAGACCTAGGCACAGGTGCTGCCTTCATAAGTCGTGGCTAGCTCTCCGTAGGCTTGGGTCCGAGGACCATGCAAGACCTAGGCACAGGTGCTGCCTTCATAAGTAGTGGCTAGCTCTCCGTAGGCTTGGGTCCGAGGACCATGCAAGGCCTAGGCACAGGTGCTGCCTTCATAAGTAGTGGCTAGCTCTCCGTAGGCTTGGGTCCGGGGACCATGCAAGACCTAGGCACAGGTGCTGCCTTCATAAGTAGTGGCTAGTTTCCCCATAGGCCTGAGTCCGAGGACCATGCAGAGCCTTGGTTCTGTCTAACACTTGATCTTCTGAAGTAGTTAGTTTCCCCATAGGCCTGAGTCCGAGGACTATGCAGTTCCCTGGTTCTGTCTAACTCTTAAGCTTTCTGAAGCAGTTAGTTTCCCCATAGGACTGGGTTCGTGGACCATGCAGTTCCTTGGTTCTGTCTAAAGCTTAGCATTCTTAAGTAGCTAGTTTCCCCGGGGGAATGAGTCCGAGGACCATGCAGAGCCTTGGTTCTGTCTAACACTTTTTAGTAGGAGCTCGTCCTCGGATCCGAGAGTTTTGCTTTTGGTGTAACGATGTCCACGGGCCGTTTGTTGGGGGTTGTTTTTCTTCAGGTCGGATCGTGACCTCACACGTGACGTTGACCTCGCCTCTAGTTCGTGTTCTTCATCTTCTTGGTTTACGAGGCGTCGCTTGGCCTTCCGCGCTCTGTGTTTGACGCTTCGGTGCCCGTAACGCGCCTTCATTAATGCCTTCGTGGATTAACGCGAATCCGGCGGTTGGCAAGCCCCTTGGAATTGGGTGAGCATTAACTTCTTTTGACAATTCTTCCTTCGAATTCTGCATGGCTCAACTCCCACCAGTTTTCGCCTTCTATATAAGGCGTTCTTGGGGGAATGTTTCTCCTCATTCCATGGACCTTCCACCACAACCAGAAATACGTCCTTCCGCTTCTCTAAGCCCCTTTGACACCACCGCCAGGATTGTGACCAAAGTTGGGAGATATGGAATCGAGGGCCGCTGTGGCCGCAGCCCCCACTGGGCTTCCGGCGCAGCAGAGTCCAGGCGTAACACTGGCAGTGCCTTGTATGGTGGCCAGGTGGGACGTTGTTGAAGCACCTAACGTCTCTCCCCGGGGCGCATCTCCGGTGGAGGAGACACGCGAACTCATGTCATGGCTAGCGCCTGAGTGTTGCCGTCTCCAACGGCCGGCGCTCGGGAGGATTGGAGAGCATCAAGGAAACATCACGGGGGGGGGACACTCCGGTGCCCCTGCATCTGCTCCTCGCTTTGTTCAAGCTTCCGCCTTGAAGCGAGCCAGCCTCAGCCCCCTTCCCTGCTTTTATTGTCAAGTTCTCCCATTCTCTTGATGCCAATAAAAGCACGGGTTGACACTTCTCCCTCCCCCTAGCTAGTTGTAGAATCGGACCGCCTGAGCCTCCGATTGTAGGATTAGTTTGTAATAAAGCTTGTAAAACAAGCCTGCCTGAGCCTCTGATTGTATCTTGTAATCTTCTTTTATGGAATAATAAAGAACTTCTTTTATTTGCTGTTGAGTCTTCTCTTTTTTTTTTTTTGCTGCAGAATTTCTTCTTTCTTCTTCTTTCTTTTTGCACCGCCACCTTTTTGCGTAGCATTTGCTTTGAGACGACCGCCGGTCGCGCCGGTCAGCGCACTAACCCTCCCCACAGACGGCGCCAATTGTAGGGGCTCCTTTTTCGGAGGGCACCCCCGACAATACATTTGTAGAGAGTGGGTTGAAGGGCTTGGCTCCGGCCGGCTCCTCGCCGGTCCTCCGGGATCTTTTCCTTAGCTTTTCTTCATTTGGGGTTGCTCCTCGGCTGGGGCCCGAGAGGGGCCCCCCGCCACGAGTGGGGTTCTTTGCCTTATATACTCCCTTTTTGTTGATCCTGGCCTTACAGCTGTTGGCCATCCAGGCCCCTGCTTCTGAACTTGTCCCCTCAGACACGTTCTCCCCCATGCTGAGGGCTTCATCTCCCCAGGTTGCGCCGCTCAGAGGTCTTGTCATCATTAATGCGGCCTGGGGAGCCAGACGAATTCATTGACTGCAGATGTGACTGCCTTCCCTGGGCTTGTCCCCTACCCTGAGTTAGACTAGGTATGCCGAGGAAGGGAGTATCCTCGGCATGCATCCAAAAAGGGGCTGAAAACCCTTCAAATAACTGTCCGGGACGATTGTCCCTCCTCGGCTTGGGCCTTGGGCCAGCCGAAAGGTGGGCCGGGGCTCCCAGGCCTACGAGCCCACAATACACGGGCCCCACAAAGCCAAATCCCTGCCAAAATACCCTAATCAAATCTTCCATCTTGTTGTTAATATATTGGACATCCTAAATCTTCTATATGAAGATTTTGAAATTTCTGTCAACTTGGCTTGATGACACCCACTCACATAGAAAGAAAACAACTTACAAAATCCCACTTTTTTTCAGTACCTATAAAATAGCCTTAGTCCAGCCCAAGGCCCCAAACCATGCATGAAAATATTTCAGTCCACACGTAGCCCACTCAAAATCCACCACAAAAGTTCATCTAAAAGAAAAAACCACCACAAAAAACTGAAAAACAAAAATCTCTCTCTCTCTCCACCAAAATCCAAAATTTTCTGTTTCAACTCTCAAACTCCAGAAAGATTAGGGTTACCTTTTGAGCAACTTAATTTTAAACTTCTTCTATATATAAAGTAATATTATAGTCACAAACTATTTTATAAAAAAATTTACAAGTTATTGGTATGATGTTATACATATCAGCAATTAAAATTCACGTTAGATCTCACAAATTCAAATAAAATTTTGATTAGAATGTCAAAAAAAAAAAAAAATAAATCCCATTTTGGTCAGAACACAACAATACAGGCTAAGGAATGAAGGAATTTTGGTGCCACTATACCAGCTAATAGTGTGTCATTCAGGAGTCATTACTTAACTTCTTGGCCCACAATGGAGAGACAATAAGGTCCAAAATAACTGTACCTAATTATGTAATGTTGTCATGGCCAATGGGTATTCAACATTTGTAATGAGAACCAACACCTCCTTAGTCTACAAAATTGGCAAGGACCAAATTTTATACATGTCTTGGGTTTCTTTTTTTTTTTCTTTTTCTTTTTTTGTGCTAAATAATAATAATAATGGGTAAATATTGCTAAATTTGAAACATATTTGCGTTATAGGTACTGTTACAAGTTAATTAGGGAAATGAGGAGAGAAATTGAATTTCGGCAACAGTGTTGCCGAAATTCAAGAAAAAGTAGGAGAGAGAATGAGAAAAAGGGAGGAGAGAGAAAAGCTTGAATTACGGCAATGGCATTGCCATAATTCATTCTGCCCAATTTTCCTTAGCTGCCCGGATGTGTGAGTGTGAGAAGTGTCCTGACCAGTTGAGTGGCCAAAAAAAAGTAATTGTGGCAATGGTATTGCCGAAAATGGTAGGGGGAAAAAAAAGTGAATGCCAAAATCTAGGGAAGAATTAAAGAAAAATATAATGTGCTACGTACACAATATTTTTACAATATTTTCACAATAAATCACAGGTAACTAGTTATTATTAGTTCAAATTTAAA
Source organism: Quercus aquifolioides (assembly GCA_019022515.1). Lineage (NCBI taxonomy): Eukaryota > Viridiplantae > Streptophyta > Magnoliopsida > Fagales > Fagaceae > Quercus > Quercus aquifolioides. The sequence continues at coordinate 19,343,467 of CM032333.1, read as the reverse complement.
TTTAACATTGAGATTACTATTTTAATCTAACAATAACAACAAGTAACAACCTGATACTTAAAATTTGTTGTAAAAATTGTGTGCACTTATTATTTCTTAAAAAAAAAAAAGTGTAATGGATTTGCCGAAAAGTTTGTGGCAATTGTGGCTTGCCGAAAATGGGAGGAAAAAAAAAAGTTTCAATGGGTTTGTGGCATTGGCGAAATTTTTTTATTTTTTTTTTGGCAATTGTGGCAATGCCATAAAAAAAATAAAAACATTGCCACAATTGGGAAAAAATAAAAATAAAAAACTTTTTTCCCAATTTCGGCAATACCATTGCCACAATTGGGAAAAAAAGTTTTTTTTTTTTTTTTTTTTTTATTTTCGGCAATGGCATTGCCACAATTGCCAAAAAAAAAAAAATTGCGCCAATGCCACAAACCCATTGAAACTTTTTTTTCCCTCCCATTTTCGACAAGCCACAATTGCCACAAAATTTTCGGCAAATCCATTACACTTTTTTTTTAAGAAATAATAAGTGCACAAAATTTTTACAACATTTTTACAACAAATTCTAAGTATCAAGTTGTTGCTTGTTATTATTGTTAGATTAAAATAGTAATCTCAATGTTAAATTTAAATTTGAACTAATAATAACTAGTTACTTGTGATTTATTGTGAAAATATTGTAAAAATATTGTGTACGTAGCACATTATATTTTTCTTTAATTCTTCTCCAAATTTTGGCATTCATTTTTTTTTCCCTACCATTTTCGGCAATGCCATTGCCACAATTACTTTTTTTTGGGCACTCAACCGATCAGAGCACTTCTCACACTCACACATCTGGGCAGCTGAGGAAAATTGGGCAGAATGAATTACGGCAATGCCATTGCTGTAATTCAAGCTTTTCTCTCTCCTCCTTTTTCTCATTCTCTCCTACTTTTTCTTGAATTTCAGCAACACTGTTGCCGAAATTCAATCTCTCTCCTCATTTTCCTAATTAACTTGTAACAGTACCTATAACGCAAATATATTTAAAATTTAGCAATATTTACCCAAAAGACTCCTGAAAATGTACCAAAATACCATTAAAACCGAGTCTTTTGGGTAAATATTGCTAAATTTGAAACATATTTGCGTTATAGGTACTATTACAAGTTAATTAGGAAAATGAGGAGAGAGATTGAATTTCGGCAACAGTGTTGCCGAAATTCAAGAAAAAGTAGGAGAGAGAATGAGAAAAATGGAGGAGAGAGAAAAGCTTGAATTACGGCAATGGCATTGCCGTAATTCATTCTGCCCAATTTTCCTCAGCTGCCCGGATGTGTGAGTGTGAGAAGTGCCCTGACCGGTTGAGTGCCCAAAAAAAAAGTAATTGTGGCAATGGTATTGCCGAAAATGGTAGGGGAAAAAAAAAAGTGAATGCCAAAATCTGGGGAAGAATTAAAGAAAAATATAATGTGCTACGTACACAATATTTTTACAATATTTTCACAATAAATCACAGGTAACTAGTTATTATTAGTTCAAATTTAAATTTAACATTGAAATTACTATTTTAATCTAACAATAATAACAAGTAACAACCTGATACTTAGAATTTGTTGTAAAAATTGTGTGCACTTATTATTTCTTAAAAAAAAAAAAGTGTAATGGATTTGCCGAAAATTTTGTGACAATTGTGGCTTGCCGAAAATGGGAGGGGAAAAAAAAAGTTTCAATGGGTTTGTGGCATTGGCGAATATTTTTTTTTTTTTTTGGCAATTGTGGCAATGCCATTGCTGAAATCCGAAAAAAAAAAAAAAAAAAAAAAAAAAAAAAAATTTCCCCAATTGTGGCAATGGCATTGCCGAAATTGTGGAGAAATTTTTTTCCCCCACAATTTAGGCAATACCATTGCCACAATTGGGAAAAAAAGTTTTTTTTTTTTTTTTTTTTTTTTTTCGGCAATGGCATTGCCACAATTGCCAAAAAAAAAAATTTCGCCAATGCCACAAACCCATTGAAACTTTTTTTTTTCCTCCCATTTTCGGCAAGCCACAATTGCCACAAAATTTTCGGCAAATCCATTACACTTTTTTTTTTTTAAGAAATAATAAGTGCACACAATTTTTACAACAAATTCTAAGTATCAGGTTGTTACTTGTTGTTATTGTTAGATTAAAATAGTAATCTCAATGTTAAATTTAAATTTGAACTAATAATAACTAGTTACTTGTGATTTATTGTGAAAATATTGTGTACGTAGCATATTATATTTTTCTTTAATTCTTTCCCAGATTTTGGCATTCACTTTTTTTTTCCCCCCCACCATTTTCGACAATACCATTGCCACAATTACTTTTTTTTTGGCCACTCAACCGGTCAGGGCACTTCTCACACTCACACATTCGGGCAGCTGAGGAAAATTGGGCAGAATGAATTACGACAATGCCGTTGCCGTAATTCAAGCTTTTCTCTCTCCTCCCTTTTTCTCATTCTCTCTCCTACTTTTTCTTAAATTTCGGCAACACTGTTGCCGAAATTCAATCTCTCTCCTCATTTCCCTAATTAACTTGTAACAGTACCTATAACGTAAATATGTTTCAAATTTAGCAATATTTACCCAAAAGGCTCATAATAAAAGACCTCAAGAATTTCAATGCAGGGAAAAAAATAAATGTTTGGGTTGCGCTACTTATGGGATTTGGCCCACTAATAAGTGGCATGTTTTGGAAAAGCAAGCTAGACGGTCTTTAAAATCTAAACCCTTTATTTGATAAAAGTATGAAATATTCAATATTCAAGTAAAATATCTTGAGAGATGTTGGTGTAATTTACTCAAATAAAATTCTTCCTAATATTTCTAAAATGACAACAATATGACTCAAAAGAGTAAAAACATCAAAATTTGCCCCCAAACTCTTAAAATTCGCACAAAAGGAACTTCCAAGATCCTCAAAGCAACCCACCAAATCTAGAACCACACAAACCCCATTATCTTTATTGTAATTCCTTAATTCTTATAATTTTGGAGGATTCAACAGCAGTTTGGTTATTTTGAAGAAATTTGATGTATTTACACTTTTGGTTGTGGTCTAATTGCCTATTTTTCGTAGAGTATAATTTTTTGATAATTTGTTCTTACTAAAGTTCTTGAGTTTGGAGTCCTTAAATGAAACTCGATAATATTTTCACATTCCTTGAAAGTGAGAGACTGACAGTAACATTGCAACATCATGTAAATCTCACCCAAAAAAAAAGTGTACTGCCTGACAATTTTGTGAGATCAATTTTATAAATAAATAAAAATAATAATAAAAAATTACTTTTTATTCCAATCCATAATGAAAAAATATTGGAGATTCAAGAGACTCTTATAAAAATACAAAACAGATGAAAAATATTATGTTAATAGCATATTGCTATTGCACAAGTAGAGGATTTAGGAGATTGTTGATGGCGAAGAGAAGCAGTATCATATATATGACAAACCCAAGATAGCTAGCAGTTATAGCTCCAATTATATGGTTACAGTATTGTGGAGCAAGCCCACAAATACCTCTCCACCCTGCATGAAAATTTCCATTCCTTTCCAGGCAAATAGCTGACAAGGCAGCTGAATTGCTTGAAGCAAGTAGCACCATCAACATCTAAAAAATATATAATTAAAAAACAACCCATTAGCTAAAATCATGTAAAGCACTGTAGAAGTTAATTCTTCCAATATTGAAGAGAATATAAAGCTCTAAGAAAATAAATAAGGATGGATAAAAGGAAGACTATTCAATTACTTGTTCTAATATGCTTAAACAGAGATCTTAATTAGTTTTTTTTTTTTTTTTTTTTTTTTTTTTTTTTTTTGTAGGTGGGAATTAAAACTTTGATTTCTTATACAACAATAAAAGATTTTACCAATTGAGCTAACTAGTACCTACAATCCAATATGTAGTTTAATTGGAACCCACATCATTCTTAAGACTATAGTAAAGCATTTTTAAAAAACCTAACACAAGAAATTAAATAATCTATAATCTATAATACAAATAACATGAACCAAGTTATTTTTGTTGATTTTTTTCTAAAAGATATATATTTTTAATTTTCTTTAAACTCTATAAAAATTCCCTCTAAACCCCCTTATATTAATTTTGTCAAATTATCATTAATAAATATCTATTAATGAACTATTACAATTATCGAATTTAGTACTTATTTAGAAGAAGAAAGAAGATTATATAAAATTGTAATAAAGAAAAACTATTACCGCATCAATTACCACAACTGATCGCCACAGCAAACTTTTCTTAGGAAGAAGATTGATTGCAAAGCTGTAAACGCATACTATGACATTCACAACTAGAAGGCACCTATAGCATGCAAATTGTCAGTCACAAGAGTTGAACAAGTAATTATCAAGAGAAAGTATCTCTTAAGCCGGTTTCATAAGACCTATGTCTCACTAAACCCGTCAATGAGAAATATGTCTCATGAAACTGGCACATACAAGATTTTTCCAATTATTAACTATGGAAGGGTGGAAGTAGTATGACTTACATGTAGCACATCAAATCGCTGTATCCAACTTGAATAGAAACATTGACATTGGAGAAGTGAACTGACTGACGGGCTGTAGCCAAAGCTAAAGCTGCAGAAAGGGTTGCAACACAACCTGTGATCCTTAGTCCAAAAGTACATGGATTTTTTGCAGCCATGGATGGAGCTATAATGAGCTTTTCAGCAAGAGAAAACCTATTTGTTTTCACATGTACTCAAACCCTTTTTGTTTTCGGCCGAAGACAAGCTCTATTTTAATGAAAAAAAATTTGCTCTGTCTTTGCGTTACAGCCCTAGTACTAGCTTCTATACATATATGCATATTGCATAGTCCTAATACAAGTAGAACTAGAACTTTAATAGCCTTCGGCCACACGTCCAGAACATTAGAATTGGGCCTCACTTTTCTTATTGCCTGTGCTTGTATAAGTCGGTTCTCTTGGACTCTGTATGCTTTGTGTAACCCAAGCTCCAACTTTGTTGATCCAAGATACTGCAATGCGTAAAAGAACAGTTTGGGCCGAGAAGTAAATACGTACTGTTCAAAGATACTTGGACCTCAGACCAAGTCCAAAAGTTGATCCTTTCAAGAGATTTCTCAGTTTGGTCTCTACTAAAACCATTACAATCCATTACCCAAAAAATAGTAGACTTTTAAATATATATATATATATATATATATATAATATACTATATAATTTTTTAACTTATAACATCTGCTCCATAAAGATTACTTTTTATCATTAGGCTAAGATACTAATTAATAAGCTATGTGAGACAACACGAGAACAAACTAGCACATGTATTGGCTCAATATGTCAAGGGTGTAGCAAATTTTGTAACCTGAATAGATGAAAATCCTAACATGATCGAGTCTTCATTGACTCAAGATATATTGAATTTCTCTTTTTCTTATTGAAAGTTACATATTAAAAAAAAATACTAATCAATTTTTTGGCGTAGGCCAATCCTAAATCTCTCATTAGAGAACAAGAAATTTTACCACCTAAATCTAAAATATTACCATAAATTCCAAGATGTTATGAAAGCATGAGGAAAATTAAACCTTGGCCTATTTCTCCTCTTAGAAAAAGACTTATGTGAGTTCTCGTTCTGGTGAGCTTTTTCTATATGTTCTCCATTTTTTTTTTCTTTTATCAATCTTATAAGCTAAATGATGCAAGGATCTAATTATATGATTAAAAAAACAGTATCAGGACATGGGCAGAAGTTTTTTTTAAGACTAACAACAAATTGAGTGTGATTGCCACATCATGCAAAAATTGCCAGATAAACATACTTGAAATTCGACACATGGAGAGCAGAAAAGGAAATGATTTCTCTTTAAGTTGCTATCATCTTGAAGGTTTTGCCATCTATAAAAAAAGTTTTGAACTTTTTAAAACTTCAATTCATTTTGTAATTTTTCAAACATACCATGGTAGACAATTGTATGTTCATCTGTCGTGTTTGGAAATCTACCCTCACACAAAGCATTTCCAAATAAGTTGAAAACTTACATCCTTCTTAAGCATTTTTCCTATAATCTATCTGCTGCAAAATTTTAGCGGTGTATGTGTTGAGTTCATTATCTTTCCCACAAGGACATGCCTTGACACCTTTTACAATTCAAAAAATGACCCTTATTATGTTAGTGAGTTTGTTTAGTAGATCAAGCCCCATAAGATTTGACTAAATTTGATGTTTTTTTGGCAAACTTTCTACCCATCTTGCTTCTTCCTTTAAGCAAAACCCATCACCTTAATCTAGCGGTCAAATGTGCATAGCTTCTGAACCTAGTTACTACGGGATTGAAATCTAAGAACCATTTGGCACAAGAAATATACTTGTTAGTTGACCTTTTTTCATTGATGTCATACTAAAATATTGCAAATCAGAAGAAAAGGAAGAAAAAATAAATAAGTTGTGTCAAAGATCTACACAAGGAAGACGGTAAACAGTGCCTCATGTATCTATTCGGTCCAATTTGGTTCTATTTGGTCCATTCGGCCCACTTTGATCCAATACGGTCCATTTGGTCCACTTTGGTTTTTTCAATTATATTCGGTTCATTCTGTCCACTTTGGTCCTGTACAGTTCATTTGGTCTTATTCAGTTCACTTTGATCCAATTCGGTTATGTTCAGTCAATTTTGTATACTTCATTCCAATTTGGACCTATTTGGTCAATTTGGTCCACCTTGGTCATATTTAGTTCACTTGGTCATATTCGGTCCAGTCTTTTATGGTCCAATTTGGTCATCTTCTGTGCATTTGGTCCATTTTTGTACACTTACATAATGGGAAAAGACAGTTTTAGGTTGAGAGAATCTATTCTAAATCCTTTTTTTTTTTTTTTTTTTTAAATATACATCTCAAACTTGTAATTTCTAAAATCTTAAGCATAACATTTATTATTTTTACGCTCATATTGAGCCATATTTATGTAGCATTTTGGTCCACTTTTGTTTAGCTAAATTTAATTGAAAGTTTTTCTAAACATGAATGTTATGAATATACAAATGTAATCTTTAAGGCAATTACTCATTTATTTTAATGTCGTTACTTTTAAATAAATAAATGTGTGGGTAGAGGGGTGGGGGGGGGAATCATAGCTTACATCTACCAATTCTAAATAGATGATGGGCTACACATTGATAATTAGCAGTGTCGTACTGGAACTCTTAATAAACTAAATTTGGATGTGCTACTATTATACATATTGATAATAAACTAAATAGGCCGTGAAAATTGAGGAAATAATAACCAAATGGTAAAGCAAAAACAAGCAAATAATAAGGCTTTTCCATGTTGAGTGCGGAACAATCCTTGGTAGATTTGAAAGAAAGCAATCAATTTCAATGCTCCAATCCCAAATCGACGGGACCCGGCCTGGCCCAATATCTGTTCCCAAAATCAGTTAGTCCCATACAAATAAGAAGCCCATATAACTGCTTGTCCTTACAAACCTTCAGGTGAAATTAGGTCCACCCGCTCCACTTACACTCCACTACACCCACAAGGCTCCCAATTCAGTGACCCTATAATGGACACGAGCCAACTCCAACAAACCTTTTTCAATAATTAAAGAAAAAATTATGTTTACATGTTTATATGAAACTAGACAAAAGAACTAAATTAAAAATAAAAAATAAAGTTAAATATATAAAATGGCGAAAAATGAAATTAAATGATTAAATTGAAAGTAGATCTGAGTTACAGGGTATACATTATAATTCAACGTAAAAATGACCATTTTTCAAATAATGATTACTAGTGCATCTGGGATTTGCTTAGAAAAAATTTGTCTTAATTTTGCCTCTTAGTTAAAAAAAAAAAAAAAAAAACCTACTAACTTTTAGCTTGTTGTATCACATTTAATATAAAAGTTACTAAAAGTCATATATTAACACTATACAAATATGCTATTGAAAATAAGCAAAATCCAAGAAGTCTTCAAATTGAACCAAAGTGAACTTTCATATGTTTTTTTTAAGAGAGTTTTAACCTATAGTGTCCACTCCTAATGATAGCTCTTTATCATTAGACCAAGACACCAATCAGTTTTTGGTGTAAGCGAGAATTGAACCCCAAATCTCTTATACAACCATCAGAAACTTTATAAGGTGAGCTAATTGGAACCCACTGAACTATCATATGTTGGTTGCTTTAGTTCATTCTAAATGTTAGAGATATATATATTAGACATATATTAGCCCAATGTAATAGGCCCAAGTCCATTCTTGCTTGTACTAGTAGTCAAGGGTTTAATCGCCTATATATACTCATATTAAGGTTCATTGTAACACAGGTTATTGTACTACACTCTTATACATAATAAAGATGTAGCCCTTAAGGCTTTCCTCCTTGGATGTAGGCCGTCAAGGCTGAACCACGTAAACCCTCGTGTTCTCAGTGTTCCTATTCTATGCTTCTCCTTCCGCATCCACTCTAGCATACACAATATGGTATAACACATTGCGTTACTAATAATAATATTATTTAACATGGTATTAGAGCCAAATTTCGTTCTTGGCATCAAACAAACATCTCTACACAGCAAAGAAGATTCATACATGCATGGCACAGATTCACAGTGCCCCCGCTTAACTTCAGATCTAAACCCCACGGCATCATGCAGCCGCCATGGCTCACTGCTGTGTCCAGATCCTCAAGCCCAAGAAATCCGTGCCTCTCCCTGTTAGATCTGTGCAAATCAAGCCTTTGCCTGACGAAATCAACAACACATACGTGCTCCTCGACCTCCCGTGAGGAAAACCCAGAAATTCGGTCATCCGAAACCTAGCCAAGCGCCTCCACGTGCCGCAGTTGTCTGTGGAAAATCTCCACGCGCCGCCTCAGATTCCTGACTTCTAGATCGTCTTCTTGGCACATGTGCCGCCCTGAAGTGTTCCTCGTCCACCAATCTACAGAACCTGAGATTCCGGCCATCATCTGAGATTACACGCACCTCCCTAGCTTCTGGCTTCTATTCCATGTGCCGGTGACACTCACACGCGCTGAAAACTGTAGTTGATGTCATGCATGACGTCATTTGATGACGTCAGCAAACAAAGCCACATCAGCCCTAGACACGTCATCAGCCACGTCGCTAGCCACGTTATCAGTGTCGCCTCGTCAGCACCATGTCACCTAGCTGACCGTTGACCCGGATTGGCCCGACTCGGACCACCCGGATCTGACCCGTGAGCACTGACCGTTGACTTTGACTAGGACTCGTTGACTTTGACTTTTGCGTTGACTTTTGACCAAAAGTTAAAATTTTCGAAATGGCCTATCTTGCTCAATTTTTCGCGTAGATTCCAATTTTGGACTCCGTTTCTTCATTTGAAGCTCCTAAATTGGTCTATTGGCATATTCTTCTTTGTGGTTTCTTTAAAGGCATTCTTCAAGGCATCTCCGAGTAATCTTTCCATGCTTATCTAACCTCAAGCCTTCATCGAACTTCCGCCTTGAGTTTGAGGGAGGGTGTTAGAGTTATATATATTAGACATATATTAGCCCAATGTAATAGGCCCAAGCCCATTCCTGCTTGTACCAGTAGTTTAGGGTTTAGTCGCCCATATATACTCATGTTAGAGTTCATTGTAACACAGGTTATTGTACTACACTCTTATACATAATAAAGATGTAGCCCTTAAGGCTTTCCTCCGTGGATGTAGACCGTCAAGACTAAACTACGTAAACTCTCTTGTTCTCAGTGTTCCTATTCTATGCTTTTCCTTCTGCATCCACTCTAGCATACACAACATGGTATAACACATTACGTTGCTAATAATAATATTATTTAACACTAGATACAGACGTTGGTTCTTGCTTTATACTATCTAGTTATATATTTTATATATTTTTTATACAACAAAAAATACCTATAGAGGGTTCGATGTAAACTAAGGTATTACTTGATTCCTTACTTGCTATACTTCCCAATAATCTTAAGGATTACGAAAAATGGATGAGAATTGAGTTGATTGGAATTGGAATAAATTAAAGGTAACATAGGAAGAAAAGAACCACGGACCACTCACTCCATCCATGAAGGAAGGAACAATTGCCAAAGTTGTTCAGTGTTACCTTTTGTCGATAAGCATGGCTTTGTAATATTATTTGCTTTCACCTGAAGAATTAATATTCTTTGTGCAAGCATCATTTGAAGACGATCACAAGGAAAGTGTTTAACAAGATTACCCTCAAGGCTTATAAATATTGATGTGGTTATTCCAAGTTGGGCACAACTCAACGACCTGCTTCTTTATACTTTTATCATCCTACATAACCATATTCTATTCCTGAAAGAAAAATAAGCAAAAATGGCGCAAGGAGTTGCCTTCAACCTTGCCGGCAAAGTGCTTGAACTGCTGAGTCCCTTAATTCGTGAAGAGATCCAGTTGGCCTGCGGTGTGAAAGCTGACCTTGAAAATCTAAAGAGCGCAGTTTCCACAATCAAAGATGTACTTCTTGATGCTGAAAAGAAGGCTCATGATAGTGTTGCGGTCAAAGGTTGGCTCGAAAAGCTCAAAGATGTCCTCCATGATGCTGATGACGTGCTGGATGATTTCTCCACTGAAGCTTTGCAGCGTAATGTGATGGCTGGAAATAAGATGACGAAGGAGGTACGCATTTTCTTTTCAAGTTCAAACCAGCTTGCTTTTAGTCTTAAGATGGGTCATAAAATTAAGGCAATTAGGGAGAGACTAGATGTCATTAAAAAAGAAAAGGAGGACTTCCACTTTAATGAAGGCTCCAATGAGCCACAAGTCATGAATAGGGACAGCAGGGAAACTTATTCTTTTGTACTTCAAGATGAAGTTGTTGGGAGAGAGGATGATAAACAAAATATTATAAAATATCTTTTGGATACCAAAGTTGAAGATAATGTTTCAATTATTCCAATAGTTGGAATTGGAGGCCTAGGGAAAACTACACTAGCTCAACTCATTTACAATGATGAAAATGTCAAAGCACATTTTGAGCCAAAGTTGTGGATTTGTGTATCTGATAACTTTGATGTAAAACAAATTGTTAAACAAATTTTAGAATCTTTGAAAGAGGAGAAGCGTGAAGAAAACCTAGAGAATTTACAAAACCTCCTTCGAGAAAAACTTAGTGGAAAAAAATACTTCATTGTCCTAGACGATGTGTGGAATGAGGACAGAGATAAATGGCTTCACTTGAAAAATTTATTAATAGGTGGTGCAAGGGGAAGTAGGATAATAATAACCACGCGTTCAGAAAATGTGGCAAAGATAACTGCCACAAATTCATGGTATCCTCTAAAAGGTCTACCTAGAGAAAAGGCTTGGAGATTGTTTGTAAAAATGGCATTTGAACGAGGTCAGGAACCAAAAAATAATAAAATCTCAGAAATAGGAAATAAGATTGTTGAAAAGTGTGATGGATTGCCTCTTGCTATAAGAACAATAGGATGCTTATTGTATGGTAAAACTTCTGAAATTGAGTGGCAATCATTTGTAAATGATGAACTCTCAAAAATAGGTCAACAAGAAAATAACATCTCATCAACTCTTAAATTGAGTTATGATCACCTCCCGTCACACTTGAAACAATGTTTTGCTTATTGTAGATTGTTTCCAAAAGATTATAGGATTGATGTAAATACACTTATTAATCTTTGGGTAGCGCAAGGCTTTATTGTGTTAGAAGGTCCTAGGCAGCGTTTTGTGGATATTGGGAAAAAATATTTTATGGAATTACTTTGGAGGTCATTTTTCCAAGATGTAGAAAATGATGATTTGGACAATATAGAATCATGTAAAATGCATGATCTCATGCATGATCTTGCATGTCTTGTGTCTGGAACGGAAAGTGCCATATTAAATTCAAATGGGGAAAATGTTATTGAAAAAGTTCGTCATGTATCATTTAATCTTGTTGATACATCAATGCAATTTTCAATCCCCATGCTTAATGGAAGGAAGATACACACAGTTCTAGTATCTAGTATAGGGGGGAACTTGGGTAGCTTAACTTGTGATGCACTCATTTCAAATTTTAAGTGTTTACGCACATTAGATTTAAGCCATCTGGGACTACATATAGTGCCACGTTCAATTGGGAAATTGAAGCATTTAAGATACCTTGATCTTTCTGAAAATCATAAGATTAAAATTCTCCCGAATTCCATTACTAAGATGCTGAATTTGCAAACACTAATACTGCGATATTGTAGTTCGCTTATAGAATTACCCAAGGGCATTAAAAAGTTGGTCAATCTCCGGTTTCTAGATATTACATATTGCACCAAATTGACCAGTATGCCCCTTGAAATCAGACACCATACTTATCTTGAGACGATACTACCAGGGGTTGATGTGAGAATGGAAGGCTCCGGGGGCCAAGTGAAAAAAGGCTATTGTGGTTCGTTTAAGAAAAAAAAGGCCAAGTCCAATGGGCCAAGTGAATTGAAGTTACTACACAACTTGGGAGGATATTTAATAATTAAAAATCTAGGACATGGAAAAGATGAGGTGCGGGAATGTAAAGATGCAAATTTAAAGGAGAAACAGCACCTTCAACATCTAAAATTACAGTGGGATGCCTCCGAGTGGGATGGAGAAACCGATGAAATGCTGGAAGGGCTTCAGCCACATCCAAATCTTAAAGCGTTGGAATTGTGGTATTATATGGGTGTGAGAATTCCAAGTTGGGTCTCTTCTCTCACTAATCTTGTTCATTTTCATTTATCTTGTAATAAAAGATTGCAGCACCTCCCACCGTTAAATCAACTCCCTTTACTCAAGTTTGTCTCTCTTCAACATATGGAAGCACTTGAATATATATCAGATGAAGAAAGTGGTTCCTCTTCTTCTTCTTCAAAAACACCATTCTTCCCATCCTTATCTTCTCTTCAATTGGTCGATTGCCCAAAACTGAAGGGATGGTGGAGGAATTCAGATGATGATGATGATGATGATAATGAGCCACACCATCTCTTACTTCCATCATTTCCTCCTTCTCTTTCTTATTTACGAATTTGGTTTTGCCCTAACCTGACTTCCATGCCCCCGTTTCCATATTTGAAAGAATCGCTGACATTGAGTGGGTGTAGCTGGAAGGTATTGGAGCAGACAATGAAAATGGGAGCAGCAACCACATCAACCTACTTTCCTCTCTCTCAATTACAGGAATTACGATTATATCAGATTAACGATTTAGAATCTCTTCCAGAGGAGGGGCTGCGGAACCTCGTTTCTCTCCGGAAACTCACTATACAAAGCTGCGATGGACTGGTTTCTCTCCCTTGGATAGGCAGCCTCACATCACTACAAACCCTTGACATTAAGAAATGTCCCAATCTGACGTCACTTCCTCAAGAGATTCGCAATCTCACCTCTTTAAAAGAATTGTCGATTAGGGATTGTCCCCTCTTAGGGCAAAGATGCAAGAGGCAAATAGGTGAAGATTGGCCCTTCATTGCCCATGTCCCAACCGTATATGTAAATGGTCAGAACCAGCAAGAAGAAACAATTTCTTCAGGTATGCATCTCATCTATCTATCTTTTAATCCCAAATTAAAAAATCAACTACTGTTTTTGAGAGTTGTTATATTTTGGACAACTTTTAACTATTCAACTTCTTTTCTTATGCTGAACCGAACCAATATAAAACTTTCTTTCTTTTTGGTCTTTTTTTTTTTTTTCTTTTTCCTGTCTATAAAATGTTAATTAGACACTTGATTTCTTCACAAAGTTATTTGAACAAGAAAAATTAGGATAATGTAATCCATTATGATGTGAGTATGGTTGCTTCTTAATAATTGCAGAATCTGAGTCAGTGTCAACTTCTCCTACTTAAGGTATGCATCTCTCTTATTCTTGTTGGTGCCTTTTGAGATTTGACATATTTTGGAGAACTTGTTAGTTATGTGACCTCTTATGCAGAACCAATTGAGACAAAGAACAAGCTTGGCCCCAAATTTCGGAACATATTCAAAAACTGCAATTGTGCAACGGCTCAAGAACTAGAACTCAGTGGTAATTTTTTTGTGCATGGCACATGATTTCTTCAAATTATTAGGAAAAGAAAAAAAAAATTTCTTTCATTTCTTAAATTAAAATTTGTTTATGAGATGATTAAATGAAAAATATTTGTTTTCTTCTTCACCTGTCGAATCGTTGATGTGAAGACTGACTTTGAAGTCAAAGAAGAATGAGAGAATGATTGAATGAGTCTAATTTGTTCATTCATGCACAAATTTAAAGGTAGATTGGATTGAATTTTTATCTGTTACTCAATTAAAAATTACCAATTAAGGTTTTTCTTTTGGCTTGAATACCAATTAAGATTAGTGGATATTGTCATTTTACTTACTTTACCCATTTTTATACAATAGGTTGTTACACCAAAAACAATGCCCAAGTTTTAGAACTTTTGGTTTTTCCAATGATTGGTAATTTTGGCACTTCTCTCTCTGCTAAGGCCGTGGCCTTAGGTTCTTGAATTTTGGCTTTGGAGTCCCTGTGTGAAATTGAGGCAGAAAGAACATAAAAGTGGAATCTGATTGCGTCTTTGACTACTCCAGGTATTTGGTTTTTTTTTTTTTTTTTTTTTTTTTTTTTGCAGAACTGAACACCAATTTTCTTGCTCTTGTTTGTTGTTATTCTTCATTATGCTTTTTGAGGTTTTGGTATTTAGAAGAACTTCTCAATCATTTGACTTATCATGCAGAACAAATTAAGGCAAAATTTGTACCCTATTCTTCAAAGCTTTCTGGTCATAGACTCAATGGTAATCCTCCTTTTTTTTTTTTTTTTTTTTTTTAATGTTCAAAGGACTCTTGCTGCTTATATGATCTTATCATTTTATTGTGCTTAGCTTCTTATTGTTCTCTTGCCAAAGAGAAAAGTTCTTTCTTTCGTAAACACTAAACACAATAATATATATATTGTTCTTGTATTGAAAATATTTTATTTTTTGTAGATGCTTCATAACTTCTATTATTGTATAAATGAAAACTGAGCATCCAACTACCTTGTGGGAATTAGCTTATTATGTATGCTTTTGGATTATTTTTTATTTTTTATTTTTGGGGTTTTTTTCCCTGTTATACATAAGCTTTTGTATTAAAGTTTGAATTTTTCTCCAAAATTTCAAACAGAATTATAGAATACCCTCTTTTTTCTTAGTTCTTTACCTACTATTTTATGATGGTTTATTAATGCTAAAAGCAGCAACCAAGTTTAGGTTGGTGTTTTATCTATTTCTCTACCTCCTAAAGCTGTATCCTTTGGTTCTTAACTTTAGGTTGTGCAGCCACTGTCTGAACATTGGACAACATTGAGCACATCCTTTTCTCTAATCACTATGAAGAAGAGGGGCCCTGCATGTGGGCCCCCACTCACGATTATGGAGCATTGCGTGATGGATTAATAGAATACATGGAGTTCTTCAGGCCTAAGAGAGGTAGTACGAGTAAGGATGGTTGAGCCGTGACAGGTAAGAGAAGCTGTTTTATTAAATGTCCAAAAGATGGAGTAATTTGCTGCAAAGTGATGCAGAGGTAAGCGAATTCTAGCCTTTTAATTATTCGTACCTTATAATTTTTGTCCCAACTTCCAGGAGACTACATAGGAACCAACATCAACATTCGTCTTGTAGATCATTTAGATGGTGATGTGCCACTCATTTAATAAATTAATTGTTTAATTGGCCGATTCTATATGTTTTTGGGTTTTTGAATATATTTAAGGGTTATTATCCAGTGCTGATCTCACCAAGGGAGGATTAGCTTGATACAGTCCTACTCTTTAGCACTTGCCCTTGATTATACTCTTTTTTAACTTTATGCTTCATTTGATTGGCAAGAAAGAGCAAGAATAGTGAAAAATGTTTTGACATCATTTGGTATTTGGTAGACAAAACTACTTGATTTGGTTTAACACATTCTTTTTAATAAGTAAGCATTTTGTTAAAAAAAGCACAAAAAGGGCACAACCCTAATACATTGAATGTATACAAGAGATTTAATTTGCTTAATTCAATTATTTGGCTTAAATCATGTGGTAATTTCATGTTTCTAAAAAGTGTGATGAATACATTGCCAATTTTCTTTCTCAAACTATCAGAAACATGAGTTGAGGAGGCAGTAATGGATCATAAGAGGTGCCTCACATATTCTAACCCGGCCCAGAAGGATCTAACCCCGTTAGCTGCACAGGTTCTTAAATCCTTCAACTATACTATTGAACCACCTATCTTGATAAGTTGTGCTCTCTTTCTATTGTTCTCTTTCAAGAGCTTTCAATTTTGTTGAATTTCTAAATTGTGTTTAGATGATTGTACAGAGGAGAGTGTGGCATAGAAACCAAAAGGATTTTCAATGATAGTTCTACAAAAATCAAGTATAATCTTTCAATAGATTGAGTAATACACCTCTCATTTCCTTTTATTAATTTTATGTTTATGATCATTTTTGTAACAAACAGTTTTGACTTTTCAAAAATTTTCTTGCAACATGATTTTTGTAACAATAATAGTTTTTAACAGGTGAGTTCTTAATTTTGTAGCTTTCTCTTTTTGTGCAATCTGGAGCTCAATGTTGTGTCCAAGTAGGTGCCTAAACCCATTTAATCTTACAATAAAAGAATGAATGTTTGACATAATCTGCAAATGTCTTACAAATTTTTATATTTGTTTATTAGTTTACAATTTCAAGTACAGGGAAAATTTGTGCTTGCTCCATTGAGGTGGCTTTTGAGACTTCCACAACAAAGAACCTCTTCGGCAAGTGTTGTTATCTCTACATTAGCTTGGTATTAGTCATCCTTGAAGTAGTCTTTCAATTCTTTTTAAGGCTGCTTAGGACGCCACAATATTTAAAGCCATGGGCAATTACATGTATGAGACTAAAAAATTTACATGAACCTGAGAATTTTATACACATGCAATGGATTCCTTTTTGTGCAGATGCTAAGTGTGTGTTTCATATTATAGTATCAGTTTCCCAATAATATTGGTTCTCTTTTGCAATTTGGATGGAAGTCACTGTGTCCCTGGTTGACTTCCATTTAGATGAAATACCTTGTTTTTTTACCTAGTTTCTCCTATTAATATTGTTCTTATTGGAGAATCTTGGAATTTCCCTTATAGGTGATATTGTGAAATTATTTATCAAGGCAGAGTTGATGACCAAAGCTTTGTCCCACCATATGCTCTATACAAGCAAACTTTCAGAAGCCACAAGAACATGCAATTGCACTGGAATGGAACTTACATATTTCTCACAAATATTGAAGATAAATTGATGAGAATGCTTATGTTCTAGGGTCAACTTCCCTCCCCTGCCCCTCCGCAGGATATATTGATGAGAATGCTTATGTTTTAGGGACATGAATTTTTCCCTGCATTTAGTAAGGATTTTATGCCCTTCCTAGATTTTTTAGATTCTTAGTTCTTACTACTTGAATTATGAGTGTTTGCCTTCAAAATTTCTTAAGGTTGTCCATTGCCTTATGTATGGTTCCAACTGCTTTACTTAAGGTCAACTTTGTGTTTGGTTATTTATTCTTTTATTCACATTTTTTTGGCACTAGAGTTTGATATTCACAAATTTTAATTATTTTAAAGCTTGACATAAACCCTGAAAATTCTACTGGTAAGGTTCTATCTACTAGGTTTAAAGTATTTTTAAATCTCTAATACTTTGTCTTTAGAGAAAAATTTACATCTGTTTTTTTTTTTTCCTTTTATTATTTTCCCCCCCTGCTTCAAGTAATTCTATTTCATACTTCCTTGAAGAAGGCAGGAAAAATTCACGAGTGCAATGGTGAAATGTTAAATGTTTATTTCTATTTAACAACAAAATCTAATGACAATAGAGAAAACATCATAATACAATGTCCTCTTATTTTCTTCTTCATTTACTATACTAGTACCATTGTAATTTAATTGTCTTGAATAGTTCACTCTTTTTTCTCTTTTGCATGTCTCGCCTATTAACCTTACTCTCACAAACTTTCCTTTACATTGACTTAAGCAAGAGATTCATCCTTTGCATGTATGTTTACTGGAGTTGTTCACTTATTAGAATGATGTTGTTTAACTGTTCTTATTTTGGTCAGCATAGTCATAGATTATCTCTTGAAGCTCTTGTTGATTTATTTCTTTTATATTTTTTTAGTTGATGATTGCTATATTATGTTTAGTTAAGATAGTAAGAGCCTCCATCCTCATTTTGCAGACTATTTGCTTCATTGTCTTAAGGAGAGCCATTGTTTTAGTTTAGTGAAGTGGCAAATAGAGGTAAACTATAATATTTTTGAGCAAAATGATAAAAATCTATGGAAATTGGTTAGTATTTAATGTGATATTTTAGCTATTGTTTTCTCTACAGATGACAATTCAACGAAGCTTGCAATTGGTCTCATAACTCCTTTTTCTATAAAGAGGTGAGCCTCCATGTTTCTTTGTGTTAAATTTATCAATTTCTTTATATTTTAAGTATCTGGATTTTTCAGTTTAGATTTATTTATTTATTATATCTCCTTACAATGTGGGATGAAAAGTTGGTTTAATGCATAACCATATCTGGAGGTATTTGAAGATAATAACATATTTCTCTCTCTTTTGTTATTATTTGTTAGGGATGTCAGCCATTATATGGCCATGTAGTTCCCCATTGAATGGTTATCGAATGGAGACTATATAACACTAAACAGAAGAAGGGATATTTACATCATTCTTGAATCTAGCTATCACAAAGAAGCTGTTGAAGATCACGTAATGATTTGGACTGCTCAGTTTTGTCCTTTTGCAGAAGTATCAGTCGTCTTCAACAGTTTTGGAAGAGAAACGAGGACATTTGAGTTGATCTAGTTATTTCATCCAGAATGCTGAATTTGCAATTCTCAACATGTTGAAATCTGTTGTCAGCTAGGCTATCAAATATTCATTACTTCTTCAAATATCATAATTCGGGTGGCCAACTTTGTGTTAGGTTTTAGTGGATCCACTTGTTGGGTTGCAATTATAACTAGGGTGCCCTTTGTGCTTATATGCCAATTAATTTTTTTAGTATTTTATTTTTCCTGGATAGAAAACTTTGAAAAGAAATTCTACATGTCTACAAGCTGGAGAAATTTTAGCAAATCAGTCATTTTTATCCTTGTTTCGATTTTTATTTTTCAAATTCAATGAGCTCTGTATTGCACATTTTGTATACACTCCTTTTGAATAGTGTTTTAAATACACAATTATTAGTGATGTGGCTGTGTGTTTACAATGAGTGTGTAGTAGGCTATTATTACTGTTGCATATTATTATGAGACATCCAACATAATAAATTATCAATAGAAAGCAAAAATTGGGGTAATTGATCTTTCCAAAGAACACAGTTTTGTAAAATTAATCTTGTACCAGTTAGATTGTAGTGGAACCTACTTTCTCCGCTATTTGGGAATCACTATGTATCTGGGTTGTCTTTGCAGTATGAGCTTTGATCAACATAGAAATCAGAGTTTACATCTACCAATTCTAAATAGATAGGCTACACATTGATAATTTGCAGTTTGGTACTGTTAAAACAATCCAGTGATGATGTGCTACTACTATACATATTGATAACAACTAAATAGGCCGTACGCATGGTTGAAATTTGAGGAAATAAATAATCAAAATGGTAAAACAAAAACAAGAAAATAAGAAGGCTTACCAGGTTGATTGTTGAAGATTTTCAAGCCCAAAAAAACACCTTGGTAGACTTGAAAGAAAGCAATCAATGCTACTTGGGTTACCAATGGTCCTGGCCTGGCCCAATATCTACTGACCCACATAACTACTTGTCCTTACAAACCTTCAAGTGAAACAAGGTCCACCTGCTCCACAACCACAAGGCCCCAAATTCAGTGACCCTGTAACGGATATGGGCCAACTCCAATAAACATTTTTAAATATTTTTTTAATAAAAAATTATGTTTATTTTTTTTAATCATTCTCTTTCTTTTTAGGCTTTTGTTAATGAGGCACTCAATTAGGAGGTTTCAAAGGGGTCCACCTACATTGCAAAATAGCAATGTTTAACCAAAATGGAAAAAAAGAGATTTGTATGCTATGAGTGATCTTTCAATAGACACTCTTGAAATTCTAATGGGAACTTAGCATTGCTTGTATCACAAAGTGCTAAAATACTACTTCTCCATGTAAAAAATTTCACTCTTAGATGGATTAGCTTGAAGCCTAAGCTGTAGGTGAAATTTTTCCAAAACATTCTTTAAAACATGGAAAGAGTTAGTGTAGCTATGATCTCAATTAAGTTATTAACATAGTATGTTTGGGCTAAATTCAACTTTTAACACTTGGAAGGACTAAATATTTTCATTACTAGCCCATACATGTATAGTGTGAGAGAATACCCTTTGTTAATCCATTCGTCCCTTCAAAGTAACCCTAGACTATCATATTGTTCAATGAGATTAAGTTCAATTGCGCTTCTTGAAATCAAATATTTTATTTTAGTAAAGACTGGCATGGCATTGATTATCAACTAGTAGCTTTGCTATCTATGCCTTTCAAGTTGACTTGGTCAAAAAAAAAAAAAACAAACGAACGAACCTTTCTATGCCTTTGTTGTTTGTATGCAATATTACAAAATGATATTGACCTAAACTCAACTTATCTTTGATGGACTAGACACTTAGGCCTGATGGTCATTATTGTTGCATTGAGCCACTAATTTACTTATGTGGAAGATGGAGATGCTACTTGTGCGAAATCACTGCATGCTATATACTCTTAGTAGCTTTGAGAAAATAAGTTGTGTGTCCATCAAGCTTTTCTATCTTTTAAGACAGGATATCTAATTAAGTCATAAGATTCTTGCCGTTTCATTTATCTCTTATTCCTAAAGCTTCATTCAACATAATTGTAATGCATAAATACTTATATATAAAATAAATCCAATGCTATCAAATTTAGTCGATTTAACTTGTGTCAAAAGTCTATGTGTGGATTAGCTTAAATTTCAAAGTTGGATTATGCAAACAAGGCAATAGGATCAAACTTGCACAATGTATGGGAATAAAGCATTAACGGTCCTAAGCATATTTTTTTGCATTGTTCTGGTTTGATGTTTGTGTACAAAAGTGTTGAGTTGGGAGTACTTAAAAATGTATATATATATATATATATATATATATTCTCCTCTAAACGGAAATATAATATAACGTGTATAAAAAAAAATCAATAAAATTTGTTACTGAGAAAACATAATAAACAATAATAAAGGAAGAGATTTCTTGAATATGATTTGATGTAACCACAAAAAGTTGGAGATTGTTGTTTAATTCAACCCCTTTTAGAAGACTGGTGTGACTGTTTTGTGCATTTCGGGATTATAAATTGCTAATTGGATCAGTAAATTAGGAGAGAGATATCAAGTAATTACAGGATGTGTTCCTGTATCAATAATAACAAAGCTTTTTAGTTGGACATGGCCTGGGCACATGGGTCAATTTGCAATGGATATTTATAATAGAAGAATAATTTTTAAAATATTAAAATTTTCCTTGTTTTAAAAAAGAATGGAGTTTTAATTTTATTTTTAACACAGCATATAAGTTCAAAGCCCAAAAAAAAGGCCCTTCATTATATCCACCGTAAAACATTAGACTTCAATCAGACACTCTCTCTTCGTAAGAGATTGGAGTATTGGACCCAAATGGTGAAAATTTGTAGTGTAATCAAACTTTGTACACCTTTCAATTTTACCTTGGAGCATTATTCATTATACTCAAGGTTTTCAGATCCAGACCGTTCATTAAATCATAAAAGGGAGATGTTCAAGGTTTTTGAGGTCAAACCAAGGTCGAATCAGGGTCGAACCATGATGATGTCATTATTAATTAAAACCTAAAGATAGATATTAAATTTATAAAACTAGCAAAATTGACTAATATATCTATATATGTAAGGGAAATTTAATGATTTTCAAGCATATATTTAATAATTAAATAAGAAAGTTAATAAAATAAAATAATAACCATGAAAACATTAAAATTTATGATTAATTTTTGAAGTAAAGTTGAATATCTTTGAAGGATTTTAATTATAATTTTTTTATTCCTTGTAAGAGATGGATAATTTAATTAAGTAGAACAAAATTGTGTTAAGTTGTTTTTATTAAAAAAAAAAAAAAAATTGCTAAGGGGTTGGACCGCACGGTTCTTGCCACCGGTTTGTGCGGTCCAACCCCGGTTTTAGGGGTTCACGAAATTGCCACATATGCCCGGTTCTTTATGCTTAAAAAGCCGATTTTCATCCCGATTTCCAATTTTCATGGTTCGACCTCCCAATCCAGTCCGGTTCTGAGAGCTATGATCCACCATTACACAAACAAACTTACAACTTTTGCTATAATTATTCTCCATATAGACTTTCACATGGAGTAATGGACGTACTAGTTTTTCTCCACCAATCACAATTAACTACATATGAAGTTGTGATCAAAATTGTGATTTTTTTTTTGGTGATACTAGATTTTTTGCATTATATTGAACTCCCTCATTCGGTATTTTACTTAATCCTAAAGAGTATAAGTACATTTCCAACCGTCACCACGAATTTGTAAAATTTATCGCAAAAACAATAATATTCCTTGTCTCATATTTAATATTTTCTTTTTTCTTTTTTAATGAATTATTAGGACAGTTCAAGAACTTGGAATACTCGGGAAATCGACCCGGCTCAAGTTTGATCAAATCAAACTCGCTTTTGATGATTGAAGATCGATATCTATGGAGGAGAATATATTAATTGGATTTGGAATTGAAATCAAGCCAAGCCACCATAGCAAGGAGCAAAGGTACCAATGTTTGTGCACGACTTCTTGTCCCCATGAGTATTTTGTCCAAAGAAAAAGAAAAGCTCTTTTTTCATTTTCCTTTGAAAACAAGAAAACGAAAATAGAAAACGAAAACAGTTACCAAACATGCCCTAAAGCTCTAGGAAAATAAATAAGGATGGATAAAGAGAAGATGATTCAATCACTTGTTCTAATATGTTTAAGCAGAGACCTCAATTAGTTTTTTTGTGTAGGCATGAATTAAAATTTCTATTTCTTATTCGACAATAAAATACTTTACCAATTGAGCTAAACATTCTTAAGACTATAGTACAGCATTTTTTAAAAACTAAACACAAGAAATTAAATAATCTATAGTCTATAATATAAATAGCATGGACCGAGTTATTTTTGTTGATTATTTCCAAGAGATTTTTTTTTTTTTTTTTTTAATTTTCTTTAAATTCCATAACAATTCCCTCTAAACCCCCTTATATTAATTTTGTCAAATTATCATTAATAAATATCTATTAATGAACTATTATAATTATCAAATTTAGTACTTATTTAGAGGAAAGAAGATTATATAAAATTGTAATAAAAAAAAAAACCATTACCGCATCAATTACCCCAACTAATTGCCACATCAAACTTTATTGCAAAGCTGTAAATGCATACTATGGCATTCACAATTAGAAGGCACCTATAGCATGCAAGTTATCAGTTACAAGAGTTAAACAAGTAATTATTAAGAGAAAGTATCTCCTAAGTTGGTTTCATATAAGACCTATGTCTCACTGAATCCGTCAACAAGACATGTCTCATAAAACCGGTGCATAGAAGATTTTTCCAATTATTAACCATGGAAGAGTGGAAGTAGTATGACTTACATGTAGCACATCAAATCGCTGTATCCAACTTGAATAGAAACATTGACATTGGAGAAGTGAACTGACTGACGGGTTGTAGCCAAAGCTAAAGCTGCAGAAAGGGTTGCAACACAACCTGTGATCTTTAGTCCACAAGTACATGGATTTTTTGCAGCCATGGATGGAGCCATAATGAGCTTTCAGCAAGAGAAAACCTATTTGTTCTCACATTTACTCAAAACCCTTTTTGTTTTTGGCCGAAGACAAACTCTATTTTAATGAGAAAACCTATTTGTTTTCACGTAGTCCTAATACAAGTAGAACTAGAACTTTAATAGTTGTCGGCCACACGTTCAGAAAATTAGAATTGGGCCTCACTCTTCTTCTTTTTCTTTTTTCCCTTTTCTTTTCTTCACTCCTTGTTGGGCTTGCCCAGCCTGTGCTTGTGTAAGTCATTCTCTTGGACTATGTATGCTTTGTGTAACCCAAACTCCAACTTTGTTGATCAGATACTGCAATGCATAAATGAATATTTTGGGCCAAAAAGTACATACGTATCAAAGCTACTACTAGGACCTCAGACCAAGTCCAAAAGTTGATCCCTTCAAGAGATTTCTCAGTTTTGTATATTAAATTGGGTCTACTAAAACCATTAACCAAAAAAAAAAAAAAAAGGGAGATTTTTTTTTAAAATATAAGATACTATATAATTATAACTGTGTGCACCAAAAACTGAAACCCGTTGGGCTGGGCCTCGCTTGGACTCACAACTTATTTATATAATGGATTTGGATTTCCCACACTGGGTCGTTCAAAACACCAAGGCTCAACTGAAGCGCTTTCCTCTTCTCGGGGACCTGACCCAATTCCTTGCTCTGCTCTCTCCGTTTACACTCTTCCTTCCCTTAATTCTCCAACCCCTGTCTTCTCAAAACTTCTTGTATTTATAGCTCATAGTTTAGTGGAGAGCCATAATTACTTGCCAGTAGGTACAACCGGCGGTCCAGTATTATCGATTGTAAGTGGGTGGTTAGGTGGGAGTGGGAAGCGGTGACGGTGGCGTTGGAACTTGGTTCCCACTTCCACGATAGTTCCCGGCAGCGGTGCCTCTCCGAGGTATGATCGAATAGGTACAAGCGGGGTGTTCCGCGAGCTGTGTCCATCACTGCTCGGGAAGGCTCTGCCGAGAAGCAATGTAAAAGCAGATCGTGGCCTGCAGCCCGCGAGGCTCGGGGTGGGCCGCTAGGCAGAGGGAGACCGGCCTCATGGGCCTTATACCCAGGCCAGGGCCCGAGGCCCACTACGGGTCATGGTGCGGGGACCGTACAATAGCCCCCCCTTGATTCGCTCCCCATTCCCGGGGGTGAATCAAGGATCACGAGGGGCAAATGCCTGTTTGGGGGAGTCGAAGGGTCAGTGCCCGACCATTAATGGGCGCATTAATGCGCGTCTCAAAAGACGCGTTTGAGATTGACTGACGGCCTACCCGCCATCATTGCCTGACGGTTCGTGAACCGAGGCGTCGCGCGTGTGGCAGTTGAAGCGGCGGTCCGCGTGGTTTCCTTCCAGCGGATCATTAATTGCCTCTCACTCTACTTCCTCATGCTTATAAATAGTCCCTCTTGTTACTGAATCTCACTTTTGCATTCCTCACCTTTCAGTTTTCTCCTCTGCCGAGCATCCCTCCCGTGGTTCATCTATTGGCCCAGAACACACCTACTCCTTAGAGCCCACAGTAAGTTCCTTTCCCTCTTCTCGCTTTTTTTAGTTCAGCCATTTCAGTACATTCTTTGATAATCATAGCACTTCTTTTCCCTTCTGTTAAGGAACTGTTTTGAACAAAGAAAACATGAGTTACTCTTACCTCCTTACCACCGAGCATGCTTTGGCTAGATTTAGGGAAGCATATAATGTTCCGAGTGATGTAGATATCGCCTACTGCAATATGGGCGATATCGACATTCAGAGGCGCCGAGGGGAGAACACGGTGTTCTTTCCCTTGATGGCCATTTTAGAGGGCGGGCTTAGGTTCCCGGTTGACCCTCTCATTCTCAGCACCCTTAGATTTTATGGCCTTTGTCCCGACCAACTTCCCCCCAACTTTTACCGGGTAGTGAGTTGCGTGAGTACACTGAACCGGTTGTATGGGTTGGAACTTAACCACCACGACATTAACCACATGTACAGTTTGTGCGGCAAGATTGAGTCCGACTACTACCTAAAGACTAGGGACGCGAGGGTACGGCTCATTTCATGCCTGCCGGACTCGAACCGTAACTCGGCCAAAGATTTCGTTCGGGTGAGCGGCAATTGGTTTGCCGAGGGGTACCCCTGTGCGCTTTCGCCGCGCGACGTTGGTCGGTGACAAGCCTCCATTTACTTTGATGCATTTCTATTTCGGTCCGGTTGCGTAATCACTAACCATTATTTCCTTTGTGTAGAGAGCAAAAGATTCAAGCCCGACGTCAGAGTGGTACATGTTCGGGACTTGAACTTCGTACTCCGGTCGGAAATCTTCGTGCACACGGACGGACAACTCCGAGCGTCCCACCTCATCCTCGGCGTCAGTCCCGTCTACTCAACTTGGCAGTCGTTCGGCCAAGCTTTGCTAGTCGACAGTCCTCTCATCTCCTACATCGACGTCCGGCACGCAAACTTCCTCCCCCCAAGGCTAACAGTAGGCGAGGCTCGTGAGCACGGTCCTCGGTACATTTGTTCAGACGAGCGACCGCCCGTCCGTGACGAATCAGCCGAGCGCGTATCTGCCGAGCGTAGGAGGCGAGCTCACGAGCAAATCCAGCAAGCTCCTGCTCAGCCCGAGAGAATCGTAGAGCCCGGGGCACCCGTTCGGGAAAGGGAGGTTGTAGCCGCAGAACCGACTGACTCTTCGGAAACAGGATCCGATCCGGGTAACACAATGGTGGCCAGGAGGAAGATGACAATAGACCGCTTCGTCCCGAGTGCCCGGCCAACCGGGCAACAACAACAAGCACCCGCCCGAGATGCTTCCCCTCCCGCTCCCCCACCGACCCGAGTTCGAAAGAGGCCGCGCACTACCGACCAAACACAGACGGGCTCGGGCAATGTGCCCATCCGACCCTCGGCCGGAATCGTCATCCGGGAACCGGTAATGCAAACCGGGATAGACCTGGCGTCCACTTCCCGGGCTCCGGCGGCATGGCGACCCTCCTTCAAACTTGGCGGCGAGCCTCTCCCGTCGACGGCCAGTGCCCGAGTGTGGGATAAGGGGCATGGAGGCTGTGTGGCGCAGAGTCTAGCGCGCGGCATCCTCTTGCCCGAGGACTTACATGCCTTCACGGAATCGACGGATGAGTCCCTGGGGAGACGTTTGCAATGGCACACCATAGCGGTAACTGTTTCACTCTTCTCTATGACTCTCGGTTTCCCTTTTGATTGTGTATGTGTTTTTTCCATCTTATCTCACAAAGCGGATATTGTGTGGTCAGGCTGCGCAAATGTCGTACGTGGTGGACGGGAGGATGAAGGAGCTGGCCGAGGACGTCGAGCGGGAAAAGGCTCTGAAGGAAGTTGCCGAGGCCACGGCGAAGGAGCAGTTGAAAATTGCCGAGGAGGCAAAGGATAAGATTGCTACAGCCGTGAAGGCCCAGGCGCTTGCCGAAACGAAGCGCGAGGAACTGGAACTCCAGTTGGGGGGCACCGAGCTTAAGTTGGCCGAGGCTCAGAGCTTGAATACAATGCTGGAGGGGCAGCTGACCGACTCGAAGGCGGCGCTGGAGGCTTGCGAATCCAAGTGGTACAACGAGGGGTTCGCGGATGCCGAGAATTCGGCGGAACCGATCATTCGCCAGGCCCATAAGCTCGGATATGAGGAGGGTTGGTTCGCCGCTCTCCAAGCCATGGGGGTTCCCGAGGATTCCCCGTTGAGGGATCGCAGCAGGATTCCTTTCCCGAGCATCCCCAACACCGAGAATCCTGCGCCTCTTGTCATCGACGAGGAAGAGACCTCCAGCATGAGGGAACTGGTGAATGCCATTGACTCTCATGCGGTGCCGACCGACATGGAGGGGACCAGCCATCCCCAGGCCGGGGACCGAACCGGGGAGGACATCCAGCCGCCAACTCCTCACGCCGACCAACACTCTCAAGAGGACGCATCCTCCGCCCATGCCGCGGACATCTGAAGCCGACAGCCAGCCCTTCTTTACTTTTCCCTTGTTTGAGAATTTCGAATAAACGGAATTGCCTATGTCACCGGGATGTGGTGACAGGATTATTTGTTTACGTTGTCTTTTCTTTATTTTGAGTTGCCGGGTTTTGGCAACAAAACGCTAATTTAAGTTTCACATTGTAATATGAATGCCTTACCGCGTTGCTTGTACGTATTTACCGAGTAATGAACTCTTTTTGGCTGCCTTTTTATTGTGATGTGTCCGACCATGGTAAGGCCTCCAAACGCTAATTTAAGTTTCAAGTGCTCAGTGATAAGATCGAGCCGAGGGTCGGGCTCCCGACCTTAAGAGTTGATCGTCAGGTTTCCACATGCTCGGAGGTTAGGGTCTAACCGAGAGTCAGGTTCCTGTCCTTAGAATTAATAGTTCAGGTGTCCACCTGCTCGGTGATAGGGGTCGAACCGAGAGTCAGGTTTCTGTCCTTATAGCGAGTCGTTCAGGTTTCCACCTGCTCGGTGATAGGGATCGACCCGAGAGTCAGGTTTCTGTCCTTGAGACGAGAAGGCTAAGGTTTCCACCTGCTCGGTGATAGGGATCGAACCGAGAGTCAGGTTTCTGTCCTTATAGTGGGTCGTTCAGGTTTCCACCTGCTCGGTGATAGGGATCGACCCGAGAGTCAGGTTTCTGTCCTTGAGACGAGAAGGCTAAGGTTTCCACCTGCTCGGTGATAGGGATCGAACCGAGAGTCAGGTTTCTGTCCTTATAGTGGGTCGTTCAGGTTTCCACCTGCTCGGTGATAGGGATCGACCCGAGAGTCAGGTTTCTGTCCTTGAGACGAGAAGGCTAAGGTTTCCACCTGCTCGGTGATAGGGATCGAACCGAGAGTCAGGTTTCTGTCCTTATAGTGGGTCGTTCAGGTTTCCACCTGCTCGGCGATTAGGGTCTAGCCGAGAGTCAGGTTTCTGTCCTGGAGACGAGAAAGCTAAGGTTTCCACCTGCTCGGTGATAGGGATCGAACCGAGAGTCAGGTTTCTGTCCTTATAGTGGGTCGTTCAGGTTTCCACCTGCTCGGCGATTAGGGTCTAGCCGAGAGTCAGGTTTCTGTCCTGGAGACGAGAAGGCTAAGGTTTCCACCTGCTCGGTGATAGGGATCGAACCGAGAGTCAGGTTTCTGTCCTTATAGTGGGTCGTTCAGGTTTCCACCTGCTCGGTGATAGGGATCGACCCGAGAGTCAGGTTTCTGTCCTTGAGACGAGAAGGCTAAGGTTTCCACCTGCTCGGTGATAGGGATCGAACCGAGAGTCAGGTTTCTGTCCTTATAGTGGGTCGTTCAGGTTTCCACCTGCTCGGCGATTAGGGTCTAGCTGAGAGTCAGGTTTCTGTCCTGGAGACGAGAAAGCTAAGGTTTCCACCTGCTCGGTGATAGGGATCGAACCGAGAGTCAGGTTTCTGTCCTTATAGTGGGTCGTTCAGGTTTCCACCTGTTCGGCGATTAGGGTCTAGCCGAGAGTCAGGTTTCTGTCCTGGAGACGAGAAGGCTAAGGTTTCCACCTGCCCGGTAATAGGGATCGAACCGAGAATTTTGTTTAGAACTGCGCGATTCTGCATGAAAGACATCATTAGTACAACTAGCAAAACATATGCAACATTACTAACAAAACATATACAACATGTTGCGGTTAACTCTATGCTCGGAGAACCGCCCATCAATGATAGTACTTCTTCAGGTTATGGACGTTCCATGGTCGGGGAAGTTGTCTCTCGTCCAGGTCTTCCAAGAAATAAGCCCCGGTGCCGGCCACTGCCGTGACCCTATAAGGTCCCTCCCATGTCTGTGCCAATTTCCCGGCACCAGTGTCTCGCATGTTGCCCACGGCTCTTCTGAGAACCAAATCCCCAGAGACAAACTCCCTCGTTCTCACACCTCGGTTGTATCTCCGGGCGAGCTTCTGCTGATACTCCGCGAGCCGTATTGTCACCAATTCGCGGTACTCTTCCACCTTGTCCAAATACCCTACCATCATTTCGTCGTTTTGGGCCTGATCGAAACCCGCTACTCTTGCACTGCACAGATTCACCTCGGTAGGGATCACGGCTTCCGCTCCGTACGTGAGAGAGAATGGGGTCTCCCCGGTGGACCGTCTAGGAGTGGTGCGGTATGCCCACAAGACTTTGGGAAGCTCCTCGGCCCAGTTTCCCTTTGCTCCCTCCAGCCTTTTCTTCAGCCCACTCACAATCACCTTATTCACGGCTTCGGCCTGGCCGTTGCCCTGTGGGTAAGCAGGAGTTGAGTACCTGTTCTTGATGCCGAGGCCACTGCAAAATTCCCGGAAGGCCCGGCTGTCAAACTGTAGCCCGTTGTCAGATATGATAGTGTTCGGCACCCCGAACCTGGTGATGACATTTTTCCATATGAACTTCTTCACTTCCACATCCCGTATGTTGGCCAACGCTTCCGCCTCCGCCCACTTGGTAAAATAGTCGACGGCCACCAAAACGAACTTTCGGCCGCCAGTCGCCTTTGGGAACGGGCCGATGATGTCCAGCCCCCACTGCGCAAAAGGCCAAGGACTGCTGATCGGGTTCAGGTGGCCCGCGGGCTGATGGATCAGAGGGGCGTGCTTTTGACACTGCTCGCACTTAAGCACATACTCGGCGGCGTCTTTCTGCATCTGAGGCCACCAGAACCCCTGAGTCATGGCTCGGTGCGCCAATGAGCGTCCCCCGACATGGCCGCCGCACACCCCAGAGTGGAGCTCCGCCAAGAGCTCGCCCACCTTCTCCGGGCGTAAGCACAAGAGGTACGGCCCTCCAAAAGACCTTCGATACAAAGTCCGGTCTTCTGCCAACCAATACCGAGGAGCCATCCTACGGATCCTAATGCCCTCCTTCTCGTCACTCGGCAGTAGGTCGTCGGCCAGAAAGTCGACAATGGGGTCGATCCAGCACGTGGCAGTGGCTGCGATTGCCGTGACGTTGATCCCTGTAGTTCCCGAGTTGCTCGTCACACTGATGCTCGGCTCCGAAATAAGCTCGACTTTGATCTGCCGTGGTATCTCCTCGGCCACTGAGGACGCCAGCGTGGCTAGGGAGTCAGCGTGTCTGTTCTGGGTTCGGGCTATGTGGGAAACTTTCACCGTGTTGAAGCTGGTCATAACTAGCTTTGCTTGTTCTAGGTATGCTTTCATCCGGGGATCTCAGGCCTCAAAACTGCCCTGCACCTGATTAACCACCAAACGCGAATCCGAGTATAGCTCAATATCCCGAGCCCCCAGGTTCGAAGCTACCCTCAGTCCGGCCAAGAAAGCCTCGTATTCCGCCTCGTTGTTGGATGCCCTGAAACTCAATCTGAACGAGTGTTCCAGCCGTATTCCTTCGGGGGTAATCATGACTACTCCTGAACCGGCCCCCGTGGAGCTCGAAGCGCCGTCCACAAATATCTTCCACGGTCGAACCTCCAGTCGGCAAACCATCTCTCCCTTCTCTCTGGGCGAAAATTCAGCGATAAAGTCCGCAAGGACCTGGCCTTTCACCGAGCTTCGAGGCCTGTACCGTATGTCGAAAGGAGCCGAGTCGAGTCCCCCATTTGGCTATGTGGCCCGTGAAATCAGACCTCTTCAGCAACGACTGTAATGGGTACTCGGTTAAGACGTGTACGGTGTGAGCTTGGAAATAGTGCGGCAACTTCCTTGTGGCGTGTATCAGGGCCAGTACGAGCTTCTCCAAGGGCAAGTACCTCGTCTCGGCGTCGACGAGAGTTTTGCTGATGTAGTATACGGGTTGCTGGATCCCTTTGTCCCTCAGCAGCACGGTACTCACGGCGTGCTCGGATACCGCTAGATACATGAATAAGTCCTCACCTGCCTCCGGTGCCGCGAGCATGGGCGCTCGCGCTAAATAAATCTTCAGATCCACAAAGGCCTGTTCGCACTCCTCGGTCCACCGAAATCCCGTCCACTTCTTCAGCAGTTGGTAGAATGGTCGGCATCGGTCTGCGAATTTTGAGATGAACCGGTTAAGGGCGGCCAGCATCCCGGTTAGAATTTGCACTTCCTTCGGGTTGCTCGGTGGCTTTAGTCTTCTCACAGCCTCTATCTGGTCCGGGTTGACTTCAATCCCCCGTGTACTGATCAGGTACCCCAAGAACTTCCCGGCCCCTACGCCAAACGCGCACTTCTCCGCATTAAGGCGCAACTTGTGCCGTCGGAGAACCTCGAAAACCTCCAGGAGGTCCCCCATATGCAAGGCTTCCCGTTTGCTTTTAACCACCATGTCGTCGATGTATACCTCGACCGTGCGCCCTATCTTGTCTCGGAACATTCTCGTCATCATTCGTTGGTAAGTGGCCCCGGCGTTCTTCAGTCCGAAGGGCATCCTTGTGTAGTGGTAATTTGCCTCCGGGGAAATGAACGTCGTTTTCTCTTGATCCTCGGGCGCTAGGGCGATCTGGTGATACCCTTGGAAAGCGTCCAGAAAGCTCATCCTCGGGTGCCCACACGTGGCGTCCACCAGCTGATCAATCTTCGGCACGGGAAAAGGGTCTTTCGGGCAAGCCCTGTTCAGATCGGTAAAATCGACGCAGACCCTCCACTTGCCGTTCTTCTTCTTCACTACCACGGTGTTCGCCAACCAATCCGGGAAGATGATCTCCCGAATCACCCCCGCCTCCTTCAATCTCTGAACTTCCACTTTTACTGCCTCGGAGTGCTCCCAGGCTGATCTCCTCGGCCTCTGCTTTTTAGGGGTGAATGAGGGGTCAACTCCAAGTCTATGCATGATGAATTCGGGATCCACCCCGGGTACCTCGTACGGACTCCAAGCGAATACGTCCACATTCTGTATTAGGAGCAGCAACATCTCTACTTTTTCCCGGTCCTCCATGCTCTCCCCTATTTGGAAGTACTTGTCCATGTCCGGCAACACCTTCACCCTCAGCATGTTCTCGGCACGCGCGACCTCCTTCTCTGGCGGGCCCTGTAACTGCTATAAAGGCGTCCCTGACGACGAACCTCTGGGATCGGCCTGACCCTCCCGGTCGGTTTGCTCCGTCTTCCAATCGACCATGGCGATCAACCATTGCCTGGCCGCCTGCTGACTCCCTTGTATCACCGTGACACCATAATCAGTATGAAACTTGACCCTCATGTGCAGAGTGGACGGGACAGCCCCCATTGCATGTATCCATGGCCTCCCTAGAATCGCCGTGTAGGGGGAGTATGATGTAACTGCGAAGAAGCTTACCATCACCTCCTTGCCCCCCATGTTCACGGGCAGAGAGATTTGCCCCTCGGGCGCCACCTTCTTCCCATCGAACCCAACCAGGGGAGTGTTGTTCTTCGACAGGTCCTTATCCCTCAACCCGAGCCCCCTGAATAGGTCCGGGTACATAACATCAGCTCCGCTTCCCTGGTCTATCATTATCCTTTTCACAACGAAGCCGCCAACCCTTGCCGTTACTATCAATGCGTCGTCGTGCGGCTGAATGGTTCCCTCTAGATCACTGTCGTCGAAAGAGATCGGCTCTCGGGTAGGTCTGATCCTCTTCGCAGCAGGCGGCACGCCCGTACTCCCCTCTACCGATATCATCGTCAGCACCTCCTTCCCCTTTGCCGTTGAAATGCCCCTCGGGGCGACGTGGATAACATCAATTATCCCAAGAGGGGGGCGGCAGGGGATTCCCTCTGTGTGGGGCGCCATGCCCCGTTCCTCTATCCCCGGCGTCCGTCACAAAATCCTTGAGGTGTCCTGCTTTTGCCAATTGCCCGAGATGGTCCTTTAGCACTCGGCACTGCTCGGTAGTATGCCCCCGGTCTTTGTGGTAGGTGCAGTACAGGTTCTGATTTCTCCTAGAGGGGTCGCCAGCCATCCGGTTTGGCCATCTGAAGTACGGCTCGTGCTTGATCTTATCCACGATTTTATGCACGGGCTCCTTGAACGTCACGTTCACCTCCCCTGCTGGTGCTGCTGGCTCTTGAATCCTCAAATTTCCCCGTGCCCTCTGTTGAAAACTACTCAGCCGAGGACGATCAGCCACCTGTGCTTTGCCTTTGCTCTGTATCTTATCGTCTTCCAACCGCTTGTACTCCTCGATGCGCCTCATCAGCTGCCTCATGTCTTAAGGAGGCTTCTTAGTTAACGACTCTCTCAACCCCGAGTCGTCAGGCAATCCCAATCTGAAGGTGCTCGCCGCAATCTTCTCGTTCCCTCCGCCAATCTCGTTGTAGAGCTCCCAGTATCGGTTAGCGTAATCCCGGAGGGTTTCCCCTGCCCTCATCTTCATAGACAACAGCGCGTCCACCGGTTGTTGCTCTCGGCTGCACGTCACGAAACGGGAGCCGAACTCCTGTATTAGCTCGGCGAAATTGTGAATGGAGCCCTTGCGCAACCCGTTGAACCACCTTAAGGCCGTAGGACCAAGGCTGTAGGGAAAAACCTTGCACATCAGAGCGTCATTGCGGGTATGCAAAGACATCATCTGGATATAGTGGCTGACATGCTCTACGGGGTCTGTTTTCCCACCATACGAATTGAAAGGCGGGCGCGTAAACCTGTCCGGCATCGGTGCACGTTCAATATCTGCTGAGAATGGTGACCGAGCAGCCCTGCGCAATGCACGGCTCATAGCATCCATGGCCGCATTCCTCGGCCGTCCCTCTGGGGACTCCGAGCCTCGATTACCGTACTCCCGCGATCGAGAGCGGTTTCACCGCCGGTGAGACTCTGCTGAATGGGAGCGGTCTCGGCGGCGACGGGACTCCCTCGAGTGCGAGCGCTCCCTGTGGTGGCGGGATCCTGATTGATTCGATCCCACCCCGCGTCTTTCTCCCTCGGCGCCTGGCCCTCTCTCTCGGTCGTCTTGACCGGCTCGGCGGCGCTCGTTTCGGGCTTCCAATTCCAGGTCTTGTACTAACCTCCGAAGCCGCTCAAGCTCTTCGTCCCTGACGTCGTGCTGCCTATCCCGGGAAGCATGGGATGCCGTTCTCCCCGTTTGATACGACCCTTCTCCAAGGCCGGACCGCTCTTCCTGTTGATCGTGAAACGGATCCTCGCGTCTCTTCTGCCTCTGTTCTCGCCAGGTGGAGCCCCTGGAAGACCCTGCCGAGCCACTGGCGGCGTTACCTCCTGACATCCTTCCTGTATACGAGCCTTGGCAGAACCACTGCTTAGTAGGATTCCCCACAGACGGCGCCAATTGTGCGCACCAAAGACTGAAACCCGTTGGGCTGGGCCTCGCTTGGACTCACAACTTATTTATATAATGGGTTTGGATTTCCCACAATGGGTCGTTCAAAACACCAAGGCTCAACTGAAGCGCTTTCCTCTTCTCGGGGACCTGACCCAATTCCTTACTCTGCTCTCTCTGTTTACACTCTTCCTTCCCGAAATTCTCCAACCTCTGTCTTCTCAAAACTTCTTGTATTTATAGCTCATAGTTTAGTGGAGAGCCATAATTACTTGCCAGTAGGTACAACCGGCGGTCCAGTATTATCGATTGTAAGTGGGTGGTTAGGTGGGAGTGGGAAGCGGTGACGGTGGCGTTGGAACTTGGTTCCCACTTCCACGATAGTTCCCGGCAGCGGTGCCTCTCCGAGGTATGACCGAGTAGGTACAGGGCGGGGTGTTCCGCGAGCTGTGTGTCCATCACTGCTCGGGAAGGGGTCTGCCGAGAAACGATGTAAAAGCAGATCGTGGCCTGCAGCCCGCGGGGCTCGGGATGGGCCGCTAGGCAGAGGGAGACCGGCCTCATGGGCCTTATACCCAGGCCAGGGCCCGAGGCCCACTACGAGTCATGGTGCGGGGACCGTACAATAACTTATGACATCTACTACATATTGATTACTTTTTATCATTAGACTAAAATACTAATCAATATCCTATAAAAAAAAAAAAAAACTAATCAATATATCATGTAAGGCGACAGGAAAATAAACCAGCATATGTATTGGCTTAATATGAAAGTTACGTATTTCATATCGAAAAATAAAATACTAATCAATTTTTTTAGCGTAGGCTAAGTTCGAACCTAAAATCTCTTATTGAAGGACAAGAAATGTTACCACCTAAATCTAAAACATTACCATAAAATCCAAGATGTGATGAAAGCATGAAGAAAAGTAAATCTTGTCACTGCCTATTTCTCCATTTAGAAAAGGCTCATGTGAGTTCTTGTTCTCGTTCTCTTGAGCTTTTTCTATATGTTCTCCATTTTTTTAAAATGTTTTTTGCTTTTATCAATCTTATTAGCTAAATGATTCAAGGATCTAATTATATGATAAATAAAAAACTGTAGGAGGACACGAACGGAAGTTTTTTTAAGACTAACAACAAATTGTGTGTGATTGCCACATCATGCAAAAATTGCCAGATGTTTATACTTGAAATTCGACACATGGAGAGCAGAATTTTAGTTAAATTTTGCTGTCCAAGTGCTGAATTCAATACTATTCCAAGAATTCATGATAAACTTCAAATATATGACAAAAGATTAAGCTATGATTGCATACTATTAAAATTTATTTCAGAAATTTCTACCCAAAAAAAAAAACAACTTAGTTCAGAAACTTTCAATTACTATATTTTATCTTTGGACTAAAATAAAATTGTTAGAGTTCTATCCAAAGTACCCCTAACGAATTCATTTAATTCTAAACTCAAGAAGTCCAAATATAACAATTGAAAAAGCTTATGATACTAAATTGTTATTGGGTCAAAACCACAAGAGGTAATTTTTTTAATCCAAAAAATGCAAAATCTATTCATTTAATAATTTGGACAGAATCCTAATAGTTTTATTTTAATCTTAATTTTCAATAGTCAAATATAACAATTGAAAATTTATTAACTAAATTGTGATGGGTTTAACCACGTAGAGGTATTACCCAATAAAAATTCACTAATATGTTGCCTAAATGGACAAAGTTTATGTTTAGTGCATTAGACGAGATACAAGATCGACATGTGACTAATTTTAAATGAGATACAAGATTGACATGTGATTAATTTAAAACATGTGTCATGTCTATGTCACATCTAATGCATTAAATTAATAGACAAAGTACAAGCCAAATCCCCGCAAAAATACCCTAATCAAATCCTCCACCTTGTTTTAATATAGGAGGTTTCATTCCAAATCTTCTGTACGGAGATGGAGATTTTCTGGCAACTTGCGCTCCGTTTGTTTTGAAGTAAAATATTTTTCGTAAAATATTTTCCTATTTTCAAGTGTTTGTTAACATGTAAAATATAGTCAAAATTGTAAAATATTTTCAATTTGACCGTAGTTTGTGCATAAAAACTTGTAAAATATTTTACCAAAAAATCAATGGTAAAACATTTTACAAAATGCTCACTCCCTCTCACCTGATCCTATCTCTTTACCATTTTATAAAACTTTCACTCCCTCTCACCCGATCCTATCTCCCTCTTCTTCTCAGTTCTTCTCTCCCTTTCTCAAACTCTCTCCCAGCCAAACCAGTGAGACCAGCGACAACACCCACCAGCGACAAGCCACCGGTGGCGCCACTCCCTACCGAATCCGACCCAGTTCTTCAGCTTCAAAAATCGCCCTTCAAGACCCAGATTGAAGAGATTAAAACCATTCATCTAAGATTGTTGAGTTGAGTTTCTGGAGGTCGGATTGTGGTGTAGCTGCTTTTGGTGGGTCGAATTGCGGTGGATTTGGTGAGTGGATGATTTTTGTGCTGATGGATTTTGTGTATGGTTTGTGTTTGTCCACAGTGGCAGAGGCGGAGTGTTGGTGCCTTGACGGACGGCATGGGTTGTTTGATGGGTTTCAGGTATGGGTTTCATTTGTCACGGTGGTGGGTTGACGGTGGCTTCACGGATGACTTGGGTTGTTTGATGGTTTTCATGTATACTACGTAGCTTGGTGGAATCAGATGATTTTTGCAATTTTTGTACTGGGTTGTGACTTTGGATTTGCTGGTGATGCTTCAATAGCTCCAACTAGACAAAATTTTGCTTTGATTTGCTTTATTCTAGTTGGACTTTGCAGTGACCCAGTGGGTTGTGTGATTAGAAAATTTTTACAAAAGGATTTCCTGAACATTTTGACAAATGCTACCAAACACGGTAAAATGAAAATATTTTACAGAAAATATTTTCAATGTAAAATATTTTACATCTGAAAATATTTTACATCGAAACAAACAGTCTAAGTCCAGCCCAAAAAATGCACGAAAAAGATTACAGTCCACAGGTAGCCCATTCAAAATCCACCACAAAAAAACTGGAAAACAAAAATCTCTCTATCTCTCTCTCTCTCTGTGTTCCAACCACCACTCCAACCCCAAGAAAGAAAGAAAATCACAAACTTTTCCAACAAAACAAAACAAACCCACTTCAAGTTTTCATTTTTTTTACCTCTCAAAGTGTACTTTCTGAGCTGATATATATAGTTTTATATCTTTAAAAGTTTTCAAGAATGGCCTGTGCATTACAAGCAGTGATAGCTGCAGCCAATACCTGCACTTTCCCAACTCAAAGGTTCTTCAACAGCAAGTACCATAGTGTCAGCAAGCGAAGTTCCAGCCTTTTTTTCACAGTCAGAGCTTCCACTGAAGAAGACCCTGACTGCAATGATGAAGAGTGTGCTCCTGATAAGGAGGTGGGTCTTCTTTTCTTACTGGGATTATCCTTCACTTCTATTTCTTGTTTTTTTTTTTTTTGTCCTTAATCACTGGGACTAACTGCAATTATACCATGTTCAATTATGATTTTTTCCATATACTTAAACTGTTAAGAAATTGTGAATTTAATCATTTAACTATTATTTTAACAGTATCTCCTCTTGTTTATGCACTGTCTGGTGTAGACAAATGATTATAGGAAAAATATTAGAATTCAGGAACTCTGTTTTGTTAAGCAATTAAGTGAGTGAAGTTTATATATATATATATATATATATATTTTTTTTTTGGGAAAGAGAATTTAGAAGTAGAATGGATTTGTTGCATTAAAAATTGTTAATAGATGGTTCATTTAAGGAAAAGTTGGCCTCATATTCTGATTTATCTATGGGTTGATATGTTTAAGGCTTGTTTTCTAACTTGTGTTTCTTCAAGTGATTTCATGATTCTGGAAAAAGGCTTTTTAGAAAACCAATTCGAATTCTGTTCAGGGTTTTGGAAATTAGCTGTAATGATATTTTTGTGTGTGTGCTCGCCCGCCTGCAAAATAATGGAATTTTTTAAGGAAATAGACCATTAATGTAAGATGCCATGCCTGTGCAGCTGCCTAATCCATAGTTTCGTATATATATACAAATAGTGCAAAACATATTGAATAAATGTGATAAATTTAGCTTTTGTGCTTGATAAAAAGTTGTGTATCTTGTTTACATAATTTTATGATTTTTATTATAATGTTCTTATTAAAATTTAAGTCCTGCTTTATCAATAAATAAAAATGAACAACTGTAGGATAGGTGAGATTTTTCCTAGATGTTTTGTTTAAACTTTGTTTCCCAGAGCCATTGCTTCCAAATGTTTGTGTGTTGTGGGTTAGTTGGGGTGGGGGACATGGAAAGAGGTGTCCAGTGCAAAGAAGCAGTTCTTGTAATGCCCTTTGTTGTGGTGCTTGTGTGAGTAGTGAATCACTCATTGCAAAGTAGGGGCAAAAAGTAAGGATCAATATACATGATTGGATCCAGTCTGCAGATTTAAACTTTTAGATTTAAGGTGGTGTCTCAATATATTTATAACTCTCCAAGTTTCTTACCTTGTCTTGACAATTGTTCTTGTCTAATCTACCACACATGCCATTGGCATAAAGGCCTTATCAGTGAATGCTATGTTCCTAGCTTAATAAGGTGGTAATCGATATTGATGTCAGTGCCAAAGTGATGTAGAAAACTCACTTCCTTATAAGATTTACATATTATGGGACCCTATACAGTATTTCATGCCAGAGTCAAGATTCACTTTTGTTTTTCGCCTCAAGGTGAAATGGCTTTTTATGTAAAACTTGTTATGCATATTTTTATATTGCATAAAAAAAAGAACCTGTTTATTCACTAATATCACTCTGCCTACTTTCATCAATTGTGCAATTTATGTTTTTACCCAAAATCAAGAGCAATTGATATGCAGGGCACTGCACAAACTAATGAGGAACAACTGGGTATTTATCTTCACTCAACATAATAAATTTAATGTTTTGCTTATGGAAAAATTAGGTTGGGAAGATTAGCGGGGAGTGGTTAGCTGGGGAGAAGACCAGAGTGGTTGGAACATATCCGCCCCGCAAGAAAGGTTGGACAGGCTATGTTGAGAAAGACACTGCCGGGCAAACAAACATATATTCAGTTGAGGTTGGTTATTTTGAGCTCTTTCTATTTTCAAGTTATTTTTTTAATTCTTTTTTGACTGTAGTAGATTTTGTAATTAAAAACAAAAAGGAGAATTAAGGAGAGAGAGACCTTTATGCAAATATTTAGTTAGGTTTTATATTTGAGGATGATCCACTATATTTTGCAATCAAACAAAATCAAGGTGGTTGCTTTGGAAAAAAATCAATGTTAATCAGCAAACAAAGTTCTCACACAGTTGATCACTTCTCCCAGTCAGGAAAATCATAGTACCTGAAATTTTTTCATTTAATTTCATCAAGCTTGTCATCTGCATGCGTCGAAAGAAATTCAAAGATTTTCCAGGATATATCTGCCTCTCATATTTATGAGTTCCTCATGAACTGGACATTTCCTTAAAATTGATGTATTTTAAGAGCTTTTAGTTATGGCATAGGACTGTAGGAGGAGAACTGGTTGATTCGTGAAAATGACAAAATCTCCTATCCTCACTCTGCCATCATTACAATTTCTTTCTGAGGCTTGCATTAGAGCATGGCAGTTCTCTTTTGTGATAAAAAAAATGTTTAGTACAATTCTAATTATTCATACACTTTCACAAGGCAACATACAGTACAAGTTGAACTTTTGCAAAACTTTTTTTTTTCAACCTATTTAACATTTTGATTCATGAGTCATTTGATTTGTCTTAGAAGCAAACCCCAAACTTAGAGGGTGGAAAGTGCATTTTAGCCAATAAAAAACTACACTTAAACACCACAAATGTTTGGGTTGAGAAACAAGGGAAACCTTTTGGTTTTTGTGTTTTCCCCTCCTTCAGATACTTTAACCCCCTGTTGTTGAAAGATTGGGAGTAAGAAAATAAATGGTTGTTAACAGTTTTATGTGAAACTATAACTATATTCACTAATAATCTACAGACCAGGTCTATGCAGAAGGGAATGGTTATACCAAACATATGAATTTCGGTATTTCTAGGCTAACTAGGCTTTGTTTTAAGTAAAACAGTTTGTTTGTAACAATAAATTCAGCTTCTATTGGGCATATTGAGATGACATAATGTAACAGGGTTGACCACAAGCTCTCATATGATAAAAGCCACACAAGTGCTCATGTTTCAGGGCACAGAGTCATCAGTGTAATCTCCCCTTGAAAAAATGAATTAATATGGGTGCACACAGCATGTAGGACAAGAGCCCAATTAATTATTGCAGCCATCTGTTGTTATGGTGGTTCCTTCATTCTTCTATCTCTGTCCTTATTACCTGCTCCTTTCTCAATTCTTCAATTTTATAGCCTGTTTCATCTAATATCTTCTAAACCTTCTCCAGCCTACAGTTTACGTGGCAGAAAGTGCAATAAGCTCTGGAAATGCAGGTAAATCTGCTGAAGGAGCTGATAACTCAGCAGCAATTGCTGGTGGCCTTGCTCTCATCTCAATTGCTGCAGCTTCATCAATACTCCTTCAAGTTGGTAAAAACCAACCTCCTCAAGTGAAGACAATAGAATACTCCGGGCCATCACTTACTTATTATATCAACAAGTTTAAACCACAAGAAATGATTGAAGCCTCAGTGCCAAGCCAAGCTGAATCATCCTCATCTGTTCAGGTAGATAGCTCTGCAGAGGAAGTACCCCAGATTCAGGTCAACTCTGCGCCGGATCTTCTGGAGCCTTCCACTTCAAGTGTGAGAACCATCTCTTAGGCAATGAAAGTTGGTATAATTTATTGAATTCTAAAAACTAACTGCAGATTTTTCTTTATATTATAAGATATGTAATTTTATAATTGAAGATATATTTCTGCAACCTTTTGAAGATGTATATCACTTTCACTACAAAGATGATTAGCAATACAGTTTTGTTTGTGCTAAAGAACATGTTACATGTCTTATATGTTTGAAAATTCTCTTGAAGGTGCATGTCTATTTGCAAGTTAGAAAATAAGGTCTTGAAGAGCTAGATGTTCAGAATGAACAAACGATAAAGCAAGTAGTGATACTGTAAACAAGAAGGGAAAGGACATATGATAAATGAAAAAGATGTAAAGATTTTATTAGACACCATTTTTTGCTTGTCTTGCATCCCCTTCAAAATAGCTTAAATCTCACAAAATTGTCTGACTCAACCAAAGACATCACATACGTGAAGATCAAATAATATCCACCCAAAAACATCAATATATTTGAAGCCTAAACCATCCTCTAGAAATGGCAGGTAATAAATATCTTCCAGAATACGTTTATAATATCTTAGCCTTTCCTCCTTGCCCTTGAAACCCTCTACGTCTGAGAATACGCTATGTTCTTGGCTTCTCCTTGAGAGGCTTTACCTCCATTGCAACTGCTTCTTTTTCAGCAATGCACAGTTCTCTGAGAGCTTGTTGAAGTAATAAGGGGACTGAGTCTCGTTCAAGGCCTCCATAACTTGAAGTTGTAAGAGGAGTCACTTTTGTTGACTAAAAGTTGCAACATGTGATGCAAAATCGTGAAAACTATGTACTCTTCTTAACGAGTACACTAAATTTTGTATTAGCCGAATGTTGTTTACTATTAAAATACAAAAATTTTCAATTTAAACATCTTATGAATAAAATAGTTATTGATTATTTATAATCTTGAAATTCGCAGGTACATGGAGAAAATGAGAAAATGTAATCAAAATTGATTTGCATTTAAAATTTTAAACCATATTTTACTTAAACTCAACCCATATATATAATTAATTAATTTGGGAGATGTAATTATTTGATACAGGTTAACAAAATTCAACTATAGACACTCATACCCTAAACTTCAAAGCCTTTTAACACCTTAGAGGAAATAATAATAGTAGAACATAACTAAGAAATAAAAAAACAATTACAAAACCACAGTTCTAAAAAGAACTAAGATAAATGAAAAGCCTCCATTATCAAGATGGACATTGTCTTGTCCTATTAGTCTGTAAAGTTGAGTAAAATTCTTGTTTTCTAAAATTCACTAAATGATGAAGTAAAACCCCTAATCTTTTGAGAACTTTCTTTAAGTTATCACTGAGTGGCCAAGCTTGTACATGGAACACGTTGAAGTTGTTAGGAGAAAAATTGCTTTAATAGAAAGTCTAAGGGTCATCAAGTCGATAAACAGTACATATCATTTTCTTTCCCACCAAGTCATTACATAATTTAGTTGAACCAGTACAGTATCTTATAAAAAGGAACTGTCCTAAAAAATAACTCATGCATGGTTGCTGATGGCCTTCTAGCCTGTTGGCTTGGCTCGCTGCCCTTCATTGGCTAATATCTTCTCTTTTTTTTTGATAAGTAAGAAAGATGTATAAAAGATTAGAATTTAGACAACAACCTTCATTGGTTAATATCTGGAATGTGATCCCTCCTATTTACCTTTAACAAAAAACTCATCTGGTGGACAGCAGCCACTGCAACACGATCACACCTTCCCTCAATGAACTGTCTGTGACCCTTGAAATAGAAATTTCGACGGCCTACATGACACTTGAAACAAATGTTTTATCCTTAAGGAGGATTGGCGACCCCCGAAAAATTTAAAAATAAACAAAAGTACAATAACCTTTTTTTTTTAGGGTCTCCCAACCCTCAAAATAAGGTTTATTTTTAAATAATAAAAACCCCCACAACCATACATAGACTTTAAAGAACCACATATTACAAGATCTATATTATACCAAAACACAAATATCAAACAAAATTCAATTAGCTTTACAAATCACTTAGTCCTTCATTCTTGAAGTTATGGAAGTTTATGGAGATATTTCACATTAACCTAAAGGAACTTAGTATTTTAACTAGAGAATTTTGAAACTATTATACCCACCATCTTAAATAGCATGCTGAGAGTGTTGGGTAAAGATATGATTTCTCAAGGTCATTCCAAGCGATTAGAAGATTCTTCAATCACAAGTTCCCATTCGTCTGATGAGTCCCACAGTCCAGTATTCTGTCATTGTTGCCAATTACTTATAAGGATGCACGTGCTTTCATCTTGTCAGTTATCTGCAGCCAAAGATATACCCCTGCAACATGGAGAGTAATCATCAACTTGACACTATGTATAACACATAAAACATATAGTTGGTTCCACACATGTAAAGCTACTTAAAAGTCTTACACTCATGAAGGGGGCATCAGAAAAATAGAAGTGGTGGTTTGTGAATAATGAATAAGCTAAAAATACTAGTGAACATACAACATTTGGGCTTCAAATAACTGATGCAAACTAAAATTAAATCAACTGAAACTAATTGTCACATTGAAAGGGTTTAAGAATTATACTTCTAAGAAGATGGGGGGCCAACATTTTATGCAACTTTGAAATCTGCTCCTCTTGATTGATATCCTTAAACTCTTCCTGGAACTCCCCTAAACTTTCAAACTGCAATATATTAGAAATCATACATTCAGAAAATGGTCATAACGTTCATAATCAATTACTGTAACATGCTTTTAAGGAATCAAATGACTAAGAAGCATGCAACAAGCTATTGAAGTGAAGATAAAGCATATGAATGCAAACATAAAAGCTACAAATCAAAAACCAACCCATAATTATATTAAATGCCCAACAAATGATACCACACAATTGTTTTATCTACAAGCATTCAAGCAAAGTTAAAACACATACAACGTTGACATAAAACCTATTTATATGTTCCAAAGTCCTTGACACTAAAGACATTCTAGGGACTTGTCACTTGTGTATATCAGCAATAGCATCTGT
Source organism: Quercus aquifolioides (assembly GCA_019022515.1). NCBI lineage: Eukaryota > Viridiplantae > Streptophyta > Magnoliopsida > Fagales > Fagaceae > Quercus > Quercus aquifolioides. The sequence goes on along the minus strand of CM032333.1, from coordinate 19,298,544 downwards.
ATATGATTTCACCTATATATGTAATGAAGGTGAGTCCGACTTGTTTCTGTAGCAATGAGCTTTGGGAGATTGAAAATAAGAGAGCATGAGAGAAGCAAGAGTTTTATGCATAAATATTAAACAGGGAATGAATCCAGTTGACAAGATTCAAATTAATTTAGCAGAAAGCTTTGTGTTGGGCAGATCCCAAATTAGGACCAAGAATTCTTATCATGCACATAACAGATGATAGCCTAACTTTCCTGTTCATTTAAAGCAAACCAATCATCCAAGGGGACAAACAACCATGCCTTAAGTCCATCAACCCAAGCATGAAAGCTATTTCCTTCCAATTAATTAAGGTTCAAATCTGGAATAACTTCAAAAAAAAAAAAAAAACTCAAGATCTAAAACATAGAGCAGCTTAAAGTATGGACAAACTTGTTTGATATTAGTATGGACAAAGTCTTCCTTACTAATACCAATTCCTATCTGATAAGCAATATGTGGCATTCCTATCTAAAAAAAATAAAAGTGGAATGAAAGATTAAGATCTCTAGCAAACATTATATTCAGAATCAGCTATTTTTAGAATATGAAAATTAAGGTGTTTCTTTATCATTCTCCTCTTCTATCACCAATCCCTGCCCCCCACCTTAAAACTACATGTGATGTGACATGGAAGGCAGGAAATGCTTGTAAAGGGAGAAAAAAATTTAATTTCAACAGTTAGCAATGAGACTGCATAGCTAATAAGAAGAAGTTACTTCATGTTTGCCAAATATGTATAAAACTTACAGCTTTCGTAAGGAGGTCAACATTCCAAGCTGCATGGGCAATGTTCCATTGAAATTGTTTGAGTTGAAACTTCTGTAACATGATAGAGACTTTTACAATTAATATAAGTTCCAATAAATGGATCCAGGAAAGGGTTAACAAAAATAAATCATAAATAAAGGGAAAAAAGAAAAACTAAAAAGAGCATCTGAAAACTGCATATATATACACAAAGGGAAATCAACTTGTTTAAATGAGACACATGGCCATTGTACCCATTCTCATCCAAATGCCCAACATTGATCTAAACAGACGCGTGATCCTTTGTGGTAAAAAGTTTACATGAGACACATGACACAAAATTAAATTTCAATTGAAATTCAATTTTCTTTTTCTTTCTTTTTTTATAAAAAAAAAAAAAAAAAAATACCACAACCATGCAAATATACTTTAAAGAACTACATATTACTAAGCCCACTATAGTTCCAAATGAGTACATTGATTGACAACAAGAATATAATTACAATCTGTAACTTTTTAAGCCCTAATAAACCACTAATGCTATGTCTTGGTGTATAAAGTATGAACCTTTTTTCAGAGGAAAGAAGTGTAGAGTAGCTACCAGTAGAGCACATTGAGATGCAATCTTTCTTGAAAACAGATATTTTACCAAGTCCACAATAATTCCAAAATCCCTGACATGATAAACTTAAGTCTAGTTTCCTTACTTTTTAGTGTACAAGTAGTTTTAGTATCAAGCCAACTATAACCTTAGGAGTCGACCTCGATTAACATATATACAAAGGATATTTTCTGAGTTTTATCTCTTCATTTTCTGTTCAGTTATGAATAATCTATTGATTACATTCCCACATAACATCCAGCAAGGTCTTTCACATATTATGACACTAAGACAATAGCTCCCCCCCAAGGTTGCAACTTTGGGAGGCCAACATGTTATACTTCTTTAGACATCTACACAGTTGGCACCAAATTAAAGAAGCAAGCAATAATGAAAACAGATCAGAACCCCCTACCAACTGATTTCTACAGCCATATCCACAATAAAAACAGTTGCCAATTCCAACAGAAAGAACATCTAAAAAAAATGCTTCTGCATAATAAAGTATGATTTTCCAAAGAAAGGCACTTAAGAAAACTTACAAAGCATTGTCCCCTCCATTAAAGCTGCCATCAGCTACAAATGCAGCAACTGCAAGTACAAGAGATGTCAAATATGCACTAGCTGTACGTGCCACTGGGATATCAAAAAGAGCTTTCTTATTTGGAAGCAGAGATTCATAGTTATACATGACTCCCAAGCAACCTGTGCAATTGGATGGCACAGGAAAAGATGGGCTGATTTGGACACCATAACGAGCTGCTGTTACCCTTGTGGCTTTCTGTAAAAGACATACATTATGGCCTTCAATACATTGTACAGAAAGGCACAGGTGTTGCCAGAAAGCAGATGAAATATACGTAACATTTCTTCGCTTAAAAGGCAACCTCTCAAGACTTATACAATTTTGTCAAGCAATCAAGGCTATATGGAGGTTCTACAACAATTACACACAATATCACCCCACTGTAAAATTCCAGATTATTTGCAGCATCCCCATAAAATTCCAAATATTCAAGAATGAGAACACAAGCTTATTTTGAACACGAATACAACCCACCAAAACAACTTTATTTTTCCTTATTCTCCCTTCTTCTGTTCTGATTCTCAGAAGGAGCACCTCATGAGATCCTTTATTTACAATTTATACAAAATCGAAATTTCCTGCCAAAATTTTGTAGTTATTATTAGTCCCCAGACTTTCACAGGTTTTCCACCATTTCATTCCTCAGTTATGAAGTATATCAGGCTGCAAACAGTGTCCCAATCCCAAATTTGTCCAGCATGCTAAAAGCAAGTAGGGGAGATACCTACACAGAGCATATACAATTTGAAATGCCATGATCCCTGGAACCCACTTCTACACATTGAAATGGGTTTGTCCCCCAAATAGAAACATGGATGTGTTACTTATAAAGGGAGTTCTTGACATAAAAGCTTTGCTCTAAGAAACTGATTAAATACCGTATTAGATCAACATAAAACATCTATACTCACATAAATCCTATTCAAGTCCTGGACAACCTTGAAAACATTACCAGTCAGATGAAGCAGAAACAGTGCATCTGACTGAAGATCCATTGAAGTGCTTTAACAAGATCCAGTGAAGCTTCCCATAACTTCATTCCCCCTAAACCCCAAAAGCAAGCACATGCATTCACAATTATGTCAGCCAGTGTGCATCATAACTAAAAACAAGTACTATTTAGTTTAGGAATATGAAAACTATATCTGAATATGACTTATCAATGAAGAAAACTATTTCTGAATAAAACTATATCTGAAGCAAGTTAAGGCTTCTATTGGACACAACAACACTAATTCTCTTTTGCAAATAATAAAGATGAGAAATGGTCTAAAGACCACATACCATACAGCAATGACAAAAAAGGTTATCAAAAGCATCTGAAGCAGCACTAAGGCTCTTGTCCAACCATATGCCATCCTGCCAAATTCAACATGAAAGAGAGGACCTGAGTACCCAATTACTAATAGCGCATTGGCAATACAAAGCACACAAATTCTCACGTCAAGTCACTGCTGTATAAATAGCATCAATCTAATCTGAAGAATTCGGCTATAAAGAACAGTACAGAAAGATCTTTCTCATTTTCAATTGATTTGGTTAACTTAATTGAAAATGAGAAAATTGACTATGTGAAGACTGTGGTTTAATTTAATGAAAGGCAACCAAACAGTAATAAGATACGCGGCTATTATACTACACATAAAAGTGATCCATAGTTACTCAACAAAAATTAAGACATGATTTGATCTTGTTAAGATTGGGAAAAAAAGATAAACTGTACGCCCCATAGCTTACCTTTCAATATAAAATTCATTCTCCAATATTTATCAGAAACACTGCATTACTTTTTGATGCAAATATCTTGGGATAAGTTTCTCAAAATATCTGAGCCATTCATCCCCTGAGCATTATAGTAATTGAATAACCACAAAATTGCAGAATGGTTTATCATAATCTCAGCCGAATTAGGAAAGTCAGAATCCACAGTCTTCTTATCAAGTTTCCCAGAAAACTCAGCTAAGCTATCAAATAAAGTTGAGGCATTAGACACAACCCATGTCGCCAGAGCAGCAGCAGCGAAGTCAGGGAACACATTATTAGGTAATAACATGATTGCCCCAACAAGCTCAGGTGTGGGTGCACGACAACTACAGAGTGTCAGAAGACCTTCAACTGCAATGGAATTTCTTTTTTCATGTAGTTCACCAGAGCAGAAAAATCCCAAAATCACTTTCTCCGGTTGAACTGTGGAAACTGCAAGCTCTGATCTAATCAAGCCCCAGAACTTATACTGTTCCAGACAGCCCCAACTCAGTGAGCTTTCAATTAAGTGGAAAATGTTTTCAGTGTTCTCACCAAATATAGAGTATTTCTTCAAGCCAATTTCAAACTGTATATCAACTAGATCGGTGTGATCCAACTGATCGACAAGTAACCTGATGATGTCTTCCTCACCTATGGATAAATCAGGAAAATGACAAAAGACACTGCAGAATAAAATTTTCAATATTTTTGTCCCCCTCAAAGTACAAGATATTAAGTCAGAAACGAGGAGCTTCGTCAGAGACATATCTTTATCTTTATGTAAGATACTTTGTGAATACATAAGGAAACGTCTGTAAGCAGAAAAGGCACTATCTACCAACTCTGAGACTAACTTATCGTCTATCTTAGGAGTAGAAGCAAGGGAATTCTCTTTTTTTCCATTTAAAAAAGAATGATACCCATTAAAATGAAACATCAGCAAAGGCTGATCAATTTTCTTGGCAGAATCTTTGTCAAGCAATGTATCTCTAGTACAATCCACCATGTATGCCTCATAAGCAAGTCTTGATGCGTAAGATAGTAACCATGATCCCACAGAAAAACCCATCCTTGACCAGGATAGAAGCATGTCCTGCATCTTAGGCTGAGAAAAGATAAATGTACGAATAATTAAGGATGTGGCAGACCCGATTTCATCATCACAGTCAGGCTTATCAGAAAGAAATTGAAGAGAACTAAACAGTTTATGTCCATTCAACTCAAATTCTTTTGCTATTCTAGAAGATAAAACTTCAGGACATATTGTGCCACCCACTGTTTTGTGATTATTGAGATTCACAAATGAATATAATAATTCCTCCAAAGTCTGAAGGCCCATTGCATATGATTTCTTAATCGTCTCTCCACATTTTCTAAGTAAATTCTCCACAGCAACAACTTGACATTCACTAGTCACAACTGATGGAACAGAAGAATCAAAAGGTTCCATGGCAGATCCATCTTCTTGGGTGCATGTGAGTTGCCCTTTCAATGATGGTGTTGGAGTTTCCATACCAGATGAATTTGACAAGCTCAAAGGTGTCAAAAGGTGACCAGAAACATTGGCTGGCTGCAGTTCTTTAGAAATTGCCATTTTCATACCTGACAAAAACCTTCCAAGTCTCTCCCTTAGAGCAGGAGAAAGTGCATCACAAGAAGTCAAAACATCCATTGATTGAATCACTCCTTTCCTGAGAAGTACATCGAAAGCTGATGAGACACCCTTAACTATGATATCAACATGTTGCACATCATAGTTGTCCACAAGAAGGAACAAAAACTCGAGAAGGGTGTGAATCATATCTATGTATTTGGGAATGGAGTACGCCATCAATAGCATTGCAGGCTCAATGTTCATAATATTATCCACTCTTTCATCAAAGAATAGCCAATCATAAAATAGAGCCAACTTCACATTGGCTCTAACATAGTTCTTCCTACTAAGTGTCAAAAGCCAACCTATAACAGCCCATCTTGGAATAACATCTGACTGAATAATTTCATTAGTTGGGTGGTGTGCACAACATATAAACCGAACAATGTCACTAATGAGGGACTCTCTCTCCATCCCACAAAGAAACTTCTTAGCAAACCATTCTTGGTGGCGCCTCTGACTCCCAAACTTCACATATGTGAGTAAAAACCGCAATTGGGTCTCCATTTCTGGAGTAATCCTAAGCAAAGCATACCGGCTCGAAGTCCTCGTACAATAGAACTTCGAAATATCAGAAAATCCCGGAGTGTTAAACACACTTGGGTTCAATACTAAATCTTTCCATATAGCTCTAAACTCGGGAACATGAACCAAATCTTGCAAAACTCTAATAAAATCCCTCCCAATTCTCAAACACAAATGAAACTGCTCCCTCACTAGTTTAACACAAAACTCAATCTCCAACCTCTTCAATACCTCTAAACTCGCATTACTCGATAACCTACAATGATCAGCCAATAGCCGAAGGTACGTGTACAAAGCACTCGACAAAACCAATGGTTCCTCTTCTAACAAGCAATCCCATTTGTCCATAAAAACACTCAACAACTCAAAACACAACCACAAATTCCCCTCACTAAAATCCCCACCAACAATCTGCCTCAATAGACACACCAACAAACCATCAAACCCGACTGCCAAAACATCAACCATCTCCTTAGTAACCCAAACCAACTGTTGCCTCGCCGAGGCAACGAGTTTTGGATACAATTCGTGAACAACCTTGACAAGCAAGTGGACAAATAGGCCATACCCATCAGTGACAATAGCATGTAAGTGCTTAATATGAGTTTTTGCGAAATGGGGTTCGCATAAAACACCATAAAGAATGGCCCTGTTGAGCTGAGCATATTGCTGTTGGTCTGGGATTGTTAAGTCAAATGGGGGTCTAAGTTTTGGTTCCAAAAGCTCAAAGGCTTGCCTCAGAGAGAGTTCGGTTTGGTTCTCGGCTTCAAAGGAAGCAACTTGGATGAGTTTTGAGGCCATGAAAACAGGGTCATCAAGTAGTGGCAATTACGAAAAGAGAGCAAAAAGAGTTGTGTGTTTTTTTGAATTTACCTGGTGGAAAAGGAACAGAAAGGGGGGGGGGGGGGGGGTTTGGAGATTGAGATTGTGAAACGGAGCTTGAATTGGTGGTGGCTGGCGTTGAGATCCAAGACCGGTGGCGAGGAGAGGGAGAGAACCGACGGCGGCGACGGCGGTGGAAATAGAGGAGGCGCAGTGGTGGGGCAACGTGAAACAAGGAAGTGAGACAGGGAATGAGAAGGAGATGGGGAATTCAGAATTCTTTTACACGTTGGGTTGTTTTGTGGCCCAAGCCCCCAAGTGGACTTTGGGCGTGTTTGGGAACGATATTTGAACCAGTGTTATAAATAACCAATGGAATAAAATATTTCGGTACCAATAATATTTCTGAAAAAACTTTTACTTTTAAAAACATATTACCTTTAAAAGTTATATATATATATATATATATATATATATTCTTCATAACCTATAACTTTTAAAAACATAAGAGTTTATAAAACTTGTTATTTTAAAAAATATATAACCAAATCAATTAAACTACTAATATTTTAATTCAAATACTAATTAATTCTTTTAATGCAACAAACTGGCAAACCAAGGCTCCGCACACTGCACAAACCATCTCTATTTCCAACATTTTATTATTATTATTATTTTTTTTTTTTCTCTCGCAAACCATATTGTACTTTCTTCTCTTTTTTTCTTTTTTCTTTTTTCTTTTTTCTCATTTCACACGTCTTCATTTCCGTCTGACTCCTTTATTTATGTCCTTCATCACATCTTTCATCTTTCTTTTTTTGTTTTTTTACTCACACACGCGACTTGTCTTTTTTCAGTCTATCTTTTCTATTCTCTTCTCTCTATCTCTGACAGATGGAGATCCAAATTTGTTAAGCTTGACTGCGTGAACCATAATATTGCTCTAGTTCTGCTACTGCTATGCTGCTACAACTCATGAAGCAAAAGACTATAGCGTGTTTGAGGAAAGGAATGGTAGATCGATTTTGGTCTGGTCTGAAGATCCAAGTTTTAACTTTTTGTCTTTTTTTGCAACAAATCCATACCGGCCGAATCTTGTTTGCTTGCCGGTATGAGATTTTCTGGTCATTCCAGTCGGAACGAAATGGAATCCATAACGTTGGTTTGAACAATAATTTTCGTTGTTTAAACAACATAACACATATTTTCATAACACTTTTTCACTTACACGTACTTCCACAATATTTAAACAATATTACTAGAACAACATTACCAAACGTGTCTAAAAAGTCTTCAACATTTAGTCCCACTTAACAATAAAAATATAAATTCATATTTGATGAGTTTGTGGGCATTTTCTTCGGTTGATTGCCAATGAAGTGTTCTTTTGGAACAAGTTACCTAATATTTTGCTAAAATATTGTTATGATAGTATTTCAAAAAAGTGAGGTTTTAAACAACTGTATATAAAAACAGAAACTGAGCAAATAGGCTCAAACCAAACAAACTATAAATTGTAATAGGATAGAATTGCCCTTTGACAATCTCTAGTTTCGAATTCAACTAAAAGTACAAACGTTTAAGTTTTTATTTTCTTTATTTTCTTTTTATTTTTTAGCTTTTTTGTCGTTTCTCTTTTAGGAAAAATATCATTTTGATTCTTACATCTTGAGATTACTGTTATTTATTTATTTATTTGAGAAAAGGGATCATTGTTAATTTGATCCCTACATTATGGTTGTAGTCAATTTGATCTATATTATTGTCAACTTTGAGTCAATTTTTGTTGCTAAGTTAACAATCTAGACCAAATTAACTACTACCAAAATATAAGGATCAAATTAACAATAACCTTAATTAATGTAGTGACTAAAATGGTATTTTTACCTCCTTCTAACAAGATAATTTAGAGTTGTTATAAACTCTAGTCCGCTCTAGCCAAATAACCTTTTGCATCACCCCCTATTCCATCTTGGCCTAAATTCTCACTCATTTTGGTCCATTATGATTTTGGCCAAAATGTGAACAAAGTTTTTTATTTTTTATTATTTTTCCCTACTCATATTGTTCTTTTTTTCATTACTTAACTCGTGATATATATATTTTAATACAAGATAGAATTTATACTCTAGCCTAATCTAAGTGTATATGTGTGTGAAACTCCTTACTAGAGACTTAAACCCCAGCTCTTGCCCCCACATCCCACAAGCATTTATACTTGTGGAGTGACCACCGTACCAAGGGTGCGTGATGGTATGATACATTTCTTTTTTATCTCTTTTCTTCCTTCTTGGGTTCTTGTTTTGAAAGTTGGAGATAAGTTGTGGCCCTGTGGCTCTCTCTTGTTCCTTCTTAATATATTCTTATTCTTAAAAAAACATGGTCATGTTACGTACACATATTATCGTTAAAAAAATTGTTTTAAAGATAGTATGTGCACACCACGTGACCATTTTTTTTTAGTTATAGTTCACAAAATTAAGTTTGATTAATTCTTAAACTTTAGTGGTCAATTAGACAACATTGATAACATAGGGGTTTGTTTGCAACTCACCCAAATCCCACTGGGTCTTTTTTGTATTTTTTCCCTCAAATTACAAATTACATCCTTTAGGCTTGGTGGATTGTCATTATGATTCCTTAAGTTTAATTTTTATAATTTCAATTCCTAATGTTTATGTTTATTGTCAAAAAAATTTTTTTTTTGAGAGTTTCAACTTATGGTGTCCGCTTTTAATGATAGCTCTTTATTTATCATTAAACCAAGACACCAATCGGTTTTTGGTGTAAACTGAGATTGAACCCCAAATTTCTTATTCAACCATCAGAGACTTTACTAGTTGTGCTAACTAGAACTTACACATTTATTGTTAAAATCGATCCTTCAATCTAGACAGAAATATGGTCCGAATGCAATTGGTATGTTGAGATTGAATATTAAAAAGTTAACTTTTTTTTTCCTAGTCTTTGAATCCAATTTTTTTTTTTTTTTTTAACTTGTTAACTTTTCTCATCAGTGTTGAGAAAAAAAAGTTAACTATTTAGCTTTCAATCTTAGTCTTTAATAACAATTACACCCAATGCATCTCAATTCCGTATCCCCCTTGGATCCAATTACTCCTTTACCTATTAACAAAATTGGTATAATTTTATTTAAATAAAAATAATACTAATTTTTATTTAAATGAAATGTTATTGTGGGGGGTAAAAGTCCAACCTTATGTATTGGGCCTAGGGCCCTATTTGAAGATTACTGTCGGTCCGAAGAGAAGAAAGCGGTTAAGAAGGAGTCTATGTGGAAGAGAGATATCTGGAAATGAAGGAGGAGTACAGTCCGAAGAGAGCACCAGTGGTCCGAAGAGGGCATTCTCCTCGGATACAAATAGTCTTAATCAAGCAAATATCTAGAAGGCTCGAGTGATCTTCCTAACAACTTTAATGATAGGGATAAGCTTTGGGCACACCTAGAGATAATAAGAACGGAGAAATATCTAAAAGGAAAAGCTGCTACCACCACATTAAATGCACCGCAGCTGCTTTTCTGGCCGCATTAATGTGGAGAAGACCCCTGAACAGTGTAATCTCAGCTACTACCACTCACAGAGAGCTAAAGAAGAGACTTGACATGACATATACTCAAGTGGATACTTAGATGAAGAACAAGTGGACGATGAAGACGAGGGGGAAGGATGCTATATAAAGGGAAGAGACCTCTAATAAAAGGGGGACGGAAAGAAAAGAAGAAGAGAACAAGTTTACTGTAGCTCTAAGAACTGTATTAACCTTTCATTCAATAATATACCTCTTCGGACATCAATTTGTTTAGATTTTAAGTGTGTTTTTACGTCAATTCATCCCTTAATACCATAGTTAACTATTGTTTAATTCACAATCAGCTCAGCTCTTTCACCCACTCTCTACAAATTCATTGTTTTGGGTTCATTGGGCTCATAATCCAAATCTTTTGGGCTTGAGCCACAAAAACTGACCCTACAGTTATAATATGTTTTTTTGTATTTAATTTTTTTTTAATTCATTTGAGGTGGCAGAACTACTTGAATTTGAACGGAAATGTGTCCTACTTCCCATGTGCTCTTAGTAATTAAAATTTGCAGGCACTTTGCTTGAAGACCTGTCAAAACCAACAGATCGAGGTGCATAGGGAATACAATTTATCCAAAAGTTTCTTCTTATTCAAGGGAAATGCTAACGAGTGCCCTAACCCTCATTAATAATCCATTTAAAAAAAGTTTTGATGGGAAATGAAAAAAAGTAATTAATATTTTGAAAACTTTTTTCATTTCCCATAAAAAGTGGTATCTAAACTTTCCTGAAATTAATTATTAATGAGTGCCCTAAGGGCACACGTTAGCATGACCCCTTATCCAAATATGCTAGCTTTTAGTGTTATATCTCACGTGATACTATCATAAATTGGTGAACTAATTATAAATTGGCACTTCATAAAAATTGTGAAATTAATTGTAGAATTTGACAATCTCTGGAGTTTTACTTTAAGAAAGAGTTCTTCTAATACCTCAAATAACTTCATCATTTTTGTGATAACACTTTTACGTGATATATTGTAATTAGGGTGAGTTTGGTTCAGCTTTTTGAAGTTGGGTTTTTTGAAAAAGTTGAGTTTTCAAAAAGTGCATAATGAAAAAGTGGTTTTTAAAAAACTAAGTGTTTGGTAAAAACGGTTAAAAAGTGTTTTTTGAAAAAGCTGAGTGTTTGGTTAGCATTTATAAAAGTAGAGGTTTGAGTTATAAATTACCAAAAAGGACAAGATATATATATATATATATATATATAAAAGAATTCTCTGTTTTAATTATCTCTCTTCATGCAAGTTATGGACACAACATTTTTACAAAAATTTCACGATAAAGTCTATATGACAAGTTGTTAATGGTAGATAAAAAACTAATAATGTCATTACTAGGTCCAAATGAGAACCAATAATAACTCATTATGTAAAATTTATTATGAGAAGTGTTACATTCACAATATTTTTCGAAATATTTTCACAACAAAATTTATGTAGAAAGTTGTTACTAGTTCTAATTTGAACCCACCACTGAAATTATTTTTTTACTAACCAATATTAACTAATAACAATCTGTTACTTAAAATTTATTATGAAAATATTGTGAAAATATTACGATAGCATTTCTCGATTAGGATTTTTTATTTTTTATATTATTTTCCCTTTCTTCATTTCACTTTCAGCCATAAGTTTCATTTCTTTTTCTTTCTTTCTTTTTTTTCTTGTTTTTTAGCTCCACACACGTGTCCACTATCTCTACCCCCTTCTTTTATTTTCCTTTTCTCCATCATTCTCTCTCGTTTAGAACGTTCCATGGAGCTCTATTCTCTCTTTCTTTCTCCAGCTCTCTCTCTCTCTCTCTCTCTTTTTTTTTTTTTTTACTTGATTCCAAAACTCACTCTGCCATAAGAAAATTGTCCTTTTCTCCCTCATTCAAGAATATTCCAGGGAGCTCTCATCTTCATGTTGTTGCTCATCTTCGTCCCCAACCCAGTCCAGATGGGTCAGATGGCTTCTGTTTGCTGTCTTTTTTTTTTTTTTTTTTTTTATTGTTATGAGATTAATTTTAAAATTGTGTTTTTGAGTTTGTATTCTAATAATCTGATTATGCTTAAGTTTAGAGATGTTTGAGAGAAAGATTGTTGTGTTTGTAGTGTTTGTTTTGTAGCAGAGCAGCACGGAGAGGACCTTTGTAGCAGCACAGTGGGCAATTTGGTAATTTAACACTGCCTCAACGGTAATATTGATGAAACGCGTATGGACTTTCTGATTATGGACCTCCTGAGCTCCTTTTTGCAAATGTGCGTTTCTTCACAAACTCAAAACTTAAAAGTTGCATTTTATACTAATCAAACACATAGTGGGAGCTGGCTTTTTTGAAAAGCCAACTTTTAGGCTCAAAACGCCCAAAGAAACGGGCACTTTAGTGTACATTTGGTTTGCGCATTGCGTCTGGCGTTTGTGTTTTCAGTTTTTTTTTTTTCACGCGTCTTCAGCTTTTTAGAGACAAATTTTACTGTAGTGGCTACTGTTCATGTACAGTAGCATCAAAGTTTGACTTTTCAGCACAAATTTTACTGTTCACGGACCCATAAATTTTACTTTTCAGTAACTTTTTCATTAAAAGTGGGTCACATGGTACTATTAACACATTTAAAAATTATTTTACTACAGTGTTTTTCAGTTTTCAGTTTCAGTTTTTAGTTTTCAGCTGTATCCAAACGGACCCTTAGTTGTTTATCACTTTCTTATGAAATAACAACATTTTTTTCATTACTTAAAATTGTGCATTTGTTTGTGGTACTTGATTTACCATTTTTTTTTTCAATAGAAAACTTGCAAGTTTGTGTTACATACTTAAAAAGAAAAAAAAGAAAAGAAAAGAAAAGAAAAGTATTTCATTCACGGGGAAATCTGTGTTTTTCCTGAAAAAACAAAAGTACTTCATTGATTCACAGGGGGAATCTATCCAAAAATAATACTAATTTTTATTTAAATGAAATGTTATAAATTTGTTAGAATAAATTTTTTTTTTAATTTCATTTGAGGTGGCAGAACTAGTTGAATTTGAAATGGAATGTGTCCCTTCTCCATGGGCTTTTAGAATTAGAACAAATTTGCTCGGCACTTTGCTTGAAGACAGGTTCAAAACCAACAAATGGAGGTGCATTGGGAATACAACTTATCCAAAAAAAAGTTTTCATTCACGGGGAAATCTCTGTGCTTTTACTTTTTAACTCAAAACAAACAAAACTACTTTTCATTTGAGATTAACAAGAGGAATCTGAGTAGTGTATAGTGTTTAAACAATATTATATATATTTTTTAAACATTTTTTTATTTACTATTTTTACAAAACAACGTAAACATTACTAAAAACCTCCTAGCTGCTGGCCCTACCCCGTGTCCAATCACAATCATCTTACATACACAGACGCTTGAAACGCGTATCCTGTGTCTGTCTGTCTGTCTGTCATGTCCAAAATCCTGACTCATCAAAAAAAAAAGAATCGATCGAAGAATCGTAAAAACACCGAGAAAAATTCTGGTGACACATCTCGCCAAGTGGACCCACAAAAACCGCACATTCCCATTCTTAAACCGAACCTCCCGCTTTCACTATTCACACACTCTCTCTCACACAAAAACTCTGTAATTTTTCAATTCAATATCATCGCCCACCTCCTTCTTCTTCTCTCCGGTTCCTTACAGTTCCCTCTCAGGTTCGTTCCCCGATCACACGACGCCGTTTCATTGTCTCTCCAATTCTTTCATTACTAATTTAAATATTATGTGGTTGGTTGATTGATTGATTGAAGATCGAATCTTTTTTTGTTTTTGTTCATTTATTTTATGTAGTGGTGGGTTAGTTGGTTAGTTGGTTTGGTAGTTGTGCAATTTACATATTCTTTTATATTGTTAAAAAGTAACCAAACAGAAAGGATTGGAATTAATTAATATATGGTGGGTTTGTATTGGTATTGCTTTTGTTTGTGTTTGTGTTAATAATGTTGATGTTAAAATGCACTGTTGAGAGAGATCTTCGAAATCGACACGCGGGTTTTAGGATTAGGATCTGGGGTTGTTAGGAAAAACCTTTCAAAATAGATGGATAGGATTTTTGGAACTCGGTTTATGAAAAAAGATTTGAACTTTATTTGATTAGGTGTTAGATCAGATCGTCATGTGCTATTAAATTTATGTTATGCAATTTATACTTTGGCAACTGTTTTTCAAATCCTGAAGTATATCTTAGTTTTGGGTTTTTATTTTTTTTTTTTTTTTTATGATTTTAATTTTAGGCTAGAGCTCAAGTTTGTTGATTTAGATTGGTTTGGTGGGGTTTTTATAGACTTGGGCATCCTTCAGATGGTTTTCGCCATGTGAATTTTTCAACTTTCTGTATGTTGATTTTGTTTTGATTTCTTGTTTTTTCAACTATATGCCGAAAAAAAAAAAACATAATGATCATAGGGCTGTAGTAGAAGTTGTTGGCTTTAGTTGTAAATTATGTCTTTACATAGTACGGGGATTTTTCCGGTCTTGAGGAAGTTGGATGGTTGTATGCTAGTAGGTTCTAGCTCAAATGGCACCTCCACCTATTATAAAGGTAGTCAGAGGGTGAGGTCGTGGGTTCAAAAAACATTGGGTGCAGGTGTAACTAACACTTAAATGAAAAAGCACTTAGATGGTTGTATACAATTTTTTTTTTTTTTGTTTGGCATTTGAATTTAATATTCTCATTATTTGCAGATCGGGTTGTTTTCACGTTTAGAAGTCTGATTTACTCAAAATTATCTTGAGCAATATCGTGTGGGAAATTGTTGGTCATTTGGAATGGGGGCTGGAGAGAATACCGTAGACATCAAAGTGGATTGTCTACCAGTAGAAGCAAAGGAGATTCTAAAATCATTGGCTGCCGAATGGGAGGATGTGCTTGATGTGAATGAATTGCAAGTTATCCAACTTAAGGGTGCAATGACCAATCAGGTTTACCAAATAAAGTGGCCAACAAAGACGGTCTCTAGAAAAGTTCTAGCTAGGATATATGGTGAGGGCGTGGAAGTGTTCTTTGACCGGGACGATGAAATTCGGACGTTTGAGTTTATGTCAAAGCATGGGCAAGGACCTCGTCTTCTAGGCCGGTTCCCCAATGGGCGAATTGAAGAGTTCATCCATGCACGGGTATTTTGATGTTTTTTTTCTTTTCTTTCTTTCTTTCTTTCTTGTAGTCTATCTTGTTTGAATTTGAAGTAAGAACCATGGACACGAACATGAATACACACAGGACATGGAGATAGGACAATTTTTGAAAGATTAGGATACCACATGGAGGGGATATGACAATCATTTAATATGTGTATATACATATGTATGTATGTAGTTTTACTTATTTTTAGGCATATTTTGTGTTTATTTTAATTTTAGAAAATAAATAACAACTATCAAAATGGTTAAAAACATATCTAAATTGAAGGAATTCTTTAAAATAAAAATACTATGTTTTGTCTTCCTAACACATTGAGGACATGCATGCAGGACACCAGGGATTTTAGAGTGTATGTGCTTCAAATGCATTGGGATATGCAGTGGTCTTTTTTATTCTTAACTAAATGGCGTTGCACATATGGTCTCTTTTTTCATCAAATGGGTAGTATAAGTTAGCATTATTGTGGGTTTATGTTAGATTGTGCATTTTTCCTTCATAAATACAACTTAGAAGCATGTGTCTGTATTGTTCTGACCATCTAGCGGTGTAATATTTTTAGTACATGGCATTTAGTTGGAAAGGTGGATCATTATGTGGTTTTTTTAGAGAATCTGCTATAGCCCTAGTGCAATTTCTTTACTCTTTTTTTTTTCTAATCTTTTCCTCTTTTTAATTGAAATTTCTGAGTTTCTGGTCAATAAGAAATGGGTCGCTTTGTTCTCTCTACAAATTGAAGTGTTCATATTCCCTTCCTGAAATAAATATAATATGCCTGCTTTATTTGTAATTTTCAGACACTGTCAGCATCTGATCTGCATGATCCAGAAATATCTGCTCTTATAGCATCTAAAATGAAGGAGTTTAATGATCTTGATATGCCTGGCCCAAAGA
Organism: Quercus aquifolioides; assembly: GCA_019022515.1. NCBI lineage: Eukaryota > Viridiplantae > Streptophyta > Magnoliopsida > Fagales > Fagaceae > Quercus > Quercus aquifolioides. The sequence continues at coordinate 19,282,183 of CM032333.1, read as the reverse complement.
ATGTTCGCCTGTGGGATAGATTGCGGTATGTTTGCCCCCAATACAGAATTTTCTTTTCTCCAATCAGTTTCAGTTGCATGTATCTCAACCAAAGCAAGGTTATTTTTGCACCCGCATTGTTTGTTCTACAATTTAGATGCAATAACTTTTTTTTTTTCAATGCTTCAGAAACTGGCTAGGTGCAGCCAAGAGTTTGGCTCTTCCTGAAGAATCTAAAGCCTTTTGCTTAGATACCATTGAAGAGGATATCTCGATATTGGAAAAGGAGCTTCCAGGGGCACATCAACGTATAGGTTTTTGCCACAATGATTTGCAATATGGTAACATAATGATTGACGAAGTGACAAATTCAATAACCATCATTGTAAGTTCCTCTTTGCTGGTTATCTAAATTTATGGTTCTTTGGCAAAATCAGATTTTCTGGGTGACAAAACCATGTTCTGAATTTTTCATAAAACCTCTACTGTCAAGATTAAAATTTACAATTGTTTGGTCTACTCAGTGGAATGCAGCGCATAGGAGATTTGATATACCTTAAGTGTCGATCTCTTCATACCCTAACTTTTGTTCCCTAAATTTGTTAGTTCATGGTAGAAAGAATGAGAGATTTCATTTACCTTGTAATTCTGAATTCTGCATTTCTTTTCCAACTTTACTTTGAGAGACCTCATTAACTTTTATAGGTTTTCAAGGTTAGTACATATAACTGGAAGTCAATTTAAGAATAACTGTTAATGGGGGGTAATCAGTTTAGGGAAAGTGGTCAGGTTAGTAATAGTAGCTGCTTGGAAAGATCATTTTCAGTTGTTAATTTTATGGTTATTATTATTATTATTTTCTTATATGCATTATATGCAATTTTTGAACCAACCCTGCTGATGAAAAAGAGTGCAATTATGTCTGTAAATTATTGTAGCAATTATCCTTGTGAACCTCGTATTCATAGGTCTAGCTATCTGTTACCTGTATGATGTATGAGTTTAGAGTGGTTCTGTTTTCCTATGGTGTATATTCAACTAAGTTTGCATGGCATCCAAGTGGAGTAGTGACTCTGCCTGGTTGAATGACTTATAGGTCAATGATGGGGTTACTAGTGGTGTCATGGATTTTCCGTAGTCTCAGGTCAGACGAAGATGCATGTATCAGGTAAAATTGATATTGGACAGAAACTTCTGCTGCATCACCGGATCTTTTTTCTTTAATTGAGAATTTAGCATTTTACTAATTTCCTTTTTTATTATACTGCACAGAAACTTGACTCAATTGGAAAGTTCATTAGTTCAGCTGTCATGGAAGATTTATCCACAGACTGAAATCCTATACAATAAATATGGCTAGACTAAATCATATTGAACTTTTTTTTTTTTTGGGGGGATAAGTCTAAATCATATTGAACTTTGACATAAAAATTCAGAAATGTATGGATTACAGTGAGAAAGTTTTGCCACTTGTTTTGTTTGGTTTGAAAATCTTGAGTCTTATTGCATCCTTTGTTCCTCTTTTTCCTTTCTTTTACTTCCTTTTATCCCCTCTCCCCCTTTTCTCCTTAATTGCAATTCTATGATACCCCCAAACTAAAAGATCAAAAACCAAAAATTGTGAAAGTTATGGGATCTGAAGAGGATACTTTGATATTCTTAACTAAATATATGATCATGAATAATAAAACCATGTCATGCCTGGTAGTGGGTTTTTCTGGATGGAATCCACTAACTTTCATGGTTTTAATGGATGGAATCCACAAATTTGCATGCAGCTGCTAGTCCTGCATGTATACACTTGGGTTGTTTTCTCAGTAATTTGTTTATATACCAAAATAAAAAACAGATTGTCATCTTTATATGTGAATGTTATGAGAACATCTTGTTTGATATGAATTGAAATATCTGATTTTACCCTTCACACATAATTACTTCCCCCGTGAATGCGCAAAGATATTATATGATATAATCAGCTATCATTAATTGTAATTCCATCATTATTACCAGGATTATGAGTATGCAAGTTACAATGCTGTTGCATTTGACATAGCAAATCATTTTTGTGAGATGGCTGCTGACTATCACACGGAAACTCCTCATATTCTGGACTTCAGTAAATATCCCGGTGCGTGGCTTGCTGAGGGTTTTTGTTTTTTTTTTTAAGCATCTTTCTTTGCTTTTATTTCCTCTGATCGAAAAAGAATTCTTTTTGCCTCCACCAGGTTTGGAGGATCGTCAAAGATTTGTTCGTATATATTTGAGCTCTTCTGGTAATAAAACTTTTACCCTTCATTTTATTTGTACAAGTAATTTTTGCTATGTGTCTTTTTTTTTTTTTTACTATGAATTTCACATGAATGATCACTATTATAACATTTAAAAACTGCAATTAGTGTTCATTTCCGTCGATAGGAAAACCCAATATTGTCATTGTATATTTTCCTTTGAATTCTCATATTTCATTGGCTTAAATATGTCAAGAGCCTTGTAGCTCAACTAACACCTCTTAGCGTTTCCAATAGAGACATCAAGGATTCAAATCCCTCCTTCCCCAACTATCGAATCATCCAAAAAAATAAAACAGAGCTTAAATAAAATGTAATTGTTGAACAATCTAAATCATGTAACCAAGTTGTGTTGGTGGCTAGAATTATACTTCACCTGAGAATATGCATTTTGCTTTCATCATCCTCTGATCTGAATCTCTAAATGCAGGGGATGAACCTAGCGATATTGAAGTCGAGCAGTTACTTCAAGATGTTGAGAAGTATACTCTTGCAAGCCATCTGGTTTGGGGCTTATGGGGAATAATATCGGTACTTGTAACCTTCTCATCTTAGCTCTCATGATTAGAACTTGAACACTAAAATCCTTCTAGAATGTCTCAGGATGACTGAGCCAATATATTTACCAGGAAGTTTCCTATGGTTGCTGAATATAGAGTTTGACTTACCTCTTGGATATCTGTACAGATTATTACTTAATTTAACTTTTTTTTTTCTTCTTCTATAAACATCCTTTTAAACGCTTCGTTAAACATTTATATTCTTCTATTTCATTCACCCCCTCCCCCCCTCCCCCCCCCACCAGTTTTTCAAAACATTAATGGCATTTCTAGCCTCATACATATAACTCGCCGGGTGCGTCATCAGGGACATGCCATTAAATGGCTTAAATAGAAGCTATTCTGTGTCTAGTTTTAGCTTTTATGCCTGGTTTTAGTTTCAACCAAGTTGATCTCCTACCACAGTAACTTTTTCTAGTTTTCAAAACGTTATTTTATTGGCAGTCTAGCTTCATATAGCTGATAGGGACCTCACCATTAAAAGGTTTACAATATAAGCTTCTTTTCTTTTTTATTATTATATGCTTGGTTTTAATTTCTACCTAGCTGATCTCCTACCTAGTAGGTATGTTATGGGAAATTGCTAGGAAATAAATTTTTTTATGCATTCCTTTTCTGCAAGCTCATTGGTTTTATCTTCTGATATCTTGTTCAGGAACATGTGAATGAAATCGACTTCGACTACATGGAATATGCAAGGCAAAGGTTTCAACAATACTGGTTAAGGAAGCCTGAACTATTAGGCTCTGTTAGAGCTTCCTCTGATAGTGTGGCTGATGGTAACGGTGCCATCTAGTCCTTGATATGCTTCCTCTTTATTAGTGTATTGTGTATATACAGATGCAATATTTTGTTAGATTTCATCATGTCCCAAGGATCAAAATGTAAGATGTTAATTAATGGTTGATAAGGGGCTTTGCTTATTGCGCTTTTTAATGAAATTTGTTACTTATAAAGAATATGGTTGATAAGGATTTTGTTTTTGTTACAAAATTATTAACTTTATAATATTTGATTTAGAAGAGTTGTTTTTTTTGTCGTGTGAAAACATGTCGGTCTTGTGAAGGACGAAAACGAGCATGGAGCAATGCTTTTGTGCAAATATCTATGTATGACAACAAAGCACTAATCCCAGTCCGAACTAGGGACATCACAATTGAATACAATCAAAGAATTAGTAGGTTAGTTGCAATTATTTACGTACAAAAAAAAAAAAAAAAGATTACTTGCAATTATTGAAAATTATACATCAAAGTGTCAAATCCTGGACTACACATCAATCCGTACTCATGGTTGGTCGGTTCCTAGGCCACAACTGGTTGAATTGTTGCCCTCTCAAGAACACTTAAGTGGTAGGTTCAATAGACTTGAAGATATTCGTAATTCTTGATATCTTAAGTTTCATCCATTACATTATCGGTTCATGAAGTTTTTAGAGTGTTTTGTAGAATAATAGGTCAAATTGGAGACGTTATATATATAGGACTGATGTGTTGACCACAATTAGGGTCCTAGTCCTATTAACGGATCTCCTTAATGAAAAATAAAAAACTGTCAAAATATTAATTGTTTTTTTTTTCCAGAAATTTTTTCCTAAAATAGTACACTAACAAATGCCCTTAGAACATCCGTTAACATTTCTCGTATTTTTTTTTTATTATTTTTATAAAAGCCAAGTTGTAATCTTGGTTCATGTAATGTAACGTAGAATTGACTCAATTGAGAATTGTCATGGTTTTGAATTTTGTTTGAATTATGTTAATTATAACTAATTGAAGGTGTAAATTGAAATGAATTAAAAAAATTATGGTTTAAACATTTTTTTTATTAGTGATTTAATTAAAAAAAAAAATGGAACGGTTCCTTAAACTTAGTTACAAACTTACAATACTTTTTATACTTAACTATGTGGTCATATTGACCAATGCAACACACACAATATAATTTTTTCCATATTAAATCATATGCATTGGCTAATAGAATCATGTCATTGAATTTAATAAAATTTGTACATAATTTTTTCTATATTTATTTAATATTTAGTAATTTCTTTTATAAAGGTGGTTACTTGGCGCTAAAAAAAATAAAAATGTAGCCACATTGTGCAAATAGAAAACAACACTTTTTATTTATTTATTTTTTAGAATGAAGAAAACAAAGACTTGGATTATATGATTTTGCTTAAAAAAGAAGTTTGAGAAATAGTAAATAAACAAAAAAGATTTTGAATATTTGAAAATAAATTGGATTTTAAACTTATCCTAACATACATGAAAGATGGATAGTGTATCACATATTTTAGCCAATCCAATCCAATATAATTAAAAAAAAAATTCATGAGTTCTAATTAATTCAACTACAAAATTGACTGTTATCCAATTGTGCCTATTATAATAATAATAATAATAATAATACAATTTATTAATGTGTTGGTCACTTGGCCTCGTACTAAAGAATAATTATCATAAAATGAATATTTTATATTGTATCATATGTTCATATTCTATTGTATTTATAATAAATTTTTTTTTTTAAACACAGCCTTTTAAAGTTACAAAATCCTATGAAATGATTAAAAAAATTACAAAATTATATTAACATCAAATGTTTATCTATTACTTTTAAAAAAAGTTTTTTTTTAATTTTTTTTAAATTTCTTATTAACTATTACTAATTAATATATATATATTACTTTTCGTTTGGCGCGAAAATCCTAGACTAAGTGAATAGGCTGTGTTTGGCGCTTCCACATTCACATTCCTTTTTTTTCGAAGTTTCAATGTCAATGGGGTGCAGCTCAGGGTTTCGTCCTCCTCAGTTCTCCGAGGTACGCCAATTGATTTCTTTTTCTCCTTATCCTCTTTTGTTATAATGCTAATTGATACTTGTTTGGTTACCGAGAAAATAGTCAAAAAATTAAGTGAAATGGATTTCTCAGTTTTGTGTATTAGTGGAAAAAGTGGAAACCCACTTGACTTGATCCTTGGTTAGCAGCAATGGCTCATGTAAAAATTCATTCTTTTTTTGTTTTTTGGTTTTTTCAGCAACCGAATTGAACTGGGTCAAGCTTAATTTTAAGTAAAATTATGGATTTTGAATGGTTAAGCTTTTAGGTCTTATTGAAAGTTCCACTTGACTCAGTTAGCAAATGCTTATCTAAGATTTATTGTTGTTATTATTGTTTTTTTTTTTTCGTTTTTCTTAGCAACCAAACTGAACTGGGACAAGCTTAATTTTAAGTAAAATTCTGGATTTTGAATGGTTCACTTATTGGGTCTAATTGAAAGGGGAGCGGGGTCTTCATTTCTTTTTGTTTGTTTGTTTGTTGTTTCTTGGTTTTATCCAGGAAGAAGTATTGAATTCAATTTTCATAGGCATTTGGTTATGCATGTGATGAGTGAGTTTGTGGTGTCTTATCTTTTCTTTAAGAAATTTTCCTGGTTTTGAGGTTTTGCTACCTGGGTTTTTTTTTTTCTTCCTTTAACCATGGGCTATTTGTTGACAATTTAGAGTTTTCCGCTTTACAATAACTATTTCATTTTACAATTTTGATAAAGGAGATCCATTTAGAAAGTACTTGGATTTAGGCAATTAACTTTTTTGATTGCGTTGTGCTTCCAGAACCAATGAACAACCTGTTTGATATATTTAATGAAAATTTTATTTCTAAGAGGGAAATCAAATATTAAGGTTAATAATGAAAGTTGCTTCCAGAACAACTGAACTTTATGTTTTCGTCGCTTTAATCTAATAATTGTATAATGCCAAAGTGGAATCTTGGTATTTTGTAAAAAGAAAAAAAGAAAAATTGGTATAAAATTGGGGTTTGTTGCTGCCTCGAAACTAAGCTCCCTTCTTGTACTTCCCTTTTGGCATCATGGTTGTGTTTTCTGTACATCTCCTAACTCCTATGTCATTGTACATGCTCCGCAAATTTGCATCCAATGAAATTTGGTAAAGAAAAAGAAATGTGGGTTGTTCTGTTTTCTAAGTGATTGCTTATAAATTTTTTGTAACAAGCTATAATTGCAACCAATGGTGTTGTTTGAACATGTACTAATTGCAGGATTTAGTTTGGCTTCCTGGTTGGCTTCAGCAACATCAAGCAGAACCATTTGATGAGCACATAAAGGAAACTCAAATGCCTTCTGAGCTAGCAATTAAGGTTGGAAGGTTTTTTATTGTTTATTTATATGTTGTTTACCGTTTGGCATGTGTTGATATTGATACACAATATGGCTTATTCTCCAATAACTTCAAATTTTATTATGTTCATAACCTTCTCCCACCTCCCACAGGGAGTCCCTTGATGAACTTTAATACCGTGCATTGTGGATCCAACTTACTTCTCTCATGTCATCACCATCTTTCTTATGTCCTACTGAATGAAATTGAAACAATGATGTTATTGTAAATAACTTAAAAGAGTGGTGCCAGCTTTTTTTCTGCACTGTCAAAGTTTCTTTTTGTTCTGATGATTGTTTTCATCCAATGTTTTAGCATTCAATACTTACACAAGGAAGAATGGGATAAAAGATACTGCTTCTATAAGTAGATAGGTCAGTAACACAATATCTATTATTTGGGTTTGTCACTGTGCCATATGATAAACTAATGATCCAAAATCGCTTGCGATCATCTTATGGGGATTTTTTGTCAATTAGGACTTCCTTTTTTGTTAACCTAATTTTATTCCTGTCATTCTAGTGTTGTGGTCACTGAGTTCCAAGTCTGTTTTCCACCTTTAGGTTATTAGGATGCAATCAATGAGGTGGGAGGAGTAGTGGGACAAGAGAACTATTATAACCATCATGTTTAAGTCAGAAGCTGATTTTTCTTAGACTCCATAAGCATCTGGAATTGGAAGCAAACTACTTATTTCTGGTCTACATTTTGTAAATTATTAGTCTGTGATTTTTAGTTTGTTGTAGTGAATTTTTCTTGACTTCTGATGGTATGTAATTTGATAAAGCCATAAAGGTGATGATTCAAATAAACTTAATTAACACTTGTTATTTCCATTCGCTGGATTGTTGCACAGATTATTCTATGCTTGATATGCATGAATGGTTTAGTTTAATAAAATGTTTTCTAATGTATCTTGTTTGTTGGAATGGATAGGGTTTGAGTTCTTTTCAAGGAAACATTGGTGTAAGTAAAGATGCAAATCTTTTAGCAAGGGAAGAAGGTAGATATAACAGCTGTCATTTATTCTTATCTGGGGAAAACAGTTCAGAAATTAGTTTTTCTCCATCTCCTGGAAATGTAAGTTTTTAACCATATTGGCCAAAAAGTAATTCTAAAATTTTGGGTTCTGCAAACATTATTATGTTTCTGAATGAATTTGCGAGTTTAGTCTTGTCTCCTAACTTTGACCTGCAAAATGATGTGTTTTCTCTTGAATTTTTATGCTTCATTGGCATATATTTCAATAAAAATCTCAGAAAAAATAGTTATCTTGTTTGGATATTCAGTTATAACTTGGCTTGATCAATATATTCTCCGTTGGACAGGTGCTTCATTTCCATCTACATCTTTCATCAGATGAAAACTCACAGTATGGCACTGCTCAACTTTTGGATTCATCACAAAAGCGGCCTGAATCTAAAAAAGTCCTCTCAGTGCAGCTTGCTGAAAATTCTGTTGGTTCTAGAGATAAGACCCATGCCAACATGCAGTTTAGTGCTGGTGGGCCTAATTTGTTGCCTCTAAGTTCCGTTCCAGAAACTGTGGAGAATGTTTATCCACCATCTCCATCCAATAACAAGGAGATTGAGAGGCAGTATGAAAAGAAATTCAATTACAGGTTCCTCAAAGGTGCTGATGTCAATGAAGCAGTTGAACTATCTATTGCAGCATCTGAAGCATTGGTTATAAATGAATTAGTGAAGAGTGAGTCAGCTTCAGAAGCACTGCCAACAGCATCTGTACTTGAAGTTGCCCTTCTGGTGAAGCAAGCACGGTTATATATGTTGGAAGATGCTTTTTGTTGCCCAACCAAGGAGACTGACACATGCGATTCTCTTTCTGAGTTGGATGATGTTGCCATGGCAGATGCATTTGAAGATGTTGGGTTATCTTGTAGTGTCCCTGATGATCAGCATGCTTGTAATTCGGCTATGTCTCACATCAAGGAAACTTTTCTCTCTGAAACTCATTTTAGAGATGACAATGGATTGAATTGTACAAAACTCAGGTCTCAACAAGAATCTTTTGATTATATTTCTACAAGTAAACATTTAGAAGACAATGTGGAAATGGATCTGCAGATAACAAATGACCTGCCTCTAGAATCTCTTGATTGTGAGAGGCAGAAGAAACTTCCTCATGATCCTCTCTCGCAAGAATCTCTTGATTGTGAGAGGCAGAAGCAGGAAAATCCTAAAAGTTTCCCCAAGTGTTTTCTTGGTGAGACGAGCTTTCTCTCTGAGTCAGCATATATTGCCCCAGATGAGAACTCTTTTGTGCAGAAACATGAGTCCAAGTCCAAGTTAGGTTCACAGTCAAGCATGCACTCTGTGGGTTTACCTGACAAAGCTAATGAGGGAATATTGCTTTCTCAAGATGTTAGATCTTCGAGTCTATCTTTCGTTGATCCTCTTTGTTCTGTTGTTCCTTGTAGTATTTCTATAGAAAATGCCAGTTCAGCACAAGATAAGAATCAGAATGAAGGTGAAAATAGTAAGGAAAAGTTCTTTCAACCCATGCCAGAACTTGGAATGGAGGATTTGCAAAAAACACTGGACCAAAATATTGAACTTGACCATGGGAACGAGCAAGCTACAAACACGGTTAATGTGCAAGGCTCTGGGTTATCAGTCAGAAGGAAGTTGACCTCACTTAAGACTTACAGCATGCTTGTGCCTAACTACATTCCCCTCTTGGAAAGGGGACGCCTTTGCCATAATCAGTTTCAATTCAAATATGATTGGGGACTGCTTTCCTCTGATCAGAATATGAGCAGCACCAAGTATTCTGATAAAAGGGGTTTTGATGATCTCCTATGTTTAAGGTCTGTTTCCAAGTGTACTGCTGGTAGAAATAATGAGGACAATAATGAAATTGCACTTAACAGGAGTTTAGCTGCAGAAATGACAAATGAGGAGAGAAATGAAACTGCAGAAGGGGTTGAGTTTCTGGTTCAGCCATTAGAGAAGAGGACTTCACCTCTTGTCGTAAACCAAAGGAGATGCCATGGTCTGCAGACTTCTAAACATTCTGTGAACAATTTTTCTGGAGAGAAACATCCCAAGCCTGCTACAGTAACAGGACCTGTTATTGAGCATCAAAAGATCAAAAGTCTTCAAAAGATTCAATCTGAATGCTATAACTCCAATGACAAGCATGTTTTTGTAAGAAAGCGAGTTCGTTTCTCTGAAGCAAAAGACCTGCTCCCGCAGAACAAGAAACTTCAAAAGATACAATCTTCACACCAAAACTGTAAGACTTGAATGCTGGTTGTGTAATGCATCTTTAAATTCTGAATCATGTGTTTTCAAATTTGATTCTTTTTTCATGTGGGCACTGATTGTGTAATGGACCTTCAATATGTAAATATTACAGTCCTCCACCACCCCCCCCCCCCCCCCGGGGGGCCCAATTAACATTGTTTAAATTTATGTAGGCTCAACTGCTAGAGCTACAAGGACGAAATTGTCCAGACCAGGATCCGGAGATTATGGCGTGAAAAGATGTCTCACAAATTTTTGTGTTAATGTTGGGAAGAGATTGATTTTTCAAGGGGTAGAATTCCTTCTTACAGGATTTTCTAGTGAGAAGGAAAAGGAAATTGAGGGACTAATATGGAAATATGGTGGTGTGGTTCTATTTGATATTCCTTCACCAATTTCAAGGGGAAAGAGAAGTTCTATTTGCCAGAATTTTCCAGTTATTCTTTGTTTAAAAAAGGTTGGTTCTTAATGATTAAGACCTTTTCTTCCTTTATTTATAACTTTGGTCCTCCCCACCCCCACATCCCAGGCTTCATGGAGCCTCACTCTATCTTTGGAATGATGCATCTAAAAATTGGTCCTCATTATATCAAGACTCATTACATCAGTTTCTTTCAAATATGTAAATGTTGATAACTTACTCTAAGTCACAATTATTTATTTATTTTTTCCATCTATGTCTGCTTTCCCTGCCATGTACCCTCTATGAAAATTTTAGATATACATCATTGCTAAAAATTTTCTTTTATATATATATATTCTTGATTTGTTTATGTAAATTTTAGAGAGACTCAATCTATGGATGGGTTCTTTTCTAAAGACTTAAGAGTTTACTTCATAGGGTCTGCATAAGTGTTCATCTGTTCACATTTGATTATATATCAATGAGTATTTTTTAATAAAAATATTTGATTGAGACCCTATGAATATCTAATAATATTATATAATAATCATGCAGTTAGACTTCAACCATTATTATATTGTTATCCATATACTTTTGCCATCTATGTCTAATTATATAATAAAAATATTTGATTGAGGCCCTACAAATATATAATAATGATTGAAGTCTAACTACATGATTATATTGTTATCCATTTATTTTTGCTGTCTGTGTCTGATTAATAAAAATATATGATTGAGACCCAATTAATATCTAATAATGATTATATAATAATCATGTAGTTAGACTTCAACATTTTTATATTGTTAGAATTTTATTTTTGCTATCTATGTCTGATTATATAATAATTATTTTTATGTAATGTTTTAGAATTCAATGCAGTGTAATATTGTATGATCATTATAAAGAACTTTTGCTTTCAAGAATAAAATAAGTGTATGACATGGTAAATGCTAGATGTTTGTCATATGACTCAAACATGAAGTCAATACTTTAACATGGCTATGATGTATTCAACATAGTGACCTTCAATGAACTGATATGTGATATAACAGTGAACACAAACATGGGCATTGGATTGCAGCAAAATAGTGTTGTCCTTTTCATGTGGGTTAAAGTGAAAGGTAGTTTAAGTTATGATCACAAAATATAGGAAGTCTTTTGATGGTCTTAAGGGTTACTGTTAATTAAATGTTACTGCCTATTGCAGATACAAGGATATCTTTGTGATCGAGGTTCTCTCTTTTTTTTTTTTTTTTTTTTTGGGGGTGGGGGTGGATTTGGCAGAGGTGATTAAAGAACTGAAATATGTTTGATATTAATGATCAATTAATTGTTCTTTATATATAGGCTAACATAGCTTCCTTTATCAGTGGTTACTTTTATATTCATCAGGGTATACAATAAGTTTTGACTGTTCAGCAATTAACTCCTCTCATCTCATTTAGTTTCTACTTTGCTGGGCTTAAGAAACTTCAAGGTTAAAATGAGTCACAAGAGTCCTAGCCATAAGAGTTCTTAAAATTTATTTTGGAGTGATAGTCTTCTTAATCTGAAATAGGAAATATCATGAGAAGTTTGTGAATATCTTAATATCTGACTTCTGTTCTATTTAAAAATATTTTGTTTTATTATCTTTCACAGTACAAGGTTTCATAACTTTTTGGGGGATGTGGCGTTTCTTTTTCTAATGGGTATTCTCTTTCTCTGTCTCAGCTAAAAACTACCAAATTCTTGTATGGGTGTGCAGTGAATACCTTAATACTGAAAGTTGATTGGCTTACTGATTCAATTGCAGCAGGTTCTATTATACCACCTGAGAAGTAAGTTGAGCTCCATGTCTGACTTGCACTTTTATCTTGTTTCTTGGAATTGTTTGGTGCTATACTCCTGCTAAGTGTTTGTGTTATGTTTTAGTGTCATAATGACTGCCTGCTTAATCAAAGCTTGAACTTTGACCATGAAGTTGACTAGGTTTCTATTGAATTAGAATTTAATTTGAAGAAATAAGGGTCAAAGTGTTTTAGACTGCTCAATTAGCTCTAACTATTTTTTTTTTATAGTTAATAAAATTTTTATAAATCAAGGCTACTTCATGAAGAAGAATGAAGTAGCAAAAATATATATATATACAAAAAGGCTACTCAATTATCTTTAACTACAAAGAAGATCATCAGAGAAAGACAAGAAGCAGTCTGTCTTTATTCATTTATACTACACGAACGCAACATTTTCAGTAGTAGTTTTTTAAGCTTGCTCTGAAACAAACAAGGCAGATTCATGGTACAACAACAACAACAAAGCCTCAAATGAAATGAATTTATAAAAGAATGTATTGGGTGATTGGGAGAGATTATTCTTAAGCTTTACTAGGTTAAATTTTGGTGATTGCGGTTGAGTTGTTTTTAGCACATGTCTAGTGGAAAGAGGTCCTGCCTTTCTTTTTTTGGAATATTTTTTAAACACAATTTCTCAAATTTTTTATTGCAGTGGTTAAGGATGTATTTATAAAATTTTCTTGGGATATACATTGGAACAAAAGATTTGTGAGAGTAGTACTTAATTTGATAGAATTTATTTTTATTTTTATTTTAAATCAGTTCAGTTTGAATTAGGGGGAGAGGGTGGGGGTAAGGATTGGGGGGGGGGGGGGGGGAGTGTTTAGAAGATGACAATTTGAGTTGTGGAACGATCCTATCAAAAGAGGATATATTAAAGATGATAAAATGGCACTTGTTCCAAAAGCTTAAGTTGATAGAAATGATGATTTTAATAACTTAACCATTATTCTAACACTAACACCCCCCCAATCAATAAGTGGGGCTTAACACAGGGAGTTTTTAACTTTAAATGGAAGGAGGTAGAGTGGATATAGGGTTTAGGGTTTAGATGGGGTTTGAAATCAGAATCACCTAATTTGATACCATGAATGATAAACTACCATTTGTCCGAAAAACTTAAGCTAGAAAGAAAGGGTGAATTTACTCAATGAACCATTATTCTAGCAAAAGAGAGAGGAGATTATTTGAGATTGGTCTTGTATGTGTAAGAGGGGTGGTGAAGCAGTTGACCATCTTCTTACTTCACTGCTTGTGTTGCACAGGACCTTTAGTCATTAGAGTTTGTGTTCATGTTTTGTACTGAGTATAACTGAAATTGATAGTTTTTTTAACATGAATGAGGTAACCCTTTCTTCTTACTGTGGAATTTGTTTGATGTTATAGCTCGCATTGTGAGTTTATTGGAGAGGACTTTCCAGTCTGGCTGAGTGCTTGTCTTACAACCTTCTGTCAACTGTTTTTTGTTGATGTATGAAGGTTTAAAAGAATTGATATATTTTTACTGTATTTTATTTTTATCAGGAGATGAATGTTGCTGCCATTTTTTCCAATTTTGAATGTATTTCTCTATGGTTTTATGATTCCAAATTTGTCAATCTATTAGGTACATGATTCTTTTAAACCGAGCTGATGCAATGTGTACCAGCATTGGGAAGCTAGTTCGTCTCAATAACAAGAAATATATCTTTGAGAGAGTAGGGATCATGCTTCATGGAAAGCATAGTTTCTTCACCAAATTCTCAAAAATATTTAAGGTAAGATCAGTTCATTCTAATTGATAGCTTTACTTGAAGTCCATATTATATCTCCTTGACTATATTAGTTTAATTTGCCTCTCTCTGGCCATCTTTTCTTAGTCACATAGCTCCTGCATGATTACAAAACTATACTGTTAATATTTTTTAATAAGCACCAGGAAATCAGTGGAATTGCTTTTAACTGACCTTGTAACCTATGCAAGGATCATTATTGAACTCTGAAGTTTGAATTTGTATCTCATTACTTCTTGTAGCTGTTGTGTGCTGAGTGCTAGACCTAAAAAGTAAGAGAACTAGGTTGTTTCTTGGATATGTTTGATCTTGATGCAAAGGTTTTCCAAAAGTTTCTGATCATCTAACTCTTAAGAGTTAAGAAGTTCTTTTTGAGTAGAGCAAAATAGTTAGACCATGGAGGGAGTGGAGCACTTGATTGGGAATCTTTAAGCAAACTTGCACTAGTTTTCTCCTTGATGGTAGACTCTTTTTTCTTAAAATCTTGAGTCTTCATAGAATTCATTGACTCCTGAAATTTTAGCTTCTCTAATCTTCACCTATATCCTAAACCTTTAACTAAAATGATTGAAGAACAAAGAAGAAGGTTTGAATGTTTTCTTTATTCCTGTTACAAGATTTAGCAACTGAAAAAGTAGGACATGACATGGTAAGGCACACAAACATGAACATGGTACGAGTCAATGTGTGCAAGCCAACAATACAAATTGCAAAAGTAGACTTGATGGAAATGGGAAATCGGGATGATTAATAAACCTCTCAAGTCTCACCTAGTATTTTACTCTCTGCAACTCCTAATAAAAAATAAATTTTATTTCATTTATATGAAGTTATGAATGCAAAATTTCTAAAGTAATTCACGCCTTCTTTTTTTGTCACATATTTTTATATCATATCCTATTAGATTTGTTTTTGAAATATCGATTAGTTTCATTGCTTATAGACCATTAATGTGGTTGTCCCTCTTTATAACCATAGTGTTTCATTTGAAATAACATATGCCGACATGTCAAAACTAAATGTAAGGGTAGGGAAAAACTTGATTATGGTACCTCAGGTATTGTTTTTCTGGTTCCCAATAATAATTTGCCATGTCATACATATGCAAACTAAACACTCATTTTGTTAAACATTGAAACCCTATCTTATCCTTCCTTTTCATTCACTGAATCTTTTCAATCTCTCTTTGAAGCCTGATTGGGTCCAAAGTAGATGGTCATCAGCAGAAATTCTCTCTCTCTCTTACAGCTAATGAAATCATTTATGTGCTTTTTAGTGGGCATCTTAGCAAAAATTGAACATTGTGGCTATGGATATTACATATTTAGCTTGTCCATTTGCTGCACAACACTCCTATTACAGTCTTCGTAAAAGCAACATCTGGTATTGAACCTACCTCACCCTTCAAGATCCCCCTAAAAGATTCAGACCTCACTTGAGAAAACACATTCTCAAAGAACCACAAATCTTTGAATTTCAAGAAACAGAATTCTATTAGGCATAATTCAAACACTGTCGTGGTTACTCAACAAACCCACATTTCATAAAATCACAATCAGTGCATCACCCACGAACACATCCATAATCAAATCCATCTTCACTGTCATCGTAGGAATTAACTGCTCCAAACAAAAATCTAATAGTCCAGCACAAGCCTTAATTAAACAAGGACATGTTAATTCACTGGTTTGCATTCCGTTACATTAATGAACATCAACTAAATGTATACACAACATGGCTCATCTTTAGATTTATTTAAATCCTTTGCCCACCCCCTCCCTAAAAATAAAAATAATAATAAAATTCAGGTTTCGCCCCTAGTAAATGGCAGTGTCATCCAATTTTGTATTGTTAATGTGATAACAATGGCACACATTTAAATGTTTGAATTTTTAAGAGTGAGCATGGGCTCACAGAAGTTCAGGTAAAGAATCTAGTCATGGTGATAAATTTGAGTCTTTAAAGATTAAATTTTGATTATGCAGCGAATGGAAATGGGGCAAAAAAGTATTTTAGTTAGTCCAATAATAAGATCTAGAAGAAAGATGGAGTACATTGAATTTTATACACCTACCACATCAATGCTAAAGCACAATTAGTCAGACCAGGTGTCTTTATATGCTACTTTTATAGAAGAATGGCAGCCAGCTCAAATATGATAATGATTTCTAACATTATCGTTTTGAGAAAACCTGTATTCAGTGTCAGACCCTTAATTTTAGTGATGGCTACCTTCTCTCCTCTTAAGTCCAGTTTTTTTTTTTTGATAGGTAAGAAAAGTCCAGTTTTAATCTTCAGTTACTATGTAGCCATAGACCTGAATTCCCAAATGCACCTTAATCACACATTTTGCTTAGAAGCAACTTCCATGTAGTTAACATATAACAGTATAACACCCATATGGCCATTTTAGCATTTGTAGTTGGTTAGTTGGTCCTAACTTCATTCTTATTGTACTATGATATGCTTGATTTCACATTCTTCTTCCATATGGTTAGTTTTTTTCCTTCTAAAAAGTTGATTATAGTCTAATTCAGTCTGTTTGTCTGTTTCTTGGTTGCCCAGCATGGAGGTGGGCTGGTGTTTAAAACCCTTCAGTGGTTGGTTCAGAGTCTTGACAATGAAAAGATTTTTGTTGGTGCTATTATTGCTGAGGATGAGAGTAGGGTATCACGTCATTTGAAACATTGTGCCTCAGAGCGAGAAATACCCATGATGGTTAGTGCTTGTTTTACTCTTTACAATTGCATTGAATTACTGATGGGAAATCATATCATCCCCTCCGAAAATTTTCAATGTCTAAGAAGTGCATATAGATATATTTCTAGGTTGCTTGCACATGAAGATTCTCAAGTATTTGCTTTTCCCTACACTGTTCAACTTTCAAGCCTTCTTTTGGTCATATGTTGTTGCAGCCGGCTAGCTGGATCATCAAGAGCTTACATTCAGGAAAGCTCTTTCCTATTAAGGAGAAAAACCATTCATCGCTTTTGCCAACAAATAATATTCCAGAGGCTCCAATTTCCATGGACTGGAGTGAAGAAATATGAAATTTACTTCTCCCATGGGCTCTTGCAAGATAAATGCACAAAGTATTCTGTGGATTGGTATGGCTTGGTATTGCTTGGTGTCTGTACTTTTGGTTAAATGTGAACTGCATAGCTTATGGATAGTTACGTTTGATGTTTTTTACAGGTACCAGCTACTATTGAAACATATAAAAAGATGCCATACTTCTCTTGCTAAGCTGTCCACGAGAGAAAAAAGTAGAGGTAAAGTACTAATTGATTGAAATCGGTGGGCCTATTGACTTAAAACACCTTCTTTGTTTTGTTTTTTTATGTGCCCAAATAAACACATTCTTTGTCAGTTCAAATAAGGGGGCTGTACCCAACTTTTCTGTATCTTATGGCGGTTTAATGTTATTGAAGCAACTTTATCTGCAGAATTTTCTGCTACAGCAACAGCAACAGATAAGATGTTGCTGTAACAGAAATTTCTGCACATGTTGAAAATTTTGATAATGAGATGGGTCCAAGGAAGCCCAGGTCACACTGACATCTAGCGTTTTCTTATCTGTATCTTTTTCTTTTTAAAAAAAGAAAAGAGAAGTTGTAGACCCAAAAAGGCTTGTTCTTGTTATTGTAGTAATTACTAATTTTAGGTTCTTGAAGCTGTTTTGACAACTGTTCGAAAGATTTTATGTATATTTTTCAACTTTAAGGTCACTAAAGAGTTTTGCATATCTTCTCTTTCCAGGATGCTTAAAATCTTAGCCTGACATCAACACTCAAAGATTTTGAACTTTATGAGAAACATTAACTAGGGTGGAAAGCCTGGCTTGCTCCAACTTCTCTGATGCCAGGTTGATCAATTTGTTTGGATTAGCAATATAGGGAGCTACAACGGCTTATTAGTGGCTTATTTCCTAGCCAGAAGAAAGAAGGGCGGCGGTGGCCGTGTGGGGGTGGGGGGATGCGGGTATGAAGAGAACAGTTGATCTTATCTGCAATGATTGGATTTTGGAAGTAGAAGGCTCAAAACAGGAAGGAGTCCTGCAACTAGATCCCATAATAGCAGAGGCTCAACTTCTTAGAGAAGCCATTGTGCAAATGTGATGATCAATGACTGGCCTAAATTGTTTCAAATGAAACCGTCTTTGGCTTTAAGTGCTCATAAGTATCATCTGTGAAGATGTATATGTTATACCCCCAGTTGCTGATGCTGTTAACCAGTGTAGCATATTCTCTTTGATCTCTCTCTCATGTCAAGGTACACAACTTAAAAAGATGGAACAGGTGCTGATCTTCTGTGAAATAATCGAGTCAATATTGAGTGAGTTGTTTCTTCCCCTTGGAGAGTGTCCATCTTTGTGATGCAATGTATTATTCCCAGAAACGAGAGAAGCAAGTTTCTGACTGGAAAATATTGTCATGTATTGTTAATGCACACAGATAAAGCCAGCCAGCAATGACTAGATAGAATGAGCAATTAGTGACAGATATAGATTTGCATGTTACATAGCATAAGAAATGTTGAAACAAAAAAATAATGATAATTCCGAGAATCATGTAATCTCTTACATCTGTACCATAATTCCATTCGTTTGAGAAATTTCATGATTATTGCCTGGATATAAGTTAGGATTTTTGTTCAGAATTTAGGCTGGGTTGCTAAGGAGGAGTGGGGATGATAACGCCCTTATAGTGTAAGCCCTAAGCCCACCTTAAAACGAGTACTCTTTTGACTCCTAAGATAGTCTAGACACTATTAAAGCAAACTTCCAATTCCATCCTTGGCAATTTGGGACAGAGTTTTAAATTGCAAGTTTTTGTATTTAAAATTGTGCATAAAAGATGGATTTCTAATTTTCTAGATTGAATAATAAATAGTATCTGATTGACACAAAACTTAATATATGTGTTAAGAGCATAGAGAATATGTAATTCAATAGCGAGATTTTCGAAATATTAAACCAATAGGAAGTTATTAAGTTAGAGTTACATTAAGTTCAAATTACACTTAGTATAACTCTAAGTTATGTAAAAGAATGCCCATGTCAAACTAACCTTATGGCCTTACTTAAGGATATGTTCTATAGGCTCGTATATAGGTATGCTTGCTCACTTAGGAGATAGGACCCCTTAAAGGTTTTTTCATTTTCTTTTGTTAAAGAACACACATATCAAATTAGTAGCCTCATAAGAAGTATATATATCATTCTAACCTCTTTTTCGTTTTTAATTTTTAGTATTATTTTTTGATTAATGCCTTCCCGACTTCCCTTTTTTTTAAAGAAAAGAAAAGAAAAGAAAAGTGGATGAAATTTGATTGAAAAAAATAATGAGGTACATCACTATCAATCACACTCTTCAACTTAACTGGGATTTCTTCAAGCCAGACGAGCTCAGTATCACACCTTCTTTGTTTTGTTTTGTTTTTTTGGCTAATCTGTGTGCTGCTTCATTAATTGAAACTAAAACCTTAAGTAACATTTTCATCTCTTCAAACAAATGGCCCAGCAAGGTCAGATTTTCTTTACATCTTCCTTTCTTTCTTTCTTTCTTTCTTTTTTTGGCTGAAAATCTGTTGCATGATTTCATCTTCCAATTCAGCTATCACCCCAAGAGAATCACGATCAAAACAGACTTGTGTCAACCCTACTTCTTGCCCAAAAATTATCCCCATTCAGTTCCCGTTGTAAACCTTGTTTTTTTTTTTGGTTGAATAAATTAACAATGGGGTCTTCCGTGTAGACTCATTGATTTCACGCCACGTAACAGTAATAATAATACCACGTATACCACTAGGCCCCATCCAGTTCCCCATTGTAAAACTTTTTTTTCGGCTGAATAAAAAATTAGGTTTTTAGTGTAGACTCATCGACTTCACGCCACGTGATAGTAATGATAATACCACATATATCACCAGGCCTTAAAGGTAACATCAACCAATTTTCATTCAATAGCAATGAGAAACTACAATGGCATTCACATGACATTCATATTGACATCTCGCAAATAATTAAAATAGAAAAAGGACCGAATGGTTATAGAAAGGTAACATCATTCTGGAAATCCTACTGAACCTCATCTTCATCTAAGCATGATTACGAAGGAGAAGGAATAGGTTGAATGCAATTTGAAAAGTGGATACGTAAGAGAATAAACAAGAGATTTATTAAACCATTAAAATTTTTAGGAAAAATATAAGATAGTTAGAATAAAAAAATTTACTAAAACAAAAGATTTTAATATATATATATAAAAGGAAGTGGTATCACAATCTTTGACTACCTATGAGATATTCTAAAAATCTTATAAACTGATAATGTGATAGATGATATTTAAAACTTCTGGATTTGCAGTTCGTCATTCAAGTTCACTGAGCCAATCATTTGGGTGTCCTCAAATGGACTAAGAGTCTATTTAAGAACAGCTTATTTAGCTGAAATTGAAAAGTTTTTGCTGAAAATGTAGAAAATTGGTTAAAAAATAAGCTGAATTGTACAATGGGACTCATGAATAATATCAAAAAGTGTAGTAAGACTCATAAATAGTAGCAAAAATAAGCAAGTGTAGATAAGTTAAAATTTTCAGCTCATTCCAAACGGATGCTAATAGTGTGATAATTAGAGATTTAAGAGAAATTAATTAAAGTATGATCATGTACATAAAACTAAGCTATTACACAGGTTAAATCGGTTTTACTTTACTTGCATCTCCTTATTGTTTTCCTTATAAATTGCTGTTTTTTTGGATAATCCAAAAATATTTTATTGCCAAAACACAATCCATTTTGAGTGGACATCAAATCAAAGAGCTGGATTTCAATGAAGTGAACATTTATGCATAGGTTCAGGGTCATGAATCACGATGTGACAAAGTAGTGCAACCTTGATTGAAATGATATAAAGCACGAGGTAAACCTTATAATTGCATATTTCAATTGACACAAACAAAAGAAAACTGCACTTTGTACATCGTCGGCAGAAAACGATGTCAAGTCAAGGTCTCAAGGTCCCCCCCACTTTACTTTTCTAAGACAGTGACCTAATAAATGTGCATTGTAATTGTTCATCAGCTCCTATTGTATCTGTATGAAAATTGTGGATATGTTCTTTTAATATGTCGGCAATTTATGACAGTGTAACCCTCTAGCTGTGCCTTTATGTTTCACAGCATGTTGATTCTAAAATCCAGGTAATACCATAGAAGGAACCAGCTCAACCATGTTACAAATGATAAAGATAGATTCTAAGTACTGCAAATACCTGTGGTGGTCCTGTGTGTAAGTACTAAAATTCAATCACAAATTAACATGTGAAATTTGGTACTGTAAACACCCATGTTGTTTCTTTGTGTAAGTGTTAAAATCTAGTTACAAATTGACATTCAAATATATTGTGAAATTGGATGTAAGTTTGAGTGTATTCATAGACAAACGGTTGTTCATATGTTTTCCTAAAGTATTCTTGTTCAAGACTCGACTTAGAGGGACCAACAAGAAGGAAAAAGAAAAAAAAAAAAGAACAACATTAACATATAGAAAAACAAAAATTATGCATACAATACATATACATCAATAATCTATAATATAATGAAAACCAGACCTTGAGCATAGTTTTTCATGTTATTATTATAATATATATTTAATTGAGTTTAAATTCTATTCTATATTTGAATATTTCATGAGAATCTTGTTGCATCATATTTTCTTTAAATGATAGAAGAGATAGCTTCATATACGAACACAATCAAACTAAATGTTTATTGTAGGGACCGGTTTTGGACACTTCTACGTGTAGAGAGAGTGGACTCAAGCCCAGCTAACCCTGCAATAAATTTATAGAGAGCGGGTTCAAGAACTAGGCCCTAGCAAGAAATGCAGCGGCCATGCATGGTTGCATGGGAGTATAATAACTTGAACGTGAATTGAAATGCACAAAGATGCTCCTCGGACGTGCTTTACGGAGCTTGGAGTTCTTATTACTTCTTTGAAGAAGGGTTACAAGGTTTCAGAGAATACAAGCTGCTATAGTATTTCTTTTCTCTGGTTTTTCCCCCCTCTCTCTCGTCCCCCCTCAAGAGGGACTTCTTACATTATATATATCTCTCCCAGTTGATCCTAGCCCTACATTTGTTGATTAACTGGACCACCACTTGAGAGCCTGTCCCATCAGCCGCATTCCCATTCCTCCTGTGGGTTGCAGCGCCCAAGACAGTACTGTTCAGAGGTCCTATCCTCATTAATGCGGCCAGGGCGTTAGTTGAGGGCATTAAATGTGGAGGTGACAGTTCATCTGGGACTTTCTCCTCCACCATGCTTCCTTCGCTGGTGCTTGGTACTTGCTCTTTGCCCCTTGAATGCTCGGGGAGACCCCCCTTGATGGCGTGCTGCTTGTCCACTTTCAGATCTCGGAGGTCCGAGGACGTTATCATCCTCGGCACTGTCTCCTGGGCAACTAGGTTTTACACTTTCGTCCTCGGACCTTGGCGTGTCCTCGGCGTGGGCCTTTGGGCCTGGCTCGAAGTGGGCCGGGGTTGCCTAACACTTTCTGGCCCCACAATAGCCCCTCAAAATCTTGTTGTTCGCATCCTCGGGCGGAGAGGAGGATTTTGATATCCTCGGACCTACTCCGTGTCCAATCAAGTCTTGTCTACCGTCAGAGTTGGAGCCTTTTCATCTGCCCAAGGTGCGTTACTAGCGCTTCGGTGCGCGTAACGTGTCTTGTATTAAATTCGGGCGGCTCTGTGCTCCCCACGTTCAACGGGCAGATGGCAATCTAACGGTGGGGATGCGCCTAGCATTTATGGGCGGGAAACCTCGCGCGGCTCTTCCATCTAGGGTATAAATACCCATTCGAACCGCTTTCCCCTTTTTTCATTCACAATCAAAAGCTCTTGCACCTTCATTCAGAGTCCAACCAAATTTCCACCTACATCTCCAGCATAAAAAGCCTGTCCGAGGAGCTTCTTCCTCATTTCTGTAAGTCGCTCTATCCCTCTTTGAGCTTTTTTTTCCTCTCTGTTCCTCCTTGTCTTTCATTTGCTCTTTCCTTAGCTCTCTTAGGCGTCGTTTGGGATGGGTAGGCTTAAGAAGTACGTTTACACTGAGGAGGCAATGGAGAAATTCATCGCCGATTATAAGATACCGGCCAACGTGGGCTTGAGGTATTGTGAGGAAGGGGAGTGGCTCCTTTGAAGGCAAGAGGGCGAGGTGGTGATTCTTATCATCGCCTTCCTCGAAGGTGGCATGACGATCCCCATGGGGCTGGTGACGAGGGGTTACCTTACATACTTCCGGTTAACCCCCACCCAGTGCGCCTCCAACATCTTCAGAATTCTGGGTTGTGTGGACGCTCTGAATGAGAAGATGGGGCTAAGGTTGACCCATCACGACGTGAACTACTGCTATAATCTTCAACACCTGAAGAACAAGTCGTACTACATGAGGACGAGGGACGATAGGGTCCGGCTCATCCAGTGCCTCCCTGAGTCCAACAAGGGGTTGAACGAGGACTTTCTCATTGTGTCCGGAGCGTGGCACGATGGCCTTCATTGCCCGACGACAGAGGGGACACCAGGTGGGGCAATGGGAGTAGGAGGGGGTTCAAGGATTCTAACTTGTTTCATGCGTCATTTCTTTTTTGCAGTGTTGGGTTACTAACGTGAGTGTGTCTTCTTTCTGCGGATCCGCACGCCTTCACGCGCCACTTTAACTCGATCAACAGGGAGGATTTGCAGAAGGTGCTCAAGTCGGCGGTTTTCGAAAACGAAGCTGACCATCAAGTTAGAGCCGCTCACAAAATCCTGGGGTACACCTCGCTCCAAAAATCATTCGCGGCCCCAAAGCACGTGATCAAAGCGAAGGATCCTCGGCTGCAGAAAATAATTGTGACCGAGGACGGGTTCGAGTTTCCCGAGGATCCCTTCACTTCAGAAGGGGTCACACTAGCAGTCCCCTCTTCCTCCCACACATTCTCAGAGGCCGCGGGGGAGAACTTAAAGAGGGAAGGGGAAGTTGCAGATTTTGGTCCTGCTGAGGACGACTTTGACGTGTTTGAACAGGCCCACCAGTCCGAGGACCCTTCTGGAGACTTGGGCGATCCTCGTCTGACCGAGGCGGACCTCCTAGCGTCAGAGACATCTTCTCGGCTTGAGATGGGTTATAAGAAGAAAGCCCAAGCCAGTCTGCTCGACCTAATAGAAGGGCAGCCGGGGAAGTCCAAGCCAAAGCTTCCTCCTCCTTCTCTAAAGACTCGTCCTGCCCAGACCAGGTCGGCCTCTACTCAATCTAGGCCTCCTCTGCCTCAGACGAACCCGCCGTCCAGGCACGAGCCTGCTGATCCTAAGCAGAAGAGGGATAAGGGCAAGAGGCCCATCGAGGACAAATCTGGGCCCACTCGTGAGGGGGATGACACTCGGCGGCCCTCAAAGCAGCTGAGGATAGGCTCTAAAGCCCAGGACAAACAGGTAGATGCCCCGCCCGAGGTCCAGGCCTGACTCCCCGCCCCAATGCTCCGTGAGGCCCCTATGAGGGATGACTCTTCCCTCAGGGATTTTAGAGATGGTGAAGGCGCGCATGTGGCCGACACGGTGGAGAAATGCCTGCTACTTCCTGCGGACATGGAGCAGCTGAGGACCATGAGGAGTAGGGAGGTCTTCCTCAGCCTCAAGCGATACTTGGGGATGGTAAGGCCCTCAACACTTGTGTCTTTTCTCGCTTCAGTTTCTTCTGCCTTCCTTTCTTTTTTGAGCTCGGCTTATTATTATGTATCCGTTTTGTTTGGCAGGCTGTCCAGGCCACCTTCAGGCTGGAGGAGGAGGAGGCCCATGACCACGGAAAGGCCATGGATGAAGAGCGCGAGAAGCGCTTGGAGGCCACTCGGACCCTCAAGAACTCCGAGGACAACCTTGCCAAGGCCAGGGAGGAGCTGAAGGCAATGACCAGGGCTTGGGACAGCGCAGTGTCAGGCCTTGAGGGTGCCCAGAAGCAGGCCGAATCTCAGACGAAGCGTCTGGGTGAGGTAGAGGAGCAGCTGAAGATCGCAAAGGAGCTGATTGCTGATCTGACAAAGAAGGCAGCTGTTGCCGAGGAGGCCAAAAAAGTGGCTGAATGGGCTAGGGACGAAGCTGTGAGGGCCAAGTTTGAGGCAGACCAGGGTAGGGAGGAGGTTTAGGCCTCTAAGGAGGAAGCTGAGGAGGCAGCTTATGCTGCCGGGGCAACTGAGACAGCAGCTGCCTACAAATCTCAAGTCCCTGAGGTATGCAGGCGCTACTGCTTCCAGACTTGGGGTGAAGCCCTCAAACAAGCTGGGGTGGAGGCCTCTTCTGACCTGTGGAAGGAGGAGGGGGTGTACTACCCCCTGCCATCCGCGAGGCTGCCCCAGATGGCTCTGAGGCCGAGGAGGCTGCTGAGGAAACTGTTGCTACTCTAGGTGAGGGGGCCTCGGATATTGGACCCACTGGTGAGCCAGTTCAAAGGAGTAACTCTCCCGTGGTGGTTGATCTAAGTGAAGGCTCTAACGAGGAAGCTTCCCAGCAGGTTGCAAGGCCCTCCTCCGATGCCCAGGTTTCTTCTGCCGAGGGGGCAGCTATTCCTGCCGTGCCTCTGCAGGCCATCCCACTTAGTCAGAGCCCAGAGGATCCTGAGGCTGCCTTGGTCCAGCCACCCACGGGAGCAGGCAATTAAGTGGAAGGAGTAGGCTCATTGGCGCCTCTGCCTACTTCACTTTATTTTTTGCGTTTTTCCTCTTCCTTTTTTTTTTTTTCTTTATTTGTAATGTGACTCCTATCGTGTAATTCTTTTGGACTTAATGAAATGCGAGCTTTATTTCTCTATTCTGACTTATGCTGGCTGTTTGTTCATTTGCGCGCTATCCATTTTTTTTTTTTACTTGTATAACTTTAACTTCAATGGTATCTCGGTCAATCGCGGCATCAATTATTATAACGAGAGGGCATGTATGCTCCGGTGGACCTTTCGTTCCCTAAGGACCAGGTAGAACTTCTTCGAGTAGACACTTAGGATCCCTTTGAAGTAGTTAGTTTCCCCATAGGATTGAGTCCGAGGACCATGCAATCCTTGGTTCTATCTAACACTTTGCCTTGAAGCAGTTAGTTTCCCCATAGGATTGAGTCCGAGGACCATGCAATCCTTGGTTCTGTCTAACACTTAAGTTTTGAAGTAGTTAGTTTCCCCATAGGCCTGAATCTTTGGACCATGCAGAGCCTTGGTTTTGTCTAACACTTAGTTTTGAAGTAGTTAGTTTCCCCATAGGCCTGAGTCTTTGGACCATGCAGAGCCTTGGTTCTGTCTAACACTTGGTCTTGAAATGGTTAGTTTCCCCATAGGATTGAGTCCGAGGACCATGCAATCCTTGGTTCTGTCTAACACTTGGTCTTGAAGTGGTTAGTTTCCCCATAGGATTGAGTCCGAGGACCGTGCAATCCTTGGTTCTGTCTAACACTTGGTCTTGAAGCGGTTAGTTTCCCCATAGGATTGAGTCCGAGGACCATGCAATCCTTGGTTCTGTCTAACACTTTGTTTTGAAGTAGTTAGTTTCCCCATAGGCCTGAGTCTTTGGACCATGCAGAGCCTTGGTTCTGTCTAACACTTGGTCTTGAAGTGGTTAGTTTCCCCATAGGATTGAGTCCGAGGACCATGCAATCCTTGGTTCTGTCTAACACTTGGTCTTGAAGTGGTTAGTTTCCCCATAGGATTGAGTCCGAGGACCGTGCAATCCTTGGTTCTGTCTAACACTTGGTCTTGAAGTGGTTAGTTTCCCCATAGGATTGAGTCCGAGGACCATGCAATCCTTGGTTCTGTCTAACACTTGGTCTTGAAGTGGTTAGTTTCCCCATAGGATTGAGTCCGAGGACCATGCAATCCTTGGTTCTGTCTAACACTTGGTCTTGAAGTGGTTAGTTTCCCCATAGGATTGAGTCCGAGGACCGTGCAATCCTTGGTTCTGTCTAACACTTGGTCTTGAAGTGGTTAGTTTCCCCATAGGATTGAGTCCGAGGACCATGCAATCCTTGGTTCTGTCTAACACTTGGTCTTGAAGTGGTTAGTTTCCCCATAGGATTGAGTCCGAGGACCATGCAATCCTTGGTTCTGTCTAACACTTGGTCTTGAAGTGGTTAGTTTCCCCATAGGATTGAGTCCGAGGACCATGCAATCCTTGGTTCTGTCTAACACTTGGTCTTGAAGTGGTTAGTTTCCCCATAGGATTGAGTCCGAGGACCGTGCAATCCTTGGTTCTGTCTAACACTTGGTCTTGAAGTGGTTAGTTTCCCCATAGGATTGAGTCCGAGGACCATGCAATCCTTGGTTCTGTCTAACACTTAGTTTTGAAGTAGTTAGTTTCCCCATAGGCCTGAGTCTTTGGACCATGCAGAGCCTTGGTTCTGTCTAACACTTGGTCTTGAAGTGGTTAGTTTCCCCATAGGATTGAGTCCGAGGACCATGCAATCCTTGGTTCTGTCTAACACTTAGTTTTGAAGTAGTTAGTTTCCTCATAGGCCTGAGTCTTTGGACCATGCAGAGCCTTGGTTCTGTCTAACACTTAGTTTTGAAGTAGTTAGTTTCCCCATAGGATTGAGTCCGAGGACCATGCAATCCTTGGTTCTGTCTAACACTTGGTCTTGAAGTGGTTAGTTTCCCCATAGGATTGAGTCCGAGGACCATGCAATCCTTGGTTCTGTCTAACACTTAGGTTTGAAGTAGTTAGTTTCCCCACAGGCCTGAGTCTTTGGACCATGCAGAGCCTTGGTTCTGTCTAACACTTGGCCTGGCCGTCCGGACACGAGACACACAATCATGATAGGCCAAAAATCTGAATCAAAAGAGACTTTTTCATTAATAGTAATACCTCTTCAGGTTATTTACATTCCATGGACGAGGTACAGGGTTGTCATCTAGATCTTCTAAGTAGTATGCTCCTATCCCTGCTATTGAGGTAATTCGGTAGGGCCCCTCCCAGTTGGGTCCCAGCTTTCCCCAAGAAGGGTTCTTGGCAGCCCCTACGACTTTTCTCAACACTAGGTCCCCCGGTGCTAGTGGTCTGAGCTTTACATTGGCGTCATATTCTTGTTTAAGCTTTTGCTGGTAATAGGCCATCTGGATCACTGCTCGCTCTCTTCGTTCATCTACCAGGTCCAGGCTCTGCTCCAGCAGTTCATCATTGCTGCCTGGAGTGAAGGAGCTCGTCCTCAGCGTCGGCAAGTTTGTTTCCAGGGGGATCACCGCCTCGGCACCATAAGTCATGGAAAAAGGTGTTTCCCCTGTCGATCGCCGGGGCGTAGTCCGGTACGTCCAGAGAACATGGGGCAGCTCCTCTACCCATCTCCCTTTGGCATCATCCAGTCTCTTCTTAAGCCCATTGACGATGACCTTGTTGACTGCCTCGGCCTGTCCGTTTCCCTGAGGGTAGGTTGGCGTTAAGTATCTGTTTGTGATCCCAAGTTCACAACAGTACCTCCTGAAGGCCTTGCTATCGAATTGGAGCCCATTATCCGAGATGAGGGTATGGGGGACCTCGAATAGTGTGACAATGTTCCTCCAAAGGAATTTCTTTGCGTCTACGTCCCTGATGTTGGCCAATGGCTCGGCCTCGACCCACTTGGTGAAGTAATCCGTGGCCACTAACAGATACTTCTTGTTCCCTGGTGCTCTGGGGAAAGGCCCTACAATGTCCAAGCCCCACTGGGCGAATGGCCATGGGCTGGACAAAGGATTGAGGACCCCTCCTGGCTGATGGATATTTGGGGCGAACCTTTGGCACTGGTCACATTTCTTGACATACTCCTGGGC
Source organism: Quercus aquifolioides (assembly GCA_019022515.1). Taxonomy (NCBI): domain Eukaryota; kingdom Viridiplantae; phylum Streptophyta; class Magnoliopsida; order Fagales; family Fagaceae; genus Quercus; species Quercus aquifolioides. The sequence goes on along the minus strand of CM032333.1, from coordinate 19,253,075 downwards.
CTCTTGCTGCATTCCCGGCCACCAGTATCCTTGTGTGATGGCACGGTGAGACAGGGATCTCCCCCCTGTGTGGCTCCCACAGATTCCTTCATGCAGCTCCTCAAGCAGTAATTCTGCCACTTCGGGGTGGACGCACAGCAGGTATGGCCTAGAGTAGGACCGCCTATAGAGCTTGTGATCCTCGGACAACCAGAACCGATGAGCTTTCCTTCGTATTTTTTCGGCCTCTGACCTCTCCTCGGGCAGGACATCTTCTTTGAGGAACCTCACTAGGGGGTCCATCCAGCCGGGACCCATCTCAACGCGATGGACGGGGATCGCTCCCTTTGGCACCTCACTCGCCCTCTCCAGGTGCTCCACAAGTATGATCCGAGGTAGAGCCTCTGCCGAGGAGGTTGCGAGTGTGGCTAATGAATCGGCATGGCTGTTCCCACTCCTAGGAATATGAGACAAGCTGAAAAGACCAAACTCCAACCGCAAGCGCTTGACCTGGCTCAGGTATTCTTGCATTCTCGCATCTCTGGCCTCCATCTCCCCATTTACCTGTCCCACCACCAATCTTGAGTCTGAGAACATCTCTATCGACTTTCCTCCCATCTTCTGTACCATGACCATCCCTTGTAGTAATGCCTCGTATTCGGCCTCGTTGTTTGTGGCTGTGAATCCGAGCCTCAGGGACTTCTCTAGGACATGATCTTCAGGGGATACTAGGACTAGCCCCACTCCAGACCCCCTTTAGTTTGCTGCGCCATCAACATATACTTTCCAACATGGTGACTCCGGGATGGAGATTGCCCCAATTGACTTCTCATCACAGCTCTTCTCCTCGGCTGTCACTTCTACGACTGGTTCAGTGAATTCGGCCGTTAGATCTGCCAGAACCTGGCCTTTTATGGAGGTCCGAGGCATGTATTTGACGTCGAAAGCCCCCAGAATTGTGTTCCACTTCGTGATTCTTCCTGTGTAGTCAGCGGTCCAGAGTACAGACTTCAAGGGCAATCGGGTTAAGACAACCACCGTGTGAGCTTGGAAGTAGTGGGGGAGCTTTCTCGTGGCGTGGACCACAGCCAGTATGGCCTTCTTTAAGGGTAGGTATTTGACCTCCGCTTCATGCAACGACTTGCTGACGTAGTAGACTGGCTTTTGGACGCCATTGTCATCCCGTATAAGTACTAGGCTTACTGCGTGGGTTGCTACAGCAAGGTATGCATATAGGACCTCGTCGGCCTCAGGGTTGGACATGATAGGCGGCCGGGATAGGTACTCCTTGAGTTGCTGGAAAGCTACGACACAATCCTCAGACCACTCAAATCCTTTCCACTTGTTGATTAGGAGGTAGAAGGGTCTGCACCTGTCAGCCGACCTTGAAATGAATCGGTTCAGCGCCGCGATCATCCCAGTAAGCTTTTGGACCTCTTTGGGGTTCTGCGGAGGCTTCAAATTATGAATGACCTTGATCTGGTCAGGGTCAACTTCGATCCTACGGTGGGTGATCATGTATCCCAAAAACTTGCCAGAGCCTACGCCGAACGAGCATTTTGAGGCGTTTAGGCGCAGCTTGTGCTTTCTTAGGACGTCAAACGTGCAGCCGAGGTCCCCCAAGTGTTCAGACACCACTTTACTTTTCACCACCATGTCATCAACATAAATCTCGATGTTCTTGCCCAACATCGGCTCGAACATTCTCGTCATCATTCTCTGGTAAGTGGATCCGGCGTTTTTCAGGCCAAATGGCATAACCTTGTAGTGGTAGTTCCCAATGGGCGTCACAAAGGCTGTCTTCTCTTGGTCCTCCAAAGCTAGTGGGATCTGATGGTAGCCCTGAAAGGCATCTAGGAAGCTCATCTGAGGATGGCCTGCCGTCGCATCTACTAGCTGGTCTATTCGTGGCATTGGGAAGGAGTCCTTTGGGCATGCTTTGTTCAGGTCCGTGAAGTCTACACAAACCCTCCATTTCCCACTTTTCTTCTTGACCACCACGGTGTTGGCCAACCATTCGGGGTAAAAGACTTCTTTGATAGCCCCTGCGCGCTTAAACTGATTGACCTCTTCCTTGATTGCCTCGGCGTGCTCCTTTGACGGGCGCCGGGGTGGCTGCTTCTTGAGGATTACGGATGGGTTGACGTTAAGGTGGTGACAGATGAAGGATGGGTCAATCCCAGGGGCATCGCAAGGGTCCCACGCGAACACGTCAAGGTTCCTTTTGAGGAACTCAAGTAACTCCTCCTTCTCCCAGGGAGGCAGCTGGGCCCCGACCTGGAAGAACTTCTCCGGGTCGTCATCAATTACTACCTTCTCCAGGTCCTCACATTTAGCCTCCTCGGCGGCTGCACCAGGGGGCGCCACCGGGTTCTTTGATTGCTATAAACCTTCGTTGGTGGTGGCCGAGGGCTGTGCGTCAAGCCGACATGATATGGCAGCCACCGTGCACTGCCTTGCCGTGGGCTGGCAACCTCGGATCTCCAAGACCTGATCCCCTGATAGGAATTTCACCTTCTGGTGCAAGGAGGAGGCAACGCCCCCCAAGGTGTGTAGCCAGGGTCTTCCTACGATGGCCGTGCAGGGGGAGTATGTGTCCACCACTACAAAGTTCACCTCCACCACCTCTAGGTCTGTCTGTATGGGCAGCCTGATCATGCCCTTTGGGATGACGAGCTTTCCGTCGAAGCTCATTAGGGGGGAGCTATAAGGCGTTAAGTCCTTCGGTTTTAGCCCCAGCCCCTTGTAGAGGTCTGGATACATGACCTCTGCTGCGCTGCCACCATCCACCATCACTCTTTTCACGTTGTAGCCCCCGATTCTGAGGGTAACGACTAGAGCGTCATCGTGGGGCTGGGTGGTCCCAATCTTGTCCTCCTCCGAGAAGCTCAATGCTGGGGGAAAACTCCTCCTGGCCCTCTTCGGCTCTGTCCAAGACTCCTCGGCAGGCTGTTGGGCTACAGACAACACTCGCGAAGGGTGTGTGCCTGTTCTTCCTAGTGCCGCCAAGATTACATTAATCGTCCCAGCGGGCTGCCCCATAGTGGTGTCCTTCCGAGGCTCTTGGTAGGTCTGGCCTTGCTGGCCGCTGGAATGGTGCAGAAGGTGCTTCAGCTTCCCCTCTCGGACTAGCTGGTCCAGGTGGTTCCAGAGGTTTCTGCAGTCCTCTGTGGCATGTTCGTGGTCCTAGTGGTATTGGCAGTAACGGTTCTGGTTGCGCTTATTAGGTTCCCCAGACATTTTATTGGGCCACCTGAAGTATAGTTCATTCTTTATCTTTTCCAGCACCCTATGTACGGGTTCTCGGAATACGGCGCTGACGGTCTGGGCATTAGTCGCCCCAGATTGCCCACCAAAATCCCTCCTCGGACGGGCGTTGCCATACCGGTCCGACCTGAAATCCCTCCTCTCCTGAGGGATAACCTTCTCCTTCCCCTTGCCCTGTAGCATGTCTTCCTCTACCCGCTTGTATTTATCGATCCGATCCATCAATTGCTGCACGCTGGTGGCAGGCTTTTCGGTTAAGGACTTCCTCAGGCCGTGCCCCATTGGTAGTCCATTCTGGAATGTATTGATGGCGACGGCGTCGTACTTGCCGTCTAGCTCGTTGTAAATCTCCCAGTACTTGTCCGAGTAAGCCTTGAGGGTCTCACCGTCACGCATGGATAGGGACAGTAACGCGCTCATGGGCCGAGGAGGCCTGCTGTTCGTAACGAAACGGGAACCAAAAGCCTGGGTCAGCTGCCTGTACGAGTCTATGGAATTCGTCCTTAGACCGTTGAACCACCTCATTGCCACAGGTCCCAAGCTGGATGGGAAGACTTTGCACATTAACGCCTCGTTTTTAGAGTGGACAGCCATCCTTCGGTTGAACTGGCTCACATGCTCCACGGGATCCGTTTTGCCGTTGTAAGCAGTGAAGGTCGACTGCTGGAATCGCCGAGGAAGCACTGCCTCCTCTATACGACGCGTGAAGGGCAACTTGGAGAGCTGATCCAGCGCCTTGCTCATGGCGTCACCTCCTAAGCCCCTGGGGGTTGGGTTGGCACGCCTACGCCTCTGGTAGCGCTCCTCCTCGCGGGAGAAAGTCTCGCTGGGGGGCGTTCTTGACTTTTGCCTGTATTCGTCATCACTTTCGTCATTAGAGGGCAGGTCAGGGCTGGGTTCGGATCGTCTTCGCTGCGCACGGCACAACTTCCTCTTCAGATCATCTATCTCGCGCTGCATGGCCACCTTATCATCCCTTCTCTGGGAAGCGCGGCTATGGGCCTCTTCCGATCGCGTGGCGTGGCCATCGTCGCGCTTCTGGGGGACGTGCCCGTCCCGGCGGGTTTGGCTTCCGCTCGTTGTTGAGGTATGCACGCTTCCCTCTCGAAACCGTCCATTTTCGTTTTGACCGCCCCCGGGGTCGCCATAGCTACCCTGGTGCCGGGATTTGGCCGGTTTAGGTCGATGGGGATTTCCCTGGTGAGGGCCTGATCCTGCCATGCCTGGCCGTTGTCCTTACTAACGCACGAGTTCTTCCCACAGACGGCACCAATTGTAGGGACCGGTTTTGGGCACTTCTACGTGTAGAGAGAGTGGACCCAAGCCTAGCTAACCCTGCAATGAATTTATAGAGAACGGGTTCAAGAACTAGGCCCTAACAAGAAATGCAGCGGCCATGCATGGTTGCATGGGAGTATAATAACTTGAACGTGAATTGAAATGCACAAAGATGCTCCTCGGACGTGCTTTACGAAGCTTGGAGTTCTTATTACTTCTTTGAAGAAGGGTTACAAGGTTTCAGAGAATACAAGCTGCTATAGTATTTCTTTTCTCTGGTTTTTCCCCCCTCTCTCTCGTCCCCCCTCAAGAGGGACTTCTTACATTATATATATCTCTCCCAGTTGATCCTAGCCCTACATTTGTTGATTAACTGGACCACCACTTGAGAGCCTGTCCCATCAGCCGCATTCTCATTCCTCCTGTGGGTTGCAGCGCCCAAGATAGTACTGTTCAGAGGTCCTATCCTCATTAATGCGGCCAGGGCGTTAGTTGAGGGCATTAAATGTGGAGGTGACAGTTTATCTAGGACTTGCTCCTCCACCATGCTTCCTTCGCTGGTGCTTGGTACTTGCTTTTTGCTCCTTGGATGCTCGGGGAGACTCCCCTTGATGGTGTGCTGCTTATCCACTTTCAGATCTCGGAGGTCCGAGGACGTTATCATCCTCGGCACTGTCTCCTGGGCAACTGGGCTTTACACTTTCGTCCTTGGACCTTGGCGTGTCCTCGGCGTGGGCCTTTGGGCCTGGCTCGAAGTGGGCCGGGGTTGCCTAACACTTTCTGGCCCCACATTTATTAATTATTATTATTATTATCAAATTTCATATTTAAATGAAGAATAAAAAAATATTTTATTCAAAATCTTTTTATGGGATATTGACTAGTTATATATACACACACACATCGGGTCCGTTTGGATACAGTTGAAAATTGAAAACTGGAAACTGAAAACACTGTAGCAAAATAATTTTTAAATGTGTAAATAGTACCGTGGGACCCATTTTTAATATATTTTTTAATAAAGTGAACGTGGGTCCCGTGAACAGTGCCGCTACAGTACTGCTACAGTGCTTTGTCGGTAAAAGTTGAACCCGTGCGAAAAAAAAAAAAAAACGCAGGCCATAAACGCAAACGTGACTTTCAGTATTACCCAAACGCTCACATCGTGTTATAATTTTTTTTTTAGCCAAAATGTTACCTATAATTTAATAATCCCCATAGAATTATTTTTGATAACTAGATAAAACTCAAGTATAGAATACTTTACGTCAGTTTTTGTTACTCATAAAGTGACTAAATTGAGTAACATTTTTAAACCATATATAGGAACATTTATGCCTTTTTTTAATAGGGAAATTGATAGTAGACTTTATTGATTAATTAAAGCTTTATAGTTTAACTTAAAAATAATATCAAATTATGGAGTTTATTTATATAATTATTTCCAATTTTTGTTACTTATACACTTGTTTTTATGAAGAATAATAAATTAATAAATAAAAAATTGAGCTCCTAACACTCTTCAAAGGTAAAAAAAAAATTTATGATGTTTTCCTCTTAAAAGAAAAAAAAAAATCATTTATAGCTTTTGAATCTCAAAAAGACCTTGTAAAATATGAAAATATTTCTTTTTTATTTTTGTTTTCAAACAGAGTTTGATTTCTTTGGTTACACATGGGGCAATTGTCCATAGTGTTTATCTTATGAGCTTGTTCTATGGAGTGAGCTACTCATTGATTAAAGATTCTCTCAAAACTAGTTTGGAAAGAAATTCTTCAAACTTCTCATATATCTCTTTTTTGGTATAAATTTTGAAAATCTAACCGTTGAATTTCATGTTCCTTATGTTTTTAACATGCATATCAAATTTTGTTCAAATTGGATATTATTTACTATTTGATCAATAAACTTATTTTTTATACACAAATTTAGATCACAAAAATTTGAAATTTCAACATTTGTTTGATGAGATAGCAATTGATTTTTTATCTTCTTGAAATTTTGCAAGCATGAAAAATATAATAAGAACATGCAATTTAACGGTTAGATTTTCAAAATCTACACTCAATATAGAGATATATGAGGAGTTTGTAGAGTTTCTCTCCAAACTAGTTTTGAGAAAAATTTTGTTCTTATAGACCCCACACTCGTGTGAAATTCATATTTCGTGAGTGTGGTGGTCTAATTTGATTTCTTTGGTCGGACTAAGAACAATTGCCCGTAATAATGATCCTATGAGCTTGTTCTATGAAGCGACTACTAATTCATTATGGATTCTATATACATGTGGAATCCACATTTTGTGAGTTGAATGGGCTTATAATATACCCCTTTTATTTTCACACGTCACCCATTTTTTTGGTCACCTTTTGCTCAAATTGTTATAGATAAGTGCAAGTACTCTTTGTTAAAGTTGAGAGGAAGGGACAGGGGACATGGGTGGAGAAGGTGTTGGGGATGGAGTGGGGGTAGCTATGGCCCCCCTCAAAACTTTGAAAATTATATCAATCATTCATACATATATAATTTACCCAAAAAAAAAACATGATTAAATCTTTTAATTCAAATATTCAAAAAAGTTCGACCTTTTAAAGAAATTAATTTTTTTTTGCATGAAATGATAATAAAAATATAAAAACTTTATATATATATATATATATATATATATTAAATCACATTTATTTTTTATTTGAAAATTTTAGGTTTTTTTAATATTCTTTCTCAATAAGCATGTGCACACACTCATATATAACAAACAAACAAATAAATAAAAATTGTGAATGAACCAATTGGTAGTTTGCCAAGGAATCAACCTGTGTGGGCTCTGAGGGATTGAACAGCTCGGTTAATATTCACCCTTACTTGTTTCCTCTAGTAAATGATTGCAGGTCTATATTCCTAAGAATTCCTAGCTATGAAATTCAACATGCGTTCAGGGACGCGAATAAGTGTGTTAATGTCCTTGCTGCTTTTGGAAGATTTCAAGATCACTAGGATTTTGTTGTTTTTGTCGATACCCCTGCTATGGTTAGGGTTAGGGAGTTTATTGTAATTGATAAATCTGTGGTGACTAGTTCCCACCTTGTTGTTGTTTCTTAGTTGCTTTATATATCAATATCTACCACACACACACACACACACACACACACAAATCTCTCTCGAAGGGATAAGGCTGATTATCAATGACCCCTCTTAAATATTTTATAAATAAAAGCTTTATATACTATGTACGATCTTTTTAATCAATTGGTGACTTGTTCTGTTCCTAAAGGCAAAGTATTCTTTCAAATTTTACTGATTACTATTACAATGTTATTCCTGAAATGGTGAACTTTGCATTTGCAGTGACATGGATCTATTTCAAACTTCTAACATTATCCTTACAAATTTATTTACAATTCTATGATCATTTGCAGCCCCGTAAGAACAAAAAAGAAAGAATTATCATGGCAAGAAAGTGGAGTCTTCTGCTTAATTGACCCTACCACCATTCTTCGAAAGATTAAAAGACTCAATTATTTGGTTATTACTATTTTGGGCAGGTTAAGTTAACCCAACTGTTTAACATCACATAGTTCAATTCATGTCCCCCACCTTTTTATTATAACTAGATGATGTCTTGTGCGATGCACGGACTATTTTATAATTTCATTTAAAATTATTTTTATGTATAATTAAGACCTACATATAATACTTATTTTATTGTATAATATTTATGTTTGCCCACAAAATTGTTAAATACTTTGAAACTTGATTTTCTTAATTCATATATATTTTTTTAAAAAATTATATAACAATATAAGACTATAACATATTATAATATTTGTAAGGTAAGAATTTGTGGATTCTACCCCACATCTAATTGTGTACTGATCGCGGTGCCTGGCGCGATGCGTTTTTGCCTTCGCACCGAGTGCAGGACCCAAGAGGCCACGGGCTTGCTGCGTGCGCAAGACACCGAGCTTTAACTCGAATCCCACATCGGATAGAAAGAGCGCCCCACTACCCTTTATAATGCTTCAGGAGCTTGGGTAGTGTACCACTACTCACGCGTGAGTAGTGGTACACTACCCAAGCTCCTGAAGCATTATAAAGGGTAGTGGGGCGCTCTTTCTATCCGATGTGGGATTCGAGTTAAAGCTCGGTGTCTTGCGCACGCAGCAAGCCCGTGGCCTCTTGGGTCCTGCACTCGGTGCGAAGGCAAAAACGCATCGCGCCAGGCACCGCGATCAGTACACAATTAGATGTGGGGTAGAATCCACAAATTCTTACCTTACAAAAAGCGCTCAAGCTCGTGGCCTCTTGGGTCCTGCACTCGGTGCGAAGGCAAAAACGCATCGCGCCAGGCACCGCGATCAGTACACAATTAGATGTGAGGTAGAATCCACAAATTCTTACCTTACAATATTTATTGTTAAAAGTAGATTTTATTTTTAAAACTGATTAAATGATTTTGAAATCTATAAATAAGAATTTAAAGCATAAAATACTTTTATATCCTAAAATTACATAAATTTAAGAAAATTCTCAAACACTTCCTCAACCACTCTATTCTCACAACCAAATATAGAGACCTCAATCACAAACACCCAATTCATTATCTCAATGAAATTAAGGAAATCATTTGTAAGTATCAACATAAAGAGAACGTGATTAAACAAAGAGAAATTGGCTAAAAACACATCTATTTATCAAAATTTAATTGTCTTTAGTTGAAATTCCGTATAATTTTAATGAAAAAGTGAAAAATACTTTGAAATCATCATCGATTTTTATTTTTATCACTATGGCTCATGCTGCACAAAATAACAGTAAAAAACGTACAAAGAAACCTACTAAGTATGAGTTCTATCACAAAATATAAAAATAAAAAATTAGTTAACTTCGTAAATAATCAATTAGAATGTTTATTTTTCTTTAGTTCAAAAAAAAAAAAAAAAAAAACACTTGTTACTTTCCCAAACCGAAATTTCAAACACCCAAAGACTTAAAGCAAATACAGCATTCACAAAATCCACAACGTTCAACTTCAACATAAAAACCATAAGCTACCATCATTGAATAAAAAACTCATACGGGCTAGATACTAATAGTACTGCAATGTTGGAGTTATGTAGGCGTCATTGGAAGGTTGAAGGTAAATGATATTGTTTTTTGTCTGAGTGTATTTGAGATGAGAAGACATGAAAGGCCGTGAGCATGTGTATATAAAGGAGTAGAAGTGAAAGGTGTGAATGGAAATGTTAAAAAAAAAAAAAAAAAAAAAAAATTTGTGTGTGAGAGAAAGGAAAAGTCTTGAAACATTAAACAAAATTAAACAAATAGTAGTCTTAAAATATTGAATAAAAAATATAACAAAAAGTATTCTTGAAACATTGAATCAAAGGAAATAAAGAGCCTCTATTTTTAAATTTGTTCTTATCTCTGATGTGGTTTAAGAGTATTTCAATTCTCTTCGTAGAGTGCGTCACTTGGCAAAATATCATGTTGTCCCACATAAGCTCTCTACTTATATATATATATATATATATATATATCTTTCATTTTTGGATTTAGATTGGTCCATAAATAATCTAAGAATTAATAAAATACCCTATCAATTAATTATAAAATGAGTGCATGCACTTCAACAAAAAATTTTGAAATGAGTAGATTGCATGCTATTTACGTCATTTAAATTTATATAAACAGTATCTAACACTACTTTTGTTGACAAATTTCAAACCTCTTATTTCATAATTAGTTGATAAGCATTTTAATCTTGTTGTTCATATGGAGATTACAAATCTATATCTATAAAAATTTGGATTTAAAGTGCTAATTTAGATATTTCATAACCAAATTTGTGAAATATCTAAAATTTGTTCTACTATGTGTTCTGTAGAAGACATGTTGGAAGTCAAATTACATTCCAAATCAAGCAGGTTGAAAATTATACATTCATATTGAAAATGTATATCCAACATTTAAAAAAAAAAAAAAAAACCAACATACATATGTTGGTTTTTTTTTTTTTAAATGTTGGATATACACATGTGAGTGAAAGTTTCATATGGAGAAAAACTTAAGAAATTGAAGAATTTATATAATATAACTAGGCTGAAACCATAGACTTAACTTTTGGTTAAATGGTATACCTATCTATATATATATATATATATATATATACTCAATTAGAATCTCCCTAAGGTGTTATCTACTAAACAAGTTGTATTAGAGCCGATTTCGCTGTGCATTAAAGTGGCAAGGTCATTGAGATCCCTTTTTTGATTGAAGCGGGATAGGGTGTGTGTACTTAGAGCCCACACAAGTGTAAATCGCACAAGATAAGCTTGTGGAGCCCATACAAATTATCTTAGAAAAATATCCAAAAAAGTAATATTAGCATGGGTGCTATATCAAAAAGAATGGTGTGGCTTAAGGTTCCGTTGGACATGGAGACGCAAAGTTCACATGGGTGAGCGTGCATCGTTTGAGAAGTCCATAGATGATGCATGAATGAAGAAAAAAAACCCAAAATAATGGGGAACTAGTAAAAAAATTTTGTGGCCTATATAGAGGCCTTAAAGCCCACGGAGAGATAATGACTCACATGAGAGAGCGGGACGGGATGTTTGTGCTTGGAGTCTGTACAAGTGTGAATTGTATAAGGTAAGCCTGTGGAACCCATACAAAAGATAACAAAGTAATATTGTCATGGGTGCTATATAAAAAAGAATGGTGTGGCTCGAGATTCTCATGTACATGGAGATGCAAGGTTCACATGAGTGAGCCTGCAACATTTGAGGAGTCCATGAATGACACGGATGAAAAAAAAAAAACCAAATTATATAATGGGAACTGGTAAAATTTGTTTGTGGCCTATATAGAGGCCTTAAAGCCTACGGAGTTATAATGACTTACATATGAGTGGAAGCAATCAAACATGGACAAGGAAGCAAAAAATCTATAATTTCAATGTAACAATATGTTTCCATGCTGCTGATTTTAGTTTATAATTAAAAATCTTTCCTATATTAAAAAAAAATTCAAAATCTTTTATATTGAAAGGAGCATTCATATAAAATTTCATCTTCCTCATGCAAAATAGTGTAGGACAAACGAATTAAATTCTTCTTTTTGAGAAAAGAAAGGCATAGGTAGACGTATAGAACTAGGAAACTTTCATCAACATGTCTAACTAAGGCGCAACAGGCACGACAAGTTGTAGCCCACAATGGCTTTTGTGGCTTGAACTTTTGTTATGCATGTGCTCCACGTGGTAGAAATGGCCAAACCTCATTTTCTGACAGGAAAAAAAAAAAAAAACAGTGATGAAGTGCAACTATAAAGAAGTGATCTTTGTGAGTTGATTTTCATGCCAATATTTCAACCAACACTACTTCAATATGGTTCTCACCCATTGCACAAAAAACCATGGAGAAGAAGCACGAGAAGGAGAAAAGCTAAGCCATGAAAGCAAGGAACTTCTTCTTTCTCTTCCAAAAGAGAAAGGATGGAGAACCCCTTATCTCTACAAGTACCAAGGATTTTGGTGCCAGCCAATGGAGATTCAAGCTACAGTGTCTTTCCAAAAGCACTTCCTAGCATGCGACACAGATGTAGTATTAGCTACTATACCAAAATCAGGCACCACATGGTTAAAAGCCTTGGCTTTTGCTATTGTGAATAGAAAGCGTTTTCCAATCTCAAACAACCACCCTTTGCTTTCTTACAACCCCCATGATCTTGTACCTTTCTTTGAGTACAAGCTTTACGCAAATGAGCAACTTCCTGACCTTTCCAACCTTCCACATCCTAGACTTTTTGGCACTCATGTTCCATTTGCTTCTTTGGCTAATCCTATCAACAAGTCTAGCAGTAGGGTTGTTTATCTTTGCCGAAACCCATTTGATACTTTTGTCTCCTCGTGGCATTACACTAACAAAATTATACCAAAAACTCAAGCCCCAATGCCATTAGAGGATGCATTTGAAATGTATTGTAAAGGGACTGTTGGGTTTGGTCCATTTTGGGACCACATGTTGGGGTACTGGAAAGAGAGCATAGAGAGACCTCACAAGGTGTTGTTCTTGAAATATGAGGACATGAAAGAGGATGTTAGTTTTCACTTGAAAAAGTTGGCTGATTTTCTTGGGTTCCCATTTTCTTTGGAGGAAGAGAGAGCTGGCTGTGTTGAAAAGATAGCAAAGCTTTGTAGTTTTGAGAATTTGAAGGAGTTGGAGGTAAACAAAGCTGGCAAGTCTATTAAGAACTTTGAAAACAAAAACTTGTTTAGGAAGGCTGAGGTGGGAGATTGGGCAAACTATCTATCACCTAGAATGGCGGAGCAATTAACCAAAGTCATGGAGGAGAAGCTAGGTGGTTCTGGTTTGTCATTCAAAGTGTTCCCTTAGAACAGGCAAGTAATCAATAAGTTTAGAGATACAATATCTTTCACGATTGTTGATACAAATTATTATCGCTGGCGCGTAATGAAAATGGTATCAATGATGCTAAAATGAAAGTCTAATTACAACATTTCACATAAAGTAGTTGTATAAAATTTGTGTTTCTTGCATTACTCGTAGGGGTGGTAGTCAGCCTTTGTTTTTTAATTTGCATTATTATCTATATGACTTGTCCTTTCCATGCAGGATAGAAAGGTGAAGTCACTGTTCAAATAAATTCACATGCGGTTAAATTGTTCTTCAACTCGAACAATATCGTGCTCCTCATGTTGTAAGAAAATTTCTCTTTTGTACAAATATGGTATTAGAATGTTGTTTAATGAAAGCATTTCAGTTTTTGATAAATCAAATAAAAGGATTTGATGCTTGTTTTTACCACCTCATGTAGCCAGACTCAAATATAAGGAGTGTGATGTTTGGTATTAGATCATGGATAATGTTATCAATTTTAATATTAAGAAAAATTACAAATTGAATAACAATAAAAATCAAAATAATAAATAAACCTATTGATTATTATTTTAGTATGTGTTAAAAATTGATATAATAATTTGTAAAATATCTATAGTAAAATTTGTAATAATTTTAAATCCATAAAGAATGAGATGGATTGCGGACCTTGTGGTCTATGTCTGTGTCCAAGCACTCTCTTTCTTATTGACGCTAGTCAAATAATGGGTTGAATTGATAATGGATTGAACTGGAGCCGACTCTAAGATAAGAGAAGCTGTAAATATTAATAAGTAAAGCTAAGAGATGTTTAAAGATATTTGTTTAAGAATATTTTTAAAAAATTTTCATGAGAATGAAAAAGTAATTTTTTTTTCCAATTTTTTATATTTTCCATTAAGTGATATCAAAATTTTTGTAAAATAATCCATTAACGTAAGCTAATTACTTTTAAAGAACCTAATCACCCTAATTTATAAGGAAAAGTGCCTCATTAGATCTGTGATGGTAATGGTTGGATTCACATGGTCCGTGTATATTGAAAGATTGAAAGTTGATTTGACTCTTTTCTTTTTTTTCTTTAAATAAAATGAAATGAAATAAAAATAAAATAAAAGCTACACTTCTGAATTAAAGAATAGCTCTCCTAATATGGATTCTTTATTATTTTAAAAACTCATTATTATGTCTTCAAATCACTGTCTCAAAACTCATTTTATCACATCCAAATCTTGTCAGAACTGACTGACTCATTGCCAGAATGAGTAGATTTGCTGGGTAAACATACTATTACTAATTTCTAGATTTGTTTACTTGGAGTAATATGGACAATATATCTAAAAGGAACTAAAGATTCCAACTTAAAAGGTGCTTTTTCTTCAACCCGTTACCAACATGATATATCATATTTGGAAATTGATTATTGGCAGATGAAAATGACATCCAAACTGTTTGGCGGACTCACAAGGAGAAACACTTTTTTTTTTCGTATTTTAAGAGTTTCCTTTTCATGGTAAAAAATAAAAATGGGAGCTTTTGATGCACCGTGCAATTACTATTTTGATGGGAGTGAAAAATGTTAACAAGGTAAAAGTCACAAATTTTTTTTGATCCCAAGACTAAAATTAAAAGTAAATTTTTTTTTTTGCTTTTAATCTTAGTAATGGAAAGTGTTATTGTATGTCATTGCACTAAATCCAAAATTGAGTACTTCATTTTTCAATAAAAAAAGAAAAAAGTTTGTATTTGAAAAAAAGTTAATTAGTCAAGAGTCTTATAATTTAACTAACATATTTTAGTATTTTCAACGGAGATATCTAGAGTTTAAATCTTCCTACTCCAATTATCAAATTATCAAAAAAAAAAAAAAAAGCAAAAAATAAGTGTATTAAAGTCAAGCATGCATATAGTATTTTCTACTTCCACGTTTGGCCCACTTTACAAAGAAATTTATACTAACAAAAAATAATGTGTTGAAAACAGAAATTTGTTATTATAGGTGAGGTGGGAAACTGGGTGGTAGATCTAAAAACTTGTTATTTGTCCCCTAGGATTGTGGAACAATTGGCCTAAATTATGGAGGAAGTTAGGCAGTTCTGGTTTGCCATTCAAAGTGCTCTATTAGACACTTAGGGTAAGCAATACATGTTGTTGGCTTGTGCAATTTTGCACTGTTAGGTGTATGGCTTCTCCTTTGGCATGTAAGACGAAAAGGTGCAGATGATATTCAATTAAATTTATTTATAGTTAATTAATATGTTTTAGTTTAGACAGTACTCTAAGACGTGATCGTAAAGTTTTCTTAAAAGCATGTCATTATGTGATGACTCAAAAGTGTGGCCAGGCTTAAACATAATGAATATTATGTTAGGTAGCCCCATATAATCATGTGGTCACCATTAAGTATTCCATTAAAATCAAAAGTGAAATAAGGTAGGTTGTTGTAACTTCTATGATGAAGCGCTCTTGTGTTATTGATATATGCTAATTTGACCATTAAAATATGGATTGATCTAAAACATGGTCAAGTGCCAAGAGTCTTGTAACTTAGGTTAAAATCCCCCCTCTTCCATTGTTGTAACTAATTATCAAAAACACACACACACACACACACACACACACACTCACCATTAAGTATTCCATTAAAATCAAAAGTGAAATAAGGTAGGTTGTTGTAACTTCTATGATGAAGCGCTCTTGTGTTATTGATATATGCTAATTTGACCATTAAAATATGGATTGATCTAAAACATGGTCAAGTGCCAAGAGTCTTGTAACTTAGGTTAAAATCCCCCCTCTTCCATTGTTGTAAACACACACACACACACACACTCACCATTAAGTATTCCATTAAAATCAAAAGTGAAATAAGGTAGGTTGTTGTAACTTCTATGATGAAGTGCTCTTGCCTTATTGATATATGCTAATTTGACCATTAAAATATGGATTGATCTAAAACATGGTCAAGTGCCAAGAGTCTTGTAACTTAGGTTAAAATCCCCCCTCTTCCATTGTTGTAACTAATTATCAAAAACACACACACACACACACACGATACTCCAACATGTGATCATAAAGTTTTCTTAAAAGTATGTCATTATGTGATGACTCAAATAGAGTGATAATCCTCCAAGCTTGTATGGCTAGGCTTATAGATAATGAATATTATGTTAGGTAGCTCTATATCATCATGTGGCCACCATTGAGTACTACATTAAAATCAAGAGTGAAATAAGGTAGGTTGTTGTAACTTCTATAATGAAGCACTCTGATATTGATATATGCTAGTTTGACTATTAAATATGGATTGGTCCAAAACATGGTTAATGGTACAAGAGTCTTGTAACTCTAGTTCAAATTGCCCCTTTCATTGTTGTAACTAGCTATTAAAAAAAAATTAATATGTTTAAGTTCAAACAATACTCCAACATGTGATCATAAAGTTTTCTTAAAATCATACCATTGTATGTGATGACTCAAATAGAGTGGCAATCCTTTAAAAGCTTGTGTGGCCAGGTTTAAACATAAAGTAGCCCATATAATCATATGGTCACCATTGAGTACTCCATTATAGTCAAAAGTAAAATAAAGTAGGTTGTGCTGGTTTGACTATTAAATATGGATTGATCCAAACATGGTTAATTGTGCCAAGATACTTGTAATTCATATCATACTTTTTTTTATGTTTTCAATGTAAACATCCAAAGTTTAAATACCCTCATCCTCTAGCTATAAAAAAAAAAAAAAAAAAAAACGAACATGACAAGAAAACAACCTTCATTGGTATGAGAAGCTTTGATTCTTAATAAACTTTTAAGAAACCAAACTACCAAAACAAAAGAGGAACAATGTTACTAGAAGCTTTGATTATCAATAAAACTTTAAAAGAATAACGATTCTAACCACCATTACATAAAAGGATCAATACGTTTTTATTAGATTTCAAAGATTTGTGGTTGCAGTTTTATGACCCATGTATCTTACATTACCCTCTTGTAATGTAAATTTGAATATATGGAGGTAAGATTTACATTTCAAGCACGTGATGTAATTCGATCTCATGGCTAATACATGTCAGCAAATTAGCTTTTGTTCTCATTTCAAAAAAGACTAAAATACAGTTCAAACAACCGGTTATCTATCATTTCCCAGAGCATCTCTGGTGATTTTCTGCTATAATTTGGCATTGCCAAAGGAAATACAAATAGGAGAAGAAATGGTGTCTGACCCTTTTATCACTTTCAGTTAGATATGGTCCAAGGGTTTTTGAAGCAAACTGATTCTCAGTATCATTTGTAACATTATTGCATGTCTGGTATCCTTGACATATAAAGGACCATAAACATGCTTTTCTTTTAGGCTGGTATTCTTTGCAGTTGTCCATTTCTCTTGAGCAGTTCATGCAAAACCTATACTGCACCACAGTAGTTCTAGTACTTTTTTTTTTTTTTTTTTAATCAAGACTTATATCTAATTCTTCCTCTAAACATGGTAAATTTATCCACAAAATACAAAATGATTATGAGAATTGGATGTTAAATAAGACTCAACAAATTTTTTTTTACCACTTCTTGAAAATTACATTGGCCATAGTTTAAAAAACTGAGCCAGTTTCATGTACTTCCTTCCTACAAACCTACTAATTACTTAGACATTAATATTGCAAACTCTAGCAAAGTCAATCTCCAACAATCAAGCAAATCTAATACCTTTTTGCTTTTATCTTTTCCTGAACGGATCTGCTTGTGCCAACCGTTGTGCAAATGCTTTGTTTGGGAATATGTTCTCTGCCTTCATCCTCTCTCGAAACCCATAAACAGGAGCTTTAGCATTGATATACGCCTGGATCAGAATCTCATGTGGCTTGAGTCGGCCATTGTACCCAGACTGCTTCATTCTATGGAATAATTTCTCAGTATTATGTATATCTCCCCGCTTTGCATACTCTTCCATGACAACCTTGTAAGTGTTGAATAGTGGTCTCACCTTATTCTTTTGAACTGCCTTATGCAAAATGGAGTCAGCTTTCTCCACGTCCCCAGCTCCCAAATAGAGCCTCACCAGTGCATCCCAAGTCAATGGGCCAACCCAGCTCCCACTATCTCCCATCTGCTTCACAAATTCCTTTCCCTTAGTCAGAAGCTTATGGTTCACATAAACTTGTAGGAGAGCAGAGTAATGCCTTGAAGAGAGTTTCTTCCACTTCTGAAGCATCATTTCAAAGACTGCTTCTGCCTTCTCCACTTCGCCCAGCTTGCCCCATGCTTCTATAGCAGCCATGCACTCATTCATCTTGGGATCCAATTCACATTCCTTCCAAATTCTATCCACATCATCAGAAATGCCAAGAGAAGCATAGAGAGGAAGCATCACTCTGCGCGCATCAAGACTTTCCTTCAGCTTTCTTTCTTCAATTTCCTTTAAGACAGTTTTAGCTTTATCTTCTAAACCCCCAGATATGTAGTGCTTAGCCAAGACAGCTAAAACGTGTATGTCAGGTAGCACTCCTTCAGCCTTCATAGTCTCAAACAACTGCTCCATCCCTACAATGTCATTGGACTCCCCTTTGGTGTCTAGTAAGAGCCTGTAAGTAAAGAGAGATGGCTTGAGATTTTCTTTCTCCATTAACAACAAGATATCGGCTATCCTTGTCTTGTCAAGTCTCTTGTAGAGGATGATCATTTGATTGCAAGCATCAATAGTGATTGGAAACTCAAGCTCCCTCATTTTCTTGAACACTGCCTCTGCTTTCTTCATGTTAATGAGATGGACACAGCAAGTTAGGAGGGTGCGGTATACTAATTCACCTTTGAAATACTTGGGGATGTTCTCAATGTACTTCTCTGCCTTCTGGATACCATGTACTTTAGCAATCAAATCAAGGCGAGCAGCATGGTCTTGTTCAGTAAGGTCATGTTGCTTAGTAGTCTCCAACCACTCTGAGAACTGCAAAATAAATTAGATTTTAATAGAAGGTTAAAAATGCAACCAAGCATCAATCCTGACTGCATAGGGTCAGCTATATGAATCTTTTTCCACATATCCTGCTTTACTTTTCATGATATTGTCTTTGCTGCAGATCATTGTTACAATCAATAAGCTATTATTATGATTGCAGCAGCTAAAAGTAAGCAAATTTAAATTTATCAATGCTTGAGAGTCCAGGGAAACATATTGTTGCATCAGCTGTTTAACCAATTCTGTGATAGAACTAAGGGTATTATCTTCTTTCTTTTCTCCCTTTTGGCTAAGTCATAAGTGCACTAAGGAGTAATAAGACTTCATTCTTATTTTGGTAGAACTATATAAGTAGTTCAGCCATAAGCCGACATTTTCACCTATAAGAGAAGGGTTATGAATAGAACCTAAAGAAAGAAGGAGAGAGGTCCAGGGGGCTTTGCTTTGGATGTGAAGAGTAACAGTGCACAGAAGAGGTGCAGTGGTGCGGACAAAAGATATAGCCTCCAATAATGCAAACATATGGGCATAGACATAAAAAGATGATGACCTAACTTGTGGCCTTACAGATGAAGCCTACTAAGCCCAATCATATAATAATTAAGATTTCTTTTATGTAATTGTTATTTTCTTTTTGTATTTGGTTTAGGAGTTTAAATTCTTTTTAGAGTAGTAACGTTATTTTCAATCCCTACAAGGATAATAAGTTTGGAACTCTATTTAAAGAACCCATGATTCAGTTTTGTTTACAGTTTGATAGATTAATAAATTTCTCTTGGAATTTTCCTTTCAATGTTCTAGTGCTGACTCGAGCTACCCCTAAGTGCTGACTCCTAGAAGTTTGTTCTCTTACTTGGTGCTGACTCAAAGCTAGCCAAAATGTTGATTCCTCAGTTATCTATTCTTAAATTTTCTGTTCTTTGATTTTTGTGTTGCATTAAGTTTTGGTTTTATCCAATGTCAAGGAGAAGAAAAAGAAGAAAGGAGAAAATATGCTAGGCAATCTTGCCTCAACACAAACATTTAGCCATTGTTTAGTATGCCAATTCAATAATAGCAAGAGCAGAAATTTCCATTACTAGGGATCAATAGTGCTGTGGACGTAGCATTTCTCATAGAATAATAAAGTAATATATGTAAATATAAATTATCATTTTTTTATAAGTAATAATAGTTTTATTAAAGTTGAAAAAAAATACTCTATGTTCACGATGATGAACATAAAGTACCATTAACAATTATAAGGAAATCAAGTAGAAGATCTAACAAAATGTTGGAATTCAAAAATGGAAGTACAATGTGTAAAGCCCAATGCCCGAGACCAATCAAACAAAGCACAAATCAACATGAAATTCAAGTGATCAAGAGGTCGCGCAATATCCTCAAACTCGTGTCTGTTCCATTCCTTCCAAACTAACCACATCAAGCACACCAACACCAAATTCCA
This sequence comes from Quercus aquifolioides, assembly GCA_019022515.1. Taxonomy (NCBI): domain Eukaryota; kingdom Viridiplantae; phylum Streptophyta; class Magnoliopsida; order Fagales; family Fagaceae; genus Quercus; species Quercus aquifolioides. Next base: position 19,232,747 of record CM032333.1, on the reverse strand, counting down.
TACATCAGAGTAATGTATGGAATTTAATGTCATCTCTTATTTATATTTTTCAATTTTGTTTACTCAGTAGCTCTTGAATTTACAAACTCAAGTTTCACCTCATTCGCATGGAGAAGATTTTCCATTTGAGCTACAACAAATTGGCATCAATTAATAGAAATTCCTAATGATGCAATTAGTCTAAGGAATATGTATCCTTTACTTGAGGCATTAATTAATAACTTTTTATTTTTATTTTTTGGGAAATATATTTAATTTGAATCTAGCACATACCAGGGTGATGCTGGATAACTTTTGGATAAAACAATGACAAACTAGCCAATTATGTCTTCATTTTACCTTTAAAGGTACAAAAATGTCACAGGCAAAGTGCAAGCAAACATATGCATTTCAGCGAAATCAGACATGCATTTCATAATTTGTGACAAAAAATGAAAAAAAAATACATAATAATTTTTTTAGGGAAATATCAAGAAATAGCACCTGCAATGTCTTGCCATACATCCTACGCTTCCGAAGGCTAACTATGATTTTAGAAATACTGAGTCGGTTCAAATCATTCCCTTCTGCAAGCCACTTATCAAGAACACTAGCAACAGAGTGGCTTGGAGCATCCATTATAGCCTTGCACAAGTCTAAAGAAGCCTTTTTCTTGTGAGATTCCTCACCAACCACACCTTTCTCAGTATCAAATAAATCATCATCCAAAATCCCTGGTTCTGAAGCTAATTCTTCCCCAACTTCTTCATCCGCATTACAATCCTCAATTACATCAACTGTAGAGGTTGTTTCAGGTTCTAAAATCCCATCTTCCACATCAAGGCTATCACTGCTACTTCTTGCATCTGCCACTGAACAAAGACTACGGCTACACACAAAGATTCCTTCAAGAATAGGTGTGTGGTGAAACAACTTAACCGAAAGGAATCTAGTCGATAATAAGTGAGCAGGGTGGCATATACTAGCTTTGTCTCCTCTAACATTACTTGATGTGTCCGGTTCAGCACAAAAAACCCTTGAAGCTTCAAGGAAATACCGTTGTTTCCTAACAATAAAAGAAAGAAATTCAAATAATTTAGACAGCTAAAGAAGTGGAGTTATATTATAAGCAAAGGGTGGAATGGTATAAAAACTTAGTGGGATAACATGGGTGTTAGTGAAAGCTATCACAAACAGCATAACAGGTGATTGCTATATAAATTCAAAATCATAAGAAGATGTTTATTTATTGTAAAAACTTTTTCTCAAATGACACACCCGCCCACATACACAAAGTTGGAAGCAAGACCTGAGGAGGCAAAATGGTCATGCTTTATTTTGCGAATAAAATTATAAACTAAGAACTAATTTTGTTTAAGAGCCTAATAAGACACATAAAATATGAAATTTGAGCCAAGGGGAAAGGGGAAAGGGGAAAAAAATAGCATATACCCTATTTATTAATGACAATTCTCCATACTTTTATCATCAGAATCTCACTTCCCACAAAACCAGCATGGCTATGCTCTCTATATATACAGTGAAAAACATGATGGTACAATGTGCCTGTCTAAGTTAACCCAAAATCAACATTAATTTAAATAATAATAATAAAGATACCAACTGCAGATACAAGTATTGGGTAGTGAAATCACATGTAGACAAATATTAAAAGAAACATTTTTGACCATGTAGTAATGAGAAAACAGAGAAAAGATAACAAAAATTTCAATTTGCAGACAAACCCATTTGTGTATGATCATGTCAGAGCGTGTGTGCGTGTGTGTGTGTGCGCGTGAGAGAGAGAGAGAGAGTTACTTGAGAGGGTGAAAAGCTCGACGGAGTGGCGGCCACATGATGACTGTTGATGAATGTTGGAGATAAGCATAAACCCTCGCAATCCCAGGAAGGACAAACCTGCTACTCACTAGTCACTGAGGCTAAAACCCCGTTCCTTTAAAACCCAGATTTTTCTTTTTCATTTTTTTTTGGCTGATTGAGGAGCCAAGTATCATTCGGGTCAGAAACTCAGGGTTCATCTATATGAATATGAATATGTGAATGTTATGCAGGGAGTGACCCAGAAAGTGTTGGATATGGGCCTGGTGGGCTTGTTTATTTGCACGGTTGTTATGTTGTTATTGATCTTGGCTGGTAGGTACCACAAATATTTTAGTACTCTGAATTATCTGTTAAATCTTATATAGGTCACCCCTATTACTATAGTCGAGTCGGGTAGAATATAGTTAACACCCTTAAGGTTTGGGCTAATGACAGTCAGGTCTAAGACTTTTCAAAACTAACCAACTTGGTCCCTAAACCATTACTCATTTTCTCCTCTTTCTCACTATGAATAGGGACCAAGTTGATTAGTTTTGAAAAGTTTTAAACTTGACTAACATTAATCGAAATCTCAAGAGTGTTAATTGTGTTTTATCTTATTTTTTCATTTACTTTGAAGGGTCTAGTTAATATATGCTATGAAATTGAAAAAACTGTCATAAAAGTTAGTTATTTTTTCATTTTCCCATTAAAAATTGTCTAAAATAGTTTACTAATGTATGCCCTTAAGTCACACGTTAGTAAAACCGTACTTTGAATTGGAGAAAGTCTTAAGATTCCATTTTTCGTAAATTTTAAATTATATAATATAATGACACAATGCTTAAAATCTCACAAAGGAAATAAAATTAACTGTTTGTTGGTTAATTTGCAGAGTTCCCAACAACATGTCCTATTAGAGAAGCAATATCTTCTTGGATCCAACGCTTTCATCAAAAACCTTCTTGGCACTTTAACGTGCAACACAAACGCTTTTTAACAATTTGCATGCAAAACCCATTCGCCACCTCAACCATGCACCTACAGATTTCATGTCACACAACAACTGCGCTTAGTCCCAAAATTGTTGGAATCAGCCGTATAGATTCTCAACAGACTAGTTAGGCGGCCACATGTTTCAAGACTTCATATCATATTCCAACAAAAAAGAAATTCAGTTCAGGGCCAATGTTGCCACCAGCATTGATTGTGTAGTCTTCAGATCTAACTACTCTTTCAAAATGTGCTCTCATGTACATTAATTCACTACTCTCTTGGTGCTCTGATGTTACTTTCCTTGGAAGTACAGCAGCTCCCATTGACTTGCATCACATTCAAATCATCTGTTACCTCTCTCTTTATAGCATACCCTGATTTTCTAGTGCTACCATTGCAATACAAAGGTCATGCCAGCTTGTCCATAATCTGCCTTCTCGTTTGGATGATTATGAGAATCGAATAATAAATAAGAAGTGAAAGATGCCAGTATCAACTATCAACCACTTCTTGAAAAATTACATCAGCCATAATCAAAAACTGAGCCAGTTCCATGTACTTTCCTCCTACAAACCTTCTCACTTACACAAGTTAGACATTAAATTTTTAAAATTACTTATTACAAAAAAAGACTTTAAAATTGTAAACTTCAGGAAAGTCAACCTTTCATCAATATAGCAAATCTAATACCTTTTTTGCTTTATCTTTCCCTGAATGCATCAACTTGTGCCAACAGTTGTGCAAATGCTTTGTTTGGGAACATGTTCTCTGCCTTCATCCTCTCTCGAAACCCATAAACAGGAGATTTAGCATTGATATACGCTCGAATCAGAATCTCAAATGGCTTGAGTTGGCCAGAGTGTCTACAGTGCATCATTCTATAAAACATTTTCTCGGTATTATGTATATCACCCAAATTTGAGTACTCTTCCATGACAGCCATGTAAGTGTTGAATAGTGGTCTCACCCTGTGCTGCTGAGCTGCCTTATGCAAAATGGAGTCAGCTTTCTCCACATCCCCAGCTCCCAAATAGATTCTCACCAGTGCATCCCAAGCCAAAGGACCAACCCAGCACCCGCTATCTCCCATCCGCTTCACAAACTCCTCCCCCTTAGTCAAAAGCTTATGGTTCAGATAAACTTTCAAGAGCGCATTGTAAGGCCTTGAAGAGAGTTTCTTCCACCTCTGAAGCATCATTTCAAAGACTGCTTCTGCCTCCTCAACTTTGCCCAATTTGCCCCATGCTTCTATAGCAGCAATGCTCTCATTCAGCGTGAGATCCAATTCACATTCCTTCCAAATTCTAGCCACCTCATCAGAGTTTCCAAGAGAAGCATAGAGAGGAAGCAATGCTCTGCGCACCTCAGTACTTTCCTTTAGCTTTCTTTCTTCAATTTCCTTCAAGACAGTCTTAGCTTTATCTTCTGAACCCCCAGATATATAATGTTTAGCCAAGACAGTTAAAACATATATGTCAGGTAGCACTCCTTCAGCCTTCATATTCTCAAACAACAGCTCCATCCCTACAAGGTCATGGGACTCCCCTTTGGCGTCTAGTAAGAGCCTGTAAGTAAAGAGAGATGGCTTGAGATTTTCTTCCTCCATTAACAACAAGATATCGGTTATCCTTCTCTTGTCAACCCTCTTGTAGAGGATGATCATTTGATTGCAAGCATCAACAGTGACTGGAAATTCTAGCTCCCTCATTTTCTTGAACACGGTCTCTGCTTTCTTCATGTTAGTGACAAGGACACAGCAAGTTAGGAGGGCCAGGTATACTAATTCGCCTCTGAAGTGGTTGGGAATTTTCTCAATGTACTTCTCTGCCTTTTGGATACCATATACTTTAGCAATCAAATCAAGGCGAAAAGCATAATCTTGTTCATAAAGGTCAGGTTGTTTATTAGTCTCCAACCACTCTGAGAACTGCAAAATAAAATAGATTTTGATAAAAAGTTTGAGATGCAATCTAGCATTAATCCTGACTACATAGGTCAGCTACATGAATCTTTTTCCACATATCCTGCTTTACTTTCATGGTATTCTTACAATCAATAAGATAATATCATGATTGCAGCAGCTAAAATTAACCAAAATTTTATTTATCAAGGCTTGAGAATCCAGGGAAACATATTTTTCCATCAACTGTTTAACCACTTCTGTGATAGAACTAAGCATATTATATTTTCTTGTATCCCCCTTTTGGCTAAGCATATGTGAACTAAGGACACTATCAATATTATATGAGAGAATTCAGTTCATCCATAAGTCGACATTTCCACCTGTCTTGAAATATTTCATCATATTTGACCTTGGGATTATCAATGACCAGATGGCTTGGATCAACCTTTATTTTTATTTTTATTTTTTGGCTTAGATAAATACAAACAGGGAACAGCAAAAGGGAAAACTACCAACAATCAAGCAGAAGGGCATGAACTAACTCCAGTTGAAAATCCCTTGTACACAACCCAACTGAACTTTACATTATCAAAAACATAGGCTAATAACATAATCTTGCAAAGATTTGGATCAACCTAATCTTGCAAACACATGAGAAAACCTGCGTTTATCTCCTACCACCACTGTTTTGAAGCTTTGACATCATATCATGACAAAGTATAATAAATCACAAGTGCACAACCACCACAGATCATATGATCTTAATATAGGGAAACAGCCAATCAATTAATCTCAATATATGTTTCACCCAAACGGGCCCACTTACATTGCAGACCATCAACAACCAGTTATTGACATGTGACCTCAACAGGGCGCACAATCAGCTGCAACTATGCCTTATGGAGTGGAGGTCACTAGTTTAAATCTCCCCTTGTGTCCAAAACTTACCTATATCAGAGGGGGGGGGGGGGGGGGGGGGGGGTTGTGGGGGTGTTGAATGAAAAAGAACAAGCTATTGACATAGAACAGATTAGGAAACCTGCCCATGGATGGTTTTATGGTGGTCTGGAGTTTGGGAAATTCGTGGTTTAAGGCTAGGGATTATGGGAAAAAGGGGTTTTATGCTAGTTGACTGACCTTCGTTGGCCAAGAACTTTGTTGCTCAGTGGCATTTCCTAGTCTTCTTTATTAGGAGAACCAGGGTTCAAATCTCCCCACCCCTATATCAAAAATAAAAAGGTAGGGCATTATTGGCTTATTTAAGGGCTAAAAGATTGGGAGAACTTAGGCTTATGGGTTTCGAAGTATATAAGAGAAGGGCTATAGTTTGAATGTAAAGAAAGAAGGAGAGAGGTCCAAGGGGCTTTTTTTGGCTATGAAGAGTAACAGTGCACAGAGGAGGAAAAGAAGAAGAAAGGAGAGAGAAAAAACACTAGGGGATCTTGCCTCAACATTAAACATTTAGCCATTTCTTAGTATGTTGAGACGATATACAGCAAGAGTAGAAATTCCCATTACTATGAATCAGAATTATTGGGGATAAAATTGATATTCCTATTCATTTATTTTATTCTATTAAATATTGCAGTACTGGAAATCTGGAAGAGATCTTTAGAATTAGTAAATATTATCTTATCATATATAGTTTGACTACATACAATGACAACAACAAGCCTTAGTACCAAAATTTTGGAGTCGGCTATGGATCTTCAGTAGACTAATCAAAGTCAATCACATGCATTCTTAGGAGATGCACCAACATGTATCTATAGTGAATCCATTTATGAAAAAGTGACTAAATTTTATGATGGCCATAAACCTACCACAACCCTCCCTTTTTCCGAACTTGGGGCTGGTTGTGAACAAAGTATATCACACTAATGCATAAACATGGTTTGAGTATATAAATTATTTAAATTGGATTATTTAATATCAATGACTATCATCAACTATTATACAATATTAAATAATAGATACATACAACTAAATTATTTTACTAGATACATTTACGTATACAGTTCATTTATAAATAAATATGAGATATATTATAATATCTAATAATAATTAATATTATAGAATAATAAATTACTATATGTAAAATATAACTTTTATTTTTAACGTCATTTCTTACTTATATGATTAAATTTTGTTTATATTATATACAATTTATATAAAATATGGTAGGTTTACACATACACTCAGTAGACTTGAATCCACAACCTCAAGTTTCACCTAGTTCTTTTAGAGAAGAAAATGCCCTTTGAGCTACAACTCATTGGCATTTATTAATAAAATTCCTATTGTCTGAGGAATACATATTCCTTACCTGAGGCATCAATCAATAACATTATTAGTGTTGCAATATATCTAATTTGAAGCTAGTACCTACCAAGTTGATGCTGGATAACCTCTGGATAAACAATGAAAAACATGAAAATTATGTCTTCATTTTACCTTTAGAGGTACAAAAATGTCACAGGCAATGTACAGGCAAACATATGTGTTTCAATCTTTCAGCAAAACCATGAGACAAGAATTTACTAATTTATGTGACAAAATATGAAAAACTGCATAAAAAATTTATTTAGGGAAATATCAAGAAATAGCACCTGCAATGCCTTGCCATACATCTTACACTTCCGAAGTATAACTATGATTCTAGAAATACTGAGTCTGTTCAAATCATTCCCTTCCTCAAACCACTTACCAAGAACACCAGCAACAGAGTGGCTTGGAGCGTCCATTATAGCTTTACACAACTCTAAAGAAGCCTTTTTCTTGTGTGAGTCCTCACCAACCACACCTTTCTCAGCATCAGACAAATCATCATGCAAAAACCCTGGTTCTGAAGCTAATTTTTCCCCATATTCTTCATCCGCATTACTATCCTCAATTACATCAACTGCAGCATGTGTTTCAGCTTCTAAAACCCCACCTTCCACATCAAGGTTATCACCACTACTTCTTGCATCTGCCTCTGAATAAAGACTATGGCTACCCACAAAGATTCCTTCAAGAATAGGTGTGTCATGAAACAACTTCACCGAAAGGAATCTAGTCAATAATAAGTGAGCAGGGTAGCATATGCTAGCTCTGTCTCCTCTAACATTACTTGATGTTTCCAGTTTAGCACAAAAAGCCCTTGAAGCCTCGAGGCAATACCGTTGTTTCCTAATAATAAAAGAAATAAATTCAAATAATTTAGACTGCTAAAGAAGTGAAGTTATTATAAAGCTATAACAAACAGCATAACAGGTCATTGCTATATAATTTCAAGGCTAAAATGCAAATTGCACCCTCTAAGATTGGTTGGAATTCATTTCAAGCCTCTAACTTTACTTTCATTCAATTGAGTTCTCTAATTTTCAAATTTATTCAATTCACGCCCTCCATCCAATTCTGTTAAAACATGATGCTATAATGTGCTTGTCTTACAATCTTACTTAACCCAAAACCAACATTAATAAATAACCAAAGACTAAGAATAAGATAAAAAGGATAACAACTGCAACAAAATGAGAAAATTTATAAACTTTTCTAATAGTTGGTCAAAAGATACATGTATTGGGTAGTGAAATCACATTTTAGACATATATTAAAAGAAACAACTCGAACTCACTGATATATAAAATATAAAAAACCAAGTAAAGAAGAGGAAATATTCAATTTGCAGGCAAACCCATTTGTTTATATATCAGACTGAGAGAGAAAGAGTGTTACTTGAGAGAGTGAAAGGCTCTGCGGAGTAGCCACATGATCAGGGTGGGAGATAAACCCTGGCAAGTGGCAATCCTAGACACAGACAGGACACACCCACTAGTTACTGGTAACTGAACTGAGCCCAAAATCCTGTACCTTAATTTTCTCTGCAGGACTTAAAACCACATTTTTTTTCATTTTCTTTTTAAGGATGAAAAGCTGAGAATTATGCTGATTGGGACCAAATATCATCTGGGTCAAGCTTGATTCCTGAGAATGTGATTCACAGCTTGGAGCCAGAAAGCGTTGGACATGGCCCACCCAGTTTGTTCAGCTATGAGAAAAGGTATTGTGTGGCTTGGCATAAGAGGTTTATTAAGGCCCAATTTAAGACAAAGTTGGGCTGGATTTGCTTAGCTTGATGAAATCTTGGGCTTTACAAGTAAAGGCCTCCATTCTTCTTGATTAGTTAAACCCATTATACATTCAAACACTGATTCCACAACTAATTGGCAAGTTGTAATTGATTTTTCCTACTATTTTATGGATCATGCATGTAGAATTATATTGATTACATTTTTTTTCTTTTATATATCAACCAAATGTTAGGTACACAACTATTTTTTATAAAAAAAAATTTACAACATAATAAGATGACAAGTTATAATTAAAGTAATATTTGTTTTATATGGATCTATCATTGATACAATTTTTATACGCATTGGACGGTTATAAAAAGTTGAGGATATTTATTTACAATCAAATTTTTAGTTGATTGTCTAGTTAGAGTAAATTGCTTTTTGAATTACATGAGCTTCATTTGATAAAGCTTATTGATGGAAATAGCTCTTCTAGGCTAAACCTCAATTTGGTAGGTAAGATACATGAATTTTGGCTTGAAATTCACACCCACCATCTCACAATTTGCAATCATGGGCTCCAATCCTTAGATTTGTGACCCCCATAAATGTCATATAGCTCCCATAGCACCATGATCAAGGATAATAGGGGAGAATCAAGAAGGGAGTGGTTCAGAACAACTCCTGTATAAAATTATAAATCTCAAGTCATACACTCTCCAAGAATAGATAATACACTTTACAATTTTCTATTTTCTTCTGTGAGTTTTGACTTCAGTATTGGAGGAGATTAGACAAAGTCACAAAGACTACACTGGTGCTTCTGACAGAGTGTTTACATCTTGCTAGTCTTTCAAAGCTCTTTGTTTGGACAAGTGGCTTACTAAGATTTCCAACATCACCGCTTATCAACGTTATATAAGAAACCTGAGATTGATATTCTCCACATTCACCTAAATTGCAAGTCACCTATGCTTAGTGTTAAATTACCGATTATTTTCAAAAGTTTAAACTATAAAAATATAGTAAATTTAATTATTTAATCATATATTTCTAAAAATTTAATCATTTAATAATATACTTCTAACACCCCTTCTCACGTGTAGGCCAAAATTATCTTTTTATAAGTGGGGCCAACATGTGGAAATTTAAACGGGAGGTAAAGTGGAGGTGACAATGATCGAATTCAGAATCCCATGCTCTAATGCTATATTAAATTACCGATTCTTCCAAAAATTTAAACTATTAGGATATGGTAAATTTAATCATTTAACCACATATTTCTAATACTTAGTCATCAATGTTTCAACAAAAAAAAAAAATTAAGAAAAGGAAATTCTCTCGCGGCTGTAATCTTTTGATATATATTTTGCGTGCAATTACTAATTTGGAATCAAAAGTCTTTAACAATAGTTTTGAGACTCTATTTCAAGATTAAGATTTTATTTGTTAGATTTGACCATGTATATAATTTTGCATTATTTAAATTTTTAAATGATATGACACTTGATATACCTTTAGTTTTCTAATATATTCAAGTTAGTGATGCCAAAAAAATATTCGAGTTGCCAAAAACCTTACATCTCAATTAGCACTTCTTAACATCTTCAAACGAAATGTACAAAGTTCAAAACTAGTCTCCAACTATCCAATTATGTAAAAAAAATTAACTGTTAAATCCTATATCGGTACTAGATATTATCGTTTATCACTACTTTCTGCCTAATTAAAGTGGTATACGTCTAATTAAAGCAAGGCCAACTTTGTGTGTTACTTCGTAGTTATCGCAAATAAATAACTTCTAATTAAGTTCAATTTTCAGGGATTCAAAGTTTTGACATTGTTTTGTATACTATTCGTGCTTGTATACACGTTCGTCTCTATCTTTTTCCAATCAATTTCTTATAACTGAGACTGTACGTGTGGTATAATTTTATAAGTTTGTTTCTCATAAAGTTAGTTTTGAAGTCAAATCATCTACATTAATTTCTGCTAATTTTTGGTTATTTAATTACCAGTAGGCCAAAACAGGTTCACATCAGCCTCAGGATTAGACCAATTTAGTTTTAAAAAACTCACTTTTTTTGGTTAGTTTAACTTATCTACCATCTACAGATAATTACATTAGCTTCAGTACTCTATTGATATATATTTTAATATTAATTTCTTTCTCCTTAATTATATATTTTAACCCATCTTTTCCCAGGAGTGAATAAAATAAGATTTTTATTTGGTGTATTGAGTGAACGGTGCTCCATAGATGTATTGAGGTCACTATTTGTTGTTAAGTTTTGGGAGACAAAATGATGAGGCTGATGTGTGGAAGTTTTGGGTGAGTTTAGCTTCTTTTTTTCTTTTTTCTTTTTTAACTAAATGTTGTACGTTTTAGTTAAACGGATGAGAATGCTCTTAGTTATATTTTGTATTGTTATTAATACCGTTTCGGACTCCGTTTCGGTTTGTCCAGTCGAATGAAATATTTCGGTGCCGGCCGATTTCGGCGTACCGTTTCAGGGTGTTTTGGGGTTCTTAAAAAATAATTTATATATATTCTTGTTGAACATAAAATTGTCAATTCTAATAAATAAATAACTAAATATCAAATAATACAAATTATTTAGTCTTAACTTTTAAGTCTTAAACATCACACAATAAGAAGATTTACAAGACAATAACTAAATATCAAAAAATACAAGATTTACTCCTCCTTCTCATCATCATCTATGAGAGAAGGATCAAATTCATCATCAAAAGAACTCCCAAAAACTACCAGCACCCATTGGACCTTTACTCTTTTTTTTTTCTTTTTTTAATAATAGGCCAAATCCGATACCGGCCGAAATTTGCATCTCAGCCGGAATTGGCCGAAATTGACCGGAATGGACCGGAACGGCCCGAAATTTGACCCGAAGTGGAACGTGGGGTATTTCAGTACCGGTTTGCATACTGGTACGAAAAATTCCGGCCGTTCTGGCCGGAACGAAACGGAATCAATAACAATGATATTTTGAATTCATAGCATTAGCTATACAAATATACAATATTAATTTTGAATCATCAACAATTTTTTTTCTTTTTTCAGAATAGCTAAGGTGACATGTCATAACTAATATATATAATATAAATGATGTTAAACTATTAATAACAAGATTATGTGAAAGGAAGGTTGAATCAACCATAATTTCTTAAGTAACAAGTTATAAAAAAAATTGTAACTAACATTTCTAGAATTTTTGCTAAGAGTATTGTAACTTAATTAGTTGACATTTCTTAGTATTTCCAACGGAAACATTTATGGTCAAAATTTCTCAACTACATCCATAGATGTATTAAGGTCACTATTTGTTGTTAAGTTTTGGGGGACAAAATGATGAGGCTGATGTGTGAAAGTTTTGGGTGAGTTTAGCTTCTTCTTCTTTTTAACTAAATGTTGTACGTTTTAGTTAAACTGATGAGAATACGCTTACTTATATTTTGAATTCATAGTGTTAGCTATACAAATATACAATATTAATTTTGAATCATCAACAAAAAAATTGCACATTTTTTTTTTATGAATAGCTAAGGTGACATGTCATAACTAATATATAATACAAATGATGTTAAACTGTTAATAATGAGCTTATGTGAAAGGAGTGTTGAATCAACCATAATTTCTTAAGTAACAAGTTATGAAAAAAATTGTAACTAATATTTCTAGAATTTTTGCTAAGAGTATTGTAACTTAATTAGTTGACATTTCTTAGTATTTCCAACGGAGACATTTATGGTCAAAATTTCTCAACTAGTTGAGACAAAATGATGTATTGAGGTCACTATTTGTTGTTAAGTTTTGGGGGACAAAATGATGAGGCTGATGTGTGAAAGTTTTGGGTGAGTTTAGCTTCTTCTTCTTTTTAACTAAATGTTGTACGTTTTAGTTAAACTGATGGGAATGCTTTTAGTTATATTTTGAATTCATAGCATTAACTATACAAATATACAATATTAATTTTGAATCTTCAAAAAAAAAATTGCACCCCTTTTTTTTTTGAATAGCTAAGGTAACATGTCATAACTAATATATAATACAATGATGTTAAATTGTTAATAATGAGCTTATGTGAAAGGAATGTTGAATCAACCATAATTTCTTAAGTAACAAGTTATGAAAAAAAAATTGTAACTAACATTTTTAGAATTTTTGCTAAGAGCATTGTAATTCAACTAGTTGACACTTCTTAATATTTTCAATGGAGATATTTATGGTTGAAATTTCTCAACTACAACTATCAAATTATCTATAAATAAAAAAAAAAAGATTTAATTTTGGTTAAAAATAATGATTAAGAGCACACATTTTCTTACCCCAAAATTAATCCCCTATCATCCCATTGTTCATCCTCCTAGATCATAAGTAAAACTGTTATATGGTTATCAGCAATAGATGATGCATACAACCGGATTTTGGAGCAAGAACTAAAAGGCAAATGTCACTAGAAAAACAAACAATTGCAATTATTATATACGCTACATTTTTTTTTTTTTTTTTTTACATTCGTTATAATAGTTGGACAACATAGATTTTGATCAATTCCATTTACTTTGAAATGAAAGAATATCTATTTTATGGTAAAGATTTTTTTTTTCATGAATTTAACAGTATATATAATGCCATAGCGTACTTCAGATCCCACAGCACCAGATAAACAACAATAACTTATTTTAAATAGCAGAACATCATCTTTAGATTTGTTAAGAAGTTAATCTTCACTATGAAATTGCTTGTCTCTTATCAAGAAATACAAATGGAAATAAACCTAATATAGACAATATGGATTACATGCACAAACTTGTTCTTGATCATTTCCAGAATTCCAAAGAGACAACATTTCAATCTCTTCATGCCAATTTCAAACCATTAATGCATAGTCACCAAAAGTTCCCTTAACCCTTTTTTCCTTTCTTCCAATTAGAGGGGCAACAACATCTTCTTGGCTCCAATGCTCTCATCAACAACATCTCTTCTTGCATGCATCCATGGTCACATGGTCATAGATCTCCCAAACCCATGTGCATTTGCATGAGAAAAAGTCACTTTTTCCATGCTAAACATATTCACCTTAACCATGCACCTACCAACTCCATATCATACAACAATAACAACGACTACGCCTTAATCCCAAAAGTTATTGAGCTGATTATAAATTCTCAACAGACTAGTCAGAGGCTTCATATCATATCCTAACAAAGAAGATACTCAATTCAGGGCCATTGTTGCCATCAGGATTCAGCATATAGTATGTCTCGGAGTCTTTCGATCCAACAACACGTTCAAAATGCGCTCTCATGTACATCAAATCACCACTCTCTTGTTGATCCGATGTTACCTCACTCGGAAGAACCCCGGCTCCCATTGACACTGCATGCAGCATTTGCATCACATTCAAATCATCATCTGTTGCCTCTCTCTTCACAGCATACCCTGATTTTCTCCCATTGCAATACAAGCTCCATATGGGCTCGTCGATAATCTTGGTCTTCTCATTCGGGTGCTTCTCACATTCAAGTGCAACCCTTACAAGCCCCATCCCCATGTCCTGCAAAAGCTTCCCTGTGGGAATTGCAAGCTCAAGAAGAAGAACAGGCAAACACCTAGAGTTTTCTTGGATGGCAAGGTTCACCCTAGCCTTACGAAACCCGAAAAGGGTCCCTGTCATGCGTGTCCCTCCGTGAATGTGCCCATCATTGGACCGGCCACCGTGTAGTGAGACAGGTATTTTGCACGACGGGATGTTTATTATTGGAAATGACCGGAAAACTGATCGAAAGCGCCTGAAAAGCCGGTTAGATTTTGAAGGGTGATTCTTTTTATTATGTGATGGTTGGAGGGAGATAGGCGGCCGGGTATATGTAGGGGGGGGCTTACCCTCCACGGCTGCTGGTGGCGGCGGCGGTGGTGGTAGTGACGGCAGTTGAGGCTTTGACACCGCCATATATGCCTAATGTGTTTGATTAATTAATTGCCGGAGCTTTGGTGATTGTAGCAAAAGGATGGATAAATGGTCTAAAATGAGAGGTGTTTGTTGTTGGTGTGGTTGTAGGGATATGGTGTATATGAAGGGGAAGTAGTTGTGCTATGCACGTTGGTTATAGTCATGGTGGTTTTTATGTTTATTAAAGTGGGAAATTTTTGTGAACAAACACATAAATTTTTGGTTTAGTACTGACTTATGGTTAGGCTGTACTCTAGCTATAGTTAGCTAAAGATAGGTAAGTTAAAAAGATGTTGTTGCAAATTAGTTTATCTTCTAGATTTTCAATGTTTTTTTTAGCTACTTTGAGAGTATAGTCTTGTATATATAGAAAGCCATTTTAATTCGTACAGCTTGAGAATTCTGTTGCTTCTCATGGTTGAGTTGTTACCCAAAATTTTGAATGCTTTAAAAGTAAGTTCAAATATACTGCCCTGCTTTTGCTTTTCTTATAGATTTTTGTAGTTTTTTTTTAGCTACTTGAGAGGCTTTTCTTATAGCCTTGTTCATACAGAGGTCCATTTTAATATTTACAGCTTGAGAAACACAGTTACATCTCATAATTGAGTTGTTACCCAAAATTCTGGATGCTTAAAAAGCAAAAGTTGAAATATATTGTCCTGCTTTTTTTACTTTTTTTATTTTTTTAGTATTTTTGTTTTAAAAATAATTTGATAGTTATAATAGAACCTAAGGATTTGGACCACGTCTTCATTGAAATTGTCATGAGTTAAGTTGTAAGACTCTTTTAACTTTTTTAGGTAGTAAATGTACTTAATTAGCAATATTAATTATGGACTTGACAATTTAGGTTGATTTGAATGATTTTAGCTGCCCTTGAGTTGACATTTTTGAGTCTGATACTTGAGAAGAATCTAATTTTTTTTATAGCTAATTAGGTCAATGTTATCAAATTAAGTAGGTTGAAACATTGTGCATGTTGTGAGCTATGTCTGCCTTTGTGCCGCCGGCAGAGGGTTTTGTTTGTGGAGAGGCACTACAACGTGTCCCCAAACAAAAGTCATGCTTCACTTACAAGTGGGGTCTTATGGTCCTAAGCTCCTTGCAATGAGAAAATACAAGGTGTTTCGGATGTATGCATTTTTATACTCACATAAGGGTGGCTCCCACACTTGAGAAACTTACCCTCGTGTGAGTGTGAAAATACATACATCTGAAACACCTTATACCACCTCCCTAGCATGAAAGAAACACACATTGGAGTGGATTTTTCATTTCCAATTATTATTATTTATTTATATTTATCTAAGATAGAATAAAATCCATGGCCCATGGGATGGAATATTCTCATAGATATTAGTTCAAGTTACAAGCAGATCAAAGGCACTAGAAGAGATTCTTGAGTAGTTTTTTAAAAAAAAAAGCTAATAAAAGATTTTGTTCAAATCAAAACATTAATTTTTTTTTTTTGTGTTGCGAATACACATGTTACACTAAGTAGCACCATAAACATCTACAGTTCTAACATTAGTAATAAAAATTTTACTTACCTCTTAATGCAGCTAGAGGTAACATATATAGGTGTGACTTATGGCGGTTGTTATCTAATAATTACTCGTTTGCATTATATTCATTCCAAATTTATAATTGAATCATTGCAACAATGCATGGTCAGAATAGATGTCACATTAAAATAGAGTGATTTCATTCCCTTCTAAGCACTTTGACACAGTATGAACCTACTGATGACTTCTCACAAGCAGAACTTATTAATGCTATTATTGATAAACTTTGCAGTTATAGGTGTTAAAATAGAGATCATTTAAACATCAACCTTCATCCTCCACACACAAAGTTATGGGAAACACAACAATGTGCCAGTGACAAGCACAGATCAAATTACTAGTAGCCTTGCAGATAAAAATGCTCATTTGCATAAACCAGGCTTTGATAATTCGTCCAATATGGCACAAACAAGAATATTAATAACTCATCATATACACATACCAAATATTATCAACTTATCATACACATCCCATACTTACTAATGCTTACCCTCAATCCAAAAAAGAAGAAAAAGAAAGCAGAAGCAAATAAACGTTTGTCCGACTTATTCAAATCACTATTCATTTGAACTCTGATCAAAACTGAACTGATTTGACTCCTACTTTCTATCTTATAAGTAAATTTGGAAAAGGTCAGAAGAGGGCTATCCTGCATGCTAACTACCAGCTTATATATTAACTAAACGGGGCATATATACATGCATATAGTAACGCTCAACTCAGACGATTGTTTCATGGTCTCTTGGAAGATAAAGCTTCCATGGATCCTCCCTTCATGACAATCTTCAGATGGCCTATCATCCATCATATCACAGAACCAAAGTCCAGTACAAAAGACTTCCTCTTCTCTGCAGGATTTCTGTAGTTCTCATTTATTTTTTCAGCGTTCTTTTTATGATTTGTTTCCCGCGGATCTATTTGAAAAAGGGTCGGGACTTCTGCATCACCTGCTAAAATTTGTTGGTCTGGAAAATGATGGATTTTGGGTTGATTCGAGCTGTAGTTTTGTGGCCCAGTTGCTCTCATGACTTCTTGCTTGGAGTTTACTGGTGGTTGGGTGTCTCCAGATACTCCTTCGTTCGAGCTAACTGACACTGCGCTAGAAAATTCTCTTACTTCTCCTACACTAGTGTCTGTTTTATTGAACATGAGATTTGCAATGGCTCGATCAATGGTATTGGTCTCTAACTCCACTGCTTTCTTACTTTCAGACCTGAATATGAAAGAGATGTTTTTTATCAAGAGAGCTACTGCAAATGCATCCAAGAGAAAGACAGAAAAAAAATCATATAATTGGATGAAGAACACTCGCTACCCAAAACAGAACCTAACAACCACACATGCTGATATATCTGCAATATTGCATAGATACACTAACAGAAGATTCCTAATAACATGGTTGATTGTAAATGCCACTCAGAAATTTCAACCTAAATGAGAGTTGGATTCTTTCAATTGTTACTTGTATTGGTAGGATTAGATTCTTTCAACTGTTCAGAAATCAAAGGAAAATCATGAAATGAGATTAGTCCTACTAACACTATCAATGCCTGTGGCTTGTAATTTGACTGTTGGAACATCAACACCACCAAGTAGCTTAAATGGAAATCCTAAAACAACTTCAACATAATGATAAAGAGAAATACACCAAAAATACAGAGAAATTATTGCGCACCTCATTGTTACATCTTGAGTTGTCAATGGAGGGGACTTTTCCATTGCAAGGTATCCATCGTCACTAAGTGTTTCCATGTGGTGTTTTGAGTTCTTTGCAAGGCGGTACAAGGCATCCCGAAAGCAAATCCGGGTCTTCTCTGGCAACTAAATTACATTGAAAGAGAGAAATTCTGATAAGAAAATAAACATTTCTCGAAGTGATGCAGTTATAAAGCTTATGAGCTCTTAGTTACTTCACCTGTTCCATCACCAGTTCAAGCTCATGCAATACAGATTCTTCAAGTGATGTATCCTGACCCAAAGTCCCATCCATTTCATTTTGCTCAGAAGAGACCATGTCATTTCCATATGATTCCTTAGAAAGAAAATTAACTTGATTAGCTAATCTTGTGTGTCTAAAAACAAGTACTAAAAAAATAAACATTGCAGTAAAAGTAGAGATAATGGTGGATAGAACAAATTTTCTCTCTAACACAGATGCACGCGCGCACGCCCACACACACACACTCTTTCTGCAGTTCTATAGTGCCATGCACTCTATAAAAGAAACCTAATACATCACCCTGCTTACATGAAACCCAGCAGAAGTACTCAAATTTGTGTCAAATATTTTCCACTAAAATAATGGGAACACCATAACATAATGCCCAGCAACGATTTTAACATTTGTGGCAACATGAGTCCTTAAACCAGTATATGATATAACAAAATCAAGAGATGTTTGAATATATATGTTCATTTTCACTCGACCAACACCCTGAAAATCAAGATCTTGAAAGTAGGCACTAATAAAAATTTATAGACAAAAAAAAAAAAAAATCATAAGAAATAAGAATAAGCTCCTCAATTAAACCATGAACCAAGTAATAGCAAGCCTGTTTTAACCATAAAAATTTAGGGTCGTTGATGTTTGAAGCACAAGGGAGTTCATATAATAAAAGGGTTGAAACCAATGCAATCTTGAAAATAGTATTTTCCAGTTAATGGGTAAAAAAGTGAACTTTCATCTATCCAAACATCAGCATACCTCAGAAATACCAGCAGTCCATGCCAAGAACCAGACCACTTGGTAGTACCAACCATTCAAAAAATACATTCTATATTAATCAGGCTAGTCCAGATTTTGTAACACTAATGGTAACTAAAAACTTAGCACTTCACAAGTAAAAAGCATATAGAACAATCTAACCTTTACTCTTGGGCAATCTAGTTGTTCTGTGTTGCATGGAATAAACTGCACAGCGGTAACATCTCCATTATCCCACCCCATTGGTGGAGAAAAGGCATGTCTTTTGAGATACTTTGAGCTTCCGAAGGTATTTTCTACATCACTTGAGATACTTTGTGAATCTAGATTGTCAATGGCCATCATGCCATGGTCAGATTCAGGAGAAAAGTAAAATGATTCATCTAGATTTTCTGTTTCTGGCAGATCTTCAAGTAAGGAACTCCTGCATTAAGGGAAAACCAAAGAATGTGATGTCTAAAAACAAAGAGAACATCATTTAAATACAACAAACATGCAGGGCTTTGAACATCCCATGGATATTGAATGGCTCTATTGCATTTCAAATGGCACATAGTATATAAACATATCTATTAAAGAGTATGTGATCCCTCACCACAACTGATGCTAAATCAGTTAATAAGCTAATGTTTTTCAAATCTGAAGTCATATTTTGATGGTGTAATGGTTTGAAATGGCCCCAATCGTGAGGATGTCTATGAAGTACACAAAATAAAGCACAATGGAGCGATTCAAATGCCAGTGATTATTATGTCAAGTTAAAGTTGTTGAGAAGCTTAATCACATCCTACATGCAGTAATTCAAGTATCTTAATCCCAGAGGTTACGCTTGTACAAGAAAATGTCATTCATCTGTTCGAATCCCACTAAGTCATTGAGCTGGCAGTCCGGCTGGTCACGCGAATTTGTTCTCCAATTAAAACACTCCTCTGACAATCCTTCACACATGCTTGAACCACAGGACTGATCTTTTTCACCATTGAAGTTAAGATCTTGTTGGGTAGAATTTTCATCCATGTCAAAGCATTTGTAAGGTGACCTGAAACTTTCAGATGCACTTATCCCCCATTTTGACCAGCTGTCTGGTGATGGAAGCCTATCTGGTAATTCTTGATCTTTGGGAACAACAAGATCATCAAATCCACTCCCAAGATACCACTCCATGAGATATGATCTGAAATTAAAAGGAATAGAAAATTGGAAAAAGGAGCATAAGATTAAATAGACAAAGCAATCAGCAATGTTATCATATTCTCAATCAATGACAGATGAAATTATCATTACAGAAAAGAGTGACCTTTTTCTATTCCTGAAGTAAGAAACAGAATATACAAGATTTAATACCTCATAACAATTACAAGTCCTTAGTTTAGTGGCCATCAAACAGATCCATAAGAGAGAATTTTTATCAGAAACTTTCATCTTTTTCTTTCTTTTTCTCTCTTTTTTGTCAATTAGTAAACTATGTAAAATCAACTAAGACTTAGTTCAACTACTAGCAGGGAAAAATCTAGAAAATGAGTCTAAATTTACATAGTTTAAACCAATTTCCAGATTTAGATAGAACAAGAACAGATATATGAACTATATATCAGCAGGAAATCATATTTCTCCCACTGATTTCCTAGATCTTCAACAAAACAAGAAGAAAAAATACTAGATTTTAATTTATGCTTTCAGTTTGTTTATTTTCAAGTGACTCGGCTGAGTAAAGTTTCAAAAATAATCCATTACCAGATGATAAGCCTAAATCTAAATTTGGAAGCTTAATTTCTTTTTCTTTCTTTTTTCTTTCCCTACTTTTCTCACCAACCAAACAAAAAGGAAAATCATATATCACAAAAAGCACTTTAAGCAGCAGAAATTTTTTTACAAAAATCCACAGCCATATAAAAACCACAGCTTCTCAAAAGGACCCAAAACTCTGCTAAAAAAAGCAATAATATCATGGTACAAGACTCATAAAACCACATTTAAACTACACAAAAAAATAAGAGTTGAAGAAAAGCACACACCTTGTGAGGTTAGTTGAGAAAACAAGGAAGACCCAGTTCTTGATTCAGCTAAAGAAATAGACCCAGATGAAGAAAACTTATGGAAGTGAGTGAAAACTTAGATGGGTTTTTTTTTTTGTTCTTGGGGTTGAGAGCTTAACACAGTGTCAGCTAAGAAAGCAGAGCAAACAAAAAAATACACACAGAGGTGGCGGCTTTGTGGTTCTGGGTGGACAAAGAAGTGTTATTTTATTGTTCTAATAGGGTCAAAGAAAGTGGTTTGTGGCTGATAAGTGAGGCTGAGAATTCGTGGCTGAGAGGTCTCCATCTAAAACTGCAACCCCAGAGGTCCACGTGGCAAATCTGGTCCCACTGCATAGATTTTGATTCGGTCATGTGGTGCTGCGAGCCTGTGACAAAGTGAGTTGCAATAAAAATGACTCTGATTGTCCTAAAATGCCCTTTGCTTTGGATTGTATAGGACCCTCCAAGTTGCACCTAAAATCATGGGTCTGTTTTGGTCATTTTACCTTGATGTGACACGTTGTGGTTGAGATGGGTACACCTGGCAGATTCTCAGTGCATATCTGGTATTGTTGATACGTGGCACAATTAGGTGAGAGTGTAGGACACGTGGCGTGAAGTGAAGGAGTGGAAGACAGTGAGGTGGTTAGGCACATGTGAAGGGCATAATTGGAAAAACGAAAACGTGTTGCTTTATGTTTAGGATTTTATCTTCTTCAAAAAAAAGAGTTAAGGCTTTTATTATATATAACTTTATACATAGGATAGGAGTATGAGTTAAGGAAGAGTAGGGTCTTGACTTGTCATCTGTGAGGCTGTCATAGACAAAGGTTATGAGGAGAGGAGGGCCACAAGATTTATGATACAATAGCACCCACACCCATAGCATCAAATACTATGTGGGAATTTTATTCTTATCCAAACAACAACTACATGTGTTTTGGTAAGTATAACCACCCAATTAATAGTATTAGATTATCACTAATTGGCAAGTATCTAATGATAACTAATATTAGATTATCATAGTATTATATACAAGAGATGCTACATCCACAATATTTTCATAACAAATCATAGTTGGTTAGTTGTTATTGGTTCAAGTTTGAATCTAACACTAAAATTATTTTTTTGACCCAATAATAACAGCTAGTAACAATCTGCCACTTAGAATTTGTTGTAAAAATGTTATAAACATATCATTTCTCATTATACACCCTTTATAGAGTATTAGGGTGGTGGGTCCATTGGTCAAGTGTGTGTTGGTTAGATTCAATTTATTACACCATCGATCTATGAGGTTGTCAAAGTGTATCACGAGTAAGAAGTGAAATAGCCATAACAAGTTACAATTACAATGGAGAGTGAGTTTTGAAAAGATCATGAGGTACTAATCAGTTAGTTCAATTGATAAAGTCTCTTGTCATTAAATAAGAATAAATGTTCAATTCTCATCTACACTAAAAAACTAATTGATGTCTAAGACTAATGATAAAAAAAAAATCATCAAAAGTATGTGTCATATGTTGAAACTATCTCTAAAAAAAATGTTGGCTAAAAGAATTTTGGAAAAAATAAATAAAAAATGCACTTTTTATTAGTTTACATGTACAAATTCATTGTGGTTGTCTGTGTTTTTCTTGGTATATGTACTCAACTTGACTTGACTTAATTAATTATTAAATATACCTTCACTTATATCATTAGGATACTCTGAATGTGAAATATAACTAGGTCTAAGTAGATGAAAGTAAATTATAATTGAATTTTTTATTTGTTATTCGATTTTTCTCTTTTAATAATTCGATAGTCACACCTATAGAAAGAGGAGATTTAAACCATAATTCTCTTCATAAAGGATGGTAAATAATGACACTAAGTTACAAAGCTTTCAGCGAGTAATGTTATTTTATCTCATGCCCATGGCCCTAAAACTTTGTTCAAAACAGTGAGGATTTGTGGGAAATTACACAACTAATGTGAAAAATGCAATATAAATATGTAAGGTAACGATCATATATTTTTCATATGGTAATTTATACAAATATATAGATCGATGAGGCCTAGTATTGCAATAATTTTTTAATAAGATAAGAACAGTTGAAGGAATATGGACTAAATCATTAAAACTGTCACTTTTTTCTTCTTCTTTTTCCCAAGTTCATATGCTTTGAGTAGTCCAAGGGAGAATGGGACCCAAAGTCGGAGAGTCTTGCTTAGAATTGACAAACAGTCTACGTGGGGCTGGCCCATTTGGGTTTTTCTTGCGCGTGAGGCTGATTATATTACAGTCGGCAAACTTTTTCACTCATTCCCTTCTCATTCAGTCTTTTTCTTTACCAGGGTTTGTCACTTACTTGATAGAAAAGCCGTGTCGGCCAGTTTTTACTTTTTAGTTTTTACTGATTCTCGTATTTACTATATAAATTGAGAATATAAATTAATTTAAAACTAAATACCAGTCAAGTTTTTACTGATTCTCATATAAATTATATAAATTGAGAATATAAATCAATCTAAAACTAAATAACAGTTAAATTGACAAATTTTTACTGATTCTTATATAAACTCACTATTAACAAAGTTTTTTATCTACCATTAATAATTTATCTTCTTGATAATTGTGAAATTTTTTTGTGTTTTTAAACTTACTGATTGGATTGTATGTTCTTCCCTTTAGTCTAATATTCAACAATGTGTCATATCTTCAAATATTGACTAGTGAGATAATTAAGAATTTTCCTCAATAAGAGATGTGCCATATGTTAATGAAAAGAACAAAGCTTGAGTCCAGTGCACTAGACCCATCATAATGGTCACATGTGGATAAAAGTGAATACGTGTCATTATTTTAATAGATTTAGTGTACTAAAGCATTTTTTTTTTTAGTAAATAGTAATACTTATTAGAACATACACGAAAATAGTAATACTAGTGTTTTAAACCGGATTTATAATACATTACATAATTAAAGTACAACTACAAAATGACTTAACTTTTGTAGTTGTAGATTGGGGTTATAAACAATAGACACTAGACACACACAACTAATGTATGATAAACATCTCTATTTTTTTTAGTAAATAGTGATACTTATTAGAACACATACAAAAATAATAATATTAGTGTTTTAAAGCATTGAACCCAAGCGAAATTCTAATAAAAATTGGAAACATCTTCCACCTTAAAATTTTAGTGAACTACTAAGATAGAGAGAGAAAATCAATACTATTTTGCTCTCCTTTTATTTTATTTTTTCTTTTCAATAATCGGTGAACCGCCTTAATCTGCCAATGCATTTAGCATCCATATATTTTTTTTTTTGCTAAAATGTGAGATAAAAAGTGATTTTAACTAAATAACTTAGTTTTTTTTAAAGCTAATTTATTTACCCTCTTTTGGCTAAAAGGTGATAAAATAATGACTTTAACCTAATAAGCTAGCAGAAAATATGGGATGCAAAAAGCTTCAAATCCATTACTATTTACAGCACACAATAACTTCCACATTTTTTTTTACACCTACTCCATTTATGTACTATATTATGATTAAAGTAAAATCACTTTATTTGAACTCACCATTAACATCAATTTTATCAATATTAATCACAAATTACCATCTCAATAATTGTAAAATTTTTTATAATGATAGAATTATTTATATAAGGCAACTTCTCTCAACTTCTCATTGCTAAAAACAAACTTCAACTACTAAATTAATTAGCAAAAAAATAAAATAGCACAACATGGTTTATGAGTTATGACCACCCGTACCTTTAAAAGGCCCAAAAATCTTGGAAGCCCAAACTCATGATGACCCAGAAAATACACCCTCCCACACGGGCCTTCTAGAGTCTTTCAAATCCCTTCTGGACTCTACCAATTCCCAGTTTCCCACAGAGCAGTTTCCACCTGGCTGCTGCCCTATTATATTTTCCGGCAAAATCTTTTCCTGAGAAACAAACAAGCTGGTAGGATAGAACATCCCACTTCTTAATATTAAATTATATTTGTTTAATAACAAAAATAATTGTTTTAAAATAATTATTAAATATTCTTTTAGAAGAATATTAAAGTCTAACCATTAATAATATATATATACATGTATCTACTGTTTACCTTAATAATATAAAAATAGAATTAAAAACTATGCTATGTATTTTTTTTTTTTACTGATCAATATTAACATTCACATAGGTAGACGTTCAAAAAAAAAAAAAAAAAAAACTACTTATTTGATTCCTATCATTTACACTATATTTTAATTTGGGGTCAATAATATTTCAATTGTGTTAATTTGGTTCTTAACTTTACAATACTATATCAATTTAGTTTTTACTATTATCTTTTAGATGTAAATTGCTAATGTAGCAAGCGGCCAAAATAAAAAATTAGTTTATTATCACATTAACATAAATTAATTTTTTATTTTGGCTATTTGCCATGGCAGCAACTTTCATAAAAAAGATAACGGCATGGACTAAATTGACAAAATACTAAAAAGTTAGATATTAAAATTTTTTTTTGGATAAAAGTTAGAGACCAAATTGACACAATTGAAACAATTTAAAAAAATTGATAAAATTACATTTTACCACCCTAAATTATACCTCATATTACACTTTGCACCATAAAACTTTTCAAATGCACCTTAAATTATGACCCATGTTATACTTTGTACCCGACGTTAAGTTTTCTATTAACTTGGATAGAAATTTAAAGTTTAGGGTGTAAACTATAATAAGGAATATAGTTTAGAGTGATAAAGTGTAATTATCTTTTGTTTTTTTAAAGAATTAAGAAGATGAACAATTAGTACATTTTACGTGGTGTTATATTTTTCTATTTAAGTTAATAGTAAAATTGATGTCGGGGTTTAAAGTGTAGTAAAGATCATAGTTTAGAGTGTAAGACTTACATTCAAAAAGTTTAGAGTGAAAAATGTAATTAGGAATATAGTCTAGAGAGTAAAGTGTAATTTTAATTAAAAAAAATAAATTAAAACACCTTCCTCCCAAAAATACCCAATTCCCAAGCGGGGGTCAAAAGGGGAAAACCGTAAAATATGTAAGGGCATATTTGGCAGAAGGAGAAGAAAGAAGAAAAAGAAGAAGAAGAAGAAGAGCCAGAGGAGATCGGCGTGAGAGAGAGAGAGAGAGGAAACTGAAAAAACGCAGCGTTTCAGGTTAGGAATTTGTAAATTCAGTTATATTTTCCCTCTCCTCGCCGTGTCTCCGCCGTGTCCGATTATTATTAATAAAAAAAAAAAGGGAAGAACACGCGTGCAGCCATTAAAAGAAAAAGAAAAAAATTGTGCTGCTTATAATTTTTATACAATGAAAACTTCTTTGTATTTGTTTTTCTTATGTATATGTACAAATTAATTTTTGATTTTTCATTGCAGTTCAATTTTCTCAAAAGTGCTGAAAAAAAAATGTTTAAGAACACCTTCCAGTCTGGATTTCTGTCCATCTTATACAGCCTTGGGTATGTTGGTTGTTTTTCTTATGCATGCATTTGAGAAATTCATGTTTTACAGATTTTCAATGTTTTTTTAACATTGCAATTTTGATACTGAAAAGTGGGTAATTTTGTTTGAATATTGTAGGAGTAAACCTTTGCAGATATGGGATAAAGAAGGTAAGTGGGTTGTTTACTCTGTGTGTGTGTGTTTTTTTGTTTTTTTATGCAAAGATATTTTAAGCTTTTTTTTTTTTTTAGGATATGAGTAATTTTTGAAAAATTATAACATGATACGGCAAATAGTACACACTTAGTACACGGGTATGACACAGGTACGGCACCCCAAATGAAGTGTCCGTGCGTCCTAGCTTTTTTTTGTGGGATAAAGTTGCTAGAAACAATTAAGTATGAGATGTAGCTTTGCTTGATTGTACCTGTCAGAAAAAAAAATGTCACGCATTGCCATTTTTGTTAGGAAATTGGCTTTGCCTTATTTGTTTCATTGAAAATTTGTTTTTCTCTGCTAAGTGTGTATAAAGACTTGTTATCATTTTCATCTTAATGAGTTTGAAGTGGTGTTTTATGTTAATCCTATGATGCATGGGTACGGATACGGTATGGGTACGATACGGGTACAGGGATACAATGTTTTTTGAAAAACTTAGGGTATGATAATGGATAATAAAGTGAATCCATGGCCATTAAATGATGTTTAGAATACAAACCAACATCCAAAAGAGTAAATAACAGATAACTAGGTAAGTATTCAACATTGAAACCAATATATAAAACATATAAATAAAAATTCTTACAAGTTTGGGCTATCTCTCACTATGGAGGATTGGGTTAGAATGATATCCAAGTCATATCACAGGTGTATCCTAGATGTATGGTTTTTTTTTTTTTTTTTTAAATGACTAGGTATGTATCTTAGGGGCATCTGGTACGAAACTGGTACAATACATATCGGATATGGGTACGTGAGCAAAAATGGAGTATCTGTGCATCCTAGTGTTAATCTATGAAGTTCTTGCCAATTAGCTCTAGCTCACATAGTGCCTCCTCCACTTGTAAGAGCAAGGCGGAGATTGAGGTACCCACCGGGTGTAGGTGTAACTTACCAATCGAAGAAAAAAAAAGTTTCATTTTTATTTTTATTTATTTTTATAGTTCTCTATTCAAGAGGTCCCAATATTTTCTTATGGGATAACTTTTCATCTGCAGCATAGCCCTGTTATTTTTTCCAAGTTTGTTAAGATAAATGCACCATTTGTGTTGCACTTCTTGCAGCTGCCAGTGGCCATGTAAAGCGACCACAGGATGAAGACATACAATCTAACGTCCTTGAAATAATTGGATCAAATATCCAGTCAACTTACATCACTTGCCCGGCTGATCCAGCTGCAACACTTGGTATAAAACTACCATTTTTGGTTATTATTGTGAAGAATCTAAAGAAATACTTTACTTTTGAGATTCAAGTCCTGGATGATAAGAATGTCAGGCGGCGTTTCCGAGCTTCTAATTTTCAAGTGTGTAAGTCTGCCCATGTTTCTGTTGTTTAAATGTTCCCACCCCTCCCCCCTTCTTTCTGTGTGTGCTTGTGTGTCTGTCTGTTGTGGACAATATTCTGGTAAATAGTGACCACTTTTGTTTTAGACGGTACTGAAGAAATAGTTGTTACCTGTAAGATGAATTATTTCAAAATATGTTTTGTGACTTTCGTTAGCTGAATAGTAGACTAAAGAGGACAAGTGATTAGTAATCTTAGATCTAGGTGAAGATATGGTTTTTGGCATTATGAACTGATTTTGGTCATGTTGCAAACTTTATAACCACAAGTCCCTCTTCAGTTAATGTAGCATATTATAGTTTAAACAGGATGCCTCAAGATTGTTTGAGAGGATTGTGGAATTGGCAATTTAATATTTCATCTCTTCATCTCTAAGCTTTATAATGTTCCTATCATCTCTAAATTGTAGAATACTCTTTAAGCTGTTTTGTTATAAAATTTGTTACATTTTTTTAGATTGTGATACAAATTGCACTATGTTTTAAGCTGTTAAAGTAAAATGTGAGCTGCATGGTGAGGCCAATGAGCTCCAAGTCAAATGACTTTTCTTCCTTTACAATGGGTGGAAGTTGATGTTGTGGGTTTAAAATTCTCTGGGTGCAAAACTTGCCTATAAAAATATAGGCAAACATCAGAGTTTTCTTTCTTATATTCTAAGGAGACAATTATTTAGCTTTTGGATGGTGAACACTTTTGGTAAATGATTCATTATTGTGCACTAGGTAGGATTTTTTTAGAGGTGTCATTGTTGTGCACTAGGTAAATCATTCACTATTGTTTTTAGAGGTATCATTATTGCAAAGAGGATATGTGGATTGTTTTTTAGAAAAAAAAAGAAAAGGATAGAAAGTAGTGCTAATAAAGTTTGAGGATACAGTTGTGGTGTAGTAATTCACAGTTTCCATCTGTACTAAAGTAAGTGTGTGACACTAAAAGTCTAAAAGATGGATTTTGTTTGTGAGTGATTAGTTTTTCTTTTATTGTTTTAGGCTGTCACTCGTGTGAAACCTTACATCTGCACCATGCCGCTGAGGATGGATGAGGGCTGGAATCAAATCCAGTTGAATCTTGCTGATTTTACCAGGAGAGCATATGGGACCAATTATGTTGAGACACTGCGTGTTCAGGTTCATGCAAACTGCCGTCTGAGGAGGATATATTTCTCAGACCGCCTGTACTCAGAAGAAGAGCTCCCCCCAGAGTTTAAATTGTATCTTCCAATGCAGGTAAGATTGAATCAACTATTCGGTCTCACTTATTGTGTTATATCTAGGTTTCATGCCTTCTTGTTGCTTGTCCAAATAAACTTTTTGGTATCATGATTTTATTACAGAAAGCATGACAAATTTCATGAAAGGAGAGCTCCAGAGCCATCATGTCTGAAAGAGTTGTCTGGGATTCTATATCTGCCTCTCATTCTCTGCCAACTCACATGTTCTATCTTCTTTGAAAACTTATGACACACAATGTGGTAAAAAATCCTGGAACTGAAGTTCCAGCTTACCTGTTATTATCTGAACTTGCAATTAAGCATTACTAGGCTTATGCTTTTTTTATACTAGTGAAGATCTGCCTTTTGGATCTTTGTTAATGGCCTTCAAACATTGTGATATGTGTGTGTATCAAACTAAAGGACTTTTTGCAAAATGGTGGCTGCAAATCACCAATGCTTCCAGTCTCTTTTGGAGTTGAACTCATTGTTTCACTTTCTGGAACTGTGCGACTAAATAGTGGTACTTGTTCATGCATCGCGCGGTCAAAGTGCACTGCTTAGAATGGTTCAAAGATCTATGGCTACAAGTTTGCCGACAAACTCATGGGAAGTATATTCAAAATAATCAACTGGCCATAATTTCATCACCCAAAGCACCCATCCGGATCAATCTAGTTCCGGTGGACCTTGATTAGCTTTTACATGGTTTTTGTCTTCGTGGCAGAAAGTAGTGAGGTGCTTCTTCATTCTCTATCTGCATGTCACGAGTTTAGGAAAAAAAAAATCTAATTCATAAGAAGAGTAATAGTGCATTGGAACATCCATGGAATGTTTAATCACATTAGTAGGCTTTTTTTTATAGGTTTTAAGACCAAGAATGTTTATGGTTCAGCTTTGGAGAGAAGGCCTGTCTTCATTGCATAGGTAGCTCACTTTTTCTTGACATACTGCTCTATAGGAAATAGGCTGGTTATTCTAGATTGGAGATGGTAATATTTTCAAATGGTTTGTTCCCATTATGTAGGAAATTACTTGCAATCTTACGACCTTCGATGCAATAGGTGGGCAAGTTTTGAGTTTCAGTTGTGCTCCTTACTGTGCCATTGGATTAACTTTTGTTGAAAAGTATATATGCTTTTTTTTTTGGGTAAGTAATAGATGTATATTCAAGAAAACTGCCTTATGCAGAAAAACATAAGGCAGAGGGAAAATACAAAGAGAGCAGAGAAAAATGAAAGACAGACAAAGAGTAGAAACTAATTACAAGGGAGTGAGCTAAGAAACATAGGGATAGAATCACTAGTGGTGAGTCCCAAAGCCCTAGACCAATCATAAAGGGAGCCACTAAAAGAAGCTAATAGCTGGTTATCGGAACTTTCCATGTCCTCAAACGTCCTCCAATTACGTTCCCTCCAAAGACACCATATTAGGCACACTGGAGCTAAATTCCAAATGGTAGACGAGTGCTTTCCAAGGCAATTTTGCCAACCAAAGAGAGTGTTCACAACTGATCTTGGTAAGACCCATAAAATCCCAAACGATCTAAAAACCAAATTCCACAACCGGTAAGCCTTACCACAATGAAGTAGCAAACGATCCACCGTCTCCCTATTACAACACATAATGCACCAATCAACAATATCCATTCCTTTACCCCTCAAATTGTCGCCTGTAAGGATCTTATCCCATACAGTAGTCCATGCAAAGAAAGAAACCCGTCGAGGAGCCTTCACCTTCCAAACACCTTTCCGCGGAAAGATAATGGGCAAGGGACTTATTAACTTATTATAAAACGATCGGATATCGAAAACTCCATTCTTCGTCAGCTTCCATCGCATATGATCTCCATTCTCAGTATGAGGTAAATTAGAACCCAAAATACGGAGGAAATCATCCACACCACCCATCTCCCAATCATTTGGTCTCCGAATGAAGCGAACATCCCAACTTCTCCGATCCTTTGTCCCCTAACCGCTCAAGAGAGGAGGCCACTGAAGCCTCTTTATTGGAAACAATCCCATACACACTCGGATAGGTCAAAAGAAGTGGGGGAATCCTCCCCCACACCATTGATTTGTCCAGAGCTTCACTCTATCCCCGCCCCTACCTCAAACTGAATATTTTTGCTAAAAGCCACCCAACCCATCCGAATACTTCTCCACAACCCACAACCATGTGCCCCTCTATCTAGCTTGGAAGTCCATCCCCCCCCATTCTTCTCCAAACTTTAGAGCTACAACCCTTCTCCAAAGCCTTGTCTCCTCAACCCCAAACCGCCATAACTATTTTCCTAGGAGGGCTTTATTAAAAGTAGTTAATTTCCTTACTCCTAATCCACCATTTTCTAGAGGTGCACACACCTTGTCCCATCCCACCAAATGTGTCTTGGAATCCTCCACAAGAAATCTCTTTGCAACTTCTCAATTTTCTTAGCCATATGCGTAGGGATAGTAAAAAGGGATAAAAAGTAAGAAGGAAGACTAGATAATGTACTCTTAAATTAATGCGGATGGCATCAAAGAAATGGGGTTTTAAAAAGTTGTATATCACATAAACTAAATCAATGCAAGATGCAAGATGAGAGCGGGCAAGTTAGAATTGAAGCGGGTTGGTCAAAAACCTAGTCCAAATGCATTTAATAGAAGCCTCGTCTGACTTTCTATGATAAGTTATAATATCTCATTTTAGAGGCTAATTTCAAAGGCCTAGTTATAAGTTATAATATCTCATCTTAAAGGCAGTTCTTTCCTTCAGTGACAAGGACACTCTGTATGCATTTAGGATTGTCGAAAAAAGTTTAATGTTTTAAGTTAAAAACATAGTTTTTAACTTAAAAAAAGAAAGAAAAAAGAAATCCTAACTATTAGTTGTTTATAACACATTTAACATAAAAATACCAAAAGCTATATCTTTTCATCTACGCTGTGCAAGTAAGCTACAAAAAATAAACCATTCTTAAAACAACTTGCTTCTCCTTTCCAACAAAAGTAGAAGAACAAATTTATGTATAAATTTTTTTAGGGGCAATGTAGGTCCAACGTCAATTCATGGGGGGCAAAGGCCTTATTGGATGGAGGGAGATGGAAAGTAGAGGTGAGAGTCTACTCTCCTCCATCCAATTAGACCATAAATTCGTAGTACTGTAATTTTTTCATTAGTACATTTGGACATGATTTTGGGGTAGCATCAGCTACTAGATAGTTTAAGCTAAATGCATGGCCCGGATATATGTAACAAAACTACACGAGCATAAGAGTCTTTTTTGAATGGGTAAAAAAAAACTAAAATACAGATTTTTCATGTCATTTACATTAGATAGTCGTAACATCAAAATAAAAAACCAAGCAACATCTACACAGGCAATAAATACTGTCCCAGGACTAATTTATGTTGCCTCTAAATGTAGGCCTCAAAAATTGATTAGCCACTCAGATAATGTCTAAGCCTATGTTGCTTCTACTGGATCAATTATACCAGATCAACAGGGTTAAGATTGGTTGTGGCATTTAATAGAAGCCTTCAAGCACCTTCAAAGATTTTGACACTAATTTGTCAAAAAAGTTAATCAACTCATAACAGACCACGGCACCGCTGGGATGCCATGGTATGAAGTACATACATTAAGGTACAACAGTGCTAAAACCTTTTCTACAGATATCTTCCAAACTGTTGGAGATGTTGCTCTAGCCTTTGGTAGTTGTTTCTTGTTTGAAGATCCCAAATACTCAATTCCCCATTGCATTTCAGGATATATGAAGTAAAGGAGAACACCAGAAAATTAAATGAACTCCTGAAATCATGACTTTCAGTAGAAACTCTCTCCCAAATCCATTTATGACACTGACTTTCCAAATACAGTTCACTTCCTGCTCAGGTTGAGATTGCTGCTCAGCTGCGGGACTAGAACTTCAAAGAGCTGCGTTTGGTACTGAAATCTGTGTCTTATATGGTCTGGAAAAACTTGCAATAAAATACAATAATGAGCCTTCAGTGAACCCATAAAGAAAAAAATGTTAAGAAGGCATCGATTGCTCAATAAGCCCTACAATGGTTACATGTGAAAATTACAAACTTTGGCAAAATAGCCATTTTTGTGGCGTAGGAAAAATTCAATGCCTTTACTAGATTCTAAGTTAAGATTAAGGATTGAACACTTCACTAGCATTCTCTTATGTGCAACCAAAAACCGCAATCACACTTCCAGCATATCAGCCAACAGCGTCTAAATCAACTTCTGCATCAGTCTCTCCATCTATCATTCCAGCCTCAACCTCAGCATCAGCTTCTAACTGACCTGCCTCTTGACCATTATCAGTGTCAGAGCTTTGCTTTTGATGTTCATCTGGCGTTGGAGTGCCACCTTGGGATATATTGCCAGTTGCTGTCACATCAACGTCCATTTGTGCTGCTGAGGCTTCAAGATCAGCTCTGATTCCTTCACCATCAACTTCACTTGCAGGTGTAGCAATCTTTGCAAAAAATACAAAAAAATAAATTATAATATGACGTGTGATTCATCTGAAGCGCGTTTTAATAGAGATACTTCACACTGAATCCTGGGCATAAATGAGCAAAATCCACCAAACCATGAGATTATTGGTCATCTTTTTATGTTCCAACATCTACAAATTTTTAATTGTCTCTAGAACACTTTTTTTAATTGTACCTAGAACACAAATTCTAAGTATAAAATTTCCATGTATTGCTTCTAAATTTATCATCCAAAATTTATTATGCAATATATCTTGATCTCTTACAAAGTTTGTTGAACATTTTCACATTTTGCTTCTAATCCCACACACACCCCACCCCCCCCCCCCCCCCCCCCACCCCCCGGCCCCCACCCCGCCCCGCCCCAACAACTGCCATTTTAGAAAATAAAATTAAAAAAAAAATTCTAAGTTTAGATGAGAGATTTTGATGGAGTGCGTGCCCAAGGCCCCAAGCCCACAATCTCCATGCCAGATATCCAGAGTTCTGTTTTATTAATTCTATGATTGTGAGAACTTGTGTGCCAAGGCCCAAGCCCACAATTTCCATGCGAGATATCTAGAGTTCTGTTTTATTAATTCTATGATTGTGAGAACTTTTTTTTCCTGGGGGTTAGGAGGGGATTTGAACTCAATTTCTCCCAATAAAGAGATCTGGGCAATGCCATTGAGCTACAAAGCTCTTGGCTAATTCAATCATTGTGATTTCTATGACTCGTCCTCTCTACAGTACCTATTATCATCTTATAAGTTTGCATTTTACATTTTACTTTCATATCAGCTGGCAAAATGCTTCACCTTATAGCTTGCTTCTCAAACCTCACACGTGTCAAACCTATAATTCATGTCAATTTCACGATCCTCCATTTATTGAAAGAAAATACCTTAACTTTGGAATAAATTACTGCAGAGCTAGATATTTCCAAAGATACCTGATTTTCCTCAGCTTGTGCTGCAGCACCCTTGGATTCGTCCTTCTTAGCACGCTTGGACTTGTCATTTGGTTTTGCTTGGTATTTGGACCGAACATCAGGTGGCAAAAGTTCTAGAGGCACAACCCCTTCAATACCATGATCAGTGAACTGCAACCATATGAATTCATATTACGTGAATTCTTTGTATTTTTTGACCATATAAAAGTAAAATATGCACAGGTTGTAAAATTAAACATACTCTTGAAAATCCATCCAAGTCCTGTCGAGCTGAAAATCGAAGACCTTTCCAACAATAAACCTGCAGAAGAATATGATAAACCTTTCTGAGAATAAAATACACTTAAATATCAAGTTGAAGAACAGCAGTCAATACTACTAACTATAACTACTTAAAATGCATGCTTTACAGTGCACAGACACGAACAAGACATTGCTATTCTAGAAACATTATGACACAACACATTGGGGACGTGACAATTAATAACTTGATAAATATATATATTTTAGTTATATTTTAAATATTTTAAACATATTTTATGTTTTAGAAATGAGTAATAACCATAAAAATGTTTGAAAACTTATCTATAACTAATTTTAGAGCAATAATTAATAACAAAAAAAACACTTATATTCATAAAATGATGTTTAGTAGTCATTTTTAGTAACCATTAATAACAACAGGAATTGTTTTTAATAATAAACATTTTGTATGTTAAGTTTTCTTAATAACAGACTTTTCTTTAATAACAATGGAATTTTTCAATAATAATTATCTTTTTGTTAAGTTTTTCTTAATAGCAAACATTTTTTTTATTTAAATTAACAAAAAAAAAAGGAATCTAAGGCCACACATGTGCGTGCACAAGAGTGAGAGAGAGAGAGAGAGATGAGATTCAATAAGCAGCCAATATAAGTGCCGATATAAGGCAGGAGAGTTCCAAATGATCGATCAAGAGAGTAGATCAACAGAGTTCAAGAGAGAAGATCTAATCTGATTAAGCGTCAATCAACAGCATTGATTCAATTTGATTGTGCCTAATAATCAAAATCTTTAAAAAAAAAAAATAGTGGTTGTGTCCCAGCCGCATTGCCACCGTGTCTGAGATATAATTTTGCTGGGACATGCATGCAGCCATGTCCCCGACGTGTCCATGTCCGACATGGAAACACCATGGTTTTTGGCATGTCCATGCTTCTTAGATCCAAACACAAGGTAAAACATTTGAAAGGACAAATTACCTTAATTAGCACATCACATGAAATTTGTGGCAATTAATACTTACAAACATAATCTGTATTGAGAGTACAACCATCTTCTGGGTAACATCAACCTAAATTAAATCTGAAGTACTAAGAACCAAATCTCACCCGACTATTTTTGTGGTGATATTCAGCTTCTATTCCAGCTGATGCATCCATCTGCAATTCCAAGAAGAAATAACTTTATTCTGATACTTGACAAAATAAAATTGAGGTTCAGATATGAAGGAGAAAGACTCCTGATAACTTAGTAATATGAAAGGGACAAAGAAAATGGGAAAAATAATTTATCCGTTAAATTGACTTCAGGAAGCAAGGATCCTTACATCTTCAGCCAAGGGTTTCCAGTATTCCATGATGTGAGGAGTTCGGACACGTTGAGGATCAGTCAAAGCATTCTGGACATGTTAATAAGATCTTAGGCATAAAATAATAGTCCAGAAGTGTTATATTAATGCCATGACATCAAGTACATTGAAAAGAAAAATCTAGATACAAGGATAGAAACATATAGCACAAAGCATACAGGACTGAGAGTTAATTTAACTTTTTGACCAAACTGGTATACTTTGTGTGGTTAGTGTTGCAAAGTTTTTTTTTTTTGATTGGTTAGTTACACACACACACACCTAGCGGGTCTTGAACTCATGACCTCACCCTCCACCGAACACTTGCCAGGGGAGGAGATGACAGTTGCAAAGTATGCGTCATTAAGAGTCTTTTATTGCATTAGAGTTACATGATGAACAATATTGCACAATTAACTAATTAATCAGAAGAATAAAACTTAAAGAAGATCAAACTGAGCAAAATTGACCCTGC
Source organism: Quercus aquifolioides (assembly GCA_019022515.1). Taxonomy (NCBI): domain Eukaryota; kingdom Viridiplantae; phylum Streptophyta; class Magnoliopsida; order Fagales; family Fagaceae; genus Quercus; species Quercus aquifolioides. Next base: position 19,195,976 of record CM032333.1, on the reverse strand, counting down.
AATAAAGAGAGAGAGAGAAGAGCAAAAGGAAAAATAGAGCTTGAGGGCTAACTTGACTTTTGTGAGTTGTATGCCTACTGGCTCTTGTAAGTTGTAACATATATCTAGTAGCAGTTTCAAGAACAAAAGCTACTCAAAGTACAACTCTTTCAGTACTCTGTGGGTCCAGTCTGAGCCTAAAGCATTTGGATGTGTGCTTTGAACAAAAATTCTCCATTCTTCCACCGAAATGTCCCATGTCAAATAGCCAACCATAACTAATCCATTCCCTTAATTTAATCAAACTACAAATGTCCATGATCTGCACAGTATCTAGTTAAGAGTTACGCTAACTATTATACTGAGATCCTAGCACTAGCCTAAAGATCTTTTACCCACTATCCTTAAACAAACTCTCCCCTAAGTCCTAATCAGATTCAGACCATGACTTAAGGTACTAGATTTTGACTCACCCTCATATGCACTACTTCCTTGTTTTCCTTGTTGCATCACAGCATCAGAATCCCATTTTATGTCTAGCATCAAATCAGAGCAGGCCATGTTCTCTCATGACTATAAGTGCATATATTATTACCTTTTATGTTTGGAACACTTAATTCTATTCCGATACATTGTTAAGCCAATTACAGACACTTGCCTTGTCCAAAATCAAATTTAACCTTTTCTTGCTGACTCTCCTTTCAGTTTCATTTTAAGAATGAAGCTGCACTTCCTTCTCTTTACTTGAAATCAAGAGTAATTAATATTTCCTGGACAATGCTTATGATCTTGGGCAAGCATGTGCAGAGCAAAGCATATCATGGGAGGAAGAGTGGCCAATCTACAACAAAGGGAGTTATTGAGAGCGAAAGGAGAGAAAATTCCACTAGAAAAATTGATATTGAGGATTTTTTTTTTTTTGGGGGGGGGGGGAGGAGGGGGAAGAAAAATGCCAGTCTTAGTACATGGTGGACAAATACCCCAACCATTGAAAGTGATATTAACCGCCTAATTGAAAACCTGTTAAGAGCTCACAAAGAGTTCTGAAAACAAAACAAAGCAAATAAAAGGCGTTCTAGAGTTAAGTGATGAACACTTTCCATGGAAATTATTGTGCTCGGTATGAATGATCCACCCAAATCCCCATATGTAGAGTTTTGTAGCAACCACTTTTTACTTTTAGTGGTAATCAACAAAATATATCAAGAAAAGGTAACTATTGATTGATTAAATCAGTAAAATCAACATATTGCTATTATGAACTAACGTAAGTATTGAGTAAATGAATACACACCGGATTCTGATCTGCCCACTTCCACAACTGAGAGAGTTCTCTATTTCCCAGTCTCCACTTTTGTCTACTGCAGTAATAGAAGTACTCAATTTATTACTAAATCTAGATTGACAAAGCAAACATATTCAATATTTATATATAAATGGCAAACAATGAATAAAAACAAAATTCAGGCCACAAAAAGCTCGGTAAGAATTTAAATTTTTTAAATTTAGGCATGAGGTACAATAATAAAATAATGTCATGCAAACAAAAACATAATGGTGGGTTTGGTTTGCACCATCATAACTTAAGAGGTCACAAGTTCCTAGAAAACCATCCTTTGAAGAGCCACATCAAAACTCAAACATTGTTTGAGATTACTAAAGCCCACATCCAATGCATTCTACACAGTGCCAAACCAGAATCCTTGTTGGACAGGGACAAGAAATGACAACTTCTACTCCCATAATCAAATCCCCAACAAGCTGTCTTAATCACCAATCTATTAAAAATAAAAAGAAGATAATTTTTAATAAATTATAAAGTTTGCACAGGTTGTTGTATCATTTAAGAATGAGCAACAGTATAGACAAATAACAAGCTTTTCTATTTTTTTGATACTTCAATAATTGGAGGAGGGGGGACTTGAACCCTGGATGTTTTCGTTGGAAACACCTGGAGGTACAAACTAGTTCAGCAATGTGGCTCTTTGCAACAAGCTTTTCTATTTTCTAGCCAGTGGCCTTATGCCCCACCCCCCTCCCAAGTAAAAAAACTATACCTAGCTAAAAAAGAAATTCCATATTTCTTCTCCACCTTGGCAGTTCATAATATTATTTCAAAACCTATTTATCAACAAAGTATAAAGATTGTAAACATCTGGTTTTTGTTTTTGAAATATCATTATTTTTTGCCGATTGGTATCTTTCTGATTTAAAAACAACCCCTGCACAATTCCTCATATTGACCATTGGGGTATGGAAACATGGATTTTGAAGAAAAGATTGATGTTTCTTTCTATTCTCCTAAATATTCCTCTTAAAAAACACCAAAATCTAACAGAATTTGTTATCATAAAAAAAAAAAACCGATCATAGAAAGTTATTTGCATACCGCTTTTTAGCTCCATCTTGTACTGTTTTCTTCTCCAATGGTTGCTTTTCAAATGCTGGGCAACCATCACGTTTCCACCACACCTAAAATCAAAGAGATTTGAAACAAATTAAGATACACTGCAAACATAACAATTTCCAAAGAATATCTTGAGAGAGAGAGAGAGAGAAGGGTGAGCTGAAAAGTTTCTCACCCAATTTTTCTCACGTTCTAAGATATGATCAATTTTATGAAGAAAATCTTTCCCTTTAGGTGGAGTCATTTCAAGCAACTTTTTCACACGCTCCTCACATGATTTTATTTCTTCTTTCTGGAATCAACAAGGAAATGTTGTTAAAGAAAATGTTAACATGTTAAGTATAATAAACACATATATACACATCTTAAGATGTCAACCTTGATATGCAATTCTGAAGTATATACAGAAGAATAGTATAAAAAGCAGGATGTTGATGTACACAAATGATAAAACTTCTTTTCCTGATAAGTAATAACCAAATTTTATTAGGAAAAAAAAAAAGGAGAGACCTTATCAAAGCAGTAGAACTTACCATGCTTTCAGATGGCAAATCTTTCTCGTTCTTTCCTGGGGCCTATAAGCAAATAAGAGCTGTTTAGTCACCCACTACACAGTTATTGAACCAAAGAAGGCCCCTATAACAATTTAAATTTAAACCTCCAGATAATCATTACCTTCAAATAATCAAATAATATAAGGCACTGCACAAGAACGTGGCGTCGAAAACTTGGATCCTTCAACTGTGTCTCAAAATATATTTATGTGAATAAAGGGTTTTAAAATCAAGATTCAAGCTATTCTCCCAAAAGCCACAACTACATAGTTTTAATCTGCTTCATTATAGAAAACTTCTAAACACTGCTTACCTCTAAACCCATTAGTTTACTGCTAGTAAGATATTTTATGCTGAAATTTGCTGACTCTTCCTCCAAATTATTAGCATCCCCCTCTTCATCACTTAATGGTTGAGCTTCAAAGGTATTCAAAACAATCTATACATCTCAAAATTCAAGGAAAAAAAATTGAGGTCAATAATGAAGTAGGAAAAACTAACAAAAAACCAAGATCGACAGAAAACCTATTGACAGATGAAAGTTTTACCATTAAACTGGATGTAAACTTCTGCCACTTAGCAGAAGCAAGAGTTAGAGAAGCAGGGTTGCAAAAGTGTTCCTGAACAAAAACAGACACCCATAAGAAAATTTAGATGAAGTATGAAAACGTCACATATCTCATCTAACTAAGATAACTGAAACAATTCTGAACTCATTTTGTGAATCTCCATGTCAAACTAGAAACGTTTCAATTAGAGGTAATCATGCAAGCAGATTCTAACAACTCTGACATATGAAGCCATGAATACTACATGCAGCATGATTAATAGAAGTGGCAGTAATTGTTAATAAACCACTTGTACTTTTAAGTTTGTGATTTGTTATCACAAAAGAGTACTTTTGGCATTATTCCATATATATTAGGTTCAGAGACTTCGCAATAGCAAGGCAGCAATTTACATGACAGAAGTAAACTCTTTTCTTTCACTAACTATGCATCCAAATGGGAAGATTTACCTGTAAACTCCAAAAGGTCTTATAAAAGTTAAAATCAATAGAAATCCCTGGAAAAGCAAGGAAATTAATTAGTGTACATGCTCGAGCAAGAAACCTGTACATAATAAATACAACTTAAGAAGACTGACATTGAAGTAAGCCAAAATATTACTTAGCAAGGACATACCATCAGGGGGGTCTTTCTCATACTTTGTTTCATTTGATGTGTTAAAAACTCCTTTAATATTCACAGCTGCAAGAATTAAATGACATCAGCAAAATATCACAAGGCAAGAAACTTTGTAATAAAGTAAAAATCAGGGTTGAATACCTGAGCGTTCAGACAATGGAAAAAAATGTGCCAGAAACATGAGAATTCGTCCACAAAACACCACATCATTTGCCTACAAGTTTAAATACAAATACGTTAAAAAGAAAGGGTCAGATTCACATTTCTCAATTGAAGTTCTTTGTTAATATGAAGATAGATCAATAAGAAAGATGTTTCTTTCTTATCAAAAAATAAATAAAAACAATTAAGAAAGATGTTGAATAAAACAATTTATTTTAATTGAAAGTTGTCAAAATAATAACAACTCTATATTTTTGTTATTAAACACGTATATTTACTGAACAGAAACACAGATTATGGCCTTTGCTTGGTTAGTAACTATAAGGATGGTTCATACAAACAACTTGTCTCAAAATAGATTAAAAAGATGCTTCCACTTATGTTAAATCTGTGAAAGGTCTAATAAGTAGTAGGACTATCTTTCACCCATCACTCTGCACTTCTATTTACTTGGTAAAGGGAAGTTGATCATTGATGGCGGCACTTCAAGTCAGCTATACCAACTAGCAATGAGATTATCTTGTGAGGCCACCTTTAATGTGTTGTCTTCTCCTGTTGGCTTGGAAGATTGTTTTAAGGCAGAAATTCTAAATCTAACTTAGGAATAGAATTGAACCTTGGGAAACTCCAAAGAACAACCATCATCTTTATTTTTTTTATTTAAAAAAAAAAAAAAATTTCTTTTTCTCCTTCAAAATTTTAAACCAATCTTTTAACTGGGAATCACTTGTTCTGTGGTGCAAACACAAATACTGATATAGAAGTAAATCTGTTGGCTAAAAGGAGGCTCAATCTTAGAGAACCTTGACCCATTGTGAGTCTTTCCTTTTTCCATCTTGGAAATATGAATCATGATAATACAAAGAGGATTGCACTATCATGGGGTATACCAACATACATCACATTAATTTCTGTAGAAATGGTCTGTAGATTAGTAAGGCTTGTATTTGCCAGAGAATGGTAAGTTCTTATCATAGTGCAAAACTACTTAACAGTGGGATTCACTGCAAATGCTAGCTTGGTTGTTATTGCTGAAATTACTGTCTACTTCTTCACATCCATTGTACACCGCAAAGTAGATTGAGGACATTTGGTAAATATCTTAGAAAAATTACTTTCCAAATTTATCACATCTTAAATCTAGTTAAGCTCTTCTGTTGCAATCAATGAAACTTTGCTAAATTTTATCAGGACTAAAGATTTTAGGTTAGGCCAAATACGTTAATCACTTATAATTATAAGATCACTTCAGTTGTAACTTTGTTAAGAAAATTCACTAACCACTTCCAATATTGGAACAAATCACAATATTAAGGAAAAAACAAAAATATGAAAATTGAATGAGTAAGGGGGGAAAAAAGAAAGAAAGGAAAATAACAATGATAATGGTTCTCTATACAACCTTTGATAGACGACGAAGAAGTTGATTGCATGTTCTTAACATCACAAGTTTCCCACGCGCAAATAGCTCTTGCTGTATGTAATGCAGCCAAAGATTTTAAAAACAACTAGGTACGGATTGCAGTGATTAATGAGTCCAATAAATCAAGAGGAAAATAAATAAATATAAAAATTCTTATAATTCAGTTACCTTCCCTAAAATATCTTGTTTACTCTCTATATAACCAAAAATATCCTTGCAGTTTCTCATCGTAGACATTTCTGTCAAGTCTTCCAACAGTTGAAATATCATGCCACCTTCAACATGTTCTCTCTCACAAAGATATAGCACAATGTCTGACCGAAAAAGAAACATTAGAGCGTGTAACTAATAGATTTTTAAAATTTTAATGATTACATTAATTATGTACCTAAAGCAAGTAAAAGCTGTATCAAAATGTCAAAAGATACACCCCAAAAAAGTCAGAACATAGATATAAATTATTACATATTTTCAAGACCTATGGAAGTCCACCCTAAGAAGCCTTCAAATTAAAATATACTAGAACACTAACCACAGCATGCTGGGTGGCTGGCTACGGATCCTCAACAGATTAGTTAGGGTTGGTCATATTTGTAATTTTCAAACATTTTTCCTAAAGTATTTTTATAAACAAACACCACACAGCCCATTTAAACACCATACTACCATACTTCTTCTCCACCAGCCTTTACCATAAGGCATCTTGTTCTATGGCAAACCACCATAGCCATTTCCCCAAAAAAGCTTGATATTAACAGATTTCTAAAGTCCAAAGACTCCAAACCAAAGGTAATGGTAAACCAATCTAATTGAAGCATAACCACAACGCATATAGGCATGCACAGTGGCACACATATAAGCTGTTGGTCCCTAAGGCAGTTAGCCTGATCTTCACGTCAAACAAATATTTAATTGACCATGTAACTGAGTTGCTTTTATTCATGGAACATTTTCAGTCTGAATATAGATTACTAAACATGTACATCAATAATGAAATCCATATAAGAACAACCTAAGACAATAGTGCATGAAAAGAAAGTCCAATTTTTATATTGACATTCCCAAAATGAAATTTTGGAAGTACGTCACCACGCAGCATGCAAGTTGAAAGGAAAGAAACTAAATGGTGCTCTCAGATATTATATTTTCAATTTTTCAAAATCCATCGGGACTAACTTCCCAACAGGAAATACTTGAATCTGAATGTTAACCGAAAGATTTTTTGAGTCCAGATTCACAACAAAACACAAAAGTATTCAATTCAAGAATCAATTAAGGAAATAGTATTATGTAAAATCTGTTTCCAATATACCTTTTCAGAAAATAGCCTAAAAGCAATAAATAAATCAATAAATAAAGCTTTCTGAACATAATAAAGTAAAAATAGTGTTAAAATTAGTAAATTACAACTAAATCTAAATAAAAACATCTGACTAAACCATAATTTTAGTCATGGTCATCTTATATGCCACTGGCACATCAGCAAGTGAATTTTCTCCCTAAGATAGATTTATATACTGAATTTGAACTTTCTTTTTCTACATTTTTCTGAAAATTTCAACCAGAAAATCAAGTTTCCAATTGTCCCCTGCTATTCTTGACCTCAAGACATGATTCCTTGCAGAAAACTCATGAATAACGTAGATTTTCAAAAAGTTTAGTTCTTTCAAAAAGCTGAGGTCTGAGAATCAGAAACAGCTTATGGAACACCTAATATAAACTTTTAGCAAGAGGGAACTTGTACAGACCAAGAAGACGAGGAATATGACCCTGGCTAGTTTCACCATCATCAATTGATTGTCCATACTGCATTATTTGCTCCCCTGACTCTACTGCAGATGACTGCACAAAATGCAAGAAAACTTATTATTTTTTTGATAGGCAACGTAAAATATTATTAAAATAGTAGCCAACCTGAGTACATTGGGGATGTACTGTGAGGGCAAAAATCAGGAACCAAAATTACAATGATCAAGTAGAACAAGAAGGGAAAAAGAAGAAAAATGAGACAGCCACACTTCATTCAAGGAGAGTTTGCAAGAAAAAAGACTTAATCTCTAGCATAGAACGTTCACATCCCTCAAAACTTCAAACATTCCTTTCACACCAAATAGACCACATCATGCCAAGAAAAATTAATTCAATCACATGCAAAATTTATTTAATAATATCAGTGAACTATGACAATACATGCCCCAGCTATGGAGAAAGTTGCTACATTTTTTAAGTGGGTATTTTGCACTGTTAACCAAAGTTTAAGAAAAATTCCCAGAAACATACTTTAAACACAATGAACACAACATATTAACCTAATTTAATTTCGAGAAAATTGAAGTCTCTCAATTTTTATGTTAGTTTCAAAATTAAGTCCTACGTAAAAACTAGCCTTAAAATGTGCAAGCAGCAAGCAATCAGATCAACTACTTGTAAATGTTTCCTGAATCAAATATACAAGCAAACATTGGTTTTTTTTTTCTTCTTTTTTAACAACATCTGCATCTTTTCTATAACCAAATTTGAAAAAAGAACCAAAAAAATACAGGAGAACATTTAAAAAGAACCTAAAGAAGTACCCAAATAAGTAGATGATGGAAGCAATACAAGCAGAACTTTTTTTCAATAAGTAATAAATTTCATTAGAAAAGCACTATCCTAATACATGGAGTATATAGAAAGGAATAACTAGAAAGAAAGAATCAATACAAGCAGATCTGCCGCAAGTGTGTTGTCTTGTGAAAGGACATAATGAATTGGCTTAGTAAATTATTGCCAATGAAGTGACTATGGAACCACTGAAAATTAGGGGCTTCTGTCCCTCAATACCCAAAAAGCAGAAAATCAGCAGGAGTAACATACAGAAAATCAAGCATATTCAGGAAGAAATAATTATAGACAATATATTGTCATGATTTTCTTCAAGAACAACCAAATGTACCCATTCATAAAAGGATATAAAAAAAAAAAAAACCGAACTAATTCTTATCAATACATAAAAGGATATGGATAAAATACAGTGCACAAGTACAACCACATGCATGATTGAAATCTTGAACAAGCACCAAAGAGTAACCTACCACCAGTTCCTGAAGCAACGTCCGAAGAATGTTTTCTAATAATTGATTCTCATCTTGGGCTAGTTTTGTTTGTTTCTGTCAAAGAAAAAAACATAAACCAAATCACCTATCAAGCCTAGAGAAAAGAAAAGGGGAAAAATAAAATAAAACAACAACGAAGAGCTTAATAAATATAAGCACGCAAACCATTAATAGACTAGTTGTGTTTCATGATCACAGCATATGAAAAATTGAAGAGCATTAGTTAAATGTTAACTCAGTAAGAAACTGATCTGATCAGAAATCGCACCAAGGATCAAGCATTGATCCTGGTTGAAACATGGATCATTCATCTGGGAGACACAACAGAACAACCCCCATATAAAGGTTTGAGCTTTTTATTTGTCATTTTTTTTTTCTTATTTATAAGTAAAGCTCGTTAGAAGGTTTGCACACACCACCTTTTTCACACACTCCAAATGCTCAAATCCACTAGGGTAGAGCTCAAGGCTTACCTTGGAAATTTAGAGCCAAATGAAACAAAGTCCATTAAATCAATCATTTGAAGTTAGAGAGTAGAGAAACCACAAGACATAAAAGTAAAACTTCTAAATTAATTCTATCCAAAGCCATATCCACTGAAGATACAATGCCCATCAAATCATAATTCCCTCCCAAATGCCATTATATCGTTCAATTTTACAAATAATAACAGCAAAGGTAATTGATATTTGTTTAAATAACCATAGTCACACCAAATATAAATGGAAACAAAGCAGATCCATGTTGATTGTCCTATACAAGGGAAGTTGACATTTGAATCATGAGTAAAGAGGGATATGTGTGATTACCTGAGGTTTTATAACTTCCTGAACCGTCTGTAGTGCAAAAGCTTGAGGTGGCCCAGGCTGTAGTATGGCTCTCTTGAACACTTCCTGAGAATAATAAACAACACATGCCATAATACTAACATTAATACCATAATAACCCCTATGTGGTTTCCCTAAAAAACACGAAAGCCACTCAAAGTTTTGAGTTCAACACTTTTTTTTTTTTTTTTGTTAAGTAAAGAAAACTTTATTCGAAGTATACAGCAGGGGACCAAAACAATCAAATACACAAGTTACAAGCATCCATCAAATCATAAACCGAAAAAATAGAATGGCTTCCTACGATAGACATCCAATTCTATAGTGTTTTAAAAAAGAAAAGTTTTAAGTTGGCTATTGTCCTTTTGGAATCTTCAAAACACTGGTTGTTTCTCTCCTGTCAAATGCACCACATCAAACAATGAGGGACAGCCATCCAGATAACACCATTACGATGATGAGCAAATTTTCCTTGCCAACATGCAAGGAGCTAAAGCACAGTCTTTGGCATTACCCAGTATATACCAAACAAGGTGAACACCATAGACCACAACTCAAAAACAATAGGACAATGTAATAAAAGATGATCTACCAATTCTTCATTACTTTTGCACATACAACACCAATCTAGAATCAACACCTTTCTCTTACGTAAATTATCAATAGTCAAAATAGTTCCCAAAGCTGCAATCCAAACAAAAAACGCAACTCTGGAAGCAACCTTTTGCTTCCAAATACTTCTCTAAGAGAAGGACTGAGTACATACACCCAACAAGGCCTGATAATAACTGCTCACCTCAAAGCCCCTACTCTTAGCAGGCATCCAACACATCTTATCCTCACCAATACCCCTCAAACACTTAACCCGCGTAGTGTTGTTTCATGTGTAAACCGTTAAACATCTATAAGAATAAACAGTGAGCTGCACATATGATGACATGTGCCCATTCATATAAAACAAAACCACACAGGGTCTTCAGTTACACTCAAAACCCCCAGAAAGGTTTTACTGTTTACACAACTAACTATATCACAAGGGTTTAAGAGTTAACACTCAAAAACTCAACTTGGGTTGTATTTTTCCCTAAAAACAATGGATATTGGTTAAGGCTTTTTAAGTATAAAAGCACAGATAAACATAGAAATCAAAGTTTAAATAGATGGGTAGAGATTAATAATTTGCAGTGTGGTAATGGAAGTATTAAACAATACAGTGATGAAAATTTTACAAATTGTTAAGAACTAGGCCATACCCATGTATGAAATTTGGGGAAATAATAAAAATCAAATGGTAAACCAAAAACAACTTAAGGAAAAAAAAAAAAAAAGAAAAAGTTGGTATGCAATTTCAACCAAGGCGAAGGGTTGAAGTGGCTAACAACAAAATAAGAAGGCTTACCATGTTGATTGTTGAAAGCAATGAATACTCCAATCTGGAATCGACGGAAGGAATAGCAGAGAGGCAGAGAGAAAGAAGAGCATTACTCATACAGTTGAGCTGTAGAGCACCTTGGGTAACCGATGGTTCTGGCCCGACCCAATATCTGTGCCCGAATCAGTCAGTTTCGGCCCATAAGGCCCCAAATTCAGTGACCCAATATCGGATATGAGCCAACTCCAACAAACCTTTTTTAAAGAATTTCTTTAAAAAATATATATATATATATTTAATCTTTTTATCATTCTCTTTCTTTTTTGGCTTTTGTTAACGAGGCACCTAAAGAAGTTTCAAAAGGGTCCTTCTTATGTTGCAAACTAGCAAAAATTTAATAAATAAAACTCAACTAGACGTTTAAAGTGGCTCGACACCTTATAAAAATGAGGATAAAAGTATTAGGTACACTTAGAAGTAGGGGTGTCAATTCAGGTTAGCGTGTCGGGTTCGTGTCGTGTCTAGGTAGGGGTATTCGACTAAATGACTCAATCCTAACCCGACCCATTTAATAATCGTGTCATTATCTTTCAATCCTAACTCGATCTGTTAATAAGTCGGGTTGGCCTGACCCAACCCATTTGACACGCTTAATAAACGAGTCATGTTGGGTTGACACGAAGGTAACACAACTCATTTTAACCTGCACAATATTAAATATAACATCCATCTAGAAATAATTTTTTTTACATCCCAAAAAGCAGTGCATACACTTCAAGTCTTCAACCCACATTCAAAATAATATAGTTCAACAAAAATATGACATTCATCTAGAAATAAGTTCTTTACACTCTAAAAGAAGTGCATACACTTCAATCCAAATTCAAAATAACAAAGTTTTTAAAAAAAAAAAACATAGTTCAACAAAAATATAATATCCTTGAAACTCGCCAGATGCTAAGTATCAATATTGAAAGAATTTTAGCAAACAGTAGATTAATCCTGACCCGATTATCATCCATAGATTCTTTGTTGATGTCCAAATTCATAACATCTTCCACAAGCTCATCCAATTTCATTTGTGTAAGTTCTAAACCAAAATAATAATAAATTATTAGTAGTTCTAGGGTCTGTAAAGTTTCAATTTCCAATTATATCCCTTATACATTTTTGTAATTACTCACTTTTCTTTTTAAATTTAAAATATATATTGGATATAAAAGGTATTTGACAAATCTAAAATAAAATAAATATTTATTTGTTATACGAGTTAAATGGGTTGTGTTAAGTGGGTCATTTCGGGTTGACACAAATAAATTGGCGTCTCAAACGTGTCTATTGCGGGTTACACGGGTTGACCCGTTTATGACACGTTTCTTGTCGTGTCGCTTTCGGGTCGACCTGTTTATAACCCAAACCAATTAAGGCCCGATCCTAACCCGAAAAAACCCATATCGAGTTCATGTCGTATTCACGAGTTGGATCGAACATTGACACCCCTACTTAGAAGAACTACATATTATCATTCAAATTTCTGAGCATAATAGCACATCACCCTTTTTATCATGGATGATAACTCTTAGGCCAACCATTTTCTATAATATTTTTTTACCAAGTTTTCCTTCTTAAAACTAATAACAACAATCAATGGATTATCCATACATATTTAACTATATAATTTATCAAGTGAGTAAAAAAAAATCACATAACTATGAAATAAGTCATATAATTAAAATTATATATGTAGAGACCTTAAAGATAGTCCCCAAGGAGGGGTTCTCAGATCTCTTCACCAACAACTCCACACAATAAAGATATAATTAAATAGGGGGAACAAACACTCTACAATGGGAAACGCAAACGGTGGATCTCTTTGACCATTAAAATACTCTCTTTCCTATTACAAATGCTCATATGACCTTGGGAAGCTTTTTCTTTTGTTCCCGTGGTATTACATTGAATGTTCCTCTCTTTCTCTTTTTCTAAGATAGGTCTTTCTTTCTTTTTTTTGGATCCCCCTCTCCTTTTGGCCTCTTTCCCTTTATAGCTTCAATCCTTGTTCTCATCCTTACAGTTGTTCTGCTTCTACCAAGAGTATCAGGGATATTTTTCCCCTACTTTATCGGGTTCCTCACCTTCTTATCTTGGGATTCTGACAGCCTGGGGGTTACATGTACTGTTCAAGTTGTCTTATGCGCCATTAATGCGGCAGAAGTTAGGTAAGAACCCCCTCATTAATGCGATGGTAAAGATCTTCCTCCTTCTAGGAGTTTCCCTGGTTACTAGTATCTTCCAGAGGTCACACATTGATCATCCGTGCTTCAAGACTCGGCTAATGCCAATAATTTCCTTTCCCGTGGTAATAGGCTAACCGTGGTACTCCACCTTATCCTAAACACTTATGGTGATCCAACTTTCACCCCTTTCATGGATTATCACTCTTTGAGCATTCCTCTCAGTAGAGAGGCTAGGCCCAACTACTTTCCCGTGGCCCAGTGACTCTTTGGGCCCTAGGACCGAGTAAAGACTGTTTCACTCCCCACAATATATTTTAAGAAACTTTTAAGAACTTTTTTTTGTGTAACATTGGAATGAAGCCATGCTATTAGATCAAGAGAGACACAATGATTGATATATATATATATTTTTTTAAGGCTAAATTGCAAACGACACCCCTAAAGTTTGGGGGGTGTTTGGATTTTACCTTGAATTTTAGAATTTAAATTTTACTTTCTAAATTTTAGGGGTGTTTGGATTTTATTCTGAAATTTTAGAATTTAGATTTTACCCCCCTAAATTTTGGAAATATTTGAATTTTACATCCTAAAGTTTCAGAATTTGGATTTTACCCCTTGAAGTTCTATTTCATTTGCATCAACAGCCCTTCCGTCCATATTTTTCGTTAAATATCACATAAACTTGTCGCGCATGTTTAGTTTATTCAATAAAATAATGTCACGTCCTTTTTGTAGCCTAAAAAAAAATCAAATAATTAAAAAAAGCATGGCATAATAAAAATAACGTGACATCATTTTATTGGATGAATTAAACATGTATGGCAAGTTTATATGCACTTAACAGGAAAATATGGATGAAGAGGTTGCTGATGCAACTATGTAGAACTTTAGAGTACAAAATCCAAATTCTTAAACTTTAGGGTGTAAAATCCAAACACCTAGGGACAGACCTAGGTGGGGGCTCAATGGGACTCAACAAAAATAATAAAAATATTCACAATGGTGATTGATTGTATTTTAGCAAAAAAACTATTTTACCACTAAAGAACAAAAAAAATCATGTGTTATTGGAGAAGGTAAAACTAAATTTTTTGCAATTATAATAAACTGGTATATATACTAGTTGACTGTAAGAAGTTGTTAAAAATTAAATACAATATTTTATTAAGATTATATCTCTTCAATAAAAAAAAAACTTCCTAATTATTTTAATGAGTTGTTAATATTATTTTAAATGAAGTGATAAAAAAATAGAACATTTGATATTGGGTGTATTGTAAAGTGAGGTAGTAAAATAGATAAAATAACTTTTTGAGGTACTAAAAGCTAAAATTTTTAGTACAACCACGATGAATGCTCTAACTTCCCAAAAAAAAAATCCTAACCAGCCTAGTATTAAAAAAACATATTATTTTGTTTTTGTTTTTGTCTTTGTTGATAGATGATTGCATCTTAATGTATTTAGAAACAACGATTTTGTATATTTATAATTTTTTAATACTATATGGATATATATTTGGATTTTTTTTTCTTTATACTTCGGCCCCTACTAGCTTAAAATCTTAAGTCTGTCCCTGCAAACACCCTCAAACTTTAAGAGCGTAGCTTCCAATTTAGCCTTAAGAAAATAATAATAAAAAGTGGTAGAACATTTTATAAATACACTAAGGCTTACGACCGACTTGAATGGAGTTTTGTGAAAATGGTGTTAGAACATTTTGATTTCCCTAAGGAAATGATTAATCTCATTCTCAGTTGTATTTCCACAGCAACCACAGCTTTGTTGTTTAATGGTAGTAAACTAGAAGCGTTCCTTCCGTCTAGAGGCATAAGACAGGGTGATCCCATATCACCTTACCACCTTACCTTTTTCTGCTGTGTATGGAATTTCTTGGGGCCCAAATCACCAGTATGTGTGAAGGAAAGAGGTGGGATAGGATGAAAGCTTCGAAAAATGGGCCAAGTTTCTCTCATGTTTTCTTTGCGGATGATCTATTGTTGTTTGCCAAGGCAAATCGTAAGAACTGTGAAGCTGTCATTGAGGTGCTTGACAATTTCTGTAATCTTGCTGGCCAAAAAGTTAACCTTGAGAAGTCGAAGATTATTTTTTCTAACAATGTCACAAGAAGAAGAAAAAGGTTTATTTGTAGAAAGAAAACATTCTGGCCACAAACAATTTAGGAAGATACCTTGGGTTTCCATTACTAACTCAGGGAAGATCAGGGGGCGCTTACAACTTTATTATGGAGAGGGTGCAAAGTAAGCTAGCTGGATGGAGGACTAAGCTGCTGTCTAGAGCAGGGAAGCTTGTTTTAGTGAAGTCTGCAGCTGCCCCCATAGCTGAATATTGCATGCAATGTCAAGCGCTTCCTAGGAAAGTTTGTGAAGCAGTGGATAAATCAATTAGAGATTTCCTGTGGGGTTCAACTGAGGAGAAGCGGAAAATGCATATGGTCAATTGGAACACGGTAACCCTTCCAAAAGAGCTCGGTGGGTTGGGGTTGCAGTCAATGAAGGAGAGGAATTTAGCAATCCTTGCAAAACTTTGTTGGAGACTGGCTAGTGATAATGGATCTCCTTGGGCGGCTATGTTGTCTGCCAAGTATCTCACAACCAAAAGAATGACTGAGGAAGGGAAGAAATTACCTTGCTCTAGCATTTGGGCTGCTTGCAAAAAAGGTGGTCCAATCTATGTGAAAGGTCTCAAATGGGCTGTCAGAAGTGGTGAAACTACTAAATTCTGGCTGGATTTCTGGCTGCCTGAAGGTACTTTGCGTAGTCTCATTCAAGGGCCATTACAAAGGGGAGAGGAGAATATGACAGTGAGGCAATTCTTTGTTGATGAGAATGACGGGAGGACTTTTAATATGTCATTTGAGTTACCGGATCAATTGCTCAATGTGATTAAAGCTACTCCTCTTTCGTTGGAGCGTAATGCAGATGATGTGTTACATTGGGCTTACTCTAAGAATGGTTTTTTCTCGCTCAAGTCTGCTTATCTGTTGGCAAGGGGTTTAAATCCCATGAACCGAGATACTGACTCCATTGGCTGGGTTTGGAAGGTCGAGACTCCGCCAAAGGTGCATTTCTTTTTATGGTTATGCCTCCATAATAGTATTCCCGTAGGTAAAGTGCTGGGTTCAAGGGGGTTAAATCTTGACCCCACTTGCAGTCTATGTAGTAAGGAAATAGAATCAGTGGAGCATCTTGTGAGGGGCTGTGAAGTGGCTAGGAATTTCTGGAATGAGTTGAAAGTGCCTTATTGTATGAAGAATACTTTTAATCTTCCGATTGAAAATTGGCTGAAATCCAACTGTAGAAGTGAGGCTAACTCTTTGTTTTTGGGTATACCATGGAAAATTGTGTTTCCTATGGGGGTTTGGTATCTATGGCTGCATAGGAACAACTATATATTTAAATCAGGGAAGGTTGAGCACACATGGTTTAGGAAATGTATCAAAGAGTGTGCTGAATTTTATGCCATTGGGTGCAAAACTAAAGTGGAAAGAAATAGAGCTGTGATACCTATGGGTTGGTCGAAGCCGCCTGAGGGTTGGTCTAAACTTAACACTGATGGGTCAGCTATGGGGAGCACAGCCTTGGCCGGAGGTGGTGGAGTGATCAGGGGTCATGAAGGTGAATGGATAACCGGTTTTGCTAGACCACTTGGGCGAACCAACAGTTGCATGGCTGAACTTTGGGCATTGAGAGATGGGTTGCTGTTGGCTAAAGAATTGAGTTTAAATAATCTTGTTGTTGAGCTTGATGCTTTAAGTGTGGTTCTGCTTATGAGAAACAACACATGCAATTTACTTATGGAGCCTCTTCTTACTGATTGCAGGAACCTTTTGAAGGCAATTCCTAATACGCAGGTGGTCCATGCCTATCGAGAGGCTAACCAATGCACTGATGCATTGGCAAAAATGGGAGCTACATCACTAACTTCTTTTGTTGTTTTTGTAAATCCACCGCCTGTGGTGGACAGCATTCTAGCCTTGGATAGTGCTAATGTATTTTGTAATAGAATAGTTTGTTTCTAGTTTAATGAAAGTTCAGGTTTTACCGAAAAAAAAAGAAGTATGAGAAAAAGGTTGAATAAAACTAGGGCATTCCTTTAACTACATTTAGGGTTATAAATGAAGTATTATATATTCCGAATGATTTATTTAATTTTATTTGAGCACAATTCAAGTTTGAGCTTATCAACAAACTAAATTATATGTTTAAGCTTACTTTATTTTATCATCAAATGCAAGTTTAAACTTATTCATGAGTTACCTATGATGATATTTGTGGGTGCCTGAGGACCGAGGATGAAGTTGAAGAGCTACATTGTTGATGCGGGGATGCCACGGGCCACACTCCCGAGGAGGAAGGACACCCAAGGAGAGGAAGGGACGAGTGATAGAACTCCTAGACGTTTCAAGTGGGAGGAGGGGTCCGATGTGAGAGAATCAGAGATCATAGGTGAAGTTTCTAGTTTGGAGTAGCTTGTTGCCTCCGCATTAAATGGTGGGTAACAGCTTTATCAACTGCATTGATGAGGAAGTGACCTGAACAGTGAAAGTCACAACTAAGCAAACTCCTTCTACCACCTTCTTCAGAGATAGAAAAAGACAAGTGTCATGATAGGACATATGTTAGGTAAGGATGGATGGTTGAGATATGAGAGGAAGAGAAGTATATAAGGAAAGAGGGTTTTACAGAAAAAGGAGGATGGAAGTATCAAAGAAAAACAGAAGGAACGTTGAGGGAAAAGAGTGAACAATGTAACTTTCTATATAACATTAGCCTTCTCGGGTAGGCATGTGAGGAGAAATTTTGCTCATCTATTCTATAAGATTAGTCCTTTCTTCTTTATTTTCCTCCTCGGGCAGAGCCCTCTCTTACAAATTTTATTGATTTGGGCCAAGATTGAACTGTACAACTCACTGATCTAAGTGGGCTTGGGCCGCTAGATCTTTTGATCCTTACAATATTGATAAATGAATTATAGTTGAAATTGTATTTGTAGGGTTAGGATTTGTGGCTCAAGCCCAAAACAATGAATTTGTAGAGTATGGGTGAGAGAGCTAGGTTAAGTATGGGATCAACAACAACGAATCACAACCCTCAAGCACAAGCAAACATGAATTTACACGTAAAGAATGGATATCCGAAGAGCTATATCATTGATTATCTGGTGAATACAAATCTTAGGGTTACAGCAAAGTTCCTTCTTTTTTCTTTCTTGTTAGGAGCTTCTTTCCTTTATATAACCACCCTTCTCTTCATCTCCATCGTCCACTTGTACCCCATCCGTGAGTCTACTTGAGTATATGTCATGTCAAGCATCTCCTTCAGCTCTGTGTGAGTGGAGGTAGGTGAGGATATACTGTTCAGGGGTCTTCTCCACATAAATGCGGCCAGAAAAGTTGCTGCAGAGCATTAAATACGGTGGTAGCAGCTTTCCCTTTAGATATTTCTTCATCCTTATCGTCTCCCAGTGTACTCAGAGCTTATCTTGATCAGGAGGAGTCCTCGGAAGGTCATTTTGACCTTTTATACGTTCAATTGATCTATACTATTTGCGTCAGAGGAATATAACCTCTTCGGACAGAAGATGACCTCTTCGGATTGTAATCACTCTTCCCTCTGAGGGTCCCACTTCCAGATGGGCCTTGCCCTTACCATCTCCTTCTCTTCAGACGCACAGTAATCCTTACATGGGCTCTAGGCCCACTATGTTAGATTGGGCATTTTTCCCCCCACAGTATTATTTGAGTTACATACTTACATAGATATAATGAATTTTGTTTATGAACTTAAATAATATAGATTCAATAACCTTGTATTATGAAAAATTATATATCAAATTCAATAATTTTGTATACAATATATTTATGAGTTATAACTAATTTTAGTATTAGAAAATTAAGAGTTGTGGCTTCAAAAGAAAATATTGACATTTGCAGTCACACAAACATATACACACACACACACACACATACCCAAGTGTATGTATATGTTTTGAATTTATTTTAATTGGTTTATCACTTCAATAATTTGAACCCCAAATAAAAATTCTTTACTCTATTATTGCTTATTTGATACTATAGTTATGATGATTTTCGAAATAATGTCTAACAACTTTTGACACATAACCTCCTTATCTTTACTATTAACAAAGAGGATTCTAAAGCACTGTATTTTCCTTTTCTAAATAGTTATCTCCTTTTTTTCTAAATTACTTCTATATTTTATTAATTATAAAAAATTATTTTTAATTTTAAATATCCAATAAATAATCTTGAACATACCCCTGTTCTACACACACCAGGTTATTATAGGAAGGAATTCCATGAAAGTGACCCCAAGATATTGGTAAGAGGTATTGACCCCAAGATATCATGGATATCATGAGGCCTTAAAGACCATTAAGCCAACATAACGACATTGATAAATAACAACTATGAAAGTGTCTAATTAAATTGAAAAAATAACTTTGACCACAATTTTATTTATTGTGAAAAAAGAGAGAGGAGAGGCATAGATTGCCATTAAATTCAAAGTACCCGAGAAAAGAAGGGAGTCTTAACTCTTAAGTGATTTGTAAAGAATAAAGTGAATTTAACCACCTTTATTCCTTTCTCCTCAAGATCTCAATCTCCTTGAAGGACTAGCTATTAATGACAATATAGATGCTTTGCTTTCTATGCTCTCTAGAATCCTTCCTCTTTTCTTTTCTAAGTTGACAAGTTTTGAATCTATAAATCTTCTCTAATAAGAGTGCACATAGTACTTTAATTCATTCAAGATACATATTTGTCGTATCAAAGTTTAAGAAGGGCACATTGTTTTAGTGTTAGCATCATATTCCTTTTTGGTTCACTCTATCTGTATTGCCAAACCAAATCTCATCAACAAACAAGCTTTTACTTCAAACAACTTTTAAAAAATAAATTTATTAAAATGTCTTGATCTTTTTTTTTTTTTAAAAATAAAATATTAGGTTGTTTTATTTTTATATAGACAAAGTTTGACTACAAAATTAGTTATAACTTTAGGCTTCAACTTCCTATAAGATGTTAACACGTGTGCAATGTACATAACAGGTGTTGAATAAGGACACATATTAGCTTCTTTGAGGAAGTTGAAGTATATGGCTGCAAAACTTTGTCCTTTCAATATAGGAAGAGTAAAAAGATTGAATAAACATTTCATGCCATAAAGCAAAAGCATTGAACTTTCAGACGTTTGATTGCTTCCATTAAAGAATTAATTCCTCGAAAAAAGGAAGGTTATCACATTAGCTTCTGTTAATTCCACTTGCTATACTTATCCATAAATAAATAAATAAATTTCACTTGCCTTTGCCTAGGATTATACATCTACATAGAAGGCCTAAAGTAATCTTTATTTTTTCTTGAAATATAATAAGTAAATTATACTCTTATAATAATATTTGATCATGTTTGTATCAAATTACTTGTAACCCCTTATGGAAAACTTTATACTCCTGCAATTCACCATTTAAAAAAAAAATTGTTAAAAATATTTTCCTCTCTCCTCTCTACGTGTATGTGTATTTTGGGTCTGTTTTGTATATGTGTTTAAACACACGTTTTCAGTTTTTAAACAATATTACACGTATTTTTACACACTTTTTCACTCATACATACTTCCAAAAAATACAAACAACGTTACTAAAATAACATTAACAAACGGGCCATTACCAATATTCCATTATTATTAAGAAGTTTCTCAAAAAAAATTCCATTATTATTAAGAAGAAACAACATGATATAAAAAATGGTGAATGCAATAAAAATACCTATAAGAGGGTGCAACATATCTGTGGTATTACTTGGTATGCTCTCCAATCTTAAGAACCACAAAAATTAATGGAGGAGAATGGTATGGAATAAACCAAGCCACCCTATGAAGAAAAGAACCTCGAAACCACTCACGCCATCCATGAAGGAAGGAGCAATTGAAAAAGTTGTTGGTGTCACCTTTTGTCGAGAAGTATGGCTTTTTAATATTATTTGCTTTCACCTGAAGAACTAATATTCTTTGCCCAAGCATCATTAGAAGAAAATTACAAGCAAAGTGTTTAACAAGATAACCCTTAAGGCTTATAAATATCGATGTCATTATCCAAAGCTGGACACAACAACAACCTGACTCTCATCACTTTCATCATCCCACAAACCCATATTGTATTCCTGAAAGAAAGAAAAAAAACAATGGCAGAAGGAGTTCTCTTCGACCTTGTGTAAAATGTGCTCCCCCCTAGATCGAGGGTTTTACACGGAGTCGCCACTTATTTAATTCAAAAGGGAAAATAAGAAAACCTTCAATAAAAAATAATACTTCTTTTGTATTAATGTATATTGCAATTTACATCAAATTTGTAACAAAAATTTACAATGCTTTTTTGTCCTAGATACAATCTAAGAAAAGTAAATTACATTGCTTTATTTCCTAGTTACAATCTAAAAAATGTAAAATTACAAGAGCATAGTCTATAACCCTTGATCTTGGTTCGGAGGCTAATTTACGAGATGGGAAGGGATTAAGCACCCATCTCGCCCGGTAAAACCGGCCTCCTAGGTTAAGGTGGCCAATGTCATGTCATGTCAAACAAATACAAACAATATGTCATATAAACATGGTAATTTGTAGGAATTGTAAACAAATATGTGTTAAGAGAATCAGACATAAAAAAGACACAAAAAAATGAAACTTGTTAGATAACAATTTTAATGTAAAGAAAACATTAAAGTAATGGCATGTTCACCCAAGAAATCAATATAAGCAAAGAATTCCTAGCCTAGACATGTTTATCTAAGCATGTGAGAAAAAGAAAACAATGTTGTCATGTTATTTGCTATCAACATAATTGCAGAGAGAACCAAATAAAAATAAAACATTTGAGCATATTTGATCATCCAAACAATTATGAAAAGAAGTAAAGGAAAATCCCTAGACATGTTTATCTAGAGAAACTCAAAATACTTAGACATGTTCATTCAAGCATTTTTAAAAAAAGTAAACAATTACCTAGACATGTTCATCTAAGTATTGAAGAGAAAGTTGTGTTTTAGCCTAGAAGTGCTCATCTAAGCATTCAAGAGAAAAATTGTGTATTAGCCTAGAAGTGTTCATCTAAGCATGTAAAAAGAATAACAATGAGACATATAGGCATGTTCATCCAAGCTTATCATAAAAGAAACAAATAATGACTTGTTAAACATTTATTCAAGCATGTGTAGAAGGTTAAGAATATAATTAATTACTTACCAGCATAGAACATAAATTAAAAAAAAGGGAAGTGATCACTTAAAGGGCTAGGGAGAAAGCAAGGAATTACTAAACTACAACCAAAGTAGGAACAATGGCTGCACAACAGCTTTTCTTTTCTGCTTTCTCACTAGCTCTCTAGAGGGAATTCGGGGTCCAGAGAATGGAAGAGACCTTCTCTATTTATAGGGGAAGGGATGGCTTAGCTTTAAAGCTAAGTTTTTAGCTTTCTTCTGAAGCTAAGGAGGGAGATAGTCTGTTTAAATGAGCTGGGACGGATTTGATGTTGATCCCCTTTTAAATTTTGAAAGGAAGTTGAAGATGCTGCTGCACCTGCTTCGTATTTTGGCTCTAAATTTCCGCTCAAAATTCCAATCGATTCAAGATTGGTGTTTTTTGAAAGGAAATTCAATTATCTACAACTTTCTCAGAAATAGATAAAACCAAATTCCAACGTTTTCCAGACCAAAAATTCATTTCAAATTGCTGCTGAAAAAAGTAACGTCTTTTGAGCATTTTTGAAAATTTTCACAGGATGTATCTGTTTCTCTATCCACTTTATTTTTCAAAAAACTTTCTTCTGGAACTAAGGGAAGGGATAAGCCTATTAGATAAGCCTGAACAGATTTGAGTTTGATTCCCATTTGAAATTTCGAAAGATGATTGAAGATGATACTGAATCTGTATAATTATCATCTGCACCTGTTTCGTATTTTGGCCATAACTTTATGCTCAAAATTTCAATTGATTCGGAATTGATGTTTTTGGAAAGGAAATTTAATTCTCTACAACTTTTATAGAAATAGAGAAAACCAAATTTCAACTTTTCCTGGGCCAAAATTGCGATTCAAGTTGCTGCTGGAGATAATGACGTTTTTTGAGCTTTTTTTCTTTTTTCTTTTTTTTCTTTTTTTTTTGAATTTTTTCATGGATCCTTTCTCCAAATTTTTTAAAAGATCAGATAAGATGCCGTAAAAAAACAATTTTTATTATTATTATTTTTTTAAAAATAAAATAAAATGAGATCCAATCAAAAATTACACTTAATTAATTTTAACTTAATTCTCGTGAGAACCAATCAAAATTAAGTGTTTTAAAATAGGACGTGATCAGGCCCATCATGTAGGTAAACCATGATCATTGAAAATTGTTTGTATGATAACTTTTGATCAAGTGGTCTGATCAAAACCCATGACATACCCTTATGATCGTTAGAACATCAAGATTTGTTTTGCATCACAAATCTAAAGATCTACCGGTTGGTTAAATGCAAGTTGTAAAATTGGGTGTCTACACCTTGCCAAGAAAGTCCTTGAAGTGGTGGGTTCCTTCGCACTCCAAGAGATCAAGTTGGCCCGTGGTGTCAAAGCTGAGCTTGAAAATCTGAAGAGCACAGTTTCCACAATCCAAGCCGTGCTTCTAGATGCAGAAAAGCAGGGCTCTCATAACAAAGAGGTCAAAGACTGGCT
Source organism: Quercus aquifolioides (assembly GCA_019022515.1). Classification (NCBI taxonomy): domain Eukaryota; kingdom Viridiplantae; phylum Streptophyta; class Magnoliopsida; order Fagales; family Fagaceae; genus Quercus; species Quercus aquifolioides. The sequence goes on along the minus strand of CM032333.1, from coordinate 19,171,979 downwards.
CAACAAGCTTAGAGATGTCCTCCATGATGCAGATGACGTGCTGGATGATTTCTCCACTGAAGCTCTGCAGCACAAAGTGATGACTGGAAGTAAGATGACGAAGGAGGTACGCATTTTCTTTTCAAGTTCAAACCAGCTTGCTTTTAGTCTTAAGATGGGTCATAGAATAAAGGCAATTAGGGAGAGACTAAATGTCATTGCAAAAGATAAGGATAATTTCCACTTTATTCAAAACTCTGTTGAGCCACAAGTCATGAATAGGGATAGGGAAACTTATTCTTTTGTATTTGTTAGAAATACTGAATGTAATAGTATTGTATTTCTCAATGAAAGAATGTACATAGGTGCCTTTATATAGGAGGCATATGTGTGCTATACAAGTAACCTAACTGGGCCTAAAGCCCATAATATATTATACACGTTAACAGCCCCCCTCAAACTCAAGGTGGATGTGAGACCAGCTTGAGGTTGTCAACCAAAGTACGAAGGCGTCCCTTAGGATGTGACTTGGTGAAGATATCTGCAAGTTGATCTTTAGAGGAGACTGAGATCAGCTTGAGAGCACCATGGACAAGATGAAAACGGATAAAATGACAATCGATCTCGATGTGTTTAGTCCGTTCATGGAAGACATCATTGTGAGCAATATGAATAGCACTCTGGTTGTCACAATAAAGAGGAGTAGCAGAGGATGTAGACACACTTAAGTCTTTGAGAAGCCATCGTAGCCAAAGGAGCTCAGATGTGGTATCAGCAAGGGCACGATATTCTGCTTCAGTACTGGAGCAGGCCACATGAGTTTGTTTCTTACTTCGCCAAGAAATCAAAGAAGAACCAAGAAGAAAGCAATAACCAGTGGTGGACCTGCGATCAGTGGGATCTCCTGCCCAATCAGCATCAGAAAATGCACGGAGAATAAGAGGAGACTGAGCAGAGTAGAAAAGACCATGGAAGAGAGTGCCCTTTAGGTATCGAAGAATGCGCAGAACTGCAGCATAGTGAGTCGATCGTGGTGCAGACAGATACTGGCTCACCTGGTGAACAGCATAGGAAATGTCTGGACGAGTGACAGTGAGATAAACTAAGCTGCCAACCAAGCGTCTGTAAAGAGAGGGATTAGACAATGGTTTCCCCCCTGAGGGAGTCAGATGCGCATTAAGCTCAACTGGAGTGTCAACAGTCTTGCTATCAGTGAGTCCAGCTCGAGACAAGAGTTCAGAGGCATACTTGGCTTGAGTAATATAAAGTCCATCTGTAGAATGAGTAATTTCAAGACCCAAGAAGTAGCTGAGATGTCCAAGATCTTTCATCTCAAACTGCTGACTGAGAAAAGCCTTGAGTTCTTGAATGCCACTGAGGTCATCACCAGTTATGATCATATCATCCACATATAGGAGAAGTAATATAGTGCCTTTGTCAGTGCGACGAAGAAATAAGGCAGAATCATAATGACTGGCCATGTAACCCAAGTGAGAGATGGTAGAGCTGAATTTGGCAAACCAAGCTCGTGGAGCTTGTTTAAGGCCATAAAGTGCACGTCGAAGATGACAAACCTGGTTTGAATCAACAGAGAGACCAGGAGGAGGTTGCATATACAATTCTTCACTTAAATCCCCATTAAGGATTGCATTTTTGACATCCATCTGAAAAAGGTCCAATTTACTGGCAGCAGCAACAGCTAAGAGGGCACGAACAGATGAGATACGAGCAACCGGAGCAAAGGTCTCTTCATAATCAATCCCATACTCTTGTGTAAAACCTTTTGCAACAAGACGAGCTTTGTAGCGCTCAATGGACCCATCAGAGCGAGTCTTAATCTTGTAGATCCACTTACAACCAACCACAGATTTCCCAGGAGGAAGTGTCACCAAATCCCAAGTATGGTTTTTAGATAATGCATCAAGTTCCTCTTTCATTGCAATCTGCCATAAAGGGTCAGTGGAAGCCTCACGATAGGTGTGAGGCTCATGTAGTGTAGCAAGGGCAGTGTAACAATGATAGTCAAGTAAATGTGTAGGAATAGATCTTACCCGAGTTGAGTGACGAGGTGGAATGTCTTGTGCAAGATCTTCAGGCGGAGCAGGAGCAGGAGACCCAAGCTCAGAATTGGGGTTGGGTAGCTCGTCTTCAACCTGTTCATCTTCCACCTGTTCATTAAAGGGTGAACTAGGAAAGGGATCAGTGATATCTGGTGGTTGGACAGAGAAGTCTACAGTAACAGAATCAGGAGCAACTATAGGAGGATCAGGAGCAGCTACAGAAGGAATATGTGCCTCATCTGGAAAAAGATCTAAGACAGAGGAGGAAGATAGGGAAGCACTAAAATGAGAGAGCTCGACAAAAAGGCGATGTTCCCAAAAGACAACATTGCGGGAGATACGAAGACGATGAGAGACAGGATCATAACACCTATACCCCTTTTGAGTTTCGCCATAGCCAAGAAAACAACAAAGCCTTGATCGAGGCTCAAGTTTGTTATGTTCATGTGGCTGAAGAAGTACGAAACAAGCAGAACCGAAGGAGCGAAGGTGGTGATAGTTTGGAGGTGACCCAAAAAGGCGCTCATATGGAGTTTGATTTTGGATAACAGGACTCGGAATGCGATTAATAGTATGAACAGCATGAAGAGCAGCTTCACCCCAAAAAGGAGCAGGAACTTTAGCAGAGAGAAGGAGAGCACGAACAGTGTCAAGAATATGACGAAGTTTTCGTTCCGCTCTACCATTTTGCTGAAAGGTACCTGGACAAGTTAGTTGATGAACAGTGCCATAGGAATGCAAAATAGCTTGGAAAGCATATTGAGTATATTCAAGAGCATTATCAGATCGAAAAATTTTGATGCGTCTGGAAAATTGAGTTTCAACCATTTTTGCAAAATTAGAATATACTTCCAATAATTTAGAACGATGTTTCATATTAAAAGTCCAGCTATAGCGAGAGTAATTATCAACAAAGACAACAAAATATCTAGACCCACCAATACTAGAGACAAAGGAAGGCCCCCAAACATCAGAATGAATAAGGTCAAAGATATCAGTGGATATGGATTCACTAGTATTGAAAGGCAAAGCTGGTTGTTTTAACTGACATGAAACACAATCAAAATTTTATGTAGACACTGAACCTAACAAACCTCTAGAAGCCAATTGTTGTACTCGAGAGAAAGATGCGTGACCAAGTCGAGTATGCCAAAGTGCAAGGGAAGGAGTGGAAGAAACTGCAGCAGCTACAGCAACAGAAACAGGAGCAACAAGTGGAAGATGAAGGTTGTCCACGGGAAACATACGCCCAACTCTGGGACTAGTCCCAAGCTCCTGTCCCGTCCTAGGATCCTGCACAATGCACCTAGAATAATCAAAGGTAATACGATAACCCAACTCAGCTAATTGTCCCACAGAAAATAAATTATAAGAAAGGTCAGGAACATTAAAGACTCCAGGAACCGAGAGGTTGGAGGTTGAAACTGAACCTATATTATGACCAGACATTGTGGAACCATTTGCTGTGCGAATATTAAGAGGGTGCGGTGCAGGTTTAAGGTCAGAAAATAAGGACGAGTGAGGTGTCATGTGATTGCAACAAGCAGAATCCATAAGCCAAGAGGTAGGAGACATACCAGATAAAGCTGAGAGAGAAGAGGAATAAGATGCATTACCAACCATACGAATGACATTGGCGATGATATTTATAAGGTCATCTCTGGAAATGGAGAAAGTGGATCCCGAAGACTTAGACTGTGCAGAAACGGGAGCCATTGGCTGGTCACTCTCAGTGTTAGCAACAATAGCATTAACAATTGAAACAGTTGATTTGTTGCGACGGTAGCAAGTCTCAATATTGTGGCCAAAACGTTTGCAAAATTTGCAAAAACGTTTGATGGATTGGCCGCGACGATTATTGCAATAAGAAGAAGACCTGTCCTTATTCTTCATTTAGGAGCAAGATATGTAAAAACAGACTGCAAAAATGAAATCTACGCGAAAAACTGGGTAAGGAGCACCTGGATTGCAAAAAGTCAACTCTGAAGAAAGTCAACGGTCAAAGTCAACGCAAGTCAACAGTCAACAGAGGCTGACGTAAGCACTGACTGGATGCTGACTGGACGATGACGTCAGCAGATGACGTCAGCAGGCGAGCAACTAGGGCTGACGTGGCAGATGACGTCAGCAAGTGATGTCAGTGTGCAGCAGGGCGGCGCGTGCAGCGCGTGTGGCGCGTAGATGATGTTGCAGGGAAATTCAGGCGGCGCGTGAGGGCGCGTGAAAAGTCCGATGAGGCCGATTCTTTTCCGAATATGTAGATCGGAGAAAGACGATTCCGACAGAGGCGGCGGCGACAGGATCGGAGCAATACTAAAGGCGCGTGAAGCGCGTGGAACAGACTGCAGAATCTTTGACCGGCGCGTGGCGGCGCGTGGAAGGTCAGATGATGATGATTCCGGCGGCGCTGTGTAGATAGATTGAAAATCTACACGGTGATATGTCTTATGTCTTAATCGGAGGTCCCTTGTAGAAGATCCGATGAAGGCAGTGATCTTTGTGGCGGTTATCGAGCTTCTTGCAGTGAGGATTCAACCTTGAGCACCTCTGACGTTGGTGGAGCAGTCAGGAGACGGCACGGAAAAGATTTACTGACCGAAGAAGTCGAGGCAGCGGAAAATACCAACAAAGACAAGACTGCAAGACACAAGAAAGTTAGAGCAATGGCTCTGATACCATGTTAGAAATACTGAATGTAATAGTATTGTATTTCTCAATGAAAGAATGTACATAGGTGCCTTTATATAGGAGGCATATGTGTGCTATACAAGTAACCTAACTGGGCCTAAAGCCCATAATATATTATACACGTTAACAGTATTAGAAGAAGATGTGGTTGGGAGAGAGGATGATAAGAAAGAAATTATAAAACTTCTTTTGGATTCCAACACTGTAGAGAATGTGTCAATTATTCCAATTGTTGGGATTGGAGGTTTAGGCAAAACAACGCTAGCTCAACTCATATACAATGACGAAATTGTCAAAAATAATTTTGAGCTGAAGTTGTGGATTTGTATATCTGATAACTTTGATATAAAACATATTGTGAAACAAATCTTAGAATCTTTGGGAAATGGGAGATATGAAGAAAGTCTTGATATTTTACAAAATCACCTTCGAGAAAAACTTAATGGAAAAAAATACTTTCTTGTCCTAGATGATTTGTGGAATGAGGACATTGAAAAATGGCTTCTCTTAAAAAATTTACTAATGGGTGGTGCAAGGGGAAGCAGGATAGTAGTAACTACTCGCTTGATAAAGGTAGCAGATATAATGGGCACAACTCCACCTCATGAGCTTAAAGGCCTAGATCCAGAAAAGGCTTGGTCATTGTTTACAAAAATGGCATTTAAAGGAGGCAAAGAGCCAGAGAACCAAGGCATAATAGACCTAGGAAAAGAGATTGTAGGAAAATGTATTGGGGTGCCTCTTGCTATAAGAACAATAGGAAGCTTATTGTATGGTAAAACCTCTAAAATTGAGTGGCAATCTTTTTTAGATGATGAGCTCTCAAAATTAACCCAACAAGAAAATAATATTTCATTAAGTCTTAAGTTGAGTTATGATCACCTTCCATCACATTTGAAGCAATGTTTTGCTTATTGTAGATTGTTTCCAAAAGATTATTTGATTGATGTAGTTACACTTATTAATCTTTGGGCAGCACAAGGCTTTATTGTGTTAGAACGTCCAAGGCAACGTTTTGTGGATATTGGTAGAAAATATTTTATGGAATTACTTTGGAGGTCATTTTTTCAAGAAGTAAGAAATGATGAATGGGGCAATATAGATTCATGTAAAATGCACGATCTCATGCATGATCTTGCAACTCTTGTGTCTGGATCGGAAAGTGCCATATTAAATTCAAGTGAGAAAAATGATATTGAAAAAGTTCGTCATGTATCATTTAATTTTGTGAATTCATCAATGCAATTTTCAATCCCCATGCCTAATGGAAGGAAGATACACACAGTTCTAGCATTTGCTGAATGGAGGAATTTGCGTTACTTAAATTGTGATGCATTCATTTCAAATTTTGTGTATTTACGCACATTAAATTTGAGTAATCTAGAATTACTTGTAGTGCCACATTCAATTGAAAAATTGAAGCATTTAAGCTACCTTGATATTTCTAGAAATGATGAGATTAAAATTCTCCCTAATTCCATTACTAAGATGCTGAATTTGCAAACACTGATACTACAAGATTGTGAATCGCTTAGAGAATTACCCAAGGGCATTAAAAAGTTGGTCAATCTCAGGTTTCTAGATATGACAGGTTGCAGCTACGAATTGACTAAAATGCCCCTTGAAATCGAACACCTTACTTATCTTGAGACAATACTACCAGGGGTTGTTGTGAGAAAGGAAGGTTCTGGGGCTAGCTGTAGTGGTTCGTATAAGAAAAAAAAGGCCAAGTCCAATGGTGGGCCAAGTCAATTAAAGGAACTACACAACTTGGGAGGAAAATTAAGGGATTTTTTAGAAAATAACTACAAAACCCAAACAATATTATTATTTAGGCAACGTTTCAAACATATTGCATTTCTAACAATTCGACTTCAGAGAAGTCGATTTTACTGTTCATATCTATTTTTTACCAGTTGAGTAAATAAAGAAATCGAGTCCTTTGTACTCATTTTTTATACATAGAAATCGACTTCAGTGGAGTCGTTTTCAATACAAAGAAAACGACTCCACTGGAGTCGTTTTCTTTGTATTGCAAACGACTCCATTGAAGTCGATTTGCCAAAAAACACATCAACACCAGCTCCACACATCTAGCTCTTCAGTTGTGTTAAAAAACCCCATGCCGTCACATAAGAACCCAGCAAACGAACCCAGCAACACCGACGAGCAAACGAACGCAGGCGCCGACGAACCCAGGCGCCGACGAGCGTCAACACCGACGAGCAAACGAACACAGGCGCCGACGAACCCAGGCGCAGACGAGCTCCACTGATTCGATCCGAGTGTGTTAGACATTTGCTCGTCAGTGTTGCTGGGGTTCGTCAAGGTTTGGTGAATCGGTGCCTGGGTTCTTCGTTTGCTCGTCGGTGTTGTTGGGTTCGTCGGGGTTTGGTGAATCGGCGCCTGGGTTCCTTCGTTTGCTCGTCGGTGTTGCTGGGTTCGTCGGTCAGAATCGGCGCCTGGGTTCGTCGGCAAGAAACCCAGACGTCGGTGTTGCCTGGGTTCGTCGGTCAGAATCGGTGTTGCTGGGTTCGTTCTTCGTTCTTCGGTCACGATGAAGGACTGGGTTTTTTACAGAACGAAGAACGAAGTTGTGTTGGTGTTTCTTTGTATTGAAAACGACTCCACTGAAGTCGATTTCTATGTATAAAAAATCAGTACAAAGGACTCAATTTCTTTATTTACTCAACTGACAAAAAATAGATATGAACAGTAAAATCGACTCCTCTGAAGTCGAATTGTTAGAAATGCAATATGTTTGAAACGTTGCCTAACTAATAATATTGTTTGGGTTTTGTAGTTATTTTCTAAAATATCCCGGAAAATTAATAATTGAAAATCTGGGATATGGAAAAGATGACGTGTGGGAATGTAAAGATGCAAATTTAAATGATAAACAACATCTTCAACAACTTGAATTAGAGTGGGGTTCGTGGGATGGAGAAAGCGAATGTGATGAAATGCTGGAAGGGCTCCAGCCACATCCAAATCTTAAACAATTGATATTGTATAATTATATGGGTGTGAGAATTTCAAGTTGGGTCTCTTCTCTCACTAATCTTGTTCATTTTAAATTACAACATAATAAGAGATTGCAGCACCTCCCACCGTTAAATCAACTCCCTTTTCTCAAGTCTGTCGATCTTATTGGAATGGAAGCACTTGAATACATTTCAGATGAAGACAATGTTAGTAACGTGTTGGGTGCTTCCTCCTCTTCTTCTTCTTCTTCAAAAACACCATTCTTCCCATCCTTATCTGTTCAGAATATTAGAGGTTGCCCAAAACTGAAGGGATGGTGGAGGAATTCAGATGATGATGATGATGATGATAATGAGCCACACCATCTCTTACTTCCATCATTTCCTCCTTCTCTTTCTAAATTATTATTCAAATAATTATCCATCAGTGACAAACAAATTGTGATAATAAGAACAATAATTGATGGTGACATTGCTTTTTTCAAGTTTTAAAATATCTCTTTTTCTTGGCACATTATTTAATTGTATACCATAGTTACTTATGCAAGAGACTTGTTAGGCAAGCTGGATTGTCATACTTTTTTTAAGTTTGGGAATTTCTGGTTGATTCATACTTGGAGGGGAAGTAGGCTTACGTTGTATATCTCCATTTTTACTATGCTTTGTTTAATAAGTATTATTTTAGACACTTTCAAAATTGAGTGTGTCTAATATAAATTGCAGCTTCATGGTAAAGTAATAAACCAAACATAAGGATGATCAACACGTACACACACCTTAAGAGGATTCACAAAAAATTAACAAAAAGATATTAAGATGATACCACTAAAAAGCTGTAATGCATCTCAAGTCCACAATTCCAAAAAAACTGCCATGAATACAGAATTCCACCTATCACAACTAAACCAATTCATAATCCTTTACTAAAATTCATGGCAATATGTACAAAGAAAATGACATACAATAACTTAACAATATATTTGGTTTACTCTTAAAAAAAAAAAATACAATAAAATGAAATACATTAAAATTCATAGGATAATCTAGTACGTCCATTTGTTTATCTTGCTTGTAAGAGTATGTTATTTATAAAATACATTGAGATCATTAGACTTCAATTTTTTTTTTCTGCTTTGATGCAATCCGCTTACTACCCTTTTGGCATTTTTGAAGCATTTGGAGCGGCATACTTTTATCATCAATTTCTTCAACTTCTGTAGTTACAAAAGCAATTAATTGAGGTCTTTCAACAGATGTTTGTCCTATTTCTATTTTTTGACTGGCAATTGACTTGCCTTCCTTGATTTCCTTACAATTTCCTCTATTGTATCCTACAATAATTTGCATTTTTATTAAATGTTGTTTGAAATAATGAAAGAATATATGCATGTTACTTAAAATTTAGAGTGCTTTCATTGTACTCTATTGACTTTGATGGTCATACAAAAATTTAAAATCATATAGCAAGTAAGGCGGAGTGTATGCTTCAAATTCAATGAATAGTATATAAAGTATATTGGTGATACCATGTAAAGAGTAGTTATGAATCCTATGGTACTTATGTGTGATAAATATACTGGAAATAGATTTCAACTCTATTAGTACCTGATGTCTTTCAACTTTATGTGAGATTTCTGTTTCCAAAATCTTCGAAACGGTATAATTTTCTCTTCCATATTTCAAATTATATTCATCAAGATGCAGTTGGAAGAAATATTCATTGCCAATTATCCTCTGAATCTCTCTTGGTAGGACATTGTCATCCAATTTCAAATTCTGTATAAACAAAGAGTCATACAATTAGCAATTAACACATAAATTAGAGAATGATGCACTATTCAAAGGATTATATCATAAATTATCCAATATGTTTGTCACTGATTGGGTATGGGTGCAGCAAACACATGCATGTAAAAAATACTAGGTATAAGAGAATATTAAATGCAAAATAAGAGAATTCATTCCTAAAAAATAATTCATTTAGAAAGAAATTAAAAGTATCAATATATATTTTCTTCTGTTAATGGAGACTTACAATTAGTATGACTTTTATAATGAATTGAAAAGCAATCAATCAAGATGATGATCCAATATGTTTATGCTTAGAATAAATTTTCAATTCAAGCAGAGATGTTTCCAATCAGGCAGCTAATTATTACATTGCAACTATGAAGAGCAACCAAGACCACTGAGAAAAACAGCAAAATTCAATCCAATCAGGGGTAACTATTTGCTATTACTCTATGGAGCACATAGATAAATGGAATAAGGAAAACTATGAAGGAAACCTAATCCATGCTACAGATGTGCTGCAAAGTCAGAAGCATATGAATTTTTTTTATGAAGAGAAGCTCAACATTCTTGATAGGATCAACCATAGTACCACATAATTGTGGCGAGAGGACCAAACTCTCACCTGTAAGACATTTGTCTAGTCTTTTTCTTTAAAATCAATTTCGAAATTTGAATAAGAAAAACGGTGACCACTTGCAGACAAGTTAGAGTCTATGCTCAATAGAAATGATTCAATGCTAATACTGTCATAGCCTAAATATAATAATATCTTAAAATCTATTGACGTCAGTGTATTCCTATTATTTGGCTTCACGTATAAATACTCTTAGAAACTGTGTACATGCTATAAAAAAAATAAAAAATAAAAACAATTGTCAAATTCTAATTTAGTTGTATTGTTATGTAATCTCCATTTTTTCTCAAGTAATGAACCACCAATCATTTTTATTTTCAAAACTTCTTGTTATAATTCATCAAAAACAAATATTCAAAACTAAGATTATAGTAAACGTTTCGTTAAAATTGAAGTGAGATTGCTATCTAAAATTCAACTCCCAACTATGCTCTCTAAAAATACAAAAAAAAAAAAATAGTAGTAAAAATTATCCCTTGTCACCAAACAAATAGTCACACCTCTCCACTTCATATGTGCAAATTTTATAAATAAAAATAAATAAATAAATAAATAATAATAAAAAAAGGATAAAAGATATTTTTTATGATTAGCTGCAGCTAGCTTGCCTTGCTACCCTGTCAAATCAGGGGCCTCAAGAAGGATTAGATTTCCTGCACATAAGAAATATTAGATTAGCCATTTGCTTGTTATTGATTATCATTAAGAAGATGAATTGGAACTTGACCTTTTAGTTTTAGAAGCACTTTTCTATAGTAATTTGAAACTCTTTTTAAAATAGACCGTGAATTTAAGTATACCTTACTTTTCCTAGAATGTAAGGAACATAATTCCATTCAACTACAACAGTAGAATTGATCATTTTCACCAAAAAGTCTATAAAAACAACCAACAACATTTTGTGATCTTTCTCAAAAAAAAAAAAAAACATTTTGTGATATAGCACATGAAGGGGAAGAAATAATGAACAAACCTATGAATTAAACAAATTACTTATCAGAAAAAGAAAAAAAAAAGAATTAAACAAAATGTGGGCACATATAAACAAAAACAGAACACTCACTAAAGAGTAAAGTGTTTAATTTCCTTAGGCAATGTGGCTCAAGTCAAGTCACAGCAAAGGCTTGAAATGAAATTGTGATATTTCATAGCAAAGATTGAATAAGTCACACATACACGCATTGGAACTTCAATTCAAAGATTAAATAATTAAAAAAAATGAAAAATATATGAATCTAAATTAAGCCAATTCAAGGTTAGTACTCGATAAATAAATAAATAAATAAACCTATTTTCACAGCGAATTCAGCATAGAAAGTTAGCTAGAGCATGTACACAGCAGACTCAAATAGTGAAAAGTAAAAACTGTGATAAATGGAATTATGCATTAACTTTGAATTGTAAGTTTGTAACAGATACCCAGTAAAGAAAATTGCCAAAGAAGAAACCTCAAATGATTCCAAATTCTCTACCAATACCTAAATATGGAATTATTTAAATGAAAAAAACAATACAATTAAATATACTTTCTACCTGTTAAGAATAGCAGGGATCAAGTCCAAATCACATTACCTATAATCAACCAATTTTGCCTTTTGTAAACCTAATCCTTCTCATCAATCAAACATAAACTCTCAAATTATATAAACAGAAAAGGCAGGCTTAAAGTAGCTTCAATTTTTTGCTTGCTCAGCATCAAAACAAACAGATTTTATTATTTAACTCAACTGTTACTCAAAAGGAAATTGTAACACTTCCAAAAAGCCTCTCCCTTGGTCTTCTAAAAAACCCAAAAATTATAATGAAATTATGAAGTTTAAAAGATAACCAACCATTGAAATTTGGGTAGATTCAAAAAGCAGAAACATAACAAAAAATGCCAAACAAAATACAACAATCGAACAAACAGAATTCAAGAAATTGTAAAAATAAATCGAAAATTAAGGAAAAAGGTAGCCTTTTCAAAACCTTAGAAACGATAATTGAATAGAAAACAAAAAAAAGGGGGAAAAAACATGCTTACCTTTTGAATCGCTTCTGAGTCGCCTGTTGTTGCAGAGGACGCACAAAGTTTTTCAATTGCAAAAGACGAACAGATTTTTTTTTATTTTTTTCCGTTTCCTTTTGGATTTTCTTTTTCCGTATGCTTGTTGGTCTGGAACACGGTATTTTGATCTGTGCGTCTATGGAGTTGCGGCGAAGAGGTGGAAGTCAGAGTGCGTTTTAGGGTTTGCGCCTTTTGACGAAACTGAGCCTCTCCAACGCGAGAGAGTATTACATGTTTCCGTAACATGCATCTTCTCTCTCACAAGGAAGTGGACCCCACATATGTGGGGTCCACTTCCTTGTGAGAGAGAAGATGCATGTTACGGAAACATAATAGATTTTCTCCTCCAACGCACCATGCGATTTTTTTTAAAAATAAATCTACACGTGGCAGCATTTTAAGGGGGTCATTTTTGGCTTACGTGTCAGCACCTCGTGAAAGCTTCTACTATTATATATAGTATTAGATTCTTCCAATACTAAAGAGAATATAAAGCTCTAGGAAAATAAATAGGTATGGATAAATAAAGACTATTCAATCACTTGTTCTAACATGTTTAAGCAAGGACTTCAATTAGTTTTTTTTGTATAGGTAGGAATTAAAATTTCAATTTCTTATTCGACAATAAAATAGTTTACCAATTGAGCTAAACATTCTTAAGACTATAGTAAAGCATTTTTTAAAAACCAAGAAATCAAATAATCTATAATCTATAATATAAATAACATGAACCAAGTTATTTTTGTTGATTTTTTTCTAAGTGTTATATATATATTTTTTAATTTTCTATAAATTCTATAAATTCCCTCTAAACCCCCATATAATAATTTTGTCAAATTATCATTAATAAATATCTATTAATGAACTATTACAATTATCAAATTTAGTACTTATTTAGAAGAAAGAAGATTATATAAAATTGTAATAAAGAAAAACCATTACCGCATCAATTACCCCAACTAATCACCACAACAAACTTTTCTTAGGAAGAAGATTGATTGCAAAGCTGTAAACGCATACTATGACATTCACAACTAAAAAATACCTATAGCATGCAAGTTGTCAATCACAAGAGTTAAATAAGTAATTGTTAAGAGAAAGTATCTCTAAGCCAGTTTCATAAAACTTGTGTCTCATTGAACCCGTCAACAAGATATATATCTCATGAAACCGGCGCATAGAAGATTTTTCCAATTGCTAACCATGGAAGAGTGGAAGTAATATGACTTACATGTAGCACATCAAATTGCTGTATCCAACTTGAATAGAAACATTGACATTGGAGAAGTGAACTGACTCACGGGCTGTAGCCAAAGTTAAAGCTGCCAAAAGGGTTGCAACACAACCTGTGATCCTTAGTTCACAAGTCCATCAATTACTCCAACTAATTGCCACAACAAACTTTTCTCAAGAAGAAGATTGATTGCAAAGCTGTAAACACATACTATGACATTCACAACTAAAAAATACCTATAGCATGCAAGTTGTCAGTCACAAGAGTTAAACAAGTAATTGTTAAGAGAAAGTATCTTCTAAGCTAGTTTCATAAAACTTATGTCTCATTGAACCTATCAACAAGATATATATCTCATGAAACCGGTGCATAGAAATTTTTTCCAATTATTAACCATGGAAGAGTGGAAGTAGTATGACTTACATGTAGCACATCAAATCGCTGAATCCAACTTGAATAGAAACATTAACATTGGAGAAGTGAACTGACTCACAGGCTGTAACCAAAGTTAAAACTGCCAAAAGGGTTGCAGCACAACCTGTGATCCTTAGTCCACAAGTCCATGAATTTTTTGCAGCCATGGATGGAGCCATAATGAGCTTTCAGCAAGAGAAAACCTATTTGTTTTCACATGTACTCAAACCCTTTTTGTTTTTGGCCGGAGACAAACTCTATTTTAATGAGAAAACCTATTTGTTTTCACGTAGTCCTAATACAAGTAGAACTAGAACTTTAATAGTTGTCGGCCACACGTTCAGAACACTAGAATTGGGCCTCACTCTTCTTCTTCTTTTTTCTCCTTTTCTTTCTTCACTCCTTGTGGGCTTGCCCAGCCTGTGCTTGTGTAAGTCATTCTCTTGGACTATGCTTTCTGTAACTCAAACTCCAACTTTGTTGATCCAAGATACTGCAATGTGCAAAAGAATAGTTTGGGCCGAAAAGTAAATATGTACTGTTCAAAGCTACCACTAGGACCTCAGACCAAGTCCAAAAGTTGATCCCTTCAAGAGATTTCTCAATATTAAATTGGGTCTACTAAAACCATTAAAAAAATAAAAAAATAGTAGATTTTTTTATAATATAAGATACTATATAATTTTAACTTATGACATCTGCTATATAATGATTATTTTTTATCATTAGATTAAGATACTAATCAATATATCATGTAAGGCGACAAGGGAACAAACTAGCATATGTATTAGTTCAATACAAAAGTTACATATTTCATATCAAAAAAAAAAATCAATTTTTTTGGCGTAGGCCAAGTTTGAACTCAAAATCTCTTATTGAGGGGACAAGAAATTTTACCACCTAATCCAAAACATTACCATAAAATACAAGATGTTATGAAAGCAAGAAGAAAAGTAAACCTTGTCACTGCCTATTTCTCTGCTCAGAAAAGGCTTATTTGAGATCTTGTTCTCGTTCTCATTCTCGTGAGCTATTTCTATGTATCCTCCATTTTTTTTTTTTTTTTTTTGCTTTTATCAATCTTATAAGCTAAATGATTCAAGGATCTAATTATATGATAATAAAAAAACACAATATGAGGACACGGACGGAAGTTTATTTTTAAGACTAACAACAAATTGTGTGTGATTGCCACATCAAGCAAAAATTGCCAGATAAACATACTTGAAAAATTCGACACACGGAGAGCAGAATTTTAGTTAAATTTTGCCGTCCAAGTGTTGAATTCAATACTATTCCTAGAATTCATGATAAACTTCAAATATATGACAAAAGATTAAGCTGTGATTGCATACTATTAGAATTTATTTCAGAAATTTCTACCCAAAAAAAAAAAAAAACAATTTAGTTCAAAAACTTTCAATTACTATATTTTATCTTTCATGGTTTAGACTGAAATAAAATTATTAGGATTTCGTCCAAGGTACCCTTAACGAATTCATTTAATTCTAAACTCAAGGAAGTCAAAATATAACAATTGAAAAAGCTTGTGATACTAAATTGTTATTGGGTCAAAAACTACATGAGGTAAATTTTATCCAAAAAATGCAAAATCTATTCATTTAATAATTTGGACAGAATCCTAATAGTTTTATTTTAATCTTAATTTTCAATAGTCAAATGTAACAATTGAAAATTTATTAACTAAATTGTGATTTTTTTTTTCAAAAAAAAAAAAATTTATTGCCATGTCCTTTTGGTAGCCTAAAAATATTAAATAATTAAAAAAGGCATGGCATAATAAAAATAACGTGGCATCATTTTATTAGATAAACTAAACACGTGTAACAAGTTTATATGCACTTAACAGAAAAATATGAATGAAAGGGTTGTGGATGCAAACATAATGAACTTCAGAGTGTAAAATCCAAAATTCTCAAAACTTTAAGGGGTAAAATCCAAATTCTTAAACTTTTGGGTGTAAAATCTAAATACCTAGGGACTGACCTAGGTGGGGGCCCAAGGGGGCTGGCCTCCCGGGTCCAAAATTTTTTTATAGTCATTCTATATTTCATTTTTATAATTGGCTCCACTTCTCCCCTATTGGTCTAGCTAGCCTAATCCAAATATCAACTATCCAACCCAAAATCTTAACAAAAATAATAAAAATATTCACAATGGTGATTGTATTTTAGCAAAAAAACTATCTTATCATCAAAGAACAAAAAAATCATGTGTTATTGGAGAAGGTAAAGCTAAATTTTTTGCAACTACAATAAACCAGTATATATATACCAGTTGACTGTAGTACGATGTTAAAAATAAAATGTAATATTTTATTAATACTATTTTAAATGAAGTGATAAAAAAAAAAAGAACATTTGATATTGGGTGTATTGTAAAGTGGGGTGGTAAAATAGATAAAATAGGTTTTTGAGGTATTAAAAGCTAAAATTTTTAGCATCATTACGGTGCTTGCTCTAACTTCCCCAAAAAAAAAAAATCCTAACTAGCCTAGTATTAAAAAAACATATTATTTTGTTTTTCTTTTTCTTTTTTTGATACATGGTTGCATCTTAATGCATTTAGAAATAACGATTTCGTGTATTTATAATTTTTTAATACTATATGGATGTATATTTTGAATTTTGTTTTCATTATACTTCGGCCCCCGTTAGCTTAAAATCCTAAGTCCGTCCTTGCAAACACCCCCAAACTTTAGGAGCATAGTTTTCAATTTAGTCTTAAGAAAAAAAAAAGTGGTAGAACATTTTATTAATACACTGGAAGTATAAGAAAAGGATTAAATAAAACTAGGGCATTCCTCTAACTACATTTAGGGCCATACATGAAGTATTATATATTCCGAATGATTTATTTAATTTTATTTGAGCACAATTCAAGTTTGAGCTTATCAACGAACTAAATTATATGTTTAAGTTTAATTTATTTTATCATCAAATGCAAGTTTGAACTTATTCACAAGTTACCTATGATGATATTGATAAATAAATTATAGTTGAAATTGTATTATTTGAGTTACATACTTACATAGATATAATGATTTTCGTTTATTAACGTAAAAAATATAGATTCACTTACCTTGTATTATGAAAAATTATATATCAAATTCAATAATTTTGTATACAATATATTAATGAGTTATAACTAATTTTAGTATTAGAAAATTAAGAGTTGTGGCTAAAAAGAAAATATTGACATTTACATTCACACAAACATATATATATATATATATATATATATATGAGTGTATGTATATGTTTTGAATTTATTTTAATTGGTTTATCACTTTAATAATTTGAACCCCAAATAAAAATAAAAATAAAAAAATCTTTACTCTATTATTGCTTATTTGATACTATAGTTATGATGATTTTTGAAATAATGTTGAACAACTTTTGACACAAAACCTCCTTATCTTTACCATTAACCAAGAGAATTCTAAAGCACTGTATTTTCCTTTTCCAAATAGTTATCTCCTTTTTTCTAAACTACTTCTATATTTTATTAATTATAAAAATTATTTATAATTTTAAATATTCAATCAATTATCTTGAACATACCCCTATTCCACACGCACCAAATTATTACAGAGAGGAATTCCATGAGATGAGAGTGACCCCAAGATGTTGGTAAGAGATTTTGAACCCAAAATCTCATGGATATCATGGGGTCTTAGAAATCACTAAGCTAACACAACGACATTAATAAATGAACAACTATGAAAGTGTCCAATAAAATTGAAAATATAACTTTGACCACAATTTTATTTATTGTGAAAAAAGAGAGGAGGCATAGATTGCCATTAAATTCAAAGTACATGAGAAAAGAAGGGAGTCTTAAGTGATTTGTAAAGAATAAAGTGAATTGAACCACCTTTATTCCTTTCTCCTCAAGATCTCAATCTCCTTGGAGGACTAGCCATTAATGACAATATAGATGCTTTGCTTTCTATCCTCTCTAGAATCCTTCCTCTTTTCTTTTCTAAGTTGACAAGTTTTGAATCTATAAATCTTCTCTAATAAGAGTGCACATGCCTCATACTTTAATTCATTCAAGATACATATTTGTCGTATCAAAGTTTAAGAAGGGGACATTGTTTTAGTGTTAGCATCATATTCCTTTTTGGTTCACTCTATCTGTATTGCCAAACCAAATTAAATCTCATCAACAAACAAGCTTTTACTTCAAACAACTTTTAAAAAATAAATTTATTAAAATGTCTTGATCTTTTTTTTAAAAATAAAATATTATGTTGTTTTATTTTTATATAAACAAAATTTGACTACAAAACTAGTTGTAACTTTAGACTTTAATTTCCTCTAAGACGTTAACATGTGTGCAATGTACATAATAGGTGTTGAATAAGGACACATGTTAGCTTCTTAGAGGAAGTTGAAGTATATGGCTGCAAAACTTTGTCCTTTCAATGTAGGAAGAGTAAAAAGATTGAATAAACATTTCATGCCATAAAGCAAAAGCATTGAACTTTCAGACGTTTGATTGCTTCCATTAAAGAACTAATTCCTCGAAGAAAGGAAGGTTATTATCACATTAACCTCTGTTAATTCCACTTGCTATACTTACCCAAAAATAAATAAATAAATTCTACTTGCCTTTGCCTAGGATTATATATACATCTACATGGAAGGCCTAAAGTAATCTTTATTTTTTCTTGAAATATAGTAAGTAAATTATACTCTTATTATAATATTTGATCATATTTGTATCAAATTACTCCTGCAATTCACCATTTTTTTTTTAAATTTTTATTTATTTTTGTGTTTTTTGTTTATTGTATTTGTTTTTATCAACTAACAATCCTGGGCTACTCAGCCCCTTCCAAATCGCTATCCTTTCCTTTCATTAGTAAACCAATATTCCATTATTATTAAGAAGTTTCTCAAAAAAAAAAAAAAAAATCCATTATTATTAAGAAGAAACAACGTGATATAAAAAATGGTGAATGCAATAAAAATACCTATAAGCGGGTGCAACATATCTGTGGTATTACTTGGTATGCTCTCCAATCTTAAGAACCACAAAAATGGAGGAGAGTGGTATGGAATAAAATCATTAAATCAAGCCACCCTCTGAAGAAAAGAACCTCGAACCACTCACGCCATCCATGAAGGAAGGAACAATTGACAAAGTTCTTTGGTGATACCTTTTGTGGAGTCGTATGCATGGCTTTGTAATATTATTTGCTTTCACGTGAAGAACTAATATTCTTTGCGCAAAGCATCATTAGAAGACAATTACAAGGAAAGTATTTAACAAGATAAACCCTTAAGCTGCTATAAATATTGATGTTGTTATTCTAAGCTGGACACAACAACAACCTGCCTCTCATCACTTTCATCATCCCACAAACCCATATTGCATTCCTGAAAGAAAGAAAAAAACCAATGGCGGAAGGAGTTCTCTTCGACCTTGGCAAGAAAGTCCTTGAAGTGGTGGGTTCCTTAGCACTCCAAGAGATTAAGTTGGCCTGTGGTGTCAAAGCTGAGCTTGAAAATCTGAAAAGCACAGTTTCAACAATCCAAGCTGTGCTTCTAGATGCAGAAAAGCAGGGTTCTCATAACAACCAGGTCAAAGACTGGCTCAATAAGCTCAGAGATGTCTTCCTTGATGCAGATGACGTGCTGGATGATTTGTCCACTGAAGCTTTGCAGCACAAAGTGATGACTGGAAGTAAGATGACGAAGGAGGTACGCATTTTCTTTTCAAGTTCAAACCAGCTTGCTTTTAGTCTTAAGATGGGTCATAGAATAAAGGCAATTAGGGAGAGACTAAATGTCATTGCAAAAGATAAGGATAATTTCCACTTTATTCAAAACTCTGTTGAGCCACAAGTCATGAATAGGGATAGGGAAACTTATTCTTTTGTATTAGAAGAAGATGTGGTTGGGAGAGAGGATGATAAGAAAGAAATTATAAAACTTCTTTTGGATTCCAACACTGTAGAGAATGTGTCAATTATTCCAATAGTTGGGATTGGAGGTTTAGGCAAAACAACACTAGCTCAACTCATATACAATGACGAAATTGTCAAAAATAATTTTGAGCTGAAGTTGTGGATTTGTATATCTGATAACTTTGATATAAAACATATTGTGAAACAAATCTTAGAATCTTTGGGAAATGGGAGATATGAAGAAAGTCTTGATATTTTACAAAATCACCTTCGAGAAAAACTTAATGGAAAAAAATACTTTCTTGTCCTAGATGATTTGTGGAATGAGAATAGAAATAATTGGATTACTTTAAATAATCTATTAATGGGGGGTGCAAGGGGAAGTAAGATAGTAGTAACTACTCGCTCGATAAAGGTAGCGGAGATAATGGGCACAACTTCACCTCATGAGCTTAAGGGCCTAGATCTAGAAAAATCTTGGTCATTGTTTGTAAAAATGGCATTTAAAGAAGGCAAAGAGCCAGAGTACCAAGGCATAGTAGACCTAGGAAAAAAGATTGTGGGAAAATGTATGGGGGTGCCTCTTGCTATAAGAACAATAGGAAGCTTATTGTATGGTAAAACCTCTGATATTGAGTGGCAATCATTTTTAGATGATGAACTCTCAAAAATAGGTCAACAAGAAAATAAGATTTTATCAACTCTTAAGTTGAGTTATGATCATCTTCCACCACACTTAAAGCAATGTTTTGTTTATTGTAGATTGTTTCCAAAAGATTATAGGATTAATGTAGTTACACTTACTAATCTTTGGGCAGCGCAAGGTTTTATTATGTTAGAAGATCCAAGGCAGCGTTTTGTGGATTTTGGTAGAAAATATTTTATGGAATTACTTTGGAGGTCATTTTTTCAAGATGTAGAAAATGATAAATGGGGCAATATAGAATCGTGTAAAATGCATGATCTCATGCATGATCTTGCAGGTCTTGTGTTTAGAACGGAAAGTGCCATATTAAATTCAAGTGGGGAAAATGTTATTGAAAAAGTTCGTCATGTATCATTTAATCTTGTAGATACATCAATGCAATTTTCAATACCCATGCCTAATGGAAGGAAGATACGCACAGTTTTAGCATCTAGTGTAGGTGGGAATTTGGGTAACTTAACTTGTGATACACTCATTTCAAATTTTAAGTATTTACGCACATTGGATTTGAGTTATCTAGGACTACATGTAGTGCCACGTTCAATTGGGAAATTGAAACATTTAAGATACCTTGATCTTTCTGGAAATGATGAGATTAAAATTCTCCCTAATTCCATTACTAAGATGCTGAATTTGCATACACTAATACTACGAGGTTGTCGTTTGCTTAGAGAATTTCCCAAGGGCATTAAAAAGTTGGTCAATCTCCGGTTTCTAGATATTACAGAATGCAACCAACTAATTGATACGGCATATTTCCAAGGTTCTTCAGCTGGGAGCCAATTGACTAGTATGCCCCTTGAAATCAGACACCATACTTATCTTGAGACAATACTACCAAGGGTTGATGTGAGAATGGAAGGTTCCGGGGGCCAAGTGAAAAAAGGCAATTGTGGTCCGTTTAAGAAAAAAAAGGCGAAGTCCAATGGGTCAAGTCAATTGAAGTTACTACACAACTTGGGAGGAGAATTAAGAATTGAAGATCTAGGACATGGAAAAGATGAGGTGCGGGAATGTAAAGATGCAAATTTAAGGGATAAACAACATCTTCAACATCTGGTATTAAAGTGGGATGACTCCGAATGGGATGCAGAAAGCGAATGTTATGATGAAATGCTGCTAGAAGGGCTTCAGCCACATCCAAATCTCAAAGCGTTGGAATTGTGGAAATATATGGGTGTGAGAATTCCAAGTTGGGTCTCTTCTCTCACTAATCTTGTTCATTTTCAATTAGTTGATAATAGGAGATTGCAGCACCTCCCACCGTTAAATCAACTCCCTTTTCTCAAGGTTATCTCTCTTTGGGGAATGTTTGCACTTGAATACATATGGATAGATGAAGATAGTGTTAGTAACATGTTGGGTGCTTCCTCTTCTTCTTCTTCTTCTTCTTCAAAAGCACCATTCTTCCCACCCTTATCTTCTCTAGATATTCGCCATTGCCCAAAACTGAAGGGATGGTGGAGGAATTCAGATGATGATGATGATGATGATGATAATGAGCCACACCATCTCTTACTTCCATCATTTCCTCCTTCTCTTTCTAAATTACAGATTTGGGGTTGCCCTAACCTGACTTATATGCCCCCGTTTCCATATTTGAAAGAAAGGCTGAATTTGAATGGGTGTAGCTGGAAGGTATTGGAGCAGACAATGAAAATGGGAGCAGCAACCACATCAACCTACTTTCCTCTCTCTCAATTACTGGAATTAGAATTATTTGAGATTAACGATTTAGAATCTCTTCCAGAGGAGTGGCTGCGGAACCTCTTTTCTCTCCGGCAACTCTGTATAATGCGGTGCGATGGACTGGTTTCTCTCCCTTGGATAGGCAGCCTCACATCACTACAAATCCTTCAAATTAACAACTGTCCCAATCTGGCGGCACTTCCTCAAGAGATTCGCAATCTCACCTCTTTAAAAGAGTTTTTAATTTGGCATTGTCCCCTCTTAGGGCAAAGATGCAAGAGCCAAATAGGTGAAGATTGGCCCTTCATTGCCCATCTCCCACGCGTATATGTGGATTGCGAGAACCAGCAAGAAGAAACAATTTCTTCAGGTATGCATCTCATCTATCTATCTTTTAATCCCAAATTAAAAAATCAACTACTGGTTTTTTAAGAGTTTTTATATTTTGGACAACTTTTCAACCTCTTTTTATGCTGAACTGAACTAGTTTAGATGAAATGAACGATTTCGAATCTCTTCCAGAGGAGTGGCTGCGGAACCTCGTTTCTCTCCGGGGACTCCTTATAGAAAGCTGCGATGGACTGGTTTCTCTCCCTTGGATAGGCAGCCTCACATCGCTACAAACCCTTCACATTGAGCAATGTCACAATTTGACGTCACTTCCTCAAGAGATTCGCAATCTCACCTCTTTAAAAGAATTGAGAATTGATGAGTGTCCCCTCTTAGGGGGAAGATGCAAGAGGCAAATAGGTGAAGATTGGCCCTTCATTGCCCATGTCCCACGCATATATGTGGATCGTCAGAACCAGCAAGAAGAAACAATTTCTTCAGGTATGCATCTCATCTATCTATCTTTTAATCCCAAATTAAAAAATCAACTACTGTTTTTGAGAGTTTTTGATATTTTGGACAACTTCTAAAACTATTCAACTTCTTTTCTTATGCTGAACCGAACCAATATAAAACTTTCTTTCTTTTTGGTCTTTTTTTTTTTTTTTTCTTTTTCCTGTCTATAAAATGTTAATTAGACACTTGATTTCTTCACAAAGTTATTTTAAAAAGAAAAATTAGGATAATGTAATCCATTATGATGTGAGTATGGTTGCTTCTTAATAATTGCAGGATCTGAGTCAGTGTCAACTTCTCCTGCTTAAGGTATGCATCTCTCTTATTCTTGTTGGTGCCTTTTGAGATTTGACATATTTTGGAGAACTTGTTAGTTATGTGACCTCTTATGCAGAACCAATTGAGACAAAGAACAAGCTTGGCCCCAAATTTCGGAACATATTCAAAAACTGCAATTGTGCAACGGCTCAAGAACTAGAACTCAGTGGTAATCTTTTTGTGCATGGCACATGATTTCTTCAAATTATTAGGAAAAGAAAAAAAAAATTCTTTCATTTCATAAATTAAAATTGGTTTATGAGATGATTAAATGAAAAATATTTGTTTTCTTCTTCACATGTCGAATCATTGATGTGAAGACTGACTTTGAAGTCAAAGAAGAATGAGAGAATGATTGAATGAGTCTAATTTGTTCATTCATGCACAAATTCAAAGGTAGATTGGATTGAATTTTTATCTGTTACTCAATTAAAAATTACCAATTAAGGTTTTTCTTTTGGCTTGAATACCAATTAAGATTAGTGGATATTGTCATTTTACTTACTTTACCCATTTTTATACAATAGGATGTTACACCAAAAACAATGCCCAAGTTTTAGAACTTTTGGTTTTTCCAATGATTGGTAATTTTGGCACTTCTCTCTCTGCTAAGGCCATGGCCTTTGGTTCTTGAATTTTGGCTTTGGAGTCCCTGTGTGAAATTGAGGCAGCAAACAAGAGTATAGGAGGGAAAGAACATAAAAGTGGAATCTGATCGTGTCTTTGACTACTCCAGGTATTTGGGTTTTTTTTTTTTTTTGGCAGAACTGAATACCAATTTTCTTGCTCTTGTTTGTTGTTATTCTTCATTATGCTTTTTGAGGTTTTGGTATTTAGAAGAACTTCTCAATCATTTGACTTATCATGCAGAACAAATTAAGGCAAAATTTGCACCCTTTTCTTCAAAGCTTTCTGGTCATGGACGCAATGGTAATCCTTTTTTTTTTTTTAATGTTCAAAGGGCTCATGCTGCTTATATGATCTTATCATTTTATTTTGCTTAGCTTCTTATTGTTCTCTTGCCAAAGAGAAAAGTTCTTTCTTTTGTAAACACTAAACACAATAATATATATATATATATATATATATATATATTGTTCTTATACTGAAAATGTTTTATTTTTTGTAGATGCTTCATAACTTCTATTATTGTATAAATGAAAACTGAGCATCCCACACTAAACACAACAATATATATATTGTTCTTGTACTGAAAATGTTTTATTTTTTGTAGATGCTTCATAACTTTTATTATTGTATAAATGAAAACTAAGCATCCAACTACCTTATGGGAATTAGCTTATTATGTATGCTTTTGGATTATCTTTTATTTTTTATTTTTGGGGTTTTTTCCCTATTATACATAAGCTTTTGTATTAAAGTTTGAATTTTTCTCCAAAATTTCAAACAGAATTATAGAATACCCTCTTTTTTCTTACTTCTTTACCTACTATTTTATGATGGTTTATTAATGCTAAAAGCAGCAACCAAGTTTAGGTTGGTGTTTTATCTATTTCTCTACCTCGTAAAGCTATATCCTTTGGTTTTTAACTTTAGGTTTTGCAGCCACTGTCTGAACATTGGACAACATTGAGCACATCCTTTTCTCTAATCACTATGAAGAAGAGGGGCCCTGCATGTGGGCCCCCACTCACGATTATGGAGCATTGCGTGATGGATTTATAGAATACATGGAGTTCTTCAGGCCTAAGAGAGGTAGCACGAGTAAGGATGGTTGAGCCGTGACAGGTAAGGGAAGTTGTTTTATCAAATGTCCAAAAGATGGAGTAATTTGCTGCAAAGTGATGCAGAGGTAAGCAAATTCTAGCCTTTTAATTATTCATACCTTATAATTTTTGTCCCAACTTCCAGGAGACTACATAGGAACCAACATCAACATTCGTCTTGTAGATCATTTAGATGGTGATGTGCCACTCATTTAATAAATTAATTGTTTAATTGGCTGATTCTATATGTTTTTGGGTTTTTGAATATATTTAAGGGTTATTATCCAGTGTTGATCTCACCAAGGGAGAATTAGCTTGATACAGTCCTACTCTTTAGCACTTGCCCTTGATTATACTCTTTTTTAACTTTATGCTTCATTTGATTGGCGAGAAAGAGAAAGAATAGTGAAAAATGTTTTGACATCATTTGGTATTTGGTAGACAAAACTACTTGATTTGGCTTAACACATTCTTTTTAATAAGTAAGCATTTTGTTAAAAAAAAGCACAAAAAGGGCACAACCCTAGTACATTGAATGTATACAAGAGATTTAATTTGCTTAATTCAATTATTTGGCTTAAATCATGTGGTAATTTCATGTTTCTAAAAAGTGTGATGAATACATTGCCAATTTTCTTTCTCAAACTATCAGAAACATGAATTGAGGAGGCAGTAATGGATCATAAGAGGTGCCTCACATATTCTAACCCGGCCCAGAAGGATCTAACCCCATTAGCTGCACAGGTTCTTAAATCCTTCAACTATACTATTGAACCACCTATCTTGATAAGTTGTGCTCTCTTTCTGTTGTTCTCTTTCAAGAGCTTTCAATTTTGTTGAATTTCTAAATTGTGTTTAGATGATTGTACAGAGAGAGTGTGGCATAGAAACCAAAAGGATTTTCAATGATAGTTCTACAAAAATCAAGTATAATCTTTCAATAGATTGAGTAATACACCTCTCACTTCCTTTTATTAATTTTATATTTATGATCATTTTTGTAACAAACAATTTTGACTTTTCAAAAATTTTCTTGCAACATGATTTTTGTAACAATAATAGTTTTTAACAGGTGAGTTCTTAATTTTGTAGCTTTCTCTTTTTGTGCAGTCTGGAGCTCAATGTTGTGTCCAAGTAGGTGCCTAAACATTTAATCTTACATTAAAAGAATGAATGTGTGACATAATCTGCAAATGTCTTACAAATTTTTATATTTGTTTATCAGTTTACAATTTCAAGTACAGGGCAAATTTGTGCTTGCTCCATTGAGGTGGCTTTTGAGACTTCCACGACAAAGAACCTCTTCGGCAAGTGCTGTTATCTCTACATTAGCTTGGTATTAGTCATCCTTGAAGTAGTCTTTCAATTCTTTTTAAGGCTGCTTAGGATGCCACAATATTTAAAGCCATGGGCAATTACATATATGAGACTCAAAAATTTACATGAACCTGAGAATTTTATACACATGCAATGGATTCCTTTTTGTGCAAATGCTAAGTGTGTGTTTCATATTATAGTATCAGTTTCCCAATAATATTGGTTCTCTTTTGCAATTTGGATGGAAGTTACTGTGTCCCTCTTAGGGCAAAGATGCAAGAGGCAAATAGGTGAAGATTGGCCCTTCATTGCCCATCTCCCACTCGTATATGTGGCGGAACCAGCAGCATTTATAGTTTCTTCAGGTATGCATCTCATCTATCTATCTTTTAATCCCAAATTAAAAGTCAACTCTTTTTTATGCTGAACTGAACCAGTTTAAAACTCTCTTTCCTTCTTTTCGGTATTTTTCCTTTTTCCTGTCTATAAAATGTTAATTAGACACACGATTTCTTCACAAAGTTATTTCAACAAGAAAAATTAGTCTAATGTAATCCATCCTTTTTTTTTTTTTCTTTTCTTTTAATTCTAATAATTTATATCTTTGTACCTAAGAGCATGTTGATAATATGATGTTTGTATGGTTGCTTCTTAATTATTGCAGAATCTGAGTCGGTTAGTTTACTTCCAAAGGATGAATTAATCTTGCAACAAGCATTGCAAGATTTAGATTATTTTACGGTTATTTCGTTGTTTCACTCTCTTTTATTTATTTATTTTTTCTTTTTTGGGGTCTATATATTTATTAAGATTAATTTCAAAATTCTCATTTGAACTATTGGTATATGGAAAATAACTAATGGTTTAATTACTGTTTTGATGGGATAATTGCTGAATGAATTCTTTCTTTTTTCAAAATTTTTTATTTTTATTTTGGAGACTTTGTTTTAGTCAAAAGCAGAACAAAGATTGAGGTCTACCAATGCAGACATTCACAAATCTAGAGATAATATTTATCTGAGTTGTGCATTTCTTATCTCCTAATAATTAAATACTTCTAATTAGATGTTAAACATCTTGAACAAAACCATTGGTGCTTTCAATTTTCTTTCTTCTTTATCTGTTTTTATACGTTAGATTTCTAATGCCCAGAGCATCACACAGTCATAATTTTTTTGGTTTCCTAGTGATTTTTGGCTTTTCCTCTGCCTCCAACAGCCACTTACATCCTTTCTTTTGTTTCCGAGTATTTCAAATCGAAAAATCCTACCCTTTTTTTTTATTCTTCTTTCTCATTTTTGTCCTGTAAGAAACGGAAAAGTTCTAATTTTTTAACGCACACTTCTTGTACTTTATTTTTTGGTTCTTGTGCTAAAACAAATGGTTCATATCACTTCATTATGTGTGTAAATGATATTGTGTATCAAATTACTAGGGAGTAGAGAATGGGTTTAATCTGTTTAGTTGTTTACAATTCATGGATAGATTGGATTGAATTTTTTATTTTATTTTATTTTATTTACATTACTGCAAATAACAATTACGAATTCATTTTTTTTATTACTTGAATACTAAGACTTGAGGATACCTCATTTTGCTTATGTTTCCCCCCCTTGAGGTTTGTCATATTTTGGAGAACTTCTTAGTCATTTGACTTCTTATGCAGAACCAAGTGATGCAGAACCAACTGAGGCAAAGAACAAGCTTGGGTACAGAATTCGGACCCTATTCAAAAACTGCAATTGTGCAACAGGTCAAGAACTCAGTGGTAATCATTTGTTTCCCTTTTTTTCCATCAAAACTTTAATAAGACACATGATTTCTTCAAATTATTAGGAGAATAAAAAAGGATAACTGTTCTATCATTTGTTCCTTTATTCTAATGATCTGTTTCTTTTTATCTAAACTTGTGTTAATGAAATGACATATATGGTTGCTTGTTCATAATTGCAGAATAATACCAAATTTCTTAGAACTTTGAAGGGAGGACTTGACCAGGCAACTAATGCTGTAGGAATTAGCTTACTAAACCGGTATTTTGGTGGTTAACTTTTTTTTTTTTTTTTTGGGTATGAAAGTTTCCAACATATATCTACTAAATGCTTTTCATGAGATGATTAATACTCCTCATATGTTTGTTGCATACTTGCTTTAAAAAGTCAAAAAAGAACAAGGGAATGACTGAATGAACCTAATCTGTTCATACATGCACTATTTTAAAGATAGTTTGAATTGAATTTTTATCTATTAATAGAATATAATTACAAATTATGGTTTAACTACTTCAGGTATCTTGCTTTTTATGCAGAACTGAAAACAATTTTTTTTGTTATTTTTCATTCTGCCTTTTGAGGTTTTGCTATTACAACAAGAACAGTCTTGGACCCAAAGTTAATCTTCTTTTTAAAAAATAGAAAAAGAAACCCATCAAAACTTTAATTAGATGCATGATTTCTTCAAATTATTAGGAGAATAAAAAGGAATAATTGGAAATTCTTCTATTTGTTCTTTTATTCTAATAATTTTTATCATTGTATCTAAGCTTGTGTTGGTGAAATGACATATATAGTTGCTAATTGCAGAATCGTAGCAAATTTGATAGAATTTTGAAGGGAGGAATATGACCAGGAAACTAACACTCCAGAGGGAATCAGCTTACTATAAAGGTATTTTTTTTTTTTTTTTTTTTTTTTTTTTTTGGAGAATATTTGTTTGCTTCCTCACATGTTGGTGTGAAGACTTTACTTTTTTAAGTCAGAGGAACACAAGAATACTTATTAAAAAAAATAAAAAATAAAAAGTTAGAAGAACATAAGAATGACTGAACAAAGTCTAATTTTTCGTACATGCACAAATCTTAAAATAGATTGGATTGAATTGAATTCTTATCTGTTACTCAATTAAATATTACTAATTAAGGTTTGTCATTTCACTTGAATTCCAATTAAGACTTGAGAATAACATCTTTGTTCTTTTCATTTTCTATTTCTCTACCTCCTAAAGAAATAGCCTTTGCTTCTTAACTTTTGGTCGTGCAGTCTCTGTTCGAACATTGGGTAACATTACGCATGTTCTTTTTTGTAGTCACTGGAAAGCAAAGGGGGCGATCTGCATAATGGATGGATAGAGTGTATGGAGGTTTTTGTCCAAAGAGAGGTAAAAGGGGTAAGAATGGTTGAGCTGTGAAGGGTAAGAGAGGCAGTTTGATTAAATTTCCCAAAGGTGGAGTAATTTGCTACAAAGTGATGCAGAGGTGAGCAAATTCTAGCCTTTTAATTATTCTTACCATATTATTTTTGTGCCAACTGCCAAAAGATTATATAGGTCTCAATCTCAGCATTCTTCTATAGGTCATTTAGATAGGGAATTAAATACAATAAACCCCACACTCTTGACTCCATTTCTGATGGAGGCAATGTCACACATTTAATAAATTAATGGTTTATTGGCTAATTCTATATGTTGATCTCACCTCTGAAGGGGTGGCTTGTATGCAGTCCTACTCTTTAGCTGTTGCCCTTGAGTATAATCTTTTCTAATACTAAATGACACGCATTTTCTTACAAAAATTAGTGGAAGTTGTTCCTCATTTTAATTGCTTTACTTTAGGTCAACTTTGTGTATATAGTTATTTATTCTTATATTTACAAAAAAAAATTTCATATTATTTTTGGCCTTAGAGCTTGATATTCACAAGTTTTACATATTTTAAAGCTTAATATAATCCATGCTGATTCTTCTGGTAAAGTTCTACCAGCTGGCTAGGCTTATAGTGTTTTTCTAATCGCTGATACTTTGTCTTTAGAGTAAAATCTAGTCTTTTTTTGTATTATTATTTTTCATATTCAAGTGATTCTGTTTCATACTTCCTTGAAGAAGGCAGGAAAAATTCATTAGTGCAATGCTGAAATGTCAAATTTGTATTTCTATTTAACATTAATATCTAATGGGAAGGGGGCAAACACCATAATACAACTTCCTCCGTTTACTTTCCTCTCTCTACTCTACTACTCCCTTTGCTATTTAATTGTGTTTAATAGTTCACTCCTTTTCCCTTCTTGCTTGTCTTCCCCCCTAACCTTACTGTCATGAACTTTCCATTAATTTGTCTTAAGCAGGAGCTTCATCCTTTGCATATATGTTTACTGCAGTTGTTCATGTATTAGAATGGTTTTGTTTAACTGCTCTTATTTTGGTCAGCATAGCCATAGATTATCTCATGCATCTCTTATTGATTTATTTCTTTTTCTTCCCTGTTGATGACTGTTGCATTATGTTTCGTAGTTAAGATGGTAAGGGCCTCTATCCACAATTTGGAGACTATTTGCCTCAATGTCTTAAGGAGAGCCATTGTTTTGGGTTTAATGGAGAAGCAAATAGAGGTAAGTTGTAAGATTTTTGAGCAAAATGATAAAATTCTATGGAAATTGGTCAATATTTAATATGATATTTTAGCTATTGTTTCCTCTGCAGATGACAATTCATCTAAGCATGCAACATTTCTTATAACTCCTAATCTGTGTGACTTGAGCCTACACATTTGTTTGTGGTAAATTTCAAAATTCCTTTACATTTTTAAGTATCTGGGGGTTTTTATTAGATTTTTTTAATTATTATGGTTTATGGAAAGGAACAAACGTAACTTAAAATTCAGACCTTGTTCAAATTGTGCCAAAGTTATAAACTCAGTTGTAATCATTTTTTCTTTTTTATTTGCATTTAGTAATTCTCCTTATATTCTGTTTTTTTACTGTATTTCCAAAGGACTTTAGTTGAGTGCATGGTTTCTTCATATATATGGAAAAGAAAAGGATAGTGTAACTTGATTTTCTTCTCTTAAAAATTTACATCTTTGTACCTAAAAATTAGTTAAGAAGGTGATGTATTTGGTTGCTTTGCTGATAATTACAAAAATGGAGAAGATATTTTTAACACTTGGAGTACCATACCAACTAACAGTCTAACACTACAAGACTTTGCTTATATTAAGGTATTATGTTCAGTCACAGTTTTCCCTTATATATAAGCTTTCGACATGTTCGTGTTGCACAATGTCATTTTAGTAACTAGTAATACTAATAACTAATGGCTTACATAGTTTATGCAATGTAATAACATATAATTTGGTTGAACAAATTCCTCTTTTTCTCAAATTTTGTTTTGAGAATTCGTCTAAGTCAAAAGCATAAATGATTTTGAGTCTAGTGTATCAAGACATGCACAATTCCAAGGTCAATGATCTAATATATAAATATCTCCATCCAAATTGCGTTTCTTGTCTCTCAATTATATATATATATATATATATGATGATGCCGAGAAATTCACCAGTGAGCCGCACGATACTTACATGCTCGAACGTAATTCCTGCACAACACAAAGAGAAAACCTAACAGAGAGCACCGGTGTGGTGCCGGCCAAATACCCTCCGAAAGTTAAGTTAGAATTATTCTCGCAACTCTAGAGTGCTAGAGAAGAGGTCAATTATGCGTACCTTGATTTATGAGGGTATTGAGGCTTTTATAGTAGTAAGGGGTTGACATCTCTTCCTTGGTGCGGAAGTCTTTTTCTTATAGGAAACCACTTGTATGGTCCCAAACGTGATGGACAAGGTTTTTCCTTGTAGAGAAGATCTGCATTAATGTATGTATCTTGGAATTCTATGGTGTGTGTCGCAAGTATCTCATATCTAGGGTTTTTCTGCCTGCCACGTGGGTATTGGACCCATCGCTTTTTCCTTCATTCATATAGGATCTGTTCACAATAGACTGGGTAGATGCTGGGCCCGTCCTCTATCGACCCACGGATGATGACCGTCAGGCCCATCTCATGTAAACCTAAACTTTTACCTCTTCAATACATAAACCAATCAGATTTTTAGGTATCTATCATTTTTCTTACCTTTCCCCCCACCTTTTTTTTCATAAGTCAGGCTGCTAATGCTCAAACCACCTAACTTCTGGATCTTCTTATTTGCAAGTTTTTTAATTTGCTTGGATCTTGCCGCGCCTTCTACTACTGGAGCCTGTTCCTCATCTCCAAATATTTCGAAGGTAAAAGATTTCCATCATTTGATTGTGATATGCTTCTTATTGTTGTCCTACCAAAACAAAATTCTTTCTTTCATTGCACACATAATACTTTATTTACATGTTGAATCATTGATGTGAAGACTGACTTTGAAGTCAAAGAAGAATGAGAGAATGAGTCAATGACTGAATGACTCTAATTTGTTCATTAATGCACAAATTCAAATGAAGATTGGATTGCATTTTTATCTATTACTCAATTGAAAATTACCAATTAAGATTGTTCTTTTTGCTTGAATACCAATTAAGATTAGAGGATACTGTTATTTTTCTTACTTAACCCACTTTTATAATATAGGTTGTTCTGCTTAAAACAAAATCCAAGTTTATGAACTTTTGGTTTTTCCAATGGTTGGTAATTTGGCACTTTCTCTCTCTGCTAAAGCTGTGGCCCTTGCTTCTTGAATTTTGGCCGTGGAGTCCCTGTGTGAACATGAGGCAGCAAAAACATGAGTATAGGAGGGAAAGAACATAAGAGTGGAATCCAACTGCATATTTAACTTCTCAATCATTTGACTTCTCACACAGAACAAATTAAGCCAGGGACAATCCTGCCTTGTTCAAAACTTTTTGGCCCAAAAATCATGTAACAAGTAGTGGACTTGATGGTAATCATCTTCTCTCTTTTTAAAAAAAATTCGGGAAATCTCTTTCTGTTTTGTTTCGTTTCTGTATGTTCAAAGGTTGCTATTGCATATATGACTTCTTCACATATATGGAGAAGAAATGATAGCCTTTATATCTTTGTACCTAGATTTGACTTTATGTTATGGTGATGTACTTGGTTGCATTGCTGACAATTGTAGAAATAGAGAAAAACTTTTACCACTTGAGGGGAGTATCTACCATGCCAACTAACATTGCAGGAGTTATCTTTTTAAATGGATATAAGCTTAAAACATGTTCTTATGTTTACTAGAAATTGATTTGCACAATGTGATTGGGTAATTGGTAAACAACTAATGAATTATGTAGTTTATGGGTTGAGACAATAAAGCTGAATAATTTGTTCTTTTTCCAAATGTTTTTGGAGAATTCATTTAAGTCAAAAGTATAAAATGAGATAGAGTCTAGTTGGTTTATTTAGTCTAGTGTGTCTGGACATGCACAAATCCAATGGTAAATTATCTAACAAATTTCAGAATACCCTCTTTTTCTTACTTCTTTAAATTTTATTTTTATTGTGGATTGTTAATGCTCAAAGAAGCATTAATAACTTTGGCTAAATACATAGGAACTTTTCATTATCTATGTGGTTGGTGTTTTGTTTATTTGTCTACCTCCTAAAGCCCCTTTGGTTCTTAAAATTTTGTTGTGCAGGTGTTGTTTGAATATTGGGCAACATTGCACACGTTAATTTCTCTAATCATCGCAAAGAAGAGGAGGCCAGCATGCAGGCCCCCCACATGAGTATGAGGGATAGAGTTTGTGGAATTTTTAAGCCATGGAGAGGTAGAACAAGTGAGGATGGTTGAGACTTGACAGGTAAGAGAAGCAGTTTGATGAAATATCCCAAAAATGGAGTAATTCACTGCAAAGCGATGCAAAGGTAAGCAAATTCTAGCCTTTAAACTATTCTTACCTTATCATTTTTGTTCCAACTGCCAGAAGATTATATAGGAACCAATATGAAAAGTCTTCTTGTAGATCATTTAGAATGGTGAATTAAATACATTGTGCCACACATTTAATAAATTAATTGTTTAATTGGCTGGTTCTATATGTGTTGGGGTTTTAAAATATTTAAGGGTTATTATCTAGTACTGATCTTACCAAGGGAGGGGTAGCTTGATACAGTCCTACTCTTTAGAACTTGCCCTCAAGTATACTCTTTTCCAATCCTAAAAGACGCATTTTCTTACAAAAATTAGCAGAAGTTGTTTCTAATTTTATAGTTTTTTAAAGATGTTGTTGTTTGAATTGAAGGTAGTTTCTTTTGTAATTATATTTAGAGATCCATACTGTGTGGCAATTACGCATTTTAGACTAGTTCTGTATGTTAGCCTTTTTTGTGATCTGAAAGCTAAAATTAAGGACCACTAAATGATTAATCAATGCAAAGGAAGGGTACAAGTGCCATGAGATTAACATATTTTTGCTGAGGAAATATACATGTGATTCTGTAGTATACTAATTAAGCTGCACACTTCACAAGCTATCAAATGTAATTTTGTTCTAATTAAATCATTTCATTTGTAGAATGGATTGCGGCACTAAATTATAGGGCTTAGGTATTGATGCTATTCATCATGTGCATACTAAAATCCTACAACAAGGCAATGATATATATTCCATTTCATGACTGGTTTGCACTCTCTTCTATTGTACTTTTATTCTGCATCTATTATCTCCATGTCCTTTCATTTGCTTCTTTTCTTCAAAACTGTATCTCATACTTAGTTGATAGGCATTTGCATTTGGTTTCTGTATCAAGCAATATATAGACCAAGTGATATCGGCACTTCTTGACCTTGAGTTACTATTGTTCAGGAGGGTGAATCCTGAGTACAATGCATAGTGAAATAGCTTGGAGCTGTTATCCATGTAAGCTATCATTAGTATTTTATGGAAACCGGTCACTAATTATCTCCTCTTATGTTGTCTGTGAGAAGATCTCTTAGAATAACTCCTTTTTTTCCCTCATTTTTATTTTCCTATAACTTAGTGTGCATCAAAAGCACAAATATGCTTTAGAGTTTAAAGTCGCAAAATTCTAGGGACAACTTAACTTTATGCTTCATTCAATTGGCAACAAAGAGCAAGAACAACAAAAAAATTTCAACATCGTTTGGTATTTGGTACACAAAACTACTTGATTTGGCTTAGTACAATTTTTTTATATTGAGTAAGCATTTTGTTAAAAAAGTGCAAAATGGGGGCATAGCCATAGTACACAGGATCTATTCAAGAGATTTAATTTTCTTAATTTAATTATTTAGCTTAAATCGTGTGGGAATTTTGAATTTCTAAAATGTGTGATGAATACTTTGCCAATCTTTCTTTCTCAAACTATCAGAAACATGAATTAAGGAGGCGGTAATGGATCATAAGATTGCTGGTGCCCCAAATATTCTAACCGGGTACAGAAGGATCTCACCCCATTACTTGTAAAGGTTCTTAAATCCTTCGTCCTCTGCCTCATATATTAATTGAACCAAATCTTGATCAGTTGTGCTCTCTATTCGTTGTTCTCTTTCAAGAGCATCCCATTTTATTGAATTTCTAAATTATTTGTTTCTGCATATAAAATAGAGGAATGTGGCATTGAAACCAAAAGGATTTTCAAAAATGGTTCTACAAAAATCAAGCATCGTCTTTCAATTGATTAAGTAATATGCCTTTCATTTCCTTAATTTAGTTTCATATTTATGATAATTTTTGTGACAAATAGTTCTGCCTTTTCAAAAAATTTCTTGCAAAATTATTTTTGTAACAATAATATTTTTTAACAGGTGAATTCTTAATTCTGTAGTTTTCTCTTTTTGTGTACAAGTAGGTGGCTAAATCCATTTAATCTTACGTTAAAAGCATGAGCATGTGACATAATCTGCAAAAGTCTTACAAATTTTTATATTTGTTTTTCAGTTGATAATTTCAAGTGCAGGGAAAACTTGTGCTTGTTTATTGATGTTTCTTGTGACTTCCACAACGAAGAACCTCTTCTGTAAGTGCTGTTATCTCTACATTAGCATGGTTTTAGTAATTTTTGAATTGGTCTTTCAATTCTTCTAAAGGCTGCTTAGGATATCACAATATTCCAAGCCATGGGCAACTGCATACATGAGACTCACAAACACTTAGATGAACCCAAAACTTTTATACACATGCAATGGATTCCCTTTTGTGCAGATGCTAGGTGTGTGTTTCATGTTCTAGTATCAGTTTCCCAATAATATTCGTTCTCTTTTGCAGTTTGGATGGAGGTCACTGTGTCGTCTTTGTAGTAAGTGTGAAATGCGAAGATGATCCATATCTTTGTGTATTCTAGAAAAGGAGCATTTTCCTGAAGGGACTAGAATTAGGGAGAGAGATTATGTCCCTGGTTGACTTCCATTCAAATCAAATACCTTTTTTTTAAACCTGAATTCTCCTATTAATTTTTGTTCTTATTGGAGAATCTTGGAATTTCCTTCATAGGTGATATTGCCACTCAGTGAAACTGTTAATCAATGAAGAGTTGGTGATTAAATCTTCGTCCTACCATATGCCCTGTACAAGCAAATTTTCGGAAGCCATGAGAACATGCATTTGGGTTAAAATAAAAGCGGGTATGGAACTTACAT
The DNA here is from genome assembly GCA_019022515.1 of Quercus aquifolioides. Taxonomy (NCBI): domain Eukaryota; kingdom Viridiplantae; phylum Streptophyta; class Magnoliopsida; order Fagales; family Fagaceae; genus Quercus; species Quercus aquifolioides. The sequence goes on along the minus strand of CM032333.1, from coordinate 19,135,232 downwards.
ATTCCTCACAGCAATTGAAGTTAAATTTTACTCTAAGAAACAGAACTCCGGAAGAGTTCAACTCCCCTCCCCTACTTCCTGCTGTGGGGGTTATATTGATGAGAATGCATATGTTCTGGGTTCAGGAATTTTCCTTGCATTTAGTAAGGATGTTTTGCCCTTCATAGATATCCTTGCGAGAGGCTTGGCTGTGACTCTTTCAGCCCAGCCATGTTTGCTTTTTCAGATTTCATAGAAAATAATTTCCTAGTGGATTTACCATTAGAGGGGGCTTCTTTCACTTGGTTTAGGGATTCCGAACCGAAGTCTATGTCCCATATTGATAGGACATTGGTATCTGCGGATTGGGAGGATCATTTTGGAAATGTGTCTCAGAGGGTGCTTCCTCGGGTTATTTCTGATCATTGTCCGATTTTGGTGGAATCTGGTGTTGTGGGGAGGGGGCGCGGTGCTTTTAAGTTTGAGAACATGTGGTTAAAGGTGGAGGGTTTTGTTGAGAAGGTTCAACAGTGGTGGATCAGGTATTGCTTTACGGGATCACCTAGCTTTGTTTTGGCGCAGAAATTAAAGGCTCTTAAAGAAGATCTAAAAAAGTGGAATAAGGAGGTTTTTGGTGATTTGGTTTTTAAGAAGAAGAGTTTGCTGTCTGAATTATTGGGTTTGGATGCCAAGGAAGACATTCTAGGTCTTTCGCATGAGGATCAAGCTCGTCGCACTCAGGTTAAAGGTGAGATTGAAGTTTTAGCTTCAATGGAAGAGACTTTTTGGAGACAAAAGTCCCGAGCTTTGTATGTGAAGGAAGGTGATAACAACACACGCTTCTTTCATAGATTAGCAAATTCTCATAGAAGAGCTAATCATATCAGTAGTGTCGAGGTGGATGGGGTATTATATGAGGATGAACCTGCTGTGCGGGCTCAGGTGGTCCAATTTTATCAGGAACTTTATACAGAAACGGACACGTGGCGTCCAACTGTGGATGGGTTGGATTTTGCTAGTATTGGGGAGGATGATAGGTTGTCCCTTGAGAGGGAGTTCTCGAAAGAAGAAGTCTCCCAGGCATTGGCAGAGCTGGAGGGGGATAAAGCCCCTGGCCCGGACGGGTTCACCATGGCATTTTTTCATAAATGTTGGAGGGTGGTGGAGGATGATGTGATGGCTGTTTTCAAGCATTTTCATAGGTATTCAGTTTTTGAAAGGTCTCTTAATGCTTCTTTCTTCACTCTTATTCCTAAGAAATCTGATGCTGTCAATATTAAAGATTTTAGGCCTATTAGTTTGGTGGGCAGTGTTTACAAGTTGCTGTCTAAGGTGTTGGCGAATAGGTTGAAGGGGGTTTTAGACAGTTTGATCTTGGAGACCCAAAATTCCTTTGTTGGTGGAAGACAAATTTTGGACTCAGTGTTAATTGCGAATGAGTGCCTAGATAGTAGATTGAAGTGTCAGTCCCCAGGTGTTGTTTGTAAGCTGGATATAGAAAAGGCTTACGATCATGTTAATTGGGATGCCCTACTTTATTTGTTGAATAGGATGGGCTTTAGGTTGAAGTGGAGGGAGTGGATTAAGGCTTGCATTTCTACTGTTCGCTTCTCAGTTCTTGTGAATGGTTCCCCAACAGGCTTTTTTGGAAGCTCTCGTGGGTTGAGACAAGGAGATCCTTTGTCCCCTCTTCTTTTCCTCTTGATTATGGAAGTTCTATCTCGGATCCTTAAGAAAACCGAGGATAGTGGTCTGCTTCGTGGTTTTCATGTGGGACCAGTGAACTCTATCGGGGTCCGCATTTCTCATCTGCTTTTTGCAGATGTTACTATTCTGTTTTGTGATGCTTCTAGAGATCAGCTGTTGGCTATTAGACTGGCCTTGTCTTGCTTTCAAGCCTTTACTGGATTAAAGGTAAATGTGGGGAAGAGTGAGATTGTCCCGGTGGGGGAGGTTGGTAATATTGATGCTTTGGCTATTATTCTCAGTTGTAGGGTGGGTAGACTGCCCATGAAATATTTGGGCATGCCTTTGGGCACCTCGTACAAGACTGCATCCATTTGGAACTCCATTCTGGAGAAGATGGAGAAGAAGCTGGCTGGTTGGAAGCGACTATATTTGTATAAGGGGTAGGCTTACTCTCTTGAAGAGTACCCTCTCTAGTCTTCCCACATACTATCTATCCTTATTTACCATCCCTGTAGCTGTGGCTGACAAATTGGAGCGTATTCAGAGGAAATTCTTGTGGGGGTCTTCGGAGGAGTGTTTTAAACATTCTTTGGTGGCTTGGGAGAAGGTGTGTTCACCTCTAGAGATGGGTGGTTTGGGGGTTAGGAAGTTAGGTCACTTCAACCAAGCTCTATTAGGGAAATGGTTATGGAGGTTTGGCCAAGAAGGAACTAGTCTTTGGCGGAGGGTTATTGCCACCAAATATGGCGAGGATCAAGGGGGGTGGAATACTAAAGATTGTAGAAGGGCACACGGGTGTGGCCTTTGGCGTGGTATTAATGTCGGTTGGGAGAGGTTCTCCAAACACTTAGCTTTTGTGGTGGGTGATGGTTCACGTATTCGTTTTTGGCATGATAGGTGGGTTGGGGATTTCACTCTTAAAATGCTCTATCCTCAGTTATTTGTGTGTTCTAGTGACAAGGAAGCCTGTATTTCTGATTTGTTGGAGCATCAGGAGGATGGGAGTAGTAGATGTTGGAATGTGAGATTTTATAGGAATTTTCATGAGAGGGAATTTGAGGCTGCCTTTTCTTTCGTAGACCTCATTCAATCTCAGATCCCACAAGGTTTTGGGTGGGATAGACCCCATTGGTGTCTTAATAGGAATGGTAAGTTTGATACTCGGTCCTTTTATTGTAAGATCAGGGGTACAGCTCCTTCCTACTTCCCTTGGAAGGGGATTTGGAAAGTCAAGGTGCCTAAGAGGTGGCTTTCTTCTTGTGGACCGCAGCACATGGCCGGATCCTTACCTTGGATAATATCCGGGGCCTCCCTTTGGTGAATAGGTGCTGTATGTGCTGCTGTTCTACGGAATCTGTGGACCATCTTCTCATTCACTGTCCAGTAGCTTATGCTTTGTGGGTGCAAATGATACAAGCTTTTGGGATTCAATTGGTTATGCCAGGTTCTGTGGTGAGTTTGGTGTCTTGTTGGAGTAATTGGTTGGGAAAATATGCTTCGGATGTATGGAATATGATTTCTGGTTGTTTGATGTGGGTTGTTTGGTTGGAAAGAAACCGGCGCTCTTTTGAGAGTCTAGAGAGAACGCTTGATCAGTTAAAGCGCTCAGCCAAAATACTCTTTTTGAATGGGCTAAGTGCTGGGGTTATTCAAATTGTTCTTCTGCTGGAGTTCTTTTCTACCCTTAGTAGTGCCACTTAAGTTGCTTCTCTTATTCTGTTTTTAGTTGTTTTTGTTTGCAGTTTTTTGTGTTCACCATCATGAACACCTGTAATGGTTGTTTGCGTTTTTCTTGTTGAATAAAAGTCTTATTACTTATCAAAAAAAAAGATTCTTACTACTTGAAGTATGAGTATATGCCTTCAAACTTTCTAAAGGGCAGGTTGTCCATTGCCCCCATGTAAGGCTTTAGAGCAAAATTTACCCTTTTTTTTTCGTACTTCATTGAACAAGGCAGGAAAAAGGAAAAATTCACTAGTGCAATGCTGACTTGTCAAATGTATATTTCTTTTTACAACAAAATCTAGTGAGGATAGGGAAAACACCATAATACAATTTCCTCCTAAATTTTTTTCTTTATTTACTCTACTACTACCATTGTGATTTAATTGTGTTGAATACTTTCCTTCTTGCCTGTCTCACCTCCTGACCTTACTCTCATGAACTAATTATTGTTTTGTCTAAAGCAATTGCTTCATCCTTTGCATATATGATTGCTCGAGTTGTTCACTTATTAGAATGGTTTTGTTTAATGGTTCTTATTTTGGTCAGCATAGTCAGTCTCTGGCCCTTACTGTCATGAACTAATTATTGTTTTGTCTAAAGCAATTGCTTCATCCTTTGCATATATGATTGCTCGAGTTGTTCACTTATTAGAATGGTTTTGTTTAATGGTTCTTATTTTGGTCAGCATAGTCAGTTTATCTCATGAAGCTCTAGTTGATTTCTTTCTTTTTCTTCCTTCTTGATGATTGCTTCATTATGTTTTGTAGTTAAGATAGTAAAGCCTCTATTCTCATTTTGCAGATTATTTGCCTCTATGCCTTAAGGGGAGCCATTGTTTTGGGTTAATAGAGTGGCAAATAGAGTGGTAAGCTATAATATCTTTGAGCAAAATGATAAAAGCCTATGAAAATTTGTCAGTATTTGATATGATATTTTAACTATTGTTTGCTCTGCAGATGACGGTTCCATTAAGCATGTAGCCTGTCTCATAACTCCTTTTTCTGTGAAAGGTGAGCCTACATGCTTCTTTGTGGTAAATTTGGCAATTCCTTTATATTTTTAAGTATCTGGGTTTTTTAGTCTAGATTATTTTAAAAACATTATTTTGTATCATTACATTGTGGGGTGAAAAGTTGCTCTAATGCATAACCATATTTATAAGTATTTAAAGACAATAACATATTTCTCTATTTCCTCTCTTATTGTTGGTAGGGATGTCAGCTATATTATATGGCTGTGAAGTTCCCCATTGAATGGTTATCGAATGGAGACTATTCAGCACTAAAAAGACTTACATCATTCTTGAATCTAGCTATCACAAAGAAGATGTTTAATGATGTGGGCTGATCATGTTTTTCCTCTTGGTGAAGTATCAATCATCTTCAACAGATTTGGTAGATAAACGAGGACAATTGAGTAGATTTAGTCATTTCAACTGGAATGTTGAAATCATAATTCTCAACTTGTTGAAATATGTTGTCAGCTAAACTATCAAATATTTTATTTCTTCTTCAAATTGTATGATTTGGGTGGCTAACTTATTGGGTTCCTCATGCAATTATTGAACAAAGAAGCAAAAAATTGGGAGAAATTGATTGAGAGGAAAAACAGAAAAGTAATTCTATTATTTCTGTAAAATGACTAATTCAGTTACATCAGTGAGCTCTACTATGCTTATATACATAATCAGAGAGAGAGAGAGAGAGAGAGCTTAAATCACGGAGGTAGTTACAACTAATTAACCACTATTAACACGTGTGAAATAACTACATTTAGGGTCCGTTTGTTTTGGTGGTAAATGATTTCAGGAAATCATTTACCACCTGACCCATGTGTTTGGAAGGCAAGGGAAAATATGATTTCCGGAAAATATGCCTCAAGTTTGACCAAATTTTCACCTTTGACCCGGAAATGGTTTTACGCTTTTATTTTACCTTCAAACCATTTCCGGGTCTCGCACAAAAAACGCAAAAGAGAAGAGAGCTGAGTGAGAACGAAAAAGAACAAGGAAACAGCCAACAACAGCCACAGAAAACGATTGAGAACGCCGGCGAGTCCGATCGGTATTGAGAGAACCAAGAACGCGAACCGATCTAGAGCCAAGAACGCGAACCGATCCACCTCCGATCCGAGAAACCCAGACGATCCCGAGCCGGTTTCGACGCCGTTCCACCACCACCACTCAACGGCGAGCCCGATCGACGTCCCGATCTGAGAACCCATAGCTCACATCGCCGACCCAGACCCGTCGCCTTCGACGTCCCATCGCCTTCGACCCAGCGCAACCCATCGGCTTCGACCCAGAGCAACCCACGAACCGACGAACCCAGCAACCCACGAACCGATGAACCCAGAGCAACCCACGAACCTCGATCTCGTCGCCGACCCAGACCCGTCGCCTCCACACTCTCTCTTCCTCGATCTCTCCGTTTTTTTTTTTTTTTAATTTGATTGTTGTTGTTGTTTTTTTTTGGATGAACTGATTATTGTTGTTGTTGTTGTTGTGGTTGTTGTTGTTGTGATGTTGTTGCCGGAATTTGCTGCCGGAAATTGTTGTTGAATTGGATGTGATGTTGAAATTTTTTGTAATAATGTGAAAAAATTTCCGGAAAATAGCATTTTAGAATATGTCCAAACACATGAAAATATTTTCCACAACAATTTTCATAATTCAACCAAACACTTTAAAATATTTTCCTTTTCCGAAAAATAGCATTTCCGGAAAATATGTATTTTCCGGAGAACGTTTTACATGAAACAAACACAACCTTAGGAGCTAAATATCTGACTAACTCAAACGCTGCGTTTTGGCCTTGAATCATAAACAGACTGAGATTAAACCACAATGTTTTGGTTTAAGTGATACGGTGCGTTTAGCTTCTCAAACACGACACCGTTTTCATCTTCCCTATTGCAAGTCTGAGAGATGTTCCAGCAGCTAAAGGTTCTTCATCACCAGAGATGGCTTCCTCTACTGTCTTCTGCTCTTCAATTATAATTAGCGTGGTCTTTGTACTTGTTTGTGAATTAATGTTTGGAGTTTTTTCCTTTTTATCTTCTGCAGATGGAAACTTTGGAAAGAAATGTAATATATCTATAAACTTAAGAAATTTAAGCAAATCATTCGCTTTTTTTTTTTTTTTTTATAATCCAGTTAGCTTCTACCTATTCCATCTAGTAAAGAATCTTGCCGATGATGCATCTTGCTAATTTGTATAAAATGAACTTGGTGCAAAATTTAAGGGGCAAATTTGGTCTTTGATGGTGGAAAAAAATAGAAAGTGCAAAATATAAGAGGCAAATTATAGATACAACTTTTGTGATATACTCTTAAAACATGGAATTATCCTATGTTTTATATTTTGTAATGCTTATTTCCCTTTGCTTAGCTCTGTCATTCTCCAAAAAAAAAAGAAAAGAAAAAGCTCTGTGAGGCATTGTCATTAGCTTTAACTCAAGTATTTTATTTATAGCAAGAAGTTCTATTAGCTAAGTTTGTTAGCTAATTTGTAGATTATATTTGGTTGGAAATTTCTCCACTTTGGCTGAAATATCTTTTGTGAGAGAACTCCCTCGTTTAATCAATAAAAACCTTTTATTTTTTTGCTAAACAATAAGCACCTTTTTATATGCAATGAAAAAGTAGAGAACTAAATGTGTCATTAAAGTTGACAATATTGCAAGGAATTTAAAGTTACTTTATATACTTCTCTCATGGAATCTAAATCTTTTATCCCTCTCTTTCTGATCCATTTATTTTATTAAATGCTAAATTTATGTATTCTATTATTTCAATTACCTAAATATGATGGGTTATTTATTTATTTATTTATTTTAGAAAATTGAAATAATAAAATGCATAAATTTAGTATTTAATAAAATAGATGGAATGCGGCATGTTTTTATTTGTGGAGAATATAGTGAAGTATGAAGAGTGAGATAGAAGATTTAGACTCTCTCTTATGCCTAGAATATACAGTGAATATTAATTTTTCTAAAATTTATTTTTGTTAGTAAATAATAATTACCTATATATAATTTAATATAGAAAGAGAGAGAGTTAACAATATATAGACTACCACATTATTTGAAATTTTAAATGATGTAGTAGTTTATATACCTTTAAATTTGTAAAACTTAATTTGAACTATCGAATTATCAAAATCTGAAGTATGAAATAACTCCATTTTAATTGTTGATGATCATTTTCATGTATAATGCAAGATTAAAGTATAAAAATTACCTATTATTATTATTATTTTATTTTATATTACCTATTATACTTTTCAGAAGTATAAAACCCAGTGGGCCTCTATTCACCATGAGTTAGCTGGCCCAGATTTTCTAGGCTTCATCAACTTCAACGACCCCCCCCCCCCCCCAAAAAAAAGAAAAAAAAAAACCTTAACCTTCAAACGTCCCTGACATATCGGATTTCCATTGGGTAATTCATTCATGTATGTTTGTCGGCCATGATGACTATAAGCATGCTCCAATGGCTGCAACAAGCAATTAGATATTGAAAGTTGAAACACAGCCATAACCTAACAAACAAACCAAGCATCTGAATCAAGCTAGCTACAAGTTACAACTCACAAGACTCATCAATCTACTATCTAATGATTAAAACAACAGTCAAACCTATTCTAGACTCTGCCATTACTAAGAAGGATTGGCTCTCTCTATAAAGAGACATTATCTAAAGTACTTTCCACTCGCTACAGACCACTCTGTTTAGGCATGTGAAAAAATAACTCATGTTCATGTCTTTCATATACATTTATAATTCCCAGAAGCAGTGACATCCACACCTACGTACATAAATTCACTTAATACAAGTTCACAACCACTAAAATCTATAAATGGTTTTTAAGAACCATTTCAGAGACCAATGTCCCATTCAACAACACACACAGAGGACTTGTTTCTTACAAATTGAAAGTCTTTTGTTTGAATGTATTCTTGGTGGCAAACATATTGAGGTAACTGGAGATTTCCACAAATGTAGTTTTAAGCCATCAATACAAGTAAAATTAATAAAAGTGAACAATCTAACAATTAAGTTTGTCATGGTTTGTTATTACAGAACGTTGGGTCTGTTTAATTAGTTTGTTAGAATTCAGTTTTGCTTCTGTTGTAGGTTATGGTTACAAGTGTAAGTTGTTCCGTTTGGATTATATTAAGCAGAACAGCTAGCGATGTATCTTATTAACTATTCTTCAATGAAATCCACGATTAAGTGATAAGAAGATATGTTAGTTTTTACTTATTTTAGTGATCATATTTTATTCACTTGCTCCCATGAGCCTACTCATTTTTGGATTGAGATCGGGTATTGTACCTAATGCAATACTTTTCGATGGCTGAGATTGAGAATTGAAAAAAACAACTTTTAATCTTAACCATTAAATAAATAAATAAAAATTAAAAGAATAAAGATTATATATATATATATATATATATATATATATATATATATATTTGGTGAGAGGGAAGAGAGGTATTGTACCTAATCTTAATCCTGCAATTTTAATAGTACTAAGCCCAAAAAAAAAAAAAAAAACTCATTTGTAATAGTGATCCCTACTCTCTTAAGCTCCAATCAAGTCTTCATTTTTCAACTTGTGAGTGTAGCATACAAAGCATAAATTACAATATGAGCTTTCTGTTCATTTTTCCGTTTCCATTACTTTTTACTCGTTTGATCAGATTCTGAGTGCAAATCGGATGGCTCTAGTCCACCAATAAGAAGACACCCCAACCTTCCTTAGGACACATATATGTTGACTGTTCGGACTTAGTCCTTTCCACATCTGACCCACGCCTTTAAAAGTAGATATCTCGTTAGGTAATGAAATTAAAACATCACATGCAGAATGACAAAGTTTAAGTGCTATATATGTTATATAGCAATTTTAACTTTCAATTTTACCATTGACAATTTAATTATTAAATACATGAATTATACATAAAGAAAATTTTTGAATTTACTTGTGAGATATATTATTAATTATGGGATGCCACAAAATATGGTCATTTTTGAAAATCCAATTAATATAGAGTACTTTAGGTGGATTGGTACCTCCCCAAGCACTTAGCACAGGTTCGATACTTAGCGTGAATTCAAGCTGTCATGGTAGCATATTCTGTTAAACTACCGATTGTCCCAAAAGCTTAAGCTATTGGGATATGGTAAATTTAATCATTTAACCAATATTTCTAACACTCCCCCTCACGTGTGGGCCGAAACTACCTTTTAATAGGTGAGGCCCAACACGTGGGAATTTAAATGGGAGGTAGAGTGGAGGAGACAAGGATCGAACTCAGGATCTCATGCTCTGATACCATAAAAGAATTTGTTGATAAGAGAAATATTATTCACTTAATAATGTTTACATCAGTTCTGCCCTTTATATACAAAACAGAGGAACGATTACTGTAACAGATTAACAAACTTCTAACTAACTCACTTAACACTAAAACTAAAACTCACGTGCTCTCTCACGTGTAATACTAAAACATTATATACAATAGAGCTAAACTACCTTCAGTTTATACAATGGATTATACAAAGCTACATGTCGTTGTCTTCTATTTCTAAGTCTGAGTTCTGCTGCAACTGATGCTGCTGCTGCATACTCTGCTGCTGCTGCTGTAATCTTTGACATATTTAGTAAGAAATATTTCTAACCATCTCCAAAAAGATTAAAAAAAATTATTTGATAAATCTTTTAACTTATCATTTTATTTTACTTGAGAAGTCAATACTCATTTTTCATTAGTTTTATTTGAGTTTAAATTGAGAATGATGGATTTGAAAAATTATACATTTTTATTTGAAAGATAATGCATATATATCAAATTATATTTTCTTAAAAAGTATATTTTCTAAATAGGACCAATAATATAAGATAAGGAGTACCATACAGTATATAGTAAAAAGTTATGTCTTATATGAGTTTGTATCATTTTATATATATATATATATATATATATATATTTTTTTTTTATGAAAGAGTTTGTATCATTCTTTCCGATATTCTTTTTTTCTTTTTCCTGTCTATAAAATGTTAATTAGACACATGATTTCTTCACAAAGTTATTTTCAAGTGGTTTTATAATGTAATCAATCCCCTCCCCCCCCCCCCCCCCCCCCCCTTTTTTTCCTTTCTTTTAATTCTACTGATTTATATCTTTGTACCTAAGAGCATGTTGATAATATGATGTGTGTATGGTTGCTTCTTAATAATTGCAGAATCTGAGGTAGAATTAGAGTAGGTTTGTTCACTTCCAGTGGAGGACTTAATCTAGCAACTACATTTGCAAGAATTAGCTTATTTTGTAGGTATTTCATTGGTTCACTCTCTATTTATTTATTTTTTTCTTTTTTTGGGGGGCTATATATCTGCTAAAATTAATTTTAAAATTCTCGTTTGAACTACTGATCTATAGAAAATAACTAATGGTTTAATTACTGTTTTTGATGGGATAATTGCTGAATGAATTCTTTCTTTTCTCAGAATTTTTTTAAAATTTTTTTTATTTTGGGAATTCAGATGTAGACATTCATAAATCTAGATATAATATTTATTTGAGGTGTGCATTTCTTATCTCCTGATAATTTAAACACTTCCAATTAGATGTTAAACATTTTGAACAAAACCTTTGGTGTTTCCAATTTTCTTTCTTCATAATCTGTTTTTATATGTTAAATTTCTGATGCAACATACAGTCATTATTTTTTTGGTTTCTTAGTGATTTTTGGCTCTTCCTCTAACTCCAACAACCACTTATAGCCTTTCTTTCGTCTCCAAGTATTTCAAAAGGAAAGTCCTAGCGCTTTTATTTTATTTTATTTAAAATTTTTCTTCTGATCATTGTTCTACAAGAAACGGAAAAGTTCTAATTTTTAATGCACACTCATGTATAAATGATACATATCACATCAATTATGTGTAAATGATATTGTATATCCAAGTACTAGAGAATGGGTCTAATCTGTCTAGTTGTATACAATTCATGGGTAGATTGGATTGAATTTTTTTATATTACTGCAAATAACAATTACAAATTAGTTTTTTTTTTTTTTTTTTTTACGTGAATACTAAGACTTGAGGATACCTCATTTTGCTTACGTTTCCCCCCATTTGAAGTTTGTCATATTTTGGAGAACTTCCTAGTCATTTAACTTCTTATGCAAAACCAACTGAGGCAAAGAAAAAGCTTAGGTGCAAAATTTAGACCCTATTCAAAAATTGCAATTGTGCAACAGGTCAAGAACTCAGTGGTAATCATTTGTTTCCCTTTTTTCCCATCTAAATTTTAATTAGATGGTTTATCAAAAAAAAAAAAAAAAAACTTTAATTAGACACATGATTTCTTAAATTTATTAGGAGAATAAAAAAGGATAACTGTTCTATCATCTAAACTTGTGTTAATGAAATGACATATATGGTTGTTTATTTATAATTGCAGAATCATAGCAAATTTCTTAGAGCTTTGAAGGGAGGACTTGTCCAGGCAACTAACACTGCAGAAATTAGCTTACTAAACCTGTATTTTGGTAGTTAAATTTTTATTTTTTATTTTTTTGGTTATAAAACTTTCCAATATATATCTACTAAATGCTTTTCATGAGATGATTAAACCAAAATACTCCTCACATGCATGTTTATGTGTATACTGGCTTTAAAAAGTAAAAAAATAAAAATAAAAATAACAAGAGAATGAATGAATGGGCATAATCTGTTCATACATGCACTAATTAATTGAATTTTTATATGTTAATAGATTATAATTACAAATTATGTTTTAACTACTTCAAGTATCTTGCTTTTTATGTGCAACTGAAAATCAATTTTTTTGTTCTTCTTCATTATGCTTTTTGAGGTTTTGATATTTGAAGAACTTCTCAATCATTTGACTTCTCACGCAAAACAAATTAAGGACAAACTTGTCTTACCCTGTTCAAAACTTTATGGCCCAGAAATTCAGGCAAGTATTGTCTTGGACTTAATGGTAATCATCTTTTTTTTTTTTTTTTTGGATAAGACAGAATGATATATATACGAAAGGCTACTCTATGCATGAAGAACATAGAGCAAACCTAGAAAAAACTAGAAGGAGAAAACAGAACAAAAACAAAAAAGAAACCAAACAACAGAAAAATTACAAAAGAGAAAGGGAGATAAGAAAAGAAGGGAGAGAGTCACTAGTCGTAACTCCCCATGCCCGAGCCCTATCAAAAAGAGTCCCACTAAAGGAAGCAAGCATCTGATCACCAGTGCTATCGAAGTCTTCAAAAGTCCGCCGATTCTACTCCTTCCAAATACACCAAAAGATGCCTAACGGAACTAAATTCCAAATCTGAGATGAGTGCTTCCCCAACCAATTCCACCAGCCAAAAAGCAAATCTGGTATTGATCTAGGAATAACCCAAGACAAGCCAAAAGTTATAAAGACAAAGCTCCATAACCAATAAGCCATCTCACAATGAAGAAGTAAGTGGTCTACCGTCTCTCCACAATGACAACACACAATGCACCAGTTCACAAAATCCAATCTCTTCAATCTCAAGTTATCACCCGTTAGGATCTTATTCCAAGCTACACACCAAACAAAAAAAGAAACTCGCCTAGGGGCCTTCACTCTCCATATAGCTTTCCAAGGAAATACAATTGGGGGAAAATCTCTTAATTTATTATAAAATGACCGGATGTCAAATTCTCCATTAGGCTTCAACTTCGATCTCATTCGGTCTCCAACATCCATTGGAGGAGTATTAGCTCCCAATAAACAAAGGAAATGCAGCCCTTCCTCTATCTCCCAATCATAAAATTCTCTAATAAAACGAACATCCCAAATTCTTCTCTCCTCCACCCCCTACCTAGACAAAGAAGCTTCTACAGAAACCTTCTTATCAATGGCAATACCATACAACCTTGGGAAAGCCAATTAAAAAGGTTGATTCCCATACCACCCATCCTGCCAAAACCTTACTATATTCCCCAACCCAACAACAAAATGACAATTTTTGTTGAAATCCTCCCATCCCATGCAAATACCTCTCCACAAACCACACCCATGAACTCCCCTACCCAGCTTGGAGGTCCATCCCCCCATTCTTTCCCAAATTTTGAGGCTACCACCCTTCTTCATAATCGATCCTCCTCCTTCCCAAACCGCCACAACCATTTCCCCAATAAGGCCTTATTGAAAGTAGTAAGTTTCCTTATCCCCAAGCCGCCATTGGCTATAGGCGCACAAACTTTATCCCAACCTATCAAATGAGTCTTGCTATCACCCCATAGAAAGTCCCTTTGCAACTTTTCAATTTTATTAGCCACATGAGTAGGAATGGTGAATAACGATAGAAAATAAGTAGGAAGACTAGATAGTGTACTCTTGAGTAACATCAAATGACCCCCTTTAAACAAGTACAACTTCTTCCACCCGGTTAATTTTCGCTCAACAGCATGCCTTTAGACAAGTACAACTTCTTCCACCAAACTAATTTCCACTCAACGGCACAATGGCTTCTTTTTTTATTAAAAAAAAAAAATTCCTTTACTTATTTTTTATGCATCAAAACTTTAATTAGATTCATGATTTCTTAAAATTATTAGGAGAATAAAAAGAGATCATTGTAAATTCTTCGGTTTGTTTTTATTCTAATGATTTATATCATTGTATCTAAGCTCGTGTTGATGATGTGACATATCACATATATTATGCTTCTTAATAATTATAGAATCATAGTAAATTTGGTAGTAGAATTTTGAAGGGAGGAACATGACCAGGAAACTATAAAGGTATTTTGGTGGACCTTTTCAACTATGGTTACTAATTATTTATTATTTATATATTATATATTTTATAACTAATAATCATATCAATTTATAGTTACTAAAAAGAAACCCTCAAATAGCAGTTGGGTTCACACTTCAGAGGAAGGCAAGGGACTGCAGAACAGAACAACACCAACCCATTGGGCCTGCACTTTTTCACTTACGGAGACTACTCAGTACACTCACTAGGCCTTTTTCAACTTCAAGCCCAAACCCAAAAAAATACAAAAGGTCTTCCATTAGTCACCGTCTTTCTCCGCAACGGAGGCAATTTTGGCGGTAAAATGAGTGTAGACGAAACCATAAAATAAAATTTTTATTAAAAAAAACACCTAACTTTAAAATAAAAAAAATCCATGACGTGTCAGATCCCCATTAGGTTGCAAAGTTTTTATTTCCTCTTCATAATTCATTGTTATATTTAGATTTAGATTTAGATTTGCGTGGTTTGGTTCTTTATTTTGATGTTAAAAAAAAAGCGGCTATTTTTGTGAATTAAATATTGATTTTGATGACAGAATGGATTGTTGCTGGATGAGAACAATTGTACACAAGCTATGAAGCTGTTCAAAGCAACCAAACACCTTCTACACTGAAAGGAAAAGCTAGAAAGGGTATCATATCCATTTTATATTTGTGTCATTCCTGTGTAATACGTATCTACTATTTCACGTTATAATTTTTTAGAAGTGGCTCATGTTACCGTGTCATACCCATGTCCGTGTCCGTGCTTCCCCCGATGAAAAAGCTCATTATGCATCACATTGAAGTATAAAAAGCACTGAGTTCTTAGATCTTAAAGCCTGTCACAATCTAGACGTACTTCCTGATGAGATTGCCTCACTCAAGAAACTGTTACACTTGGATATATATATATATAGATATCTTTCTGAATGCTACTTACTTACTAGATGACATGCTCATGGGTCTAGTGCCATTCTCTCTCAGAACTCCAAGTCCTTATGGGGTTTGTAATTGGTAATTTGAAAAGCAGAAAGTCGTACTTCTTGAACATTTGGTGGGATTGAAGCAGCCCAGCAAGTTGAGCATCAATAACAGCAGCATTGCCTTCCACACAGAAAAAAAAAGAGCTACTTGCTCTAAGAAAGTTGAAGGTGCTACAGAATACAGAAGCTAGCAATAGCATGAACTCAGATGACAGAGGAAATACCAGAAGGCAAAAGAGTGGGCTTCCTACAGTACTGGAGAAACTCAAAACTTAAGTGCTTTCCTACAATGTTACACCCATTTGGCGGGTACCCAGAAAACTGAAGAGCCCGAAGAACACATTGCAGGAAGAAAACTCATTCATTTATATATAGGTAAAAGAAATGATATCTGTACAGTTGAGATTATACATTTGAAGAACTTACCTATATTTAATATGGACTGGAATGAACTTCAGACATCAGAATGTTATTTGTTTGTGGTTAATTCTCTTTCAGTTTGTTCCTGCACAATCATGACTGTATTTTATTGGATTTTACTGTACTATTATTTTCTTGCATAGGCATAACCTTCTTTAATACAACAAGATGACAATACAGTTTGGTTGCATTGGACCTATGTCACAATCCTTTTTAGTGAATTGCACTGTTCAGAGTACAAAGCATGATGAACAATTTGAGATGGATGAAACTTTCAGAACAAAATTGAAACCGGATCAATCTTAGAATTTTTTTCCCTTACAATTTTTTTGTATTTCTAACTTACTAAACCCATAAAATACAACCGGCTAACCCATTTTCAGGACATGCACATGTCCATTGAGGTATTTCACATTAATAAAAAACAAATAGCCTAATACAAAATTGTAACTTGATATTTCTCCATTAAATTATTTAAAACACCAAAATTAATTAAAAAGCCAGCAACAATATTTAACTTGAATCTTGAAAGACCTCTCTTATTCTACATGATCTTTTGAACAATACAATAAAATTATATAATAACAAACAAATAATTTGAAGAACCATATAAATTGAACAAAATTATATAATAACAAACTAAATTGAACTTGAAATAAAATCATATCCATTTAATTTGAACTATTGTTATTTGATATCCAGCTTTTCTAGACTCTAATTGGAAACAGTTTTGATTAATATGGGGTATGTTTTTTCTTTTTTTGATAATCAGTATGTTTAATTGTATATTAAACATAATTATATATACACATATGTAATGTTTAATATATAATTATATATACACATATGTAAAATGCATACCTAATCAATATATAAAGTCAATGTTGCATTGAGCTGACCTGGTTTGGTAGATTTTTGGTGTTCTTCATGTCTTGGTGGTGCTATATTTGTTTAGTGTTGTCCTATTTGGGTTTAGTCTTGAGCTGATATAACTATTTTTTGAAAGGAAATTTTGCCCATTAATTGAAAAATATACTTTGAACAATACAATAAAATTATATAATTGTAAACTAATATTTTGAAGAGCCATAACGTCTTAAATAACATCATAAATCGGTAATTACAGAAGCAAGAAAAAAGAAAAATTCACACACATAGTAAAACCTCACTTTGATATAGTAAACGTAAATTCCAAATTTATATTCCATCCATCTTGCTACTTATCATGATTAACAATTACAAGGAATGTGGTCAACAATATTTTTCTCAAGGCTTACTATAAATATTGATGCGGCTGTTCCAAGCTGGACACACACAACAACAACTATCTTTTATCATTTTCAATCTGTGAGGGAAAAAAAAAGGCAGAAGGAACCCTGTTCCACCTTGCAGGAAAAGTCCTTGAACTGCTAGGTTCCTTAACTCTCCAGGAGGTCAAACTGACCTTTGGTGTCAAAGCTGAGATTAGTAATCTAATGAACACAGTTTCCACGATCCACGCTGTGATCTTAGATGCAGAAAAGCAGAGTTCTCATAGCCACCAGATCAAAGACTGGCTCAGAAAGCTCAAAGATGTCCTCCATGATGCAGATGACTTGCTGGATGATTTCTCCACCAAAGTTTTGCAGCACAAAGTGATGACTGGAAACAAAATGACAAAGAAGTGGCTATGGAACCTCGTTTCCCTTCGGAGACTCTTCATTTATGAATGCCATGGTCTTATTGTCAAGATACTACAAAGAAGAACAGCAAGGATCAGGACGAATTACAAGATCAAGGGAAGAAGAAAGTCCACAACTCTGCTTAAACGACAGTGAGCAGAGTTTGTATGCTTGTTCTTATTCTGTCCTATACGATGTGTAGTTTTGTATTATTGTGTATAGCTTTAGTAACTGGCATGTGGACAGCACGTGGGTAGTTGTTAGTTCTGTTAGTTAGGATTGGAGGGTAGTCAGTTAGTTAGTTAGCTCTTTTAGTTTCCTCTCTTTTCTTTTACTCGTGTATATATATACAGAATACTGTAACTCTTATTCATTCAATGCAATATACAGAAATTCATCAATTCCATATTTTTTTTCTCTGTTTTCCTAATACTTATGTCTCTTCCTTGTAGAGGTATTCAATATCTCACCTCACTTCAAGAGATAGAAATAGTGAACTGCAATGAGATAGGGTTGGCAATTGTCCTAATTTGATGGCTTTACCAGGGTGGATAGGCAACCTCACATCACTGGAAGAGCTTGTAATTTGCAAATGCCTTAATCTGACATCTTTGCCTCAAGGGATTCATGATCTCACCTCTTTACAACGGCTGATGATTACTGATTGTCCCATTTTACGAGCAAGATGCCTGTGGGGAATAGGTGAAGATTGGCCCAAGATTTCTCATGTTCCAGTCTTGAGATTGGATCGATAGTGGCGATGAGAACAAGTTGTTCAAGTATGTGTCTATCTGTTAATCACAATTTTTCATAGAAAATAAAATAAGGATTCTTTTAGCTTTTTTCTTCTTTATGTTTTTGAGAGTTGTGATGTTTTGGGGACTTCTCAGTTATTTGACTTCTCATCCAGAGAATAGACTAGGGCTCAAAAATTTAGACCTATCCAAAATTTGCAATTGTGCAATCTGACAAGAAGTCAGTGGTAATAACGTTTTTAATTTTTAATTCTATTTATTTTGTTCCTTTTCCATTCCTGTCATCAAAATTTTAATTAGACACATTGTTTTTTAAATTTGTAGGACAAGAAAAAAGAACAATGTAAATTCTTTGATTTGTTTTTTTATTATTCTAATTATTTATATCTTTGTACATAAAACTGTGGTGATGTAATGACATATATAGTTGATTGTGATAATTTCAAAATCAGAGTCAGATAATTATCACTTAAGAGGTGATGACTTTACTAGGCAACTAACACTGCAGACTTGGTTTATACTTTAGGGGGAGGTGGGGCTATAAAGGTTTCCATTGTAGATTCTACTAAAACTAATTAGGCAATTACAGATGCCACCTTGAAATCCGCGTATAAGGCTCTATATATACCAAACCAAGTTCTTCGGATTAGCACTACCATACCACGTTCAATTTCATCACATTTAGTTTTTACCACCAATTTAAAGCAATTGTATCATCCAATGATGAAAACCCTGGTACTCTGCGGCCTTACCTTGGCCTTCTTTTTTCTATCTGGTATGCCTCACTATCTACTTCTGATATATTCATGCATCACTGCATCAGCACATTGCAGTGTCACTAGCCCTTTTTCATATTAGTCTATGGATCTCCAATGAACAGGGAATCAATCGAGGGCTAGAATTAGATTTCAAGCACATTCTTTTCATCATGCATGATTTTAATTTATATATTTTTGGATAGAATAAAAATAATGCAGTGGTTCCAAATTGCAACCCATTGATTAAAACCGTCATCCTGATAATTGTGTTAAAATGGTGCTCTCCGGCTTATTTTTCCTGCTTACAAGATAGGTTTTGTTTTTCATGTTCAAAACGGTGACAAGGAGTTTGTTATATACAAGTACTCACGCTGCTAGTATAACTTTCACAAACAATTTAGTAATGGACTAACAAACTAATGCAGTTAAGACAACGTGAATGCGCACAGCTCCTCTTTTTCCCCTACTTGACTAACTGCTCATCAAAGTAAATTGGGGTAAAATGTTCTTTTTATCAATTCTTTTCTAGTAAGTTCATTTGCCATATCATCAAATTCTGTTATTGATAAATGGAAATGTCTAATAGAGCAATCCATAGGGGAGGTAAGTGTCTCAAAATAAAGCACACGGTAGTTCCTTGTTTTGAGTATACCACCGGGATGGTATCTATAATTTGCCTAATTAATTTACAAATTTTCATATGAGCTAATCCATAAAAAAAAAAAAAAAATTCATTGAAAGTTTCCATCTGATTTGCATTTCCTATCCTCTGACTAAAAATTTCTAATTAGATTTTGAGTTTGTTCAAACATTTTGAACAAAACTTTTGGTGCTTTCTGGTCTGTTTCTTCTTTATCTGTTTTTATATCCAAGGTTTCTAATGCTCAGAGCAGTACACAACTAGGATTTTTTTTGCTTTCCTAATGATTTTTTTTTTTTGGGCTTTGTCTGCCTCCTACAGCTGCTTGCAATCTTCCTTTCATCTTCAGATATTTCTTTAAACTTATATACTCTTTTGAATATTCTTACCTTCTCGTCCTTGTCCTGCCAAAAAGGATAAGTTCTTTTTATTTTTTCAAAAAATTATGTCATTTTACTTTTTTTCTTTTTGGTTCTTTTTCTATAAACGTTTCTTTTTTAAGAGAGGCTTCTTAATGCTTCGATTACTTGTGTAGATAAAATTGTTTATCAAAATACATTGCATAAATCAGCTTACCATGAAGGTATGCTCTTTTATATATAGACTTTAGAGGTTGAACCTTAGTGCGATACAAGTGCCTTCCATCAAAAGTGTTAGGTCATGGTTCTAGTTCACCTTTCCCAAACACCCCCAAAAGTGGGGGTTTTGTGCGTCGGGTACAACTTTAAAGCTAATAAACCAATGGTTAGTTCTGAAATTGCATTGTCTAACCAATGACTTAAAATAAATTTTTTTTGTTTTTGTTATAATTCAACTAAAATATTTGTTTGCTTCCTCACATGTTTATCTGAAGACTAACTTTAAAGTCAAAGAAGAATAGCCCGTTCAGAAAATTAAAAAAAAGAATACAGAGATCAATTAAATTGGATTGGATTTTTTACCAGTTACTAAATTTAAAATGACTAATTAAGATTTTTCTTTTGCTTAAATACTTGTTAAGACTTGAGGATGCCTTCATTTTTCTTACTTTATTCATTATACTTCTCTACCTATTGTTTTATGATGATTTATTAATGCTCAAAGCAGCAGCCAAGTTTAGGAACTTCTCATTTTCTATGTGGTTGGTGTTTTGCCTATTCTCTACCTCCTAAAGCCATAGTCTTTGGTTCTTAACTTTTTGTTGTGCAGCCTCTGTCCTAGCATTGGGTCAACATTGCACACGTTCTTTTCTTTAGTGAGTTTAATCGCTACAAGTATGGGGCATTGTGTGATGGATGGATAGAGTTCCTGGACTTCTTTAAGTCAA